>JABTXL010000186.1:6090261-6192044 GCA_025134845.1 Neodon shergylaensis
TGTATCAAATAGGACAATTCTCACGTTGTTTCCACATTAAAATAGAGATGATTGAAATCTTATTAATGTAAAGATTGTCTCCTTTCAAAGCTGAGCCTCTGTACATTAAAAGCAGGATAGCCAACAATGGTACAGCCTGGTTTATGTGCTGAAAGATAAAGTTGAGATCTATCAGAGAAGAAAGAAATGTGAAAATAAAGGCAAGTTTAGGAGGCTAAATATCCTTTACATCATCCTGAAAGGGGAGAAATGAAAAAAAAATGTGTGTGAGGAGGTTGGAATTATTAGAGAATAAACCTTACAACAGCCAGAGACAGGGTCCTTAATCTAAACTCTTCCAATACAGATAACGAGGTCATTAAAACAGGCACAACTCTCAGAAACACCAACCTCCTTCAGCAGAGACAAAGGGGCAAGCTTCCCAGACCTGGTCAGGCAAAGCTTCAGAAAGAATCAAACCCCAGCAGGCCTGCAGCTACACTTCAAGTCAAGCTAGCCTCTGCCTTACTGTAGCTGAAGAGTCCAGCTTCTCCTCATCCCTCCTGGGAGGTTTCCTTGGAAGTGTGGCTCCCAGTATGGAAAGCAGGAGAGACGAAAGCTTGAGATGTAGAACATGGTTCTCCCATGGAGCTCAACTACAAGGAACTCCTAGATGGTCACTGATAAGCCATCCCAAGTCAAACAGAAAACAGAGAGAGGAAGACACATTAGAAACTGATGCAGTTCAAAGCAAAAATTGCTGAAAACTAAAAGCCATTTAACAAAGAACACATAGACATATATTTCTTCTCTGTAGGATAAAATAAGAGAAAATTTCAATACTTAGGAAACATTATACACACATATATGCATGTAAATGGTTCTTCTGAATTTTAAAGTATTGAATACTTTTAGCAGCTCATAGAATGTCACAAAAGAAACCTGCTCATGTTACAAGAATTTTGAATTTTAAATAATAGTGAGATAATTAGAACACACACAATAAACAAATAATAACCCCATTATCTAGGCAACATGTCCCCTAGCTGTAGCTCTGACCCCAGATATTGACTTTGATTCTGTCTTCACTGCTCACAGTAGAGCTTCCTCGAAGTGCTGTGTTTACCAGCTGCAGTACAGACCTAGGTCTGATTGCGGAAGCTCATTGCAAACTTGTTATGGTAACATTAATCTCTGAAACTATGTGTCTGTCTTAGACTGGGGTCCCACAGTTTAAACAGGCCCAAGAGGTTTAAGTTCCCTGGTGTGGTTAGTTGAAAAGTATAATATATTCCTCTTTCAGGGAGAAAAAATAATTTTATTCCCCCTCATTCTCTAGCTATCCCAAGTTAAAAAAGGCAACTTTCTAACAATATTGCTCTTAAAATTATAAAAATAGAGAAAATTTATATAATAATTTTGCTCTTAAATCTATATTTCAATACTTACTATGTTTCAATGTTTTTCTCTAATGTGAGATCCTTGAGACTTTCAATTGTTTTATTTTTATAACATGAGAATGACTGCTAATGTAAAAAAAAGTATTTTGACAGAGAGATTTCCTAGATATACTGCAAGCCGTCTCTCACTTGATTCCTCCAAATCTGCCACTTAATCTTTAATTAAACTGCTGTTTAGTTAAAAGGGAAAACATAGCATTTCATTATAATAATCCATGAAGAAACATGGGAACACAGTAATGGGTAGTCACCAGTGAAGGAAGTGGTGAGTCCCCCATTGAAGGCTGAGTTCCAGCGAGACAATGAATCTATGAAACCTCCCCAATAACTTTACCACTGTCTATCTACCTGTCTGAGCAGTGACAGCATTATTTTCTTGCCCAAATATATTTTTAATTTCAGTTGTCATTTTTACATTAAAGAAATCTAAGATAGAATAATTATAGTAAAGAAAGTCAAGGATGTTTGCACAGAGGAAAACACTATAATTGATATACTGAGTAGAATTTCAAAATCTAAATTTAAAGATTTTCCCCCAGTGACAGTTTATAGTCTATGTATTCTCGTACTTTTGTCTGTTCTATGACTTGTGCATTATATATCCCGTGTATTTTTTAAGTTTATTTGTTGCCTTGTGATTTTATTCTATTTTATTTCATTTTATTTTATTTGGGACAGACAGTCTCACTATAGTCTGGAACTATGCAGACCAGGCTTGGCTTGAATTCACAGGGATCCCATTGCCTCTGCCTCCCAAGTGCTTAGATTAAAGGTGTATGCAACCCTCACCAGCTGCTTTGGGAATTTCTAAAAATGTGTCAGGAATGTTGATTTATTAGTTACATTATAAGGACTGGGTGAGGAAAGTGCCCCCTAGAACTGGAACGTAAATGAGATTGGACTTAAAGCCATGGAAGTGAGCTAGTCTGGTAGAGCAGACTAACAAGCATCTCTCAGGAAACGAAACAGCCACCAGTTACCGCTGACATTTGACTTTCCAATGTCTGTCAATGTAGATAGAATTTAGAGTTAGTGTTTCTATTCTCAAGGAAAATACACTGGCTTCATGGAGGCCAATTCTTCCAAGACCCTTTGAAGTGGAGGTCAGTTCTTCTAGGACCCTCTGAAGTGGAGGTCAGTTCTTCCAGGACCCTCTGAGGTGGAGGTCAGTTCTTCCAGGACCCTCTGAGGTGGAGGTCAGGTTTTTCAGGACCCTCTGAGGTGAAGGTCAGGTCTTTCAGTACCCTCTGAGGTGGAGGTCAGTTCTTTCAGGACCCTCTGAGGTGGAGGTCAGTTCTCCCAGGACCCTCTGAACCCTTCTTTACTAAGGATTCCCAACCGTTGTGATTGTACATCCATTTGGCCTCCTTTTCCAGCTCTGTGCTCTATGGTGGCTTTCTATGTCCCTCCCAAGATCTGTGAGCCACGTGGCCTTTGGTTGCAGGGTGGAGTCTTCACTTTGTAGCAGTTGAGGTTTGAATCTGAGATGTTCCACAAAGGCTTCTGTGGTGGCTTGAGGGATTAGTAAGCTTTTGATTAATGATTGAAACCAGTGGGCACTGTCCTAATCAACAGCTCAAGCAATCCATTGATCAATTTCTAATATGATAGCTTAACTGGGACATATGTCCTGGTTGGGGAAAGTGAGCCACCAGAAATGGGTCCTGTGAAGAAATACTTTTTCCATGGCCCCTTTCTCTCTATCTCTGTCTTTCTCCCTTTAATCTCTTCCAAATCTCTCTCTTCCTCTTCATTGTTCTCCTTTTCCTATATGTCTTCCCACCACTCTCTCCCTCCAGTGAACAGCCTCCAGTGTTTCAGCTACACCTCAGGCCGAAGGCAACAAACAGGGTCAAGGGACCTTGGACTTGAAACTTCAGGAACCACAAAACCAAAGTAAATGCACACATTTTCCAAGTGTCCTTTCAAACATTTGGCACAACAGTTAAAGGCTTGACTAATATGGTTGCATTATAGGGCAAAAAGAAACAGACCACGACTACCAATAATAACAGTAAATTTCATATGGGTAAAGAATAAAGAGAGACAAAACTTTCTTCTGGCTGCTTTAGACATGATTGTCAAACTCTCTTGGAAACAGTCTTAGCTCTGGTGTTGTAGGGTAAGAGATTGTGGTTGAGCCTTGAGCTACATGCTCTTCCCACACCTTCATCGGGATTCAGATGCTATGTTCTATTAAGCCACTGTGGTTCATAGCACCTTAGAACTGTCCTGTTGGGCATACGAGTAACTTGAGAACTTCATTTCATTTATTAGTTCTGACTTTAGATCCAAATGCATATTTCATTCCCTCAGAAGATATTTGTTTTATAAGCCCCGAGGCTTAGATGTTATCCTTATAATGTTTATTTTACACAGAATTCCTCAGAGTTTTCATAGGACAGTTCTTAAAAAAAAAACTTTCAGAGTAGTTGTTCATGTGATCAATATATAATAAAGTTTTTATAATTCAATCTTTTGAGAATTAACTATAAATAATGTTACTATGTTTTCATATTTTCAAATTTCATATCTCCCTGTATTTCAAATAGCCAACAGCAAATTCGGTTAATAAAAGCCATTTGAGACAAATGATGGATGTATATCTGTACAATTTGTATTGCTCATTTTTGTGAATTGATAAAATTTGGTGAGTATTAATATTATATGATTATATCAGTAACATAAATATCTTTCAATCTTAGACATATGTTACCATATAGAAATAAACTGAATACCTAAAGATCTTTAATTGTTTAAATATTTTCATCTCTGAGTATTTATACTTTTATTGAAAGAGTAGATTGATGCTTATTAATTTGTTTTCTTGTGCTATATTTATAGAATATATATTACTTACATGCACTATAAATATATTATGAAAATACTATGTGATAGGAATGCGCCATTGGTTTCCACATAGCTCTTTTCAATGCTTTTAAAAAATATGCCTTATTGGATCTTTCTGAAACCTTTTAAGATATGCATACATATAATTATGTATTTCATTTATTTTAAAAACAAAGACAGAGTCGGAGTAAAAGTGAAAGCCTGGTAAATTCAGTGCTAGAATTAACACAAGGTTTCTCTACATCTGAGCCTAGTTATATTTCAAATGCAATATTCAACAGCAAGAATTTCAGAAACTAAATATCTCTTAATAATTCCACTTGGGTTATGTATATAATTTTATGTGAAGTGTTTCAATAAACCATCTGGTCTACCCTGAAATGCCCCAATTAAAATCAAACATATACTGGAAATATTTCATAATCTGTAGGTTTTATTTTTTCCCTTGTGTTCATTATCTTGTCTTTGAGAAATGGCCTCTAATAAAGCTATTCATTTGGCCTCGGGATATGTGTGTATTAAGGAAATAAAAACCCAAGAGTTCTCCCTATTATATCCATAAGCTATTTGTCAAACGTCCCCAGGGCCTTTCACACACTGGTCAGTGATTCGCAGCAGTCACTACGGAATCTCCACATAGTTTTGCAGCGTAACTTTGTGAGTTTTCCGAACTAGCACATCTTTTAAGGCTTCCTTGTGCTTTATTGAAGGCTTCAGGGAAAATAAATATGTTTTCCTGAACCAGAACTTGAAATGACAGTGGACTCAAGAGATCAGGGTTATGAAAACCGGAGTTGGATGTTATGACTTCTGCTTACTTGCAGAACCACAGCCAAGGTAAAGCTGTTGGTGTTATTTTTACAGTATTGAATCACGAAGAATAAGAGTTCTTATCAAGGCAGCTTATTACTGTTTCACATTTTAAATGTTGACCTTATTTTTTGATATCATCTCTGTCCTGTGAGTTCTTAGCTCGTAGAGGATTGCTGGAAGGGCTTCTTGACCTGCTTCACTTGTATGATGATTAAGATTATTGCTCTGTTTGTTTCAAAAGAAAAATTCTGAGAAAAGAAACAAACATTACACCTATCAGAGCCTGTTCCCAAGCACTCGCTTTGAATAAAATCTCAGCATCTAACGATTTCCTTTTGTTCTTTTGGGCACCAGTAGATAACTGTATCACTGTTCTGGTGAGGACTTCTTTTATAAGGTGCAAGAGAACACGGCTATGCAGAGATGTCGCAGTTTTTGTAGAAGATGGGAGGATATGAACACTTAAGGCTGGCGTTCAGATAGAAAAGGGGATTTGAGTCATGCTGTTTACTGGGACAGTTCTAGTATTTACTGCACCTAATCAAGAAATTTCTAAATTGTAACATGAATAAAAGAGAGAGCTAATTATAAAGGTGAACTCTCTGAGTGATGGTGCTCAGGCATTTTCTCCCACGGTAGCACAGCAAAGGGCGACAAAGCTGACAGTAGAGAACAGAATTTAGCTATGAGGAGGCACTTCATCATGTCTCATCTGTAAAAGCCGCTTAGTATTAACTTCCACCTTTGCTCAGCGTCATTATTTTTGTTAATGTCCTTAAAGTGTTCAGCACCAATCTGTGATACACTTTCTGTTAAAAAATGTTCTCCTTCTCTTTATAATTATAAAATGCACAGAATGTATGTTGTAGGGGGACCATAGAAGCATGCATGTGCATGTATGTCTGATAGCATGTATGTGTGTGTGCTTGCATGCATGCATGTATGTGTGTGTGTTGAGGGCATATGAATATCTGCATTATGTATGTATATATGTCATATCTTATTTGTAATGCTTAGATTGACCATGATATTTCATTGAAGCTGCCATTCATAGTAAAAACTTGTGTATATTTTATATTTTACAAATGATCTTGTATTTGAATATTAAAATAATAATGTTTACTTACCACTTTTTAAGATAGAATCATCTATTCCAAAAGATACTTGCTTTTGATTTTTGTGGTTTCTTTTGTTTTTTTTTTTATTAAACACTACAGATCTAAGTGCAAATTCCAGTTTTTAAACCCTGTTAACTTGTATTTTGAAGACAATTGTGGCCAGAGGCTTTTTACAAAAGAAATATGAAAGGATGTAAAGGACTGATGATATAAGATGTTTCAAGAAGCATGGTACCCTTTAGTACCGAAACAGAAACTGATATCACCCTTTGGTTGCTGCAGAATCGGGTTCTTCATTGAGAAAGAAATAAAATCTCTTTCACTCAAGCTGACTTGAGAACCACAGATTTTCTTTAAGAAACTATCTTTACATAATTAGTTCTTTTTACTTAGTCAGTATCACTACCTTGGCAAAATATTCTCCGCAGCTTTTTTATGATTCTTGTTTTATCAATTTCCCATTTTATGTTCTTCTCAAATCTATAATAGTGACACTAGAGGTGACTCATAAGTTCATTTGTATTGCATAGTGCAATGGTATATTTTCAGGTTTTTTTGCAGGTGTAGAATTGAATGAGTAAATATTCTATTTGAAAATAATTTTTGTTCATTTCTTGGAAAAGGCAAAATCAAGATAACTTCTGTCTAAAAAAATTGAACAAAACAGAAAGAAAAAATAAGTCCCATGTTGAGAACATGAATGTGACTTCCCAGAATGATGCTGTGTTAGTCTTGGCCTGGTTGCATCGTGGTCCGGACTAATGGATACAGATCAGCATATGTAGGCAGTCATGAAAATCTAAAGCTACTGTTAACCCATAGTACTGGCCTCAGCATTCACAAAGGCTATCAGCTGTGGCTTGTCAACAGGAGAATCATCCATTGGAAGGCACACATTCATGGCAGGATACAGACCGTCTACAGGGAGACCGCCACAGCAGTTACAGTGATTGCTGCAAGCCTTCCATTTTCATAGCACTGCCCTGTTGCCTAGTAAATCAGCAAAACCACCAGTCAGACCGTGCCCTTGGCAAAATAGAATGCAGTGTGGCATAATTACAAAGGAAATGGTTGGAGAAAACTCTCCAGGGTCCTCTGAGCTCAGTGCCTCAGGGTAATTTCCGGCTAGCCTCTGATTGGGTCCCAGTCACATAGATAGCTTCATGCCTAGAGATTTCTTGCTGTTTTCACTATCCCAAAACCATATTCGAAAACTTTTACATTTCCTTGTAAAATAAAGACTACATATATTCAGTTATAGAATGCTATGTTTAAAATAAAAAATATTGGAGACATCACCCGTTTTCTCTGGAGTCCCTTGCGCAGCTAGGTTTCCATAAGATCTGCTCCATCAGTCATTGTACACTATTACTTAAATGTGTATGGTTTTCATAAAATTAATCACCATCCTGATGACTTGGAAATAATGTAGGCACTGATACTCCTTGAGCATGGGAAAGGAAAAATGACAACAGAACTGTGATCTGCTCCTTGTGCCCACCAAAGTCACGTTGATGTAACATGAGGGTCAGCTGTGGGGATTTCTGTCCTGGCCAGTTCCCCACAGCCAGCATGCCCCGAAGAAAATCACACAGAGATCTCCATAAGTTATAAAACTGGTTGACCCATTAGCTCAGGCTTCTTATTAACTCTTGTAGCTTATATTAGCCCATTATTGTTCTTTATATTAGCCACATGGCTCATTACCTTTCTCAGCTGGGTAGCTCACATCTTGCTTCTTTGGTGGTCTGGGCAGGAGTGGGGAATGGGCTTCCTCCTTCCTAGAATTCTGTTCTCATCACCCTGCCTCTACTTCCTGCCTGGTTGACCCTCCTATACTTCCTGCCTGGCCAGTCAGTGTTTATTTAAAACATGATTGACAAAATACAGACAATTCTACTGCACCGTGTTGACATTTCCACGGTCCAGTTTGTTGAGACTGCATAAGATCCGAGAAAGCCTGGAATTCCTGGTACTACCATAGTGGATCCTCATTCACTCCTAAGAGCAGTTGCAGAGGAACTTGACTGACTGACGGTCCATCAAGGCAGACAATGCTTGATGAACCATCTAGTTGATTTTTAACTAGCTACTCACTATGAATAAGATGCAAGCTCTGGGCTCAGAATTACCACACTTCCATATTAGGACCAGAAAGTACAGGCTTTTCCCTTTACATGATTAAGAAACTATAACAGGACCCAGAAGGTCATAGTTTAATGGATATATTGGATTTCACTGAGTAGAGGTAAGGAGGAGCTTCATAGGGGTGAAGATTCAGATATAAACCTGGTGAATGATTTAAGTGCATGTAATGCAAATGTCACATTCAGTTTCAGGGGGTCCCTGTACATTATATGCACAAGTATTGTATACAGTCACCCAGATAGTAACCGTCAGACCAGAGTTTACATTCATTTCTCACTCAAAAATATCTATGATTGAGTGTTTATGGGAAAATTATGTTTTGTTCAGTTTTATGACACCTAAAAAGCTTTTTAACATTTCTTTCTCTGTTGTTCTCTTCCCACACTTCAAAGCCTCAGCTATACTACACATATGTCCTGCTCTGTGGCTTTCAGATGCACTACACATTTGTCCCTTACGGTAGCCCTTGGGAGCCATAGCCTTTGTAAGAGTTGAGCTCTTTTCATCATTTCCCCAAGGTCAGGTTGTTGTCCCCATGACGATGATGATATTTGTGTCACTGAGAAATCATGACACAGACAGTGTCAGAAAAGGTGTCCCCTTTCTTAGTAACTTCAGTGACTAATGGATGAGAAGAACAAGCAGACATTACCCTTGAAGAGAGTAGGAATTTCCATAGGGTCAAGAGAAAAAGACAGAGATGCATGAAACTCTTCATCTTTGGCTGGCACAGTTTGGGAATAGTCTAGAAATGTCACAGACACTCTGGAGAGCAGCTTCCTTCAGTGTTCTCACAGGAGGAGATGGGACAGAGTCCAGGCTGGCAGTGTAAGGATGTTGCCTCAGCCATAATGACCATAGTTTATCTGTTTGCTTATTTTAATTACTTTATAAAATAGCAGATTCCTTAAGACATTTTTGTATATTCTCTCCCAATTCAGGCTCTTCTCCTCCATCTTCCTGCCACACTCCTGTACCCTTATGATGCCTCATTCCACTTTTATTTACTGTGATCTCAGCTAGGCATCATTTAAACCAAACAGAGCCAAGAGTCTCTATCTCAAGGCCAATTTCTGTAGCTGTAAACCCGTGAAAGCCATAGCTTTGTGCTTTCAAAATGCAAGCGCGACCCAGGTATGGGATAGACTTTTCATTCACAAAAGTAAACATTAGAATGAAAACTGGGTGAGACTTAATAAATCAAATTTCATGAGGTCTTCAAGCTCAAAAGTAGTCAACTTTAATGCACTACTCAGAGTTTCATGCCAGATGAAATCACAATGTCACCTCCACTTTCAGTGAACCACACTCTCAAGAGTTGGCTTTTAGTGCCGCTCGGACTATATCATGGCTCTTGGTTGCAAGGTTCCCAGTTAGCATCTCATCAACTGCTTTGATTAAGGGCTTCCCCGGCAATGGAAAAAGAAATTCTGATGATCTCCATGTTCCTTTGGAGCCATTTCCCCTTTTCTTGGAGAACTGTGCGTGTTTAAAATCTGAGTGGTTTTATCATCCTGTCTTGCAGATGTAAGGAGTCTGTCAACCATTTTCATTCTGTCCCATTTTCATGACCCTCAGTTTAAACTATCAACATTTCAAATGGGGTTGTTAATTAGGTCTGTGACTGACAAGCCTCCCATCTTCTTATGCAGTGGTACATCACCAGCTTATTGGCCTCTCATGAACATATATTTTTGTTTTCTGTATTATAGACAGGCTGAGCACTTTCTAAATTTTCAGGTCTTAAGTCCTTTTGTTGACAGTGACCTCTTTGATAAATTTCTCACTTCTTGAATTTCATATAAGCCATCAAGATGATGCAAGTTACTCCTTTGTCACTCAAGTGAGGAGCATCCTTATTAAATACTATCACCCTCATACTTACAAAATCACGATATTGGAAGGACAATGCAAAGTTCTTTCCTGCCTAAGGCAGCAGTCTGAGCAAGAGTCTGTCTGAGGATGCAGTCAATCTGAAGAGGCAGTTTGAGGACAGGATCACCCGTTTGACCTTAGCATTGACAGAGGTAAGAACTCTAGTGGCTAGCTGCTCTGCTTCTCTGATCCTTCCATTTTCATGACTATATCTGACTCGAGGATTTTATTATTAAGAACAATTAGAGTTTTGCTGTAGTTCATCATCCCATGACTACACAACAGAGAATAAGAAAAGATAATACAGGTTAATTCCTTTCTATGAACAGACTTTCATCAATAATAACCCCCTCCCACTCACAGTGATGCTGGTTCATTTGTTCTGTCCTAATGACTGATCACCTCTCTAGATTCCTCAACTTTCAACATTGTTTAATTGGGTTGATTTCCTAATATACGATTTTTACAGAAAAACCAGAAACATCTGTAATTAAAATGAAGTTTTAAAATATTCTTAAAAGAACATTGTTTGAACTGGGAATAACAAATAAGGTTAACGTCTAATATTCAAAGATATAATATATAAAAATAAGGAAAGTTAATCCAGTGACCCAGACTAAAATAAGAGGAGACGGAATAATAGCAAAAAAAAAAAACACTTTATTTTAAAATCTCTGGTGATAATGACAAGAAAATTACAATTAGCAAACTGACCTAAGAAAATGGAAGAGAGTTGGGGTGGAGAGAAAATGAAAATTCTTCAGTGTCTGAGAAGCAGACAGAAACTGGTGTGTGTGTATGTGTTGTAGGATGAGCATGGGGCTGTGTCCCGCCGCCCTGCTAGCTTAGCCCAGAAATAATTACACAGAAATTGTGTTAATTAAATTATTGCCTGGCCCATTATATCTAGCCTCTTCTTGGCAAGCTCTCCCATCTTGATTTAACCCATTTCTTTTTTGTTTTGTTTCATTTTTTGTTTTTCTTTTCTTTTTTATTTTATTTTTTATTTATTTATTAAAGATTTCTGCCTCCTTCCCTCCACCGCCTCCCATTTCCCTCCCCCTTCCCCAACCACATCCCCCTCCCTCATCAGCCCGAAGAGCAGTCCGGGTTCCCTGCCTTGTGGGAAGTCCAAGGATCTCCCACCTCCTTCCAGGTCTAGTAAGGTGAGCATCCAAACTGCCTAGGCTCCTACAAAGCCACTACGTGCAGTAGGATCAAAACCCAGTGTCATTGATCTTGACTTCTCAGCAGTCCTCATTGTCTGCTATGTTCAGCAAGTCCGGTTTTATCCCATGCTTTTTCAGACCCAGTCCAGCTGGCCTTGTTGAGTTCCCGATAGATCATCCCCAATGTCTCAGTATGTGGGTGCACCCCTCGCGGTCCTGAGTTCCTTGCTCGTGCTCTCTCTTCTTCTGCTCCTGATTTGGACCTTGGGATTTCAGTCTGGTGTTCCAATTTGGGTCTCTGTCTCTGTCTGCTTTCATCTCCCGATGAAAGTTAATCTCTAGGAGGATGACTATATGTCTTTTTTTGGGTTCACCATCTCATTTAGCTTCTCTAGGATCACGAATTATATGCTCAATGTCCTTCATACAACAAAAGTATATGCTCAGCTATGTTCATAGCAGCATTGTTTGTAAAAGCCAGAACCTGGAAACAACCTAGATGCCCTTCAACGGAAGAATGGATGAAGAAAGTATGGAATATATACATATTAGAGTACTACTCAGCAGTAAAAAACAATGACTTCTTGAATTTTGCATGCAAATGGACGGAAATAGAAAACACTATCCTGAGTGAGGTAAGCCAGACCCAAAAAGAGGAACATGGGATGTACTCACTCATATTTGGTTTCTAGCCATAGATTTAACCCTTTTCTAATAAGCCTGTGTATCACCACGTGACTGTGACTTATCGGCAAGATTATAACCTACATCCATCTCAGGTCAGAGATTCATGGCATCTGCCACACTTCCCTTCTTCCCAGCATTCTCTTCTGTCTACTCCACCCACCTAAGGGCTGCCCTATCAAAAGGCCAAGGCAGTTTCTTTATTCAACCAATGAAAGCAATGCAAATACAGAAGGACCTCCTATACCATGTATGTGTGTGTGCGCGCGTGTGTGCGCATATGCATGCGTGTATGTAAAATGTTACTATAATTTGCATACTTTAAGTGGCCATTTATGAGTTAAGCACAATAAGTGACAGTTTCACATATTAACAATATCTACATTCTTTCAAGATCACAACCTCATTCTCCTGTTCTTCCCCTTGTAACTTAGGCAATTGCTGAGCTCTGGTTGTTCTTACCACTTCCAGACCTCCAAAGAGGATTTAGCCAGGATCATAGTTACATTTGCAAATGCCATACTCGGGACCTAAGTACATCTTAACAGCACTGACAGTTCCATTATCACAGCTTGACCATGCCAGGCCTTATAATATTGCTAAGCAATCTGTGTCAATTTTTGCTCTTGAGAATAAAGGATAAAATATCTCTTAAGATAAAAGGAAATTTCTAAGTAAAAAAAAGTTACTCCCCCCCCACAGTACAATATCTCTAAAATACTACTAAGTTGTAGCATTTTATTCACAAGACACGTTTTTTTTTTCAATATTGCAAATCTTTATTTATTCCACTTTGCTGTGGAAACCAGTTCTGTTTATACCAAGCAGTTCTAGCAAACATAAAAGGGGTCTTTGTGTGCTTGTATGCTCAGGAATTCATATAGTATTAAGAGAAGTGCACAGATCTAATGGGCTGGCACTCAGGAGCCTCTGGACACTCTGCACTGAATGTCCTCTGATCTGCAGTGTAAATTAGGCCTCCTGCTAATAATATAATTATTTCAGCACACATAACAGCTATTAAAATCCTTTTATATATCTGTAAAATTCCCTGTTCTTAGAAAAACATCAAAAGTAGATGAAAGTATTGAGTAGTTTGGATATTTTTGTCAACACTTTATTTAGTGTATTTGATGTAATTTTTTCACTGCAATGACCCCTCTGATGCTATTTCATTATAGAACTTCATTTGGCTTCAATAATTTCTCAAATATCACATTTATCAACATATATATATAATCAGTCTAGTGTGTCTTTCTCTCTCTGTGTCTGTCTGTGTGTGAGTGTGTGTGTGTTTGTGTGTGTGTTTGTGTGTGTGTGAGTGTTTGTGTGTGTGTGTGTGTGACATGCAATATGGGGTTGAAGGGAAAGAAAAGCAACTTGGGAAATTATACTCTTGCTTATTGAAGGTAAGCAACAGTCTCATACAGCACATTACCCAGGAAGAGGCAGGGCAGTGTCTTGTGTTAGAATTTCCAGTACACAAATCCAGATTCCATCATTTCAGGCGAGCTTAATAAAATTCTAAAGTTCCACAAGGTGAGTTTGGCAGGCACTGTGCTCTGAGATCTACTGCTTCCAGCACATTAAAACGACATCACTGAGAAGGAATAACAATGATACATTAAGTCGTTAGTACTTCAGAAATCCAACTTTCCAATTTACTGCCTACTAGGACTGAAGACGACATATTTTCATAGAATGCTGAAATCGTCTTGGTCCTCTGTTAGTATACAGAGCCAACATTCATATTTAAGAATATGTATGCATCCTTCATGGTTTTACTTGTTATTGGGGTGATTAATGTCCCATAGAAACAGAAATAAATTTGAATCAGATGAAGAAATGTGCTCATTTGACAGCAACAAGAGGAATAGGATGACGTTTAAAGGAAATTATTGGAAATGATGGTCAGCATGATGAAGGAATGCTTAGGTTTATAAAATGTTATTGCAATTTCTGTTATGTATAGTCCTTATAAAATATTCGACTTGGAATAAAGAAAGCAGGAGATTTTTATTTTAAAGAAGACACTGCTACTATGTGTACATAATACTTTTTAAATTAGTATACTCTCAGGTTTCTTTTGTAAATTTACTCATTGAGAATTTTATATATGTGTATAAAGAGATACAGTCAAATCATACAATTGCCCCCACTTCTCCCCAACACACCCTCCTACTATGTTTCTTCTTCTTTTCCCTCCTCTCCTCTTCCTTCTCCTTCTCCTCCTCCTCTTCTTCTTTCTTCTTCTTCTTCTTCTTCTTCTTCTTCTGCTTCTGCTTCTGCTTCTGCTTCTTCTGCTTCTGCTTCTGCTTCTGCCTCTGCCTCTTCTTCTGCTTCTGCTTCTTCTTCTGCCTCTGCTTCTTTTGCTTCTTCTGCTGCTTCTTCTTTTCTCCTTCTCCTTCATAATTCAAGTCCTATTAGTGTTGTTCATATGTAGATGGATGTGGACACATCTACTACAGCATGGAAAACCAAACAGGGGCCAAACCCCTAATAAAGAATGATTCCCTGTGCCTCAGCACCTAACAGCTTTCAATAATGCCTCAGTGAGGTGTGGGGTTTTGTGAGCTTCTGATCCATCCATTCTGTAGTTGTGATTGGCTTGACTTTTCTTGGATCTTGTGCAAGTAATGAGAGCTTCTGTGATTTCTCAAGCGCAACACTCAAGGCATGTTCATCAAACATTTCCTAGTACCCTTCCAATCCTCTGTCTTTTACATTCTTTTAGCCTCCTCTTCCATGACACTCCTTGCAACATGAGTCTTGTCAGAGGTAAGGGTATGTTGAACATGTAATATTTATGACATGTGATGTTTAGGGTTGAACACAAATAGTTATTTATTCTTAACATTTTGGCCAATTATGAGTGTCTTTGTGTTGATCACTGCCCACTGCAAAAGACTCTAAGATAGAAGGAGAAAGAAAAAGTAGGCCTGCTAATAACTCTGAACAGCGTTAGACCTTAGGAAGAACATAAAGCATTTGGAGAAGGCTGGAAAATGCTCTCTCACTGCTTAGTTATTTGGCCTGGTTTTTTCCTGATATCCCCCATCTTCTTTCTCTTGGAGTAGAATTGCAGTTGTTAATCTGTCCAGTGTCTTCCCAACAAGACATCAGAACTCTTCACTACATTTCTGCCACATCTGCTCTTGGTTTCCTTTTGGTTTCTTTGGTGTGTGTCTAGCGTGTCCTGAAGTGCCATAAAGTAAAGTACTTCTTGGCAAATTTAGGTTCATGAGAAATAATTTAAAACTCACCACAGTCCCTGAAAACTGTTAGCCTGTGCTGCCAGAGAGCACATGACAGAGACTGGAACTCTTGGTGAAGGGTTTGCCTAGGCGGGAACAGTGGTTTGAACTGAGCTACAGCTTGGGATTTGTTTGCTGGCGTTGTTCATTTTTCCTGTTATAATACCCATATTTTCATCTGAAAGCATGTAAAGCCCCACCTCCCAGGAAATCGGTGAGCATATATTTCATTTGGAAAGTGACGTTCTATGAACTCTGCTTGCCCTTGTTCTCATGCATGCCCACTTCAACCAGTATATGAAATTAAGTTTAGTTCTTTCTTCTCTACTATCATGGTCATGACAGTAAAAAAGCCAAATGACATTTGAGGCTTTTCAACTCTTCTTTATTACATTATGAAGCTTTGATCCACACTACTGGCATTTGACCTTTGAATTTGATGAAGATGCATATGGAAGGTATGAACAGGCGTGAACTCTGTAACCCCTTTGTTTGAAAGAAATAAATATGAATGTGGGTCTTGATATTGCTTGTTATAATTATGGCTTTTTTTAATCCAGGCCAGTAAAGAACAATAATTCTTGTGCTCTTCATTTTTAAATAAATTATAAATGGAGACTTGATCTTAGTTTGTAACTCTGGGAACATTAGGTCTTACCAGTCATAGGGTTTATATTTGTGCTGTTTACCATGTGTAAACATAGTAATGACTCTGCAATCATCTCATTACCTACCTAGGTAAACTGCCCTTATAGCAATTTATTGTTCTCATTTCTATTGCATGAAATGGGATTTTATTCTGTGGTTGTTCTTGTTTTTTTTTTTTTTGTATTGAAAAGGTGGAAAAACCTTGGACAGAACTTAAGTTTGCAACCCAACATAAATCAAAGCACCATTCTTCTGTCTGAAGGCACCTGCCCCCACCTCCATTCTCAGTGACCCTGGGAATGTAATCTTTTCAGAGTGAACCTTGAATCTGGTCTAGACAGCATGTGACTTATGAAGTGCGGAAGGGTGAGGTGTCCAGGGAAAGAGGCAAATCCTGCAGAAATGAGCTTCACAATAATGCATTTTCTTTCTTGGAATCTCAGTTCAGGTAGAACTGTGACCTTTCTCCTATTTGATCAGAAAGCTGTTGCTCATATTTGAATGCTGCTCATTCCTTCCAATATGCAAGGCTTGTAGCTGTAACCCGTCATTATAATACTTCTGGTTTTTTTTTTCATTTATTGACCCCTTAAGTCAGGAATTCTGGGTAGGAAAAAAATACCTATTAACATCAAGCCAGAAAAGCAATAAATAAGAGGGGCTGCTGCCTTTCTTAATAGTTGGAGATCTGATTCCTCTGCCTGAGTAGTATTTACCAGAAAGAAGTATGTTAACCATCACTGCTAATGAGAATTTCTGAGACCAATATTGCACTGAAAGAAAAAAATAAAGGTTAAAATGATAAAAAAAAATAACATATGCATGAGACTCAGAGAGTGAATCCCACAGACAGTGTTAGAAGGAAGGTGTGAGTTCATTCAGAGTCCCTGAATGGAGCCAATGACAGTGGTGAAGAGCAACAGAGCCATAACTGCACCTTATTCGTCTTGATACACTGATTTGTTCATACTTTTGAACAGTTTAACCCAATCAGCTCCAATAAAAGAAACTCAAGCCATATTCCATGTAGTGTTTAATAATACAGGTTTGGTAAAAATATTGGTTTAAATCTGTTTGCTCTCAAATCTTCATTGAAATCTAAAAATAACTTTTAGAAACACCAGTTCCATCTCCTGACCCATTCAAGGTCTCCATAAATGCTGTTTGCTCCCTCCCCAGAAGAGCTTTAAATGTAATCCTGTGTCTAAAATAATGCAATTCTCAATCAGTGTCCTCTCTCTCTGTCCCTCTCTCCCTCCCTCCCTTCTTGTTTCTCTCCCTTCCTTTTTCTCCATCTCTTCATCATCCACTCTGTCTCACACTTTGTTTTTCACGTCTTCCTCTCTGCAGTTCTTGAGAGAATGAACTGACTTGTGATCATAGGCTCTGTGGCACTGCAAGGCAGGCTAATGTTGCTAGGAATGCTTGGTCCTGCTGCTCCAATAGAAAGTCATTCTGGAAGCAGAAGACAGAGTGAACTAGGATTTAGCCTCTTCTGCATCTTTTATTTTCCTGTAGACATATTTATGTAATTACCCAGAGATAACTCTATTTGCTACCACGGCATTGTGACCGCTCGCCTGAAATCATTACCATATCATAATAATTCATTACAGTGTACTCAAGCTTTTATAACTATATTTATGATTAGAAATGATTCATGTATATTGTGGGAAACCGGGGACGCAATGAAGAAATTACAAATGAGCCCCAGGCCCAGAGTAGACCTGCATAGGCTCCAGGCTTGTGTGGAGTCAGCACAGTGAGATGGATGGTCCTTATGGTCCACCCTGAACCATGATCCCTGCAGGCCAGCAGCATCTGGAGCACGCTGTGCGGTCTTTAGTTTCTATAATGAATAGAGAAGATAGGTGACCTATCCTTTTACAAAGCAAACACACTCGCACTCTGCTTGTTTTCTACCACTGCCTGAGATTGTCCTAGGCACCTGGTTAAGTGACCTTCCAGGTGACCTTAGTCTGTCCTGCGGGAACAACGAGTCCACATTGACTCTGTTGTGTGTTTAGACTGAATGGACAAGAATTTTACTGAGTGAAGTGGGAAGGGACAGTACAAAAGAGAAATCTCATCTTGTCCTTTGAATGGCAACCTAGGAATTAAAACTCAATGGATAATATGAGTAAAGTTCATTTTAACAAAGCAACTTTGTAGCTACAAAAATACCAAGAAACCACCAAACAGTAAAGCTGGTTATTTCCAGGCTGCTGTGTGTAGATTTTGTCTTGTTTGCTTGTGTTTTCTAGCAGTTCTAATAAGACGTTTAATATTATATTTATACACATATCACCTTTAAAATGAAGCTACCTTTTAGACCTTACATGAATTCAAGTGATCATAGTCCTAAAAGGCTTAAGTACAAGGTAAAATCTTTACTATTTTTCTAGTAGCATCCTCACAGTTTGGGAAATATATACAGAACCAAGCAAAAAATAAATGAATAAATAAATAAGCAATCCCCATTACAAACACCTTTTAAAAATAAAGCATAGAGCCTGGAAAGGCGCTCCACCAAAGACAAAGAACTAAAGCCTTCAAATCATATACATAAAAGTAACAAAAAATGGACTGAGAAGGTTGTATTTATACATTTGCAGGTGTGTGCGTCTGTGTGTGTGTGCATGAATGTGTATGTTAATAATAGCAGAGAGGCCATGATTTTGAGAGAGAGCAAGGTGAGTGGTACATGGTACGGACTGGTGAGGAAAAAGGAAAGGAGGATATTTATGTAATTATATTTTAACTTTTAAGAAATGATGCAAGTGAATACAGAAGTAAAAACACTAACATGGCATATAGTTCAGTAAGCTAGGTATCGTACTAGTATCAGTACCTGGAATTTAAGAATACAAAAAAGAATGAACTTCAGAATATTGCATCTCAGAAGGAGGAAACCAGCTGTTGTTTATGTCACAAATGCTAGTCTATGCAGATAAACAAATTGCTCTCCAGTGTCTGAGTTTTCCATCTGCTCCCTCGCTAAACTGGGCCAGTCATCAGAAAGCAGAGTGCTTGGACCGCACTCTCATCCACACAGCCGCCCTCACTGAGGACTCACCACTGCACTGGCTGCTTCTGGTCTTGGAACCACTTTAACAGAGTTGCTGGCTCTGTTCTTCAGTATCACACCTTAAAATATGAGCATTGACCTACAGAAATCAACACCGAAGTCTGTTAGGTTTCTGTGGGAAAAGTCGTGTGCCTCCTCACAACAAATGGTCACTTCCAACACAGTCTGCTCTCTTTTGCTTTAGCACTAAGAAATCAAAGTCAAATTATTTTAGTAACTACTCTGCCAACCAATAGCATCTATTTCTTTGCTTCACTGATTTTTTTTCTGCTCTGACATTTGAATGACTTCTCACCTGCCATAAGCATTATATTTTAAATAACAAAACAGCCTCATCTTATCTTAGAAGGTGAACACTACAAGAAAATAATCTTATGGACAAATGCAACAAATTAATCTTTTTGTTTTCTTGAACAAATCTGACCATATCACCCTGGGTGTGGTGGTTTATATAGGTATGTTCTGTATAAACTCAGGTGTTTGACTACTTGCCCCTAGGGAATGGACTATGTGGAGGTATGGCATTTTTGGAGGAAGTGCATTAATGTGGAAATGAGCTTTAAGGTCTTATATGCTCAAGCTGCGCCCAGTGTAGAACATAGAATCCTTTCACCATCTGTGGCTCACGATGTAGAACTTTCAGCTCCTTCTCAAGCACCATGTCTGCCTGCATTCCACCTTCTATGATGACAATGAAGTAAATCTCTGAAACTGTAAGTCATCCACAATTAAATGTTTTCATTTATAATAGTTGCCATGGTCATAGGGTCTCCTTACAGTAATAGAAACCCTAACGAGGACACTGGTCCCTTTAAATTCATTGCTAACTTTCTTATTTGAACAATTACATTGGAGATTCTTTTTGAAAAACTTAAACTTTTACTTTCATGTAGTAGTTCTGTTTATAGGATGTTGAAACTACTTTCCACCCTAAAAAAATGCATCAAAGTTTATAGATTCAAGACAGGATTTCTCAGTCCTGGAATTAGCTCTTGTAGATCAGACTGACCTCAAACTCAGAGAGATCTGCCTGCCTCTGCCTCCCGAATGCTGAGAATAAAGGTGTGTACCACCACTGCCTGGCTTGAAATTAGTTCTTAATAACCCTCAGAAACTGGTTTACCAATATTGAGGTTTACTCCAAATTTTTATAACTAGATATCTTTGTCTGTGTCTGTCTCTCTCTCTTTCTCTGTCTGTGTGTGGGGGGAGCACACACACACACAGACACATGTACATATGGATACCAGAGGTCAACGTTGGTTGTATTCTTAAATCACTTCCTACTTTATTTACTGTTGATTTATTGCTTTTGAGATGATGTCTCATTGTGTAGCTCCTGCTGCTCAGAATTTCTGTGTTGATCAGACTAGGCTCCAGCTCACAGAAATCCACTTGCCTCTGCTTCCTGAGTGGTAGGATCAAAGGCATGCTCCAATACTCTAGATTCTACCTTAATTTTTAACACTGGGTCTCTCACTGATCCCAGAGCTCAATTATAGGCTAGACTACCTGTCCATCAAGTTCTGGGAGCCTCCTGTCTCTGTACTCCTATTGTTAGGTCACACACATGTGCTACTGCTTCTGGAATTCAGGGGGCCTTGGGAATCTAAGCTCAGGGATGCATACTTACATGGCAGCCATGTCACCATCTAACCCATCTCTCCAGCTTCAAGATTTTGAAGGTCGCTTCTTATTAGAATTCAAGCTAGAAAAGCACTTCAAATTATATAGCTGGAGTTTGTTGTTTATAATAA
Organism: Neodon shergylaensis; assembly: GCA_025134845.1. Lineage (NCBI taxonomy): Eukaryota > Metazoa > Chordata > Mammalia > Rodentia > Cricetidae > Neodon > Neodon shergylaensis. Next base: position 6,111,105 of record JABTXL010000186.1, read on the forward strand.
GTATATTGAAATTTGTAAAATTAACTTTAAATTTGTTTTTTTTTTAAATCATCAGAAACATCCTCACTTACAGAAATTCCAGATTAGGTCCCTCCACACCCTTTTCTCTGTCAATAAATCTTGAAAGAAAAAAAGAAATATTCTGCCATTGTTTGTGGATTTTTTTTTGGTGGGGGTTACTCTTTTTATTTCTTTTATTCTTTTTCCTTGGGGACTTTCAATGATGGAATTTGTTCTTTAGCAATATCACATATACATAATGTATGTTCTGTTTACTCCTCCACTCTCCCTTCTTGTACTCCCACCTCTGTTACTCTCCCATTACATGTGTGTTTTCTACACATGTGCCTTTTTGTTGTTTTGTGACACTCTGATTTTAACCAGGAACATCCCTCTGGCCACTAACTAATGGAATCTGGTAAGTACACTATTTTACATGTAACCAAAAGCAATGACTATCCTTCCCTCAGAATCTATCAGTTGCCAACAGTTCAGAAAGGGGGTGTATGGTCCTATGAGCACCTCCCTGATTATTGATTCTATGTTGACACATCCAGTCTTGGACAATCCCAGGGCAGGTATCCCTTGCTTTGTGTGTGCAATGGCTGTGTCATGTGCTGATGATAACAATTGCATTTCTTCTCCCTATTTTCTGGCTCTTACATTCTTTCTGCTCTCCTGCAATGGTCCCTAAGCCTTGGATGAGGTAGCATAAATATTCCGTTCAGAACTGAGCACTAAGTTGATATTTATTCTAAACATCTTGAATATCTGCAAGTCTCTTCATTTACTGCCATTCACTGAAAAGACAAGCATTTGTGATTAAGAACTGGAATAGCATTTGTGTGTGTGTGTGTGTGTGTGTGTGTGTATGCTGAATTTGGTGCCATGTCAATTCAGGAAAAGCAAGGTAGTGCAGTCCTACCCTGAGATCTATGAGCTCCCTAGCCATGGGTTTTTGGCTAAGTTAACACTACCAAACGTGTGTCCCCCTCCCCGTGCTGTGGGCCTCAAATTCAACCTAAGGGTGGTTAGTTACTCCAATAACAGTCATTTCTTCATTGGACCAGTGAGCATAGCAGGCCTGACAGCTCGACTTTGTAGTGCATAGGGTTCACAGCTGGGTAACTTAATTTAAACTTTCAAAAACAATGCTTTTACAGGTTTCGAAGTTTGTATCTACCACAGTGCTGGAATAATGAAAATCATGGCAGAAAGCAAGTCATCATGGTCCAGTATAGAAGTTTAGTTCTTCATCATGCCTGGCTGGTAATCAAAGAGGCCAGACTGCTGTTTGCATTGCTCTTCTTCAGCCACTTTCAGTCTTACTGGAACACTGCATTTATTTGAAGGCTGGCAGCACCAAGTGCTCACCTTGCTTTACCCCAAGGTGAGCATCCCATCTGCAGCCTTGGATGGACAGCACAGTCTTCTGTGGATGGGGTATGCCTTCAAGGAAACATATAAGCAACTCAACTCCTCACTGTTATTGCAAGGGAAGAGCCAAATCAGCTTAGAAATATAAGTAGTTTAGCTTCTTAGTATTCTGTAGGAGTAGTGACCCCTTTCCTGAATTTACATAAGACCTTTAGTGGAATGTGATAGACATCAGAAAAAAAAAAAAAGCTCGTGATAAAAGAACAATGTGACACAATAAAGCCCCAAAGCAAGGCAACTATTGGAATCAGGTGCTTCCAGGATAAACAAGCAAACATATTATTTTTCATGAGATGAAGAGATTAGCCTTCTTATTGTGATATCAAGAAAATGAAAGCAAGAAATTAGCATAACCAAGTGACAGAACAGATAGTGGTAGAAAGAGTAAGGGGCTTCTGTATCATTTGAAGATTCTATTATACTTTCAGTCAGCCAGAAAGTGATTTATGTTGTACAAAAATATACCACTAATGTAGTAACCATGGTGATAGTTTAAACTTTCATGTTTCTTTCCTTGTAATGAAATATAAACTATCTGAACTATTAAATTACATTTAATATCATAAATATTAATTTCATTTTGTTAATAAATATTCCTAATAAGTTTTATATGTAAATGTGATTTATATTAATTTTATGAATTTTTCATGATGATACACTATATGGTAGGCTATTTGGGGGACCAACAAAGCATAGCCTTAATCTCTTACAGACACGATCCAAACACTTAGTTGTTTCAGCTATTTCCTCAGAATTTTATTTGGCAATTACACATCCACATCCTTGTAGCTGAACTTGAGTAAGACACTGATCCTCATGACCTAACAGACAGATGATACCAGAGAGCTTTTGGTTTGTTTGTATTGTTTTGGTATTTTTGTATTTTTTTGGTGTTGTAATGACATTTTTATTATGATGTCATAATAAACCCTATCATAGAATGCTCCCTTTAATGAAATTATGCTAAATTAAAATAATTTCATTGCTGCTTCTTCCAATGCTCCACATGGGACCTTGCAGATAGCAGCACTTCCTGTTTCTTTAAATGTTCTCTATTTTATATCTTCACTTTACAGAAAAAAGACTTGGTGCAAAGGTGCAAATATATGTGCAAAGCCGAGTTTAGAAAATTAGATCACGAATTCAATTCAGTAAGGATGTCGCTGATTTTATGAGTAATTTTTCAGCTCAGAGAGTTTTTAAAACAACTGGACACATAGTGTTTTTTGAAAAACCTTCTGATAGAATAAATTCTGTGGTTTATATAAGGGACGTACTTAAATTCAGTGCCAGTATTATGTCTTTTTATTTCCTTTTTTTTCCTTTTTTATTAAGAAATTTTTAATACAATTTTTTCTCATTTTACGTAGCTATCCCTGTTCCCACTCCCTCCCCTCCTCCCGTTCCACCCTTCCCCCAACCCCATCCCCATCCACTACTAATATTCTTTTCAAGTGTGAGTAGAGATTTCTATAATCTAGACACTGACTTTTCGTGGTCACAGACCCTGAGAACAGCTAGCTTGGAAGTGCATACTCAAGATCTGTGCCTTCTCAAACAGTAGTCACTAGCCATACTTGGCAATTTAACCATTAAATGATGAATTTGAATTGCAAAGTTATGGACTGAAAGGCTTAGTATAAAGTACGTTTAAAAATTTATTGAATTTTGTGTTGACTACATGTTGATTTGAGAACATGGGGGTTAACGTATGTTATTAGAGTTTACTTCACCTAAGTTATATTCCTTTTAAAATTAGAAACACTAAAATACTGGAAAGTTTGAGTTACATATGTAACTCCCATCTATGTTCATATTATTACTTTTATTGACGTCCACTGGTTTAGATACCAATTTTATAAATTAATGTACTAGACAGATGTATTGTATGAGGCTACTTGTTTTGTTCCCAGCTGCTCAGCGCCGAAATAATCACATAAAAACCATATTATTTGCAATACTGTTTGGCCAATAGCTTAAGCATATTTCTCACTAACTCATATATTAAATCAACTTATCTCCATTAATCTGTGTATCACCACGAGGCTGTGGCTTACTGGATAAAGTTCTGGTGTCTGTCTCTGGTGGGGCTTCATGGCTTCTCCCTGACTCTGCCTTCTTTCTCCCAGCATTCAGTATACTTTTCCCCGCCTAGCTCTGCTCTGCCTTATCACAGGCCTAAAACAGCTTTTTTTTATTACAATGGTATTCACATACAGAGGGGAATCTCACATCACAGATGTCTCCCTCTCTTGTGCATGCACATATACACCTGTATGTGAGCATGTGCATGTGTACAGGCCAGAAGTAAATGTTGGGAGCTCTCCTCATTTGCTTTCTGGCCTATTTTTTGAAACTTGCTCTTTCAATGAACCTGTATCTATCCGATTTAGCTATATTAACAGGCCAGTAATCCCCAAAGGGTTGCCAATCTCTCCTTCCCCAGCACTGGAGCACTCCTCTGTGTCCAGCTCTGTGTGTGAGTGCCAGAAATTAACCCCAAGTCCTCGTGTTTGTGTGTAGCATTTTCATTACTGAGACATCCCTACCACCCACCTATAAAGAGGCTATTGAAGTGAACATAATTGACATTTATGACAGACCATACAAACACTATCATATCATCATTACCAATTTAGCTTCTAACTAAAATATAAATATTCAGGTGTCTGAGTTTTGTTTATATCCCATCTCATTGTCCTTTCTTTTAAAACATTAGTAAACTGAATATTAGAATTATCTTTTCTAGGCACATCATTTGCATACTGGGTTATGTGTACTGTAGTCTGTGGATTTTTTCAGGCTACAGTGTGAACTAATTTTAGTTTGTATGACTCATACATAGCCTTCATGCTTATTGTCTTCTCTACCTAGATTATCAAGAACAGTATAAGAATTTAGTGCATCAAACTATATGATCTGCAGTTCCTGAGGAAATGAACTCAGGTGAGCTGTACTAAGACAGAGAAACCTGGTCTTGGAAAGTTATTCCAGCAGAGTCACAACTACCCAGTATAAGACTTACTGTAAGGACAGTCCAAAGGGTTTCTTGTGCAAAGTACTAGCTCAAGAACTGTATACAAGTCCCAAAATTCAGTGTGCCTGTCAATGATCAATGTCTGGAAGTCTGGCCCTTGATCTGTTGCATTTAATATTATTACTAGAGCATAGATTTCAAAGATGCAAAAAGTTATGGTGATAAAAATCATTTTTATTTTAGCCATCGAGTGTATTATCCCTTCTGTAGATCTAGAACCAACAGTCATGTGACTGTACTATCAATTAGATCATAATAAAAACTAAGCAGGTTTAAAGTACATCACTTACCAAAAAAATCAAAAAATAAAATAAAACCTGAATATAAGACACATATCTGAAATAAATTTGGCACAGAAAAGCAAGTACAGCGTGGTCCCACACCTTTATGAAAACAGAAAACATTGACTTTCTAGTGCAGAGACTCATAGCTACTAAGAGCAGAAAGCAGGGAGAATGAGGGCTGGTGGGGAGCTGGCCAATGAATGTTGTTAGGCTGGCTACAGGTAACTACAATGAGATGTATGTTTTGCTCTGATTTGATTTGTTTTGTTTTTAAGGCTTGAAGGCTTCAAGCAGGAAATTTGAGTGTTTTCATGAGAAAGTAATAATAAATATTTGTGGAGATAGATGCAGTGGCTTAAACGAGAAATGTTTCCCATGAGCTAGCACTTGATACCGACCCGGTTGGTGATGCTGTTTGGGCGAGGTTATTACACTGTTAGGAGGTGTATCCCTGCTGGAGGAAGAACAAAGCTGGGTTAGGCTTTGTGGGTCTCTAGCTTCAACCCACTTGCAGTTTGCTTCCTATGTGTGGTTAAAGATTTGCTCTCTCAGCTTCCGGCTCTGATTGACTGCTACCCTGTCCTCCCCACCCCCACCATTCTGTAGTCTCCCTATGGAACATAAGCCAAAGTAAACCCTTTCTTCTATAAGTGGTTTTTCATTGTGTCATTTTATCATGACAACAAAAAGGGTAACCAATGCAGTGGGGATTTAATTGACTTAGCCTGATGTGATGCTTTATGTGTTGAACATTACATTCAGCTCTATAAATATTCACAATTTTCTAAATCCATAAAAATAAACACCTTGTGAAAGAAATTTAAAAATCCTGTAGAAAAGTTTCTGTGCTTGATTCTTCAGTTTTATAAGCAAACATTGTGTTATATAGTAGCTCTCAATGTTATCTGATCATTTCATAACAGCATAGGTATATACACACAGTTATATTGAGCTGGCAAACTGATATTTTCTGTCTGTTCTATGTGATCTATTCAGTACACCCCAAAGCTCATTAAATCTCACCTTTATTTGAAAACCAAACCCACATTTCACTCTTTGTGGATATCAAGCGTCAGGAACCGTGGGCAAGTTTGAAGGTCAGCAGCTGTGAGCTCCCGTCACCCTGGCCATAGCAGGGCTGTGAGGACCAGAAGGCTCAGAGAAATCTGTCTCTGCTTCCCAAGCTGGACATAATTAGGATGCAGTTGTCTTCTACCCAATAAGCTTTCTTCTATAAATCTGCAAGATCTCCAACAGATGGGAGATAAGACAACATTTATAACTTTCTAGTCGGAAAATGAAGTGACAAGAAAAATCCCTGCAGAACAGACTACAGTTGAAAGCAAAATATAAAGAGTAAGTCAGCTAGACTGAACAAATCACGTGCAGGATAACTTAGGGCCTTCTGAAGTTAACCAAAGAGGGAGATGTAACTTCAGGTAAGGTGAAAGCAAGCTAACAATGCCGAGCAATGAGTTACTCATCCAGGGTGTCCAAATCCAATTAGTTTTCTCTACCTTTCCAGTCTGGTTCTCGGTGAGAAAATACACCTTCATGTTCTGACTCCATTTCCCTTTGGTACCGTAACCCTACCTCCGCCCCTGCTGCCCTTGGTATCTTCTCTGAGGATCAGACTTTGCTTCTTTGGAGCTGGAGAACTCTTCCTGCTCTGGTGTTAAAGGGCAGCCTTGCTTTGGCATTCTGCAAACCATCTCTTCTTTCTCTCCCACAGCAGTTCTTCTCTTCTCTTCTTCAACCATTAACCTTGCTAAATCACCCCCCCCCCCGTCTACAAGATACCTGTCTAGCACATTGGTTGAGGTTAAAAGGGCAACCTTACCCGGTCCCCAACGTGCTCCTGGATTTCTGTTGCTTTAATTTTGAGGAGGCAGTTTTAGCTCTGAGCATCAATCAACCGAAGGTGCTTGCAGGATTTGTGTGGCTTGAGAAGGACCGGCAAACAGTGGCAAGTTTGGGAGCTCTCACCACATCTCCAAACAATGGAGAAAAATGGGGGCTTAAGGCTGCCAGGGTACTATCTCCTTATAGGTTTAATTGGTAGAAGACTCAAAAACACCTGTAACATTTCTAGTGGTCTTTCTTTGGAGATGAACTTGCCTGATGTAGAACTGGGATATAAAGAAATTAACTTCTCTATAAATATATTTTTGCAAATGTGTATAAGAAAATAAAGATGTTTATCTACAGGACACACTGCATATCTTTCTCTCTATGCCCAGTTGTTCATTTATATATATTTGGTTAAGCTAGTAGGCTAAACATGGTGTCCATAATGTTATGTGCATGCTGGAGCACAGTTAATATTAGCAAAACTGCACTAAAATTTCTAATGTAAAGATCAAAACCCTGCCTACTAAAATTAGAAACATACACTATGTGCATTGGTTAAGAGGCAAGAACAGTGTTTGGCCAACTGTATCAGCTGCTTATTTTTTTTTAAGACACTAGAGCTGGGCGGTGGTGGCATACACCCTTAAACCCAGCACTCAGGAGACTGAGGCAGACAGATCTCTGAGATCGAGGGCAGCCTTGTCTACAAAGTGAATTCCAGGATGTCCAGGGCTACACAGAAGAACTCTGTCTCTAAACACACACACACACACACACACACACAGAGAGAGAGAGAGAGAGAGAGAGAGAGAGAGAGAGAGAGAGCTGTTTTTAATCTACGTCAGCATCATTGATGTATAAAATGCAAAGTAAGATTGTTTAGTGTTGTTTAGTGTCCTTCAATGTATGTTGGTTGTATACTAGATAAAATGTACCCAGAAGAAAAGATGAATTTTATATATAACACAAAAATACAGACTATAGATTTTAAATTTTTTTTATGAAACACTTAGCTTTATTTTAGAAATTAGACACAAAATCTGTTTATGTCTTCCTGGACTCTTAAGAAGATATGTGTACTCTCCTTCTAGAAGCCCTTAATCCACAGGGTGGCTGGTGACGATGTCACTGGTAGACTTGCTATTTCCAAATCACAGCAGTATCTTTGGAGACAGCCACAACACAACTGTGATCTGGAATAGACACATCTTGTGTCTTCTAGCTTGCATGAAAATGGAAGACAGACCAAGACAGTCCTTGTGAGGGGCATCTGGAGAGAGCTGAGTGAGCGTTATTTTGTGACTGGAAGTATGACTTTTGCAATTTGTTGCTTTGCTTTTTATGGTACTATCAACACACCAGGAATCAGCTTTCAGAGTTCACTAATGTGTTCTTGAACTTGAGCAAATTTGGGTCTTACTAAACACATGGAATCATCTTGATGGAATGCAGATGGTATCTTCTTAGGTATTGGGCTTTGTTCTTCATCTCTGTTTCAGCGATTCAGTTCTGTAAATAAATATAACACTCAAGTTAGAACTATACTGTACCTTCTCCATAGCATTTTCTGTGTATGGCTCAGAAAATGTGTCCCTCATAAAAGCTAATGTATTGGGGCTTGATCTTTGTTTGGCTGTATTATTTTAAAAGCTTTTGGAAATGTTAGAAGGTAGACCCAGCTGGAGACCTCAGCTAGGTGACTGAGTGGGCCCTAGGAGGTGCTGTAAGGGTCAATGTTTACTTGTAAGCCCCACTTGTCCAAGGACAGATACTTTCTGAAATACTGGTGGCTCCTGTTTATAGGAGGTAACAAGCCATGTGTTTTCACTCCCCTAAACAAATTTTTCCCATCAACATTGGTTATGTTTAATTGGATGTTGGCAGGAAGTATATGGGCAGGAAGCATGTAAGGATACATGCTTGCCCATGGTTGGATCTGTGTAGAAATAGGGTAGCCTTATGGTTTTGCCATTTTAAGCTCTGCAAGAATGAGATTAAGTGCCATTTTCTGGGAAGCCAGGATTGGACCTGGGCAGAGTCTATCATCCTGACCAGCATTTAATTAAAGTTTGCTTCAAATTCAGCTAAAAATTGTGGAATTTGTCTTTCTCTTGTGATTCTCAGGTATAACAATATCCTCCCAACTGCTGTTCCTGGTTCTTGACCTATTGTGTCTTCCAAAACCATGGTCATCAGAACCCTAGTAAGCCATGGAGCAACACGAGTCCTTCCTCAAATTGTTTACTAGGAATGGGTACATTACTAGAAAAATATGTAACCCATTTTGCTTGTTACTTGGTATTATGATGTGGTCTCTATTTAGTGGGCCTCAAACATGCAATTCTCCCAGTTTTATATATCTTAGATATCATTATTTCCCATATAGGTGGAATATTGAAATACATTTTAACATCATGCTTTATGGCTAAAGCCAACTATACTACTTATACATTCTATACATTCGATGTTAACACTTTCTACAAGCTACTACAGTTTTCTCTGTATCATGATCTTGAAAAAGAGAGTTCCTCAAAGAACGTAAGTTTGTCAGAGCATTTTTTTTAAACTAATCCCAAGGCATTTAGTGAAATTTTCTTTTGCTTAATTAATTCAATCATCTCTCTCACTTTCAACCAGCCCCCCAATCATGGGTCGCCTGGAACACTCTCCTTGACCATTGATGCATCCACTGACATTCAGTAATATAAAGTTAATGCACCCTGTTTACTTCATTATAGTCTTGGAAGAATGCTAAATAATTACTAGTGAGTACTGGCAAAATGAGGTTCTTAACTGTGATAAAATAAACTTTAAATATCTGATCTGCCACTGCTTCTACAATTTCAACTCTGTTAAACTTATGAGAGGTTGCATAAAACCCCAAGGTTAATAAAAAGATTTTACTAAAATCTTTTATTAAAAACCAGCCCTCAAGCCAAGTGCTCTTGTCACTCAAGTTGCCAGAAGCCGATTCAGAAAGTTGGCACTCAGTCCTCCCTTGGAATCTTTTTAACTCGTCTCTCTCAAGCATCAAGATGGTCTATGCATGGAGCCTGAAATTAGATTAATCATAGAATCATATCACAGAGATAATATCCTCTTTCAGGCTTCCTCAAGAGATAAACTAGATCATTTTTTAAAAATCCTTTCTATTTTTCAGTAACAGTGAATAGTTTAGAATTGCTAAGTACTGCTTAAAGAATTGCTCTACTCTCTGGCTTCTAAAGTTAGTGGGTGTCCCTCTGGGGGACCGAGTACAAAGTGTTATATGATCAAATCTGAAGGAGCAGAGCCATTGGCAGTCCTGTGTTGCAGAATTCGAGTTTTCCCGAATCAAACTTTCATTAGAAACTTTAAAACAAGAGCCCTCAATATTCAGCATGTTCTGAGTTTTAATTCTTTCCAATACGTCAGTCATACAGACCAGAGTGTGGTGAATTGAAGCACGGTTAATAAAAACTCAGGGTCAGAAATTGTGGCCCAACCTGAAGATCTGAAAAGTAAAACAGCCAGCCACTAGCTCTTACCTCCACTTCAGTCTGAAATGGCAATCCTGCCTCATGGAATCTCAGAATAAGACTATGTGTCTGAGAGCTATCTTCCCACCTCCCTCATTTTACATTTCTCTCTAGGGCTGGGATTAAAGGCGTGTACCACTGGGATTAAAGGTGTGTGTCACTGTGGCTATGGGGATTAAAGATGCATGTTATTGTGGCTACTGGGATTAAAAGTGTGTGTTACCATAACCTGGTCTATAAGGCTAACTAGTGGGACTGTTTTATTCTCCGATCTTCAGGCAGTCTTTATTTATTAAAATATATTTGAAATGCCACTGCAGTGAACCATGAGCTCAAATTCCCCTTCCCATATTTCAGAATCCTCATCTGTAAAATGAGATATTAAAATTATTGTAGATCATCTAAAACTAGTATCCATACCTGTTACACAGGTAACAGGAAAGGAAAACTAACTTCTTATGAACTATCTCAAATAGTACCTCTTCCATGGGCTGGGGAGAACAGTCAAAGAAGTAACTCCTATAGGTTTGTAGCACGGTGCTAAATATGCTGTGTGTACTTCTGTCATGCTTTGTTACTCTCCTTATTACATAAAATAGCTTCTGTCCTTGCCATTCTTGTATCTAATTTAGTTATTCTTTTCTTAAATAAGAGAAGGCAAAAAGGATGTGGTCAATCTGAGAGCAAGGAGAAAATAGCCACTGTAATATGAGTCCCCAGCTCAAGCAACTTGGGGAAAATGCACCATCCAAGTTCACAGGAAAAGAATAATGTATCTCAATTTGAGTCTGAAAAGAAAGTGTTTCAGGTACCCCTGTCTCATATGCATTCATTGCGTTAGCCAATCAAGGAGCCACCCCTCATCCACAACAATAGTTTGGATGTTGCATGTAGCCCGTTGTCAAAGATTTTATTATCTGATTTTGAATTGTCATTCATTGTGTAGTGATTTTGAGGTCCCTCCTTATCTACCACAACAGTTGAGGCCAAACACTTGAGCGCATAGATGAAGTGGGCTCAAACTCAAACTATCTGAAATAGGAATAGGTTTGGGGAATGCTAACTTGATACATTTCAAGTTTTCACAATTGATTTTGGAAACACAGTCTTTTCTAGAAATATTCAGGATAAAATACAGTTAAACCTTGAAAACTGAAAAACAGTGGTTGTGGAAGTCACAGACTGGTGTATTCAGAAATTACTTCATTTTTCTACTCCATTTCGAATCATCTCAAGTTTGTATAATTGTTAAAGATTCTAAATAGTTTCTACTATTGCAGTAGGTCTATCTACCCATTTACCCATGGACATACCTAAGTAGAAATACATAAGAGACTATACAAACATTGAAACAGTCACATTTCCCTAAATCTTTGTTTATTTGAATGGATAATACTATGGGAACTGACTTAGAAATGAAGGGCTCAATAGCCTGAATGAGAAGCTTAAATAGCATCTGTGAACAGATTAGCATTTCTTTTATGTAAAATAGAGACATGGGGAAATGTGTGAGTTTGTAAATCTAACTTTAAGGAAGCTAACATCAACTATTTTCTATTTTTCAAGTAAAACAAGGAGGTAGGACATTAGCTATGAATAAACTGAGGAGCTGGGGTACAGGAAAAGGATCACATTTAAAATAGTCATATCCAGTATGTGGAGGTATGCTCAACTGAGAAATGGAATCACTGGTTAACACTGAGGGCCTATCTGAGATGTAAGGTACTTAGGTTCAAATGAGATAGTTTCCTTCAGTAGTCTACAGCTCTTCAGGAAGAGAGGGTTAGGGAAGAAGCTGGTGGAGGTCACCTGGAATGCAAACTGTGCCGTTTGCTTATAGAGAACACATGAAGAAGAGATAGTAGAGTCAAGGGTATGATTATAATGATAAACGTTTGTCTATAACTGGAGAAGTAAAGTTAAGAACAGGTGAAGTGAAAATCAGAGACTGTGGGTTCAATATTCCAAAGGCCACAACATAAGGAGAACGCTTATTTGAATATTAGAGAGAGGAGAACAAGCAAGTGGTCCTCAAGTGGTATGTCTGTATTTAGATTGGGAGATGGGCAGATGTTGTTTCTGAAGTTCTGTGTGGCCTCTGTGGGGTGTTACTAGTGGGATGACTTCAGCATCATGAAGTGAAGAACCCAAGGCTCCAGGGTATTGTCCTTCAGACTAAGTACTGATGACATCTCTAAGGCTGGCTATAGTTGATATGAGGAGGGAGGCTGGGCCTAAAACTGAGCTCATTTGAACATCAAGCAGGATGCCTCAGAAATGAATATAAATGGCTCCAAGGCAGTAATGAGGACAGAATGACAAATTTTGCAAAGGATGGATAATAGAAGGTCTTACAATGGCACCAGGTAAGAGGACATGGAATAACAGGACAGTCATTCTACTCCCTTGATTTAGAAGAACCTGACACAACAATGACATCATCAACAACCATAAAATGGTGATTGGGAGCTCTCTATGAGCCAAATAACTACTTCAAACATAGCTAATATATAGTGGAGCTAATAATCTTAATAATCTAATAGTTAATATAATTCTCATGTGAGGATTTAAACACCAGATTTGAAAAAAATATTTTTCTAAGCTATTGAACAGTTTTCTTAATCTTCAGCTAAGAATGGGAAGAATCAACACTTCTGGGGATTAAGTTTATTATGGGAACAGTTGGTAGTGGTGAGCTGTGGTTCTAAAGTTTAACATGAGCCTCCATGAGTCATGCTGCAGGCACAGAGAGGCAGCTCAACTCTCCTGCTAAGCCTTTTGGCAGCCAGGTGCCCAGCATCTCATCATCCCCTCACTTCTCCCACTGCTGGGCTTTGCCCAGACCCATAAACCTTTCCCCACGGGGGAAAGCTTGGCTGCTAAGTGATCTGCTAGAATCTGATTTCCAGTCTCTTGACTTTAGTTCCTATCTTCCTTCCCATCTTGGGCCCTCCTTCATTTTGCCTTCATTCAATTCTCCAAAGCAAATCCCTGGGATAGTTTGCAACCTGACAAAATAGTAAACAGTTCTATAATATTTTATGATACTTTATGCCAAATACAGGAAAGTTCCCAAAGACATAGGACATTAGCTGCTTATGAGTCTACTTTGCTATGTGAAAGCTAATGTATCATAATTCTTGTGACTTTATCATATTTACTGTTTTGATCTGAGTGTGATATTTCTCAAAGGGTCTTAGTTGCCTCAACCAAGATATAGCTCCTATTAGTCATTTTGTGTGATGCACTGGCCTAACGATGCAAGAGTGCACATCTCACAACATTGCCAAGGTGGTATTTCGTTCTTTCCAGTCCCTACTGGCCTTCATTTCCTTGATGTGGCCTTGTATATGAGCTGCCCAGCTAACCATCTGCCACTTTGTTGACAGTTATTCTGTTTCTGTTTTCATTTATGCTCTTCTCTGTAGACTGAAGTTTCTACCTGTCCAGTCCTGCAGCTGTTCAGTCCAAAATAACCACACAGAGGCTTGCTTATATTATAAACTGTTTAGCCTATTGCTCAGGCTAATTACTAACTAGCTCTTGTTATTCTTTTTTAAAGATATGTTGGGGGGAAAGAACAGTCCCAGGAGGGGTGGCAGACCCACAAGGGGCCTTGGCAGGTGAGAGGCAGACAAGTACATTTTACAAAGAGAGTTTGGGTTATACAGTTTATTTAGTGGGTTATGGAGGGAAAAGGAAGGGGAAAGGGAAGAAGGGGGAAAAGAGAGAGAGAAAGAGAGAGAGAGAGAGAAAGACAGAGAGACAGAGAGAAAGGGAGGGAAAAAGAGAGAGAGATACAAAGAGAGGGAGGAAAAGAAAGAGAAGTTACTTTTTCAGAAGAACAATGGAAGAGAAAGAATGCAGACTGGAGGAGGCAGGAGTTCACTTTGCCTCAGTGGGGGGGGGGGGGGTGGGGAGTGGGCAGGACTTGTCTCTTAAAGGAACAAAGTACCCAGGTGACAGACCATGTCAGCAGATCATAACAGCTCTTACAACTTAAATTAATCTGTAATTCTCATCTATGTTTAGCCATGTGGCTTGGTACCTTTTCTCAGTAAGGCATTTTCATCTTGCTTCCTCTGCATCTGACTTGAAACTGCATCTCTGCCTTTCCTCTTCCCAGAATTCTCCTAGTCTGGTCATCCCACACCTATACTTCCTTCCTGGCTACTGACCAATCAGCGTTTTATTAAACTAATACTAGTGACAAATCTTTACAGTGTACAAGAGTATTATCCCACAGCACGCCCCCGCAAAGGCCATGCTTTGCTCTGGAAGACTTTGGAGAAACCTTTGGCTCTCGTTAACATTTGCATTCCTGTGAACTTGTGGTATAGCTTTTCCTTGTATCTCACCAACCTGTCCATCATTCAGAGTCCTTCTCAGGAATCCCTTTTGCTGCCTTGCATTCTTCTCAGTCTTTGGGGTCTTTTTGTTCTGTTTGGTGGGTTCCTTTTTGAGAGGGAGGCTTTGTTGGCTCTATAAATGTAATGGAGCTTGGCAGCAATCAGTCGAGAGGGAGAATGGGGGGACATTGTTGAAAAGTTTCAAAAAAGGAAGAAAGAACTGAAAGAAGCCACCCTGATGGCTGTTGTTCTAAATGCAGATGGCACTGATTGTCCTGTGAGAATCCTCTGCAGCAAGCACATCACCATCACCTTATCTCAGATCAGCCTCCCTGCCAGCAGTGATGACTGAGACAATGCGGATGGTTCTCAAGTAGGGGCTTCTCTCAGAACCCAGTCCTTATCTGGCTGTGACTGGCACAGGCTGTCATTCACGCTGTCACTCAACCTAGGAGCACAATGGATCATGTCTGCCTTGCACATCACAGATAACTGAGCTAACCTAACCCGGGCTGGATTTAATTCCTTGCTTTTTTTAAAAAAAAAAAGATAAATCATTGATTATAGAATATCTGATTTTCCTTTAATTCACTTGTCACTGAAACTGTGACCTTGTAGTCTAGATTGGTGAAATTCATCAGCATTCCTAATAGAAGCCACTACTTTAATAAGATTTTTTTTTTCAAACTGCCATCTATTTAAAAGTCAGAATAAAATGTAGGTGAAGCTCTCAACTCAGTTGGTGCCAATCTTTTGTTTAAAGCATGGAGTACAGTTTTGATATGCTTTGAGGTTTTTTATTCTAATATTTTAAAGTAAAATGTGTGTTAATGATCTCAAGAAAGCATTCTTTGAAAAATTGCTTAGGTAGAATGCAATAAAGGTGGATTGTGCGAAAGCCTACTGTTTATGCCAAATCCAGAATAGTGACAGCCCAGGGCTCATTTACACAACTAAAGCAGCTTTGTATGTTGACAATGAAGGCATCTGACACAGAACTTATCGTGGTAATCACTGTTTGCCTGTTTCCCACATCCTACATATGCCATCGTGTGTCACGTGTGCTGTGCTTTTTTCAATGTATGAAAATAATCTGATAGAAGGAGCAGGAATTCTTAGCCAGGTTAATTATTGAGTTTTTGAACAGCCTATTAACGATGGCAGGCCTGATTTGCACTTGCTGTTGTGAAAAGGTATTGAAGATTTTGAGATATGCAAACACTCCTTGGCATACAATAAGATATATTTCTAATGTGTACCCAGGATATTAGTTTTTCCACTGGGTTATCACTGTGAAGGAACAGGCTAATATTGTCTTGGGGAAAGAGCATGATGGTCAGGAAAACCATAGAGTTAATGTCTCTCAGAGGGAGCAAGAAATGGGACTCAACATCATAACCAAACATGACAGCTTCACCTTGGCCTCTTGCTTATAGGCATAGCAGGCTCTTATTCTGGTATCATTCATACGGAAATTTCCACCAAGAAAAGTGGTAGTCCATGGGTTATTAAAACATTAGTTGAAAACAGAGTAAATTTCAAAATTTGCATCCTGTTTCTTATGACAGCTACTTTAAAGAGGAGATGCGAAACATTTTAAAAATAACCATAGTTTTCCCTAGCTTATACACCTGCATGTTAACACAGGGCTCTCAGCTTCCTTTAGGAAGTCTCATTCAAGAGTACTTACCACATGGCTTTGTACAGTCTCCAAGCATTGGCCTCTCTAATCAACAAATAAGACTGCTACTCTTCTAGATTCTACAAATATCTCCAAGGTTAATGTCTGTGTGGACATTGTGACATGTGAGATACAAAGAAGGAAGAGAAAAGAAAAACTGATAAATACAGGAGCTGCAAAGAGATCCCTATAGACCACAGGTCGGGGCAAGTTTGATTAGCGTTGAGGCATAGCCTCACCTGTGGCCCAATCAGTGGTTGTCTGTACATGAAGAGCAGACTAACACTGTAGAATACAGGGCTCCATCTGCCAAGAGGAGAAGCTGAACTTGATGTCTGTGCCACTGAAACACCTAGAATATTATTTCTCTGTGTTTGCAACCTGACCCTGGGAGAAATTGAGAATTTCAACTTGTGTATATTTCTCAAAACACCACTTTGTTCTGTTTCTCTATCCATATTTCAAATATCCTAACCAGATCTTGACAAACACCGTGCTAGTCAGAGTTGTGTCTTTCAAATAAGAAAGACAACATCTCCCCAAAGACTAGGATAACTGAACATCAAAATGCAAGCTACTGTGGAGTGTCCAGTTCTGCCCTGGTTAATGATAGTGACCTATGCACCTGTCTAGGAATGAAGAGTTCCAGCGACAGGCAGGCTAGGAGACAGACAGAACCCTGTTCTTCACAGGAGACCAGAGGATGTGCTTACTCTTCCAGAATGTCATATGATAGGCTCTTTTCTTTTTTGCCCTAATGCTTCCTGTGTTCTCCCAGGATGAAAATTAAGTCATTCCTTGGCATTCAACTGAGATCTGTCTTGGACCCTAGTCCTGCTCTTGAACGGAACACATCAAAACTATAAAGGATAGTGGAGGACTAAAAATGATGGCTTCACAGAAACCCCAGGGATATTTTTTTCCTTACCATGAGAAATTTTGTAGTACCTCAGTATGTTAGGAAATAGACCCTGTCTAAATTTATGGCTATATTAAGATAGTAAGTCTTTTCCTTCATTTCATTTTGCCTGTTTGGAAAGTACCAGTCTTCCAAAGGACATCAGTGTCTCTCAGACAGGATGATGGGTACAGAATTAGAAAAGTGGGTTCACTATTATAGTGTCATTTCACATTTCGGGGTAAGAAGGCACACTTTGTTTTCATCATCAACTGCAGAAAGTTAAATGTAACTAATGCTTCTCCCTTAAGAAGGGACACATAAGGTGGACGGACCTCTTGGTAATTAGGGAAAACTTGATCCACATCTTGGCATACACTTGGCATGTTTATCTTTTAATGAAGGCTATGGTTGTTTTTAATGCTGAAATTATGACCAAAATTGGGAACTCTCGGTGAACATAGGAGCTGAATTATCAGACTCATTATTGGCTATTACTGTTGATCTCAACAAGATCATATGTTTCACCCTTTCCTTGATTATTAGTGCATCTAGGTTTTAAAAATCTAAATAAAATCTGTAAATTCTTTTCATTTAAACCCATCAAGGATTTCTGGCAGCCTTATGGTCTACAAGGCCTAAAACTCAATCTAAAATATTACAGATTTTAATTGTTTTCATCTTAAAAGAAAGCCACTCTGAATGCTATCAAATAGTGGGCTTAGATTTCTGCTCATTAGGAGCGAAGTCATTTCTTACCTCTTTTCTTCTGCCAAAATGCTTTCCCTGAGTTAAAATCCATACCAGAGATTGAGGAAGCTGATTATATCTTCCCGTTAGTGGAACAGCAGGCAGAGTTCAATGATGTTTTTTATCTTAAATTATATTTTCAACTTGACCTCATTAAATTCTTTCCCTTCTGCTTGCCATGGTTGTGCTTACTGTGTTTCCAATTTCCTCTCAGCCCTTTTTATTTTCAACTGTCTTTTAGAAATAATTCTTGCATGCATAGTTTGCCCCATTCCAACAGTGATCACACAGTGAATATCCTAGCGCAGAGATGGCATGCCCCTCATCCGGGCAAGTCTGCTAGTGTTCCTTGCTGATTATTTCCTAAGCAGATCGTTAAATGTCAAAACACATTTTCATGTTTAGATTTCTCTTCGAATTTATTTTTAAACTGTTTTTTTTTTTTTAGGAAAGACGATGGTAAAGAGAAATAATTGAAAAAAAAAGTCTACCTTTTGCCTTGATTTTGTTTTTAGAGAAATAAGTAAAAAACAGAAAATAAATACCTTAGCATAGCACATAGGTCTCTGTTGCAGTGAAATATACCTATTTTTAAATATAACCTTTGTTTCTGTGCAATTTGTGATAATCTATTTTTGACTTTCTAAATATGCAACTGTAAGAATATAAATACATATTTTGCTTAATTACAAAAGCGGGTATAATGTTGATTTAAATTAAAACAAGTTAAAAAAATAAATAAATTGCAGCTTTTCAAACACTGTTTTTATATTATTTCCGCCTTTCCTTCCTTCCCTCCAAACCGTCCTACATCCTCCTTGCTCTTTCAAGTTCATAGTCTCCTTTTTCACTAATGAAATGTGTTTGATGAGCAAATGCTATGAGGCTAGAAAAGACCAAATCGTCTCATGATAAATGAAGGAAAAAGATTCCTTATGCCTGGGACCCCCAACTACCATGAGGAGATGTTTCAGGCCAAATGTATTGCCATGCTCGGCTCATGAGAGACAGATTTTTATCAACTTTAATTTGATTAATTCTTGTGTTTAAAGAATAAGAGTTGCATTAAGATACAAATTCTGTCTGGTTTTCATCTCCTTAGCTGCCTTTACAAAGTGTGGGCGTGCCAGAGTGAGCTCATTACCTATGTGGACCAGTTAGCGAGTGATTGATGGTGGCGTTTGAGCACTGCACAGCCGGGTTCCCTTTGTTAGTGAATATTGGACAAATTAGGTCTTACAAATTCATGACCCCCTCTCCCCTCCTAGTTAGTATTTCTTTCTCCTTCTACTTCTCACTCCCAAGCCCCTCCCTCCCCCAGCTATCTGCTGACACCTGACCATTATTATGGATAATTAATATTGCTGATAACTTTCACAGAGGTCTGAGAATGGGGAGCTTGACAAAGGAAGGACAGAACAGACACTCTTTCTTACAGCCCACGAAAAGAATAGGTTTGGATTATTGTTCAGGAGACTGCATTGCAGTAAAAATGAATGTGTCTGTATTACACCCCAAATTAGTTTTCCCCCCTCACTTTGTGTGGGAGCCATCCATCTTTTCAGTGGCTTTGCACTTACTTATGTCAGAATGAGGAGAGACGAGCTGTAGAATAATGATTGAAACAGTTTCTTCACCCATGAGGTGCCCCGGGAGTGGATACACCTTTCTTCCCCTTGACATACATGTTGGTGTTGAGATTCTTCATGGAGTTTTGAAATGACATTCCTGATAGGGATACTTCAGCAAGAGCTTGGCATTCTTGGTGGGATATTTACACATACAATGTGTATGGTATAGGTATTTATTTCACAACCACATACCTTGATTCTGAATTGTTTGAATCATATATTCAAAATATATGATTGCATGTTATTATATAAGCTAATAATATTAGTGGCTACCATATTGTGATAATAAAACTTGTGTTTTTAGAATTTACTGATTACTCAACACTAATTCACTTAAAAAATGCCCGGTTTCTAGTTATTCATGAGGTGAAGTTGAAGCACCAGGCTAAGCACTTCCCAGTGTTTCTTAGTTTGAAACACATCTTGTGCATATTCTGCAAGGATGCAGTAAGACTTTCTTTTTTTTTTCTTGCTTTATAAGCAACAGCTAATTAATATTGATAAGTGAATATTCAGATGTATTGGTGCTGGTGATAGAACTCATGTAGCCAGAAGCTGGATTGACTGCTTAATGCCTTTATAAAGTGAACAACTCAGGCATTTTTTGGCATCTTGATATATTGCAGTAATCTAGGGTTACAATATTTTTGTTTCCCCAAAAGGAACACTACATGGTTAGCTATTATTCTCCATTCCCAAGTGACTTCCCACAAGCCTTCCTGTCTCCATAAAAGTGTCTGCTCTGGACATTTCATATGGAGGAAGACACACAATATGTGATCATTTGTATGTTTTTTTTCACTCAGCATAATGTCTTAAAAAAATCCTTAAATTTGTCTGTCATGTGTGTGTGTGTATATGTGTGTGCACTCACATGCACATGTTGTATGTACAGGCACACTGTATGGGACATGAAGGTATGTGTACTGTGAAACATGTGTGCAAGTCACAGTTTTCTGGAGTTGGTTCTCTCCTTTCGTTTTTACAGAGCTTTAGGGAATGGAAGCCCAGGTGCCTAGGCCTGATTAGCGAAGTGTCTTTACCTTTTGCACCATCTCACAAGCCACCAGCATGTCCTTAAGTTATGTTTTAGGTTTCTTTTGTTTTGTTTTTCCTATCTTGGTCCTTGAGTAGCTTCTATCACTGAATAATATTCCATTGTATAGATAATGTGCATTGTTTTTTAAACGTTCCTATTGATTGGCGTGCTTTGTTTTCTCCCTTGCTGCTTCTGCTGCTGGGAACATTTCTGCTTTCATCTTCTGTGGATATTTGCTTTTATCTCACTTGCCTGTGTACTTAGGAGAAGAATTGTTTGGTCATATATGACAACTGGGTGAAAGCTTTGAGGGAATTTTCCCGAGCTCCATTAGGCTGTATCACTGTCTGTGATGAGTCAGATTCTCACTTTCCAGCCCTGTCTTTCTTTATAAGGCTATTTTGATGAACACAAAGAAGTGTCTCAGTAAGGCTTTCATTTGCATTCTCTTAATAACTCAGGACACTGAGCATTTTCCAGGTGCTATTTGCATACCCTTAACTCATTTTCAAGTTGGAGTTTGAGGTTGATTTCTGTTTGTTGTTGAAATGTAAGTGTCCTTTGGTACGGATTAAACACAAATCCCTTGTCATATGCATTCTTTTGCAAATACTTTCTTATTCTGTTGGTTACATTTTTTGGTGTCTTGATGCTTTCTTGATCTGTGTATCTGGTAGAGTCACTAGAGGGCACGTAGCTGTCTTCCCAATTTATTATATTTTCTTTTGCTACTTTTGTTTTAGTTGCTACTCAAGATCACACGGATTTATTCTTGCATTTTCTGTTAGGAGTTTTGCAGCTTTAGGTTTGTATGCATTGTTAAATTGAATTTAAAACATCTGTAAAGGATACTTTATGACATAATTCTTCTTGGGTCTGTAAGATATATTAGTCAGTTGAGCAAAGCAAATATTTGTTGTCACTGTTTTATATTCCCAATGCTTTCCCAGAATCTGACTCTAAATCAAATAGGTCCTTGGAGAAAATTATCTAATAAAGAACAACAGACATGGTATAAGTAACTAAAATACAAGGTAAAACGTAACAAGTCCCATATGGAAGATACCAATTTTGTTTCTTGGGAAGTCAGAGACGAAAATGTATCTTTGGTAGTGGGAAATGATTTATTCATATTGGTTTTGAAAAATGAGGCAATGTTTTGACAGATTTTTCCCTGATCTCAGCAAAGATCAGGGAACTCAGTGATTGGTCCCAGCCCAATTATAATCTCGTTTCTGGAGTACACAGTATTTTTGATGTAGACTGTCTTGTGACATAGAACAATGTGTGTGTGTAGTCAAGTTCTACGAGTCCTTGAAAACTTTACAGATAGTAAACAAGGCCAAGATAATGTATATATCAATATTAAAGCATAATGTGCCATTTTCATTATATTAACATTTTGCCATTTGTAGTAGCTTTAATCAGAATGGATGCCATGAGTTCATCTGTCTGGATACTTGGTCCCCAGTTCATGGAACTGTTAGGAAAATTAGGATATATGCCCTTGGACAGGTGTGGCACTGGAAGAAGACTCTGAGATCTCAAAAGTCTCCTGCCATTCTCAGGGTGTATGCTCTGTCTCCTTCTTGTTGATCCAGAGATGAGCTCTCAATTTTTCCTGCCACCATATCATGGCTTTTTTCCACCCTCATGGCCTCTAACCTTCTGAAACCATAAGCCCAGAATAACTCTTTTACACAGATGAACAGTTAGTTTTCTTTAGGAGTGTGGCCACTGGTAGATGCAATAAATAGGCAGCACTAATGGAACACAATGGGCTTAAGAAGGAGGATGAAAAGTTGGGGGTGGGGTGGGGATTCAATCTGGGAAGACTTAGGAGATCAGGATGAAAATGTAAAAAGCACTATAATTAAGAATGCATAATTAGGGGTGTCTACAAAGTCTGACACGTCACTTAGAAGCAGGACCAAGCCCCCCCCATATCTAGGCTGAGCAAGGTATTCCTCCAAAGAGAATGGGCTCCTAAAAGCCAGTTCAAGCACTAGGTATAAATCCTGGTCCCACTGCCAGTGACATTATACACTGCCCCAGCCACACAACTGTCACAGACATTCACTGGGCCTAGTATGACCCTATGCAGATTTCCCTGCTGTCATTCTAGAATCAGCGAGGTCCACTAGTTGAGGTCAGCTCTTTCTGTGAGGATCCCCATCACTGTCTTGACCCCTTTTCTCATATTACCATATGTTGAAATAGGGGCGGCCGGGCTGTGTCCCCAGCACCCCAGCCGCCTGCTAGCTTATGCCCCGAAATAACAACACACAAACTGTATTCATTTAAATACTGCTTGGCCCATTAGCTTTAGCCCTTACTGGCTAATTCTGATATCCCGATCAACCCATCTCTAATAAACTGCAGCACCGGTCTTACCGGGAAAGATTCAGCATGTCTGACCTGGTGGCTGGCTGCATGTCTGCCCTGGAGAGAGCTGCATGATCTCTCTGCTCCAGAGCGCAGAGCTGTCGAGTCTGAGCTCACTTCCTCTTCCTCCCAGTATGCTATTCTGTTTATTCCTCCCACCTATGTTTTAACCTATGAGGGCCAAGCAGTTCCTTTATTACTTAACCAATGAAATCAACAGATTGATATATGACACTCCCACATCAACCATATATTTCCTATATATATTGTGTGTATCATCTATTCATATTATCTCTTCCATTTTTTCAACTGGACTCTGGGAGCTCAGCCCAGTGGTAGTGGTGGATCTCTGAATCTATGTTCATCAGTTGTTGGATGAATGGGGGTGGGGGAGAGGTAGGTGGGAAGGGAGAGGGAACTGGGATTGACATGTAACATGAGAAAAGATTGTTTTAAAAAATAAATAATAAATACAAAAATTGAATTAACATTCAGGATGATAAAAACGAAATGTTCTCAAAAGTAAGGAGTTAATACTGTCAAAAAAACAGAAAATGGAAAGCAAACAACACACACACACAAAGCAAAAAGAACAAGAAACAAGCAAACTCACCCCCCCAAAAAACTAACTAAAACAAAAGCCACATAGTCTGTTTTATGTTCTCCAACTGCTCCTGGATACAAGGTTTGCCTGACTGATATACCCAATGACACTCCATTGGAAAAAACAGATATTCCATTTTCCAGCAGATATCAATAGCAAATAGCTTTGTGGATAGCAATGGGACTTTGTTTCTATTTGTCTTTCCCAGGGCTGGAATTTGTCTGGTCTGAAGCCATGCAGGTTTTGTGTGTGCTGTCACAGTCCCTATCAGTCTATGTGTGTGACAGGGCTATTCTGTCCAGAAGAAGCTGTTTACTTGGAGACATCTACCATCTCTGGCTCTTAAAATCTTTGCTTCTCTTCTGCATAGATCCTTTAGCCTTAAAGGGAGAGGATTAATAGTTATTCCATTTGGGGCCAAGTTCTCCAGAGTTGAACAAGATACTGATCTATGACCATAGCAATAATATCATTAAGAGTTATTTTATTAGGATCCTGTAGCAGAATAATAGTAGCAATTTTCCCCTTAGGATCATGACCTATGAGTTCTCAGGTTCTTGGCTGTTTTAGTAGCTTCAGGTATGGGTTGCCGCCTATACAGCTGGCCTTAAGTCCAAGGAGAAAGTAGTAGGTTGTTCCCATAACATTTTGGCCACTATTTCACCAGTTGGGCCTAAACTTGATTTTGTGACATATGGAAGTGTTACCTTTGACACTTATAATCAGGTTATAGAAAGCAACCAATGGCTTCAACAGTAGCTGCTGATCTCTATAGGACCCATTTTTTCCAGTGAGTCAACAAGATGTAACCCATTCCTGGCACTGGAGGTTTATCTTGGTGGCATAAGGTGTCTAGTTAGAACATTGTCTCCTCCATTATATGGTTACTTCATTTAGATTCTATATGTATATATAGATGTTTCTACACTTGTCGAGTTCCACATGGCTTTTCAAAAATCCTTTAGAGTTAATTGGCTTTCCCCATATCCCTTCCTTTAGTATAGAGGTTTATGTTGGGGTTAAGCCCCATTAAACCTCTCAGAACTCAGAAGGCTCCTATAGCAGGTGAAAATCTGAGGGCAAACAAAATAAATTAGCTCACATAAGTCTACCATGTTCATTATTCTTTCTATGTTCTCTCTAATACTCTCTTGATGTTCCCTTTCGATGTTTCTCCTCAATGTTCCTCTGTTGATGTTTTCATCCCACAAGGTTTCCAGTTTATATAACCACACAGTCATAGTTAACAATTCTCCTGTAAATAACAATAAAACTAAGCATGCATTTCTTAGGGATAACAGGATGGATAAAAGACTGACAAATTATGTACCTTATGTCTCAGTAAGAGCATGGCTGTGAAGCTCCCGGACAGATACCAGGACGATTAGGATGGAGCTTGGTCCCAGGGCTAAGCATTAGGATGCTGTATCCACTGGCACCCATGTGAGAAGGAATGTCTTT
Organism: Neodon shergylaensis; assembly: GCA_025134845.1. Taxonomy (NCBI): domain Eukaryota; kingdom Metazoa; phylum Chordata; class Mammalia; order Rodentia; family Cricetidae; genus Neodon; species Neodon shergylaensis. The sequence continues at coordinate 6,136,030 of JABTXL010000186.1, forward strand.
CTCCGAGGCTGGTTTAGTGACCCAAGCTTTTTTCCTGCATATTTCAGGGGTAAAGGTACAAACAGTTAATTTCTTAGACCAAGACTTTATGTTAAGTGAAAGTTGAAGGTAAATACAGAATATTAACAGCTTATTAGGGTAGAGCGAAGGTCAGTAGGTTATACCCTCCTGAGTTGGCTGTTAGAGAATTCAGGGCCACCCAGACCTGTTTATGAGTAAGAGCAGACATACTGTCTCTCTGCTCAGTGCCTCCTGCTCGGGGCTCCTCTCTTGTCACTAAATCCTGTCAATAAGGATGCCCAAGAATGGTATAGCTTATAATAGATCTATTTTCAGCCTTTTAAAGAACTGCTCCACTGTTTTCCATAGTGGTTGCACAAGGTTTCACTCCCACCAGCAATGATTAGTGCTCCTCTTTCCCTGCATCCTAACTGGCATGTGCTGTCATTTGTTTTATTGACCCTGGCCATTCTGATCCAGCTAAGGTAGATCCATATCTACAAAAGTCAGTTCCAAATACATCAAAACTCTCAATGTAAATCCAGATATCCTGAACTTGATAAAAGAGAAGATAGGCACCCATAATATAAGCACCAAAACTAACAATTAATAAATCAGACATTGTGATATTCAAAAGCTTCTCCACAGCAAAGGACACCATAATTCAAGCCAATCAGCTGCAGAACGGGAAATTAAAATCTTTACCAGTTATACATCTCATCGAGGGTTAGTATCTATGATATGTAAAGAACAACAGCAACACAAGCAAACATCTAGAAAATAACCAATTTGAAACTACATAGAGACCAAGCAGAGAGTTCTCAACAAATAAACACAAATGGATAAGAAACACGGAAAGGAAAAGCTCAACATCCTTAGCCATCAGGGGAATACAAATGGGACAAATTATTTTTTTTTAATTTTAATTTTTGGTAATTTTATTCCCGAGTACTGTTTTTACACTGTTTCTTCTTTTCCTGTCTTTCAACTACCTCCTCCAACGCCATTCCTCCATGCTTCTGCTCCTGCTCAGATTCCTGATTTCTTTTTCTTTAGTTATATGTGTATGTATTCAGATAGATCGACAGACAGTCAGATAGACAGAGAGACAAAAAACCTATTGAGTCCATTTTGTCTTGCTCACCAGTATGTTTTCAGGGCTGACCAGTTGGTGCTGGATAATCAGGGGACTCATCCCTGAGGAAAACTGGTTCTCCCTCTCTCAGCAGCCATTAAGTGACGATAGTTCTTCATCTAGGTGTGGGGTCCTGTGAGATTCTCCATGTCTATGTTGACATGCCAACTAGGGTAGTCTTGTTCAGGTCTTGTTGAGACAGTCATATTGTTGAGATTCAATAGGTGGAGCATATTTAGAAAAAAAAATCTTGGAACAGACAAACTCATCTTCTGTCTCTTAGGATCTTTCCTGCTTTTCTTTATTGATGTTCCCTGAGCCTTAGAATAGAGATTTTAAGACACTTTTAAAATCTGATTTTTAACGTCTACAGAACTATATAAAGTTAATTCTTTTGTCTAAAAACTTATGTAAATATGTTATTCTCATTATTCTGGGATTTGAAACATGCTTTTCCTTAAGATGTTACTTATAGTGACATGTAAAACTTTGATTAAGGTTAATTTAGCAAATTAATATAAATTTAACTTTGTTTTAATTTTTATATAATAAATATCAATAGTTATAACCAAAGCTTATAAGAAGTTCACTTTGGAGTCCTTATGGTAGGTACCATGGGAGCAGAAGCTGAAGTATCCTTGTGATAAGGGCACATCCTTCGTCCATCACTTCAGACATGATAGGAAGGGAATTTGCAGTAATACTCAGTAAGTGAAATACTTTTTTAAATGAAATTATATGAATTGAACAAAAGATGACACTGACTTTAAAAGATGCTGTGACATTAAAACATACTGTGTTATCTCGGTTTAAAGCATGCAGTCGTGACAAAAACCTGCTTCAACACTCATTTGTAATTTTCTCTGATTTAACATTCCATAAATCAACTGGAAGAGCAATGACATATGCGTCTAAAATAGATCACTTATGCCACTAGCTGAGAACATGCTTCTCCATGGGCTTTTCACTTGAAACTTGACCTCTAATCACGTGTCCTTCATAAACATTAATGAACATTAAATTCAACATGTGTTGACCGTCTCATGTGTCCATTACCATGAAATAATCTTGTAATACTTCATAAGGAGCTTTATTGATGAGGTGAGGAGACTGTAAATACAAAATTGCGCCGACGACTTTGTGCTAGATGTAGGAAAATGTTATTAGTATGCAACAGCAAGAATGTGGTGTACATTCCTTTCTGGAACGGCTGAGAAGAGCTTAGAATCAAGAAGCGTCCTTGAGCCAATTAAATGGTAAATACACATTTGTAAGGAAGGCTCCAGAAAGGAAGAAAAGGAATAATATCACACATCCATCAGGGATTTCAATTAACTCCCCATGGATTGGAGCCACTGGCCCAGCAGTCACAAGGGAAGAAAGGAGTTGGCAAAGCAGGACGTGACCATGCAGAGAAGCTTAGCTGTCCTGTCTACAGCAGGAGGTTGTTGATGAGGCTTGAACAAATTTGAATTGTATTCTGTGTTACATCAGTGCGATGAAGCATTTCTTCATTCACCAAATATTACTTGAGCCTCTCTTCTGTGAAAGGTATTCGGCTCAATGCTGGACCTATGAAGCTAAGCAAGGCAGTCCCTGCTGCCCCATTTTAGACTGCCGATGCGCTCCTGTGGCTCATACAAGTACTGCCAGCTCTTAATAGCATGGCAGACTGAAGCCATTCCAGAGTTCAGGTTAACTTGCTACATACCCAGGTGATCTGGGTATGTAGATAAGATGGCAGAGGTATGACAATGGTTTGTAATTAATTTCAGGGGATGTATTTAGGAAATCTAGATGAAAAAAAAATACTCAAATCAAAGAGGATGTGATACAAAGCAACAAACAACCCTGTGATTCTCTCAGACATCTGAAATTAACTTCACTATCTATGAAGACTTTTGACAGTTGTTAGTGAGGAAAATGTGAGCCATGACAACAGTAGTACTCTGTACACAAGGTTGTCTGGTCTCCTGGCTTAGTTACTCTGCCTCAAGGAGAGGGAGGGCAAGGGAAATTTCCTGAGATCTGTTCTGTGAACAATGACTTTTAAACACACCGAATCACTTGAAAATGTAATGGTTTTGAATGGACCCCTAGTCCTGCCACATGTATTGTTTTTATATCTGTCAGAAGCACCAAAACTGGAGAGCTGAAACCAACACAAGTGGGTGTGAATTTGTCTGACCTAGCTACAGCCTTCCAGTTGTCAGCACTTCCTGGCTGTTGATACGAAAACACCCAAGATGTTTCCCCTAACACCATAGTTTCTATAACACCGCACTTTGTTAAATCTTCATTCTGATGTGAGGCAGGTTTCAATATTTAACAAAAGTTTCTCTCCCAAGAGGAAAAAGTAGAAATCAATGTGATATGGAGTTTTGGGTCTTGAAGAGTCAGAATTGGTTATATCGGATTAGAATAGGACTTAGGTTCCCAGAAAAATCTCAGATGGAGTGATTTTAATCCCCGCTCTGTATGTGGTTTTCACTCAGAGACTTGACATTGCATCTGTCATCCACAGGAAGGTGGTTATTAATTTTATAAAACCAAAGAAAGAAAGTAGGAGAGTTGCCTTCTTTACTAGGTGACAGGAGTCCTCGTGGGTGAAGCAACTGTAGAATAGCTGGAAACAGAGAGGTGGACAGGGGATCAGGAGGCAAAGCTGAGGACGAAGCACTGTGGATGCCAGGAGCTTTTGTGAAAACAGCGAGAGGGGACAAATGGGAGCTGAAAATGGGGCACTGGTTTAGTCAATGAAAGCAATCTAGTGAATTTGGTAACAGGTTGAACAGAGGAGTGGTGCCGGACTGTGCCAGGCCGAGAATACAGAGTGAGCATGGGCTGCACGTCCCACAGCACGGCTGTGACAGAAAGAGAATGGACTGGGGCCGTCATCCTGAAAAAGGACAGGCTGTCAAGAAAGCACTTGTCTAGACTTCAATGGGTTAGACATCCGTGTCTTAGAAGTTGCGGGAAGGAGCCCGGGATTGGGAAGTGGCGGCTGATTTATTTGGGTGAATGGCAGCTTCTATTCTACTCTGGATAAGAGACCATGAGTTCTTTTCATTTATCATGGCATTTCTCCCTCTGGTAAACTGGCTGTTGTCAGTTCTTTCACATTCTGTCTTACAGAACGTTACTTAAGTGCTTAAAAGTGAAACAACAACAAGAAAAATCCATGAGAGCAGAATTAATGATCCCAGAAGCGTATTGATGGTAATGCTCCACTAGGGAAGACACACGACAACTTAACATAATTCTTCTGCTCTTTTCTCTTGACAAAAGAACGTGTTTTAATGAAAACTATGAAATATATAGAGGTGGTTGGTTAAGAATTTAATTTCACAACCATTCCAGGGGTTGACCAGGCAGTCAGTGAGCAATGTTTATATTCTTCCTCTCCCAAAGACAAGGCTCCTCCCCTTGTCTTTGGGAGAATTCCAAGAGTTCATACAAAGAATTCCAGTGAATGGCCTTTAATGTTATGAAAGCTAAACACTGAGGATAGAAAACTATAAATGAGAAGAGGTTACCAGTGGGCCACTGTATTTGCTGCAACAAACATTATAACTAATGAGTACAATGAGCTGTGATGTGAGAACAATGGGTAACACTGATCTCAAGGGTTCTGGCTTCTCAGAGAAGATGGGAATCAAGCAGACCTTCAGGCTGAGTTGATGTGGGCAGACAGAGACTGAGCAAGGGAGAGAAAGAGAGACGGAGGTAGGGAGGGAGGGAAAGGGGGGAAATTCTCACAAATTTCAGGCAACTGTTGGCTAATAACACACTCAGTGTTTTTATTGAGAGTATCTTGTGGGGATAAATGTGACTTGTTTCAGGAAACAGAATGCATTTTATTTATTAGGACTCTTTAAAATCACAGGGGTTTCTAATGCACGCTCTCTTCTTCACTGTTTAAGTCTTTATTACTTGTTTTTTTTATTTCATGTTATTCCCAACATCCACATTTTTTTCAATGTTCCTGGGGATCATCATCATATAATGTAGGTGATATCACTTGCAGAGTACAGAAACCTGATTTGCCAGTCTCTCTAGAACAAAGATGGGGCATAGACATATGCTCAGCCAGAGTGGAGATTTACTTGGCCTTGAAATCTGAACCTAGCACATCTTACTGAGCCCTGAATCTTGGCAGCAGGGGCAGCCAAATCCACTTATTGATCTTTGTATCCTGGTGTTGAGTCCCTGTAGTATCAGATAGGTGGCATCTGGTATTTGGTGGTGGAGGCAGCAAAGTCGTCATCAATGAAGCTGAGCACTGTGAATTGGTTATGGACTGGGCTGCCCAGCTTCTCTCTTTTCATGTTTAGTTCTGAGTCAGTTTCTCTTGATTCCTCAATAATTCTAAAAATAACCCTTCTATTCTTTCAACAAATGTGTTTTCTGGTTAAACCAGCAACATTTTCCATTGTTCTCATCTAAGAATCATCGCAAGATTTTTGGTTTAGTTATAGGGGCTTTTCATGTCGGCATAGAGACTTTGTGTGTGCTCAGGGGTCACACGAATTTCAAAGAATTCTGTGTGATAGAGAAGTGTTACTAAGTGATGCTTTATGAAGATTAGTGTCAGCATCACAGAGGAGAATTCTTTGAGAGAGAAAGAATCTCTAGCTAGTGCGTTGTTCTGGATGTTCATTGTCCTCTAAGTTCCATATGGTGAAGGCTATGTACTCCAACTGTTGGGAAATGAGGACTTGTAGTGATGGAATCTTGGGACAACTCTTCAGGACATTAAAGGCATGTATTCAAAGTTTGTATACATGCTCATCATTGTCATCATGCATAGTGATTGAAAGTCCAAAGCCATGGGGGTGCCTAATCTTATACTGGAAAGTCTACCATTCAAGCTAAGGCAAACATTTCTGTTTATAAATTAATTACATGGGGTACTTTTTTTAGTATTTATTTTATTTTATTTTATTTTTATTGAAAAAAAATTCCTGCTTCCTCCCAGCCTCCCATTTCCCTCCCCCTCCTCCCGCCCCTCTCCCCCTCCCTCTCCAATCTGAAGAGCAGTCAGGGTTCCCTGCCCTGTGGAAAGTCCAGGGTCTTCTCCCCTCCATCCAGGTCTAGGAAGGTGAACATCCAAACTGGCTAGGCTCCCACAAAGCCAGAACATGAAGTAGGAACAAAACCCCATGCCATTGTCCTTGGCTTCTCATCAGCCCTCATTGTCCGCCATATTCAGAGAGTCTGGTTTTATCCCATGCTTTTTCAGTCACAGTCCAGCTGGCCTTGGTTAGCTCCCAATAGATCAGCCCCACTGTCTCGGTGGATGGGCGCACCTCTCGTGGTCCTGACTTCCATGCTCATGTTCTCCCTCTTTTCTGCTCCTCATTGGGACTTTGGGAGCTTAGTCCGATGTTCCAGTGTGGATCTCTGTCTCTATCTCCATCCATCGCTAGATGAAGGTTCTATGGTGATATGCAAGATATTTATCAGTGTGGTTATAGGATAGGGTCATTTCAGGTTCCCTATCCTCAGCTGCCCAAGGAACTAACTGGGGACATTGCCCTGGGCACCTGGGCGCCACTCTAGGTTCATGTCTCTTACCAACCCTAAGGTGGTTCCCTTAATTAAGTTATGTGATTCCCTGCTCCTCTATCCAACCTTGTTTTATCCCCAATCATCCCAAAAACAACTTTGAGATATCATCTTACACCTGTCAGAATGGCTAAAATCAAAAACACCAATGATAGCCTTTGCTGGAGAGGTTGTGGAGAAAGGGGTACCCTCATCCATTGCTGGTGGGAATGCAAACTTGTGCAACCACTTTGGAAATCAGTGTGGCGGTTTCTCAGGAAATTTGGGATCAACCTACCCCTGGACCCAGCAATACCACTCTTGGGAATATACCCAAGAGATGCCCTATCATACGACAAAAGCATTTGTTCAACTATGTTCATAGCAGCATTATTTGTAATAGCCAGAACCTGGAAACAACCTAGATGTCCTTCAATGGAAGAATGGATGAAGAAAGTGTGGAATATATACACATTAGAGTACTACTCTGCCATAAAAAACAATGACTTCTCGAATTTTGCATGTAAATGGATGGAAATAGAAAACACTATCCTGAGTGAGGTAACCCAGACCTGAAAAGAGGATCATGGGATGTACTCACTCATAATTGGTTTCTAGCCATAAATATAGGTCACTGAGTCTATAATTTGTGATCCTAAAGAAGCTAAATAAGAAGGTGAACCCAAAGAAAAACATATAGTTATTATTCCTGCTATGGGAAATAGACAAGATTGCTGGGCAAAAAAATTGGGACCTTGGGGGTGGGGTGGGATGGGGGTAAGGGGAGATGGGGAGAGAAAAGTGAGAAGGGGAGGATGGGGGGAACTTGGGGAAACGGGATGATTGGGTACTTTTTTGGGTGTGATGGGAAGTCAGCAAAGATGGGAAGACAACTAAAGAGAGGGGCCATGCATGATATTAACTAGGGAATTGGTTTGTAAGCAAAAAAGGGTTCAACATACTAAGTTTGAATTGATGTGAAATATTAGAGTTAGGCAATAGCAAGATGATAGTGGACTAAGATTAAAAGAAGTGAAAGTCCGACCTTAAAAACAGTGGTGAATGTCTGATACTTTTCTACATGAGTTACTACTATGATGAAGGAGCCTGAGGCAAACACGTGGACCACACAGTGGCTTGGTTTGACAATGGTTCTTTATTTTCAGCTATAGATCACTCGCAATATTCCTTTATATCTGAGGCAGGCAGTTGAATGTCTACTGAGAGAGAAATATTATTAAATCAGCCAGGTCCATCTCCTACTGTCTTCCTTATGTATTTACCTAGAAGTCCCTTTTATAAAACAAATAGAAACAAGACATTCAAACATAGACTATGTTTATATTATGCTATGGGCTGACAGAAAATGAATTTATGAAATAAATGGAGATTGAGTTAGTAAAAAGCATCATGATTACCAGGTAGCTGAGCCTCCTACCCTATTTTAATACTAACAGGTCTTCCCAGAAGTGAGTGATGGCTGTCATAAGCACCATGGAACCCCAAATGTAGATACAGAACTTCCCTTATAGTGTATTAGAAATCTATGATCTGATGGATAACTGCTTTACTCCATTCCACTTAAACATTATTCAAGCAGGACATTCTTCCATAGCCCTTCTGTAAGTGCAACTTTATAGACCTTCTGGGAGAAAGACCACGTGATCTCAAATCATTTCAAGACAACTAGAGACTTCCAGATATTTCTACCATCACTGCCATTATGTGAAGTCTGTAAAAGTTCTACCCCATGGTCCCAAACACAGAGCACAAAGAAGAGTGTGAACAAATGCCTCACTTTGCCATTGACCAGTAGTTCGCTCTGAAGATTGCTTAACCCTCTCTTGGTGTCTGCTTCCTTGTCTCTTAACAAAGATATCATGGAGCATCCTCAGATAAATGCTGGGGAGTGGAACTACGGTCCACGAAATAAAATTGCCTACCAATGCTACTGCAAGAGAAAGTTGTAACCTTCATAGGAGAAGCTGAGAACACTTGCTACTTTCCTTAAAGGTCACTTTTCATATCCAAATAGGGATGTTGTGATGGAGACACCGTGGGGACCTGTTGTTGTTGTCTAGGGTGGCATCTACCCTTTCTAGGAGCTATCTGTCTGCCTTTTAATATAATTAGGCAGTCCAGATTGGTATTTAGTCTTGTTCTGACAACAGCAAATTAGGCTTAACTCTTTAATTACAATGAGAAGGAAATCACCTTTCTGATATCCTTCAATTAGCTCAAGCAGCTGTTAAGTTATAATTAAAATTTCACATGGATCATTTGAGTTCTTGGAATGTTTCCATTTAATAACAAAACATTTGCATATATGCATTCAGTCTTCAGCAACCTTTTCAAATCTGTCAGTGGTGAACCAGGAGCATGGATACTGTATTAACCAAAATCTTTGTAGTCGCCTAAGCAGACAGCTGGGCCCCACAAAATGAGAAATGGAAATGGAAGAAGGCGATCAAAAAGTATTAGTGCCTTCAAGTTTTCTGGTGCTTGTTCAGAGACTCAAACTTTTGTTTCATTATGGTTACCCAGGAGGGAAGAAGAAAAGTAATGAGGAGAGAGTGGTTATTCAGTGATTTCTATGAGTCTCATTACTCCAAACAATGACAAGCTCTCCCACTGTGACTTTATTCATGGCTCCTTGCCTTGAATTTTCATAAGTATACTTGTGAGAGGAAGAGTTACATGTGAAAATTCACGTTCTGTTTTGACTTTGAGAACGAAGCCGAGCAAAAGAACTCTCTCTCTGAAGTTGTTTTGGCCACCATTTATCTGCTAAAATTGTGGACTGTATTGTATAGGCCCATATGAGAGAATACACATATTTTAACTACATTTATAATTTAGTAATTTAAATATACTAAGTGCTGGTTGCTAAATAAAGGGGTTTCACTGTAGTAGCAGGGGCGGCGGGGCTGTGTCCCCAGCACCCGGCCGCCCACATGGCTCTAGCTTATGCCCCGAAATAATTACATGAAAACTGTATTCTTTTAAACACTGCCTGGCCCGTTATCTGTAGCCTCTTATTGGCTAGCTCTTATATATCGATCTAACCCATTTCTAGTATTCTGTAACACCACACGGTGCGCTTACCAGGGAGGATCTTAACCTGCGTCTGGCTGGAGTGGGAGCATCATGGCGACTCCTTTACTCAGCTTCTTTCTCCCAGAATCCTGTTCTGTTTTCTCCACCCATCTAAGGGTTGGCCTATCAAATGGGCCTAGGCAGTTTCTTTATTAGTTAACCAATGAAAGCAACAGATAAGATACAAGACCCACCTCCATCATTTCCCCTTTTTCTGTTTAAACAAAAAAGAAAGGCTTTAACTTTAACAGTAAAATTACATATAACAAAACAGTTATCAAGTAAGAATTACAGTTACAATATTTATATCTATTTTATCTCTTATCATAACTAAGGAAAACTATAACTATTACTAACCATTCTTCAACTCCATCAAAGACTCCAGAAGGAAATAATATTACTTAAGCAAACAAGAAATCCAAAACTCTAGAAATGACAGAGACATCTCGCTGCCTGGACAGTCACCCAAAGTTCCTCTGTACCGTTGGGGCATCCATCTTTGGCCTACAGGCCCATGGTATCCAGAGACATTTCCATGAAGCAGGAAATTTCAAAGGCAGTTCAGTCACTGTCTGTTGTGTCCTGCAGAATGTCTCGTAGACTCTTTCATGAATCAGGAACCCCGAAAGATCATCTCACCTTTAGGCAAGTTCAGCAGTCCTCTCTCTGTGGGTTCTTTGTGTCCAGTTTATGCATTAGTCCAGGCAAGAGCAGTTCCTTGCCCAAATGGCTATCAAACTCCATAAGGATCCTCTTCGATGCCCATCTTCCTCTTGAAGTAGCTGGTGCTGCCAGGAGCAGACATGTCTCATTGTCATAAAAAGTCCTAAGTTATTAAAACATTTAAATGCCATATTCTGCAGTCTTTGAAAGATATGAAGAATGCCTATCTAACTAAAATATATCTCTATATATCTAGAAAATCTAACTAACATGACTACAAGCTTGACTATTATTGATGATTATCCATTAACAACCTATATTTCTAATTATACATTACATTTTTAAATGAACTATGCAATCACAATACCTTAGTCAAGAACAGAAATACATATACATATAACAAAATTGACCTTAAAATCCATACCAATGTAAATTATTCATATCTATATCATATCCCCCTTTAAATGTAAAAGAACATTTATAAACAATATTTGGGAACATGGGCGCAGTTTTTTCTCTCCAAACTGCTTCCTGCTGAATGGGGGCGCTGTTAATCATATCTTTCATGGGGTAACCTGTGTGCCAGGTTCATCTCAGTTGGCAGTTGAGTGAAGTAAATTTTTTGAAGATGTTCACAGCAACCTTTCAGGAGGGCGAGGTCTATCATACCAAATCGGAATAGATGCAATCCACAGGGTCACATCCTCTGTGAAAACAAAAGAAGACCCTCTCCAAAGCATCATATCCTTAGACCCAAATTTTGAAATCGTAATACCCTTATATCCATTCTGGTTTAGCTTGGCAGCCCATGTAATGAAATGTCTCTCTGTATTTAGCTCCTTCATAGTAAAAAAATTTAAAGAAAACATAATAATACAAAGAATCCAGACTCTCTGTGAATTTTCCATTTTTACGTGGCTTATTTTTCTTTTTTTCTTTTAATCTATAAGTATCTGTACTCTGTCTCTTTAAAGACTTTACCCTTTTTTTAAGGCATTAACTTTATTCTCTCTCTCTCTCTATATATATTTTTTTTTCTCTCAAGCCTATGTACATTCATCCAACAGTGTGATCTTTTATGTCTGAATCTGTTTTATTGTGAATCTGTAATTTTTTTACTATCCAGGAGCATTTCTTAAAATGTTAAGCAGTTCTTAAAAACTTAAGTTGCAACATGTACAAGTAATACGGTACTGCCTGTGTCCTGCCCAGTCTAAACCTTAACTGCGCTGTTATCACAGTAATTACGGTAGTTCCTGCCTGAGGTCAGCACAGTTTAGCATGGAGCAGCCTCTCCTGCCTCAGAGCCTTTTGGTGCCCCTGAGCTGAGCACAGTTCCAGGCACACAGCAAGTCCACATTGGCGCCAAGCAAGCCTTAGAGCTTTATTTCAAATGCTCTATTTAAAAGCTCTGTCTCCCGCCAGAGCCAGATAGAGATCGCAATGGCGGCACAGCCCAGAAAGCCGGCATTTTAAAACAGCCAGTTTTTTCCTGCTGCCGAGTTAGGACAATTTCTTTGTGGCAAGCAACCCAGAAACAGCAAAAAGCTGTCTTAAATTTTTTCTTTATCCTTTTTAAGCCCTCTCAGGTTTTACGTGGAGTTCATTAGCACGTTGGGTGCCACTCTGTAGTAAAAGGAGCGGCGGGGTTGTGTCCCCTGCACCCTGCCGCCCGCATGGTTAGCTTTGTACCCGAAATAATTACATGAAAACTGTATTCTTTTAAACACTGCCTGGCCCGTTATCTGTAGCCTCTTATTGGCTAGCTCTTATATATCGATCTAACCCATTTCTAGTATTCTGTAACACCACACGGTGCGCTTACCAGGGAGGATCTTAACCTGCGTCTGGCTGGAGTGGGAGCATCATGGCGACTCCTTTACTCAGCTTCTTTCTCCCAGAATCCTGTTCTGTTTTCTCCACCCATCTAAGGGTTGGCCTATCAAATGGGCCTAGGCAGTTTCTTTATTAGTTAACCAATGAAAGCAACAGATAAGATACAAGACCCACCTCCATCATTTCACTTTAATAATCATAGAAAATCATTTATGTTTGAAAATCTGGGATTATGACATCCAAATTAATTCAGGGGAGTTACTAAAACATAGAGGAGTTAGAACTATTTCACCCCCTTTAAAATATAGTGTATATTTTCAACTCTTTGACATTGATAGAAGGAGCTAATAAAATTGCAGGTTAATAGCAATGTTGGACTACAATAGGTTTTACAATCTATACTATTGGCCAGAAGCTCAGACTTTATTCAAGTTTACTCAGTGATAGCCTAGACTGACAAAAAGAATTCTGTATTGGCTAAAGACCTAATGGTGTCTTTCTACCCATCAATCTGTATTGTACTCTATTGAATTTCAACCACCAAGATAATGGTATCTCTGGGAGTTAAAGAATGCACGTGGAGAAGGAAGGGAGATGAAAGAGCAATGCCCGATGTCCTAATTACACCAGTGTGCACACTTTGGGGGGCTCCCAGCTGTGAGCGGCACATTTTCCATCTGCCTTTACTAATTTTATTATGACCTTTCAGAACCGATTTCATCTGGAAGAGAGTTGGCTCCGGCACCACCACTGTGTCAATTTTTATCTTTGAATGACTGAAAGGAAGGATTAGTAACAAGTGGCATTCTGGCAGAAAAATGTCCAACTGGTACCTGCTTCTTTCAGTGGGAGACTGCATTGCTGAGAGATTGGGAGCTGGCACTGCTGCGTGTTTTAAAGCATTAGTTTAAGTCTTTTGGCTTGGGGATCAGGATCGGATCTAAACTCTCCAGTTTAGAGGGTGCTTCAGAAAATATTTAACACCTTTTGTATCTTGTAGACATGAGTAACGAATCCTAAAAGATGATTTTATTTGAATCCTAAACTGAAAACAGCCTTCAATTTCTCTCTCACCTCTCTTTCAACCTACTTCAGAACATTTATTGAATGCTCTCTTTCACTTCTGTGCATAAAATGCTTAACTTTTTCATCCCAACTGCTATTTTATCTTGAGAGACACATCTCATGTAAGAAAAGAAACTGAGCCCATATAAAGTTAATAAGTAGCGATCAGAGTCAGAATATAATTCTATGTATGTCTACTTCTGAAATATAGTTTCTTAACAAGTTCACTAGTGCACTCATCAAATAATTAAGTAAACAATTACTCCTAAGTCTCAGACATAGTTAGGAGCTAGGAATACAAAGCTGAGCCAAAGGAATGTGGACCCTGACCTCATGGTATTGACAGCGTAAGGATAATTTTCTCCTTAGAAGTCAGTCTCACATGTGGAGGAGTAATCCCTACAAGTCGATGGCATGAGTACCCATGAAGCACAGGAGGTCTGCAGTAATGCCAGCATTTTTGCACATTCTGCAAGGCAATATGTATGCACTAGTCTCCCATGGCCCCATTAGCCATGACCAGGGTTAGCAATAGCTATGAAGCCCCTAGCGTGTTCCAGCCCCCACTGTTGGGCACAGGATCCAAGTCTCCAATTGCTCCTGGATTTTCCTTGGCTTATACTAGACTGCACTCCACACAGTCACTTTCTAAGAGACAAATTTTGTTTCTTGATCCCGTTAGAAAGCAGCAGTCAACATGGAAATTCTAGAGGAAAGGATTGGTACTTTTCAATGCCACCAATGGGAGAAATGATGCAACTTTTCGGAACATTCTTTTGGGGCACTATGAATGAGAAAAGAAAGCTGTGGAGCTTAGGACAACTAGGGGTTCTGAAAGTCCCGTCTGTGTGGTGTGAACTTGAGTCTGGCAAAGACTCAGCAGGTCTAGCTTCTGAGGCATAGGGAAAAGGCAAATGTTCAGCCTCAGTGGTCATCCTAACCAAACAAAATTGTGCTTCAGTTGCCAGAACTCTCATACATAACCTCTTCACACAGAATATGTTGGCTAGACCCCGTATTTCATGTTTAATCATTCATTTCTCTCTGAGCTGATCTTATTAATAGATTCATCATTAGGAAGTCTTTTATTGAAACTTTAGGCTGTTCCAGGAAATGGTCTGGATGATTCCAAGCCATTCCCATTCCATTCACGCTAACTTCCCTGTAGTAGGTAGGTGAGAAACTAGGGTTGAGAAGGTTGGTTGATTTCCTCCAAACCACTCAGCTAAGGAGTGGTTGAAACAGAGTAGAAGTGGGTCGCTTTGGCATCAAACTGTTTACTTACCTTGACTAATCTTATCGCAAGAAAATGATCCTCTAATTATAGGTCACCCATCTGGAGACCACACACACAGGTTTCAGGACTTCCAATGTATCTCACAAAGGCTTTTCTTTGACTTAGAGACACTAATCCACAGTTGTAGGTGCCTTTGCCTTCCAGACGACTGTGTGATTTGTGTGTGAGTTAGGATACTGTAAGCAGGCAAATGAAGCTGGGTTATAATTCCTTGTCAAGAATAGCCTCTTCCAGGACAGAAACCCAAGCAGAGCTAGAGGAGGAAAGAAGGCGGAGTCAGGGAAACTCTAGCCAGCCACAGAGGGAACAGATGTAGAAAATGAGGCAACACCACAGCTACGTGGCAATACACAGACTAATAGAAATGGATTAATTTAAGATGTAAGAGCTAGAAATATGCCTGAGACATCAGTCAAGCAGTGTCGCAATTAATATAGTTTCAGTGTGATTATTCTGGTCTGGGCAGCCCAGGAATGAAAGTACTGTCTCTGCTTACAGTTGTAAATGAACTTCATCCTACAAGTTTTGATATGCTAGGTTTTCATTATTTATTTTAGTTTACATTATGGTTCTTTTCATTGACCAGGGGAATTTTAAAATGTCTAAATTTCTAAATGTTAAAGTTATTTATATGTCTCATGATTCTTTAACCCCACTGTGTGCAAATAAGTTTCCAATCCAATCTTAATCCTGTGCATGTCCAGAGTCTTTAGTATAATCAAGTTGAACATAGTTTAATATCTATTTAAAGACAAGATATAGTCTATCACTGTGTTACAATGCCTTTATAGATTTTATATTTTTGTTTCCAAATTTATAAATTGTTTTTCTAGTTGCAAAAAAAAAAGAATAGCCTCTTCTAGAGGTTATTTTTCTTCTGGGTCCCATTTCTTAGCACTTCTAAAATACATCTTTACTCATTAAATTTACTTGAATTATTTAATTTAACCCTTAAGAATCTAGAATAGATTGGATTTTTTTCTTTGATTTTTTTTGTTTTTTCAAAATGGGGTTTCTCTCTGTAGCCCTGGCTGTCCTGGGACTCTGACCAGGTTGGCCTGGAACTCAGAAATCTGCCTGCCTCTGCCTCCCAAGTACTGGTATTAAAGGTGTGCACCAACATGCCTGACTTGATTAACAAATTTAAAAGATCATCTATGGTACATGTCATGTCCATCCATATTATCTGTGGGGGGTTCTTTAGTTTTGTGATGGGTTTTCTGTTTGTTTGCTTTTCTGCTTGGTTTTGTTTTGCAGTGTTAGAGATTAAACTCAGGGTCTCATGCTTAGGATCCTATGTAATGTTCGTGATGTTTCATTTCTAACCTATCTCAAGCCCTTTGATTCTTCTGAGCTTTGCATTGCATAGGGAAAAAATGTCCCCAATCTTTCTTCAGATATATTTTTTTTGTCGAATAACTGAAACTAGAAAGTAATCCTAATGGAACTGGATATTTCAGATTGCTCTTACATCAAACTTTTAGGCAGTGTTCACACAACCCACCTACTTGGCGGAAACCTTCTTGGGAAACATGAAAGGTCACACACAGACATTCCATTTCCACATGCTATGAGTAAATAGCATGTGCATTTACTTTCAGAAAACTACTAAAGTGTCCCTAAAGTACAGCCAAGCTGAAAACCACTAGTGTAGAATGATCAAGACAAAAATCTGTATTTTGGTGAAAAAACAAAAACAAAACCTACCCTTTTTGTATTTTTCATAAATTTAATAAAGCCCATTTGTCATATTAGTAAAAAAAAATTAAAAGGGTTTTACCATAAATTTACCTGTGTGCATAATATGAACCATCAATCATGTAAGAAACCATGACAAGGTCATGATCTGAAGCAGCTAATACCCACTGACAGTTGTCTGCCTTACATTGCCCAAGGTCTTGTACACAACTATGGGCATATGAAGACGCTAAAAACACAAGACAAAAAAATATCTATTGTCTCACAGAAGAATAGAGACTACTTACTACATAGATGTAAGTATGCATATAAATGTGTATATGTATATGTGTATACATGTGTTGCAGTATATGCAGAAACTCTTTCATGCATGCCTTTAAGGAGAGGACTTTTGGAGAATCTTGCATAGATATTTCCCTGGATTTAAACAGAGGTTGTCTTCCTGTGTGGGTTGCTATCTGCAGTTGCATGAAAGACTTGCTTGCTACTGTATTCTCCCGAGCCACAGTTTTTAGGTTATAATTTTGCCTTTTAAGAATAATCTCTAAATAGAGGTAAATATATAAATGATGGATTAATTATAGAATGAATTTTTCATTAATCTTGTTTTGAGATTTATATTTTATTGTATTTAATTTCAACAGAAAGTCTTTCTGAGTGCTACTAAAATATATTTGAAATATAACCTCTAGCATAAAGTGCCCCAAACCAGCAACATTTCTGTATAAACTCCAATTGTTTTCTTCGTTTGACTCCAAACATTCAGAACAAGAGCTTGTCTGTAAGATGGAACCGAGATTGCTTGTTATGAGTTATGGATGTTTTAGTGATAAAATTTGGCTTTCTGGAACAAATGGTTGTTGCAACCTGATTTTATTAGTGCAGTTGAACATGGTGGAACTAAAGCAAGGAAATTCCTGCATATTGCCACAATTTGAGGCCGTATGGATCATAAACTTTTCTATTTGTATTTTACCGGTGGACATGAGTGGCGTGATCTATCAGGAGAAGAAGAAAGGACCCATAGCTGACGTGTAGGGACTGTACATCTTGCTACAGAATGTCAGATAAAGGTGAAGCTTTGAAACAAGAGGCCCCTTGATTTAGTGTCTTTAATGCGCCCGGGAAGGGACGCACTCTGTGCATCATTAGTGTGACAGGGTGAAGGGGCAACACGTTTCTTCTGTTCCTATGGAAAAGGATGAATCTGGCACAGCTCTGATGTCAGAACCTCCATCACCTTTCTCACAGATGATGTAGATTTTAATTGTACTCGGGGCCGCCGCGCGTCGCACCAGCTCCTACGTGACATTGAGATAGATGAAGCCATTTGTTGGCATTATCAGAGCCAGCTGTGTGCTTGGCTGCAGCTACGGTAGGCATTTTATTTCATGCATAATCCTCTCATTGAGAGGGGATTGTGAGCGTCGGAACCATATGGCAAATAATTTTATAATGATCAAAAAAGGACTCTTGGAACTAGTTAAACAGAATAGTCCTTGAAATTCAATCAGAAGAACTTTGATTTTCGTGTCATATCATCATCCTAAATTAATTGTTAGTACTGCCACAAGCAAACAGAACCAAGACTCCTCTCCCCCTTGCAAAATGAGGATCAGGACCGTTATTTTATGCCACTCAACTTTTGTTTTTATTCTTCTCAATTTGGGAGAATTTATGCAGCTCAATATTGGAAAAGATATTGGGACTTCAAACCTAAAGCGGTTTCTAATTAAAAAAAAAAGGTAGTAATTTGGAACAATGTTCTAAATAGCAGAACACAGGAGGTGAGACAAGCTTGGGCGAAAATCCTAACTGCTACTCTCTTAAAATATGCGAAAGACAGACTATCTTTTTCCTTTAAGGGGGAGGAGTCTTAGGCCTTTGTTTTGTGTTTGGTTTGTTTGGGGCCTGTGTCTGCTGTGTCTCAAGCTAGCCTCCCACTCCTGATCTGCCTTAGTCTATCTCTCATCTGCTAGGAGTACTGGCATGCACCTCTATACCCAACTCAGGAAAATTCTAGAATAAGAATATGTCTGTCCTTTTGCCAGGAAGACTACTCGTCCTGTACATTTAGCATATGTCTTCAAAAGGAAAAAACAAGTATGTCTTTCCCACAGGGAGGGATTCCCTGCACAAATCAAGGAGTTGACTAGCTCTCTATATCCTGGGCCTCTTTTCAGGCTTGTGATGGGAACCAGGTCCTGGGAAACACAGGATTCCAGAGCGAAGGGCTTTAGAGGCTGGGGGAGCACCTAAATGGCCACCTCATATCCACATTGCTTCTAGCCATCATAACCCTGCGCTAATTGAATTCTATTAATCACAAAGATTTCAAACTTCCAGTTCACGGGTTGCATGCCACAAAAGGGTGATTTGCCTTGCCTTATCTGTACTGTATATCCTCTCCCCTGTTATCATTGTTTTTCTTTCCAGAGGAAAGTATATAAGATCTGGGTCTTAGGGTACCTGTTAGTGATGGGAAGACATTATTAGCAACAGACATACCGCAGGAGGAGAGCATCCACTATTCTAGAGTCCAAATGCAGCAGCTGCCGTATCTTGAGAGTAGGCTTTTATTTGGTATTTTATGAACAAACAATGGAGCTAGTAATTGTACTGGGAGAGGCATATAAGCCACCCAATCTATAGGAAGTTTAATTTTCTAGTACTTCAGTGCCTAAAGTAGCTTTTTTTCCTTCTTATCACGTCTCCTCATGACTAGAGCTGAGTAACCAGCCTTCCTGCTAAAAATGGTTTAAAATGTGTGTTTTTCTTTTTGCTATTGAAGACTATGTTTGAAAAATATGCTTGGTATAAAATATATATAAAAATATGCCAGTGATTCCCTCAATAAACAACTGCAAAATCCCTCTGTGGGATCTTGATGGTAATGTCACACTGTGTTCAGGAGGTTCAGGTCCCCAGGCAGGTTTTGTAGAGCAGGGCTGTGTGCACCAGGAGAGAGGCGCAGCAGAAAATCATGGCATCTCCACAGAGGTGCCAAAAGTGGGCAGATGAGCATCACTCCTCATCATGGTGACAGCTTCAGTTCAGTTCAGTAAGCCAGCACATGGTCCCCCACATTGAGCACACGGGGTCCTCCCTCTGATCTGTGATTAAGTAGCTGTTGTCATAAGCGTGACTTTACACTTCTCTAAGATCTTCTACCTTCTGTTACCATCATGGGAAAACAGGGCAATTTGATCAGCTTCACTCAGGCAAACCTTGTTGGTAAGGAACAGCCAACACGTTGCCAATCTCATGGGGGTGCGTCTTGTTAATTCTAGGATGGCTCAGGTGCATTTTAGAGAAACCCCCAATACCATTTCATGCTGTCTAGTGATGATTATCCAACATGCTCTCTGAACATTGAGCCGAGTGGTCGAAGTGCAGTCTTCAATGACTTCACCCTCTCCACTTTACAGGGATTTCACTGGCAAGGGAGGTGCATGGGGGAGGGCCCCAGCACTCAGGACTTGGCAGATTATCCTGTGGGAGTTACAATTGGGAAAATATGCGTCTCTCTCACTTCATTTATTCAGCTAGTGAGAGCATCTAAGTCCGTGGAGATAGATATGTTGAACGCTTTCCCCATGTCTCCTTAAAACCTAGAATCAGGTTTTGAGCATTGTTAATAACTTTCCAAATCGCCAGCTCTGTTCCTTTATTTAAGTTGGTGATGGAAGAGGGTCATCTTTCTATCTTTTGTTTCATTGGTTAAGTAATAAACTGCTTGGCCTCTGATAGGGTAGAATTTAGATAGGCAGAGTAAACAGAACAGAATGCTGGGAGAAAGAAGCTGAGTCAAGAAGTCGCCATGATACTCCTACTCCAGACAGAGGCAGGTTAAGATCTTTCCTGGTAAGCCAGCTCGTGGAGCTACACAGATTATTAGAGATGGGTTAGATCAATATGTAAGAGCTAGCCAATAAGAAACTAAAACTAATGGGCCAGACAGTGTTTAAAAGAATACAGTTTCCGTGTAATTATTTCGGGGCATAAGCTAGAGCTAGCTGGCGGCTGGGAGCTGGGGCGACAGGAAAGCGGCCCGCAGCTCCGCACAACAAGTTGGAATTTTATGAAAATCTCTACTGAATAAGTTCAAGTTTGGCTTGCACACTCATTTGTACAGGAGGCAGTTGGTGGATGATGGATTACCTTGTCACCATACAGTCAACAAATCAAGGGGACCTGTGGGAAAAGACAGCATATGACTGTGACATAGGAATCCTAGGTGCTGACTCCCAGCAAAGCAGAAAACAAGACAGAGGATGATGAGATCTCCTATAGGAACTGTGTGGAGATGCAACCTAAGCGGGCATGGGTTTATACTCTTAGAAAAACACGGGAAATGAAAAGCTACAAAATGGATTTTAAGAAACCTTGAAAAATACTTTGATTCTAATTATACACATTGGAGTTTTCTCAGTTTGAGGCTGAATTATATAAATTAGCAATCACCGGTATGCTTAGGCCCCAAACTGCTGGGCCAGTTAAGCCTAATCTAAATTTTATAGTCTCACCACTAATAAGAGAAAGAACGGGGGAAGGAAGGAAAAATAAGGGAGGGGGAGGAGGGAGTGGAGCAAGGAAAGAAGGAAGGAGGGAGGGAAGGAAGGATGAAGAAAGGGGAGGCAGAGAGGGAAGAAGAGAAGAGCAAGGGAGGAGAGAGGGATAGAAGGAGGAAAGAAGGAAAAGAGAAGAAAAAAGAATAGGAAGACATTACTCCTTCTCCCCCCTCACTTGATCCTGTCTTTTCTCAACCTCACCCTCTCCCAGTTTACCCGGAATCGGGAGGAATTTCTGCAGCCAAGGTGGAAATCTAGTACAATAGAAACTCCATAGAATATAAGAAAGTAACCCTAGCAAAGACTCCTGGTAATTGTGGACAGATAGCCTGAACCAGCCATCTTCTGTAACCAGCCAAGGCCTCAAGTGGAGGGACTGTGACACCAACCCAGCCACAAAACCTTCAAGCTATAGTTCGTCCTGCCTAGAGTGTTTGGGGACTGAAGCCTAACAGAATCGTCCTCAGAGAGACTTCATCCAGCAACTGATGGGGCAGATACAGAGCACCACTGTCAAAAATTAAGAGAAGCTCGGGGGTCCTGCAAAGGAGGAGGGAGAGGAGCCAGAGGGCTCAGGGATGCCAGAACAGGGCCCATTAAATCAACTGACTGAAAGTCTTGGGGGCTCACAGAGATCAGGGAGCCTGTAAAGGTGTGGCCTAGGTCCTCTGAATGTATGCTATAGCTTGGCATTCTCATGTGATTCCTAACAGTGGGGTGGTCTCTCTGACACATTTGCCTATTTGTGGGACCCTATTGTTTCATCCAGCCTTGATGTGATGGTATGTGCCTTGTCTTATTGTTGGTTGTTATACCATGTTTGGATGATATCCGATATCCCTTGGAGACCTGCTCTTCTCTGAAGGGAGGTGAGGGAGGGGGTCATGGATGGGGAGAGAGCAGAGGTGGGGGGGGAGACTGAGGGAGGGAAAAGGAAGGGAATTGGAATGTAAAACAGGAGAGAAGAGTAAAGAAGACACAAAGTTAGAAGGGAGGTGTGCTGGGGAAGCTGAGCAGAGTTGAAGTGAGAAGTAGAGAATAGTTATGATCAAGACATAACGCATCAACATGAAGTCTTCAGAGAATAAATTAAAATATTGGTTTTAAAAAAGAAAATAAACTTGAAGCTTCCGATTTTAAAAGAAGAAGAGGAAGAAAACAGCAAAGAAACTGGACAGCACTTGGTTTAATTTTTCTTTGTTTTGGTTTTGGTTTCCAGACAGGGTTTCACCATGTAGCCCAGGCTGGCTTAAAGTTCACACTGTAGTTCAGCCTGGCCTCAAATTTAACATCTTCCTGCATGAGCCTCCTGAGTGCTAGGGCTGCAGTATGTTCTGCCACACCCAGTCAAGTGTCACTTAAGTTTCCTTGAAAACATAGATGTGCGTAGTGTTGCTATTCACTCTGCGGAGCACAGTAACACAAGCAGCAAGAAGAAGACATTGTTGCAGGAGGTCCTTGCGCTCCTTCAGGCAATAGCTGCTGAGATACCCGCCCATTGGGGCGTGGTCTCTCAGCAGCTATTGGCTGAAAAAGCGGAAAAAGTTCCTGCAACAAGACATGGCCAAGGAAAGGGCAGTGGCCACTGTTTAACTGAGCAGACTCTTGCTTGCTTATTCTTAGAGCTGAAGTTTCCAGAAAACTGATTGTCACAGATACGACTGTCATGAATTGTCCACATCAATTGTTTCCTCCACATCAGAGCATTTTTAAAATTTTATATTCTACTGAAATAGGTAGTTCCAAGACAGTCTACATGATTGTACAAACTCCCATGGTTAAGCTCAGCCGAGGAAAAGTCAGTTCTTAGATCCATGGGTCCTTCCTGTATTACTAAGAAATAAATCATTTCGTCGCCCTTCGTATCTTCAAATCTGACAAAGAAAAGTCTGCTGTGTCACGGGCAGCAGATGGAATCAGAAGGATCCCAGAATTTTAAAGCTTATTAGCGTTTTCTATTCCCCTCTTTAAGCTCCAATCCCTCTTCCCTAGGGGTCTGAATAAAGAAACATGCCTGTCACTGGGGAGACAACATTCCCATTCTTCAGATAAGGACTCTGCTCAGTTCCTGGGTCAAATTATACTGGTAGCAAAGCTGATGAGAGCAAACAAGGTTTTGGAAGATTCAGTCACTCTTGTAAAAGCTGATTATAATTGATGAACGACCAGCTTACTAGACCCTGACAGGCTGCCTGCCTGGCCTTTGCTCTCTGCCAGTTCAAGCCTTACAAGTGTGAAATAGCCAATTACTGGAATACCTATTGAAAGTAATAGGCCAATGAGCAAATTGCTACTATGGGATGCCATAGTGGTGTAGATGGAAGGAGGCCAAGATAAAGCTCTGCCCTGAGCAGCTGCTCCCAGCGCAGACTGCTCATACTATTGGATGGCCAAGGGATGAGAGTGAGCTACTTTCCCATTCGAGCTGCAAGTGTCCTGCCTTGTATTGACTTAAAGTTTATGATGCATGATACCATCTTGTTACCCAGGTCCTAATTTGCAGAAATAAATCCTCCTCTTAAAAGGTAGTTAAATAGGTAATAAGGAGAGTCATGGCCATAGATTTTGTGCAAAAGCATTAAATACAATTTTTGCAGGGAATGAAAAGTCATACAGTGTGCAGAGTGTTAATACTTGCCAGCCATTTGCTATTGACAGAACAATTTATCTTGATAAAGGACAGTGAGGAATTCCAATCTATCCACTGCCATCACGTTATCAGCAGTAATATATGACTGCATCTAAATAGAAGGGTGAGAACGGATACAGTTGAGGAGCTCCGGCTAATTTGCCTGTAAATATATCATGTACCGGACAATGAACACGTGACACATTTACCGTGTCATGGCAGAACCGATTTGCAAATTTAAAGTTTTACCGTGTTTAATGAAATATACCATAATGTTTCCTTTTGGAAGTGGCGTGCTTCTTTAGTGCAAATCTGGTGATGGTTTAGGGACGACTGGCTATTACAGAAAAGAAAGGACAGGAAAAGGTAAATTCTAAACCTGTGCAAGACCTGGAATCTCTCAGAATTCATCACCACCTCCCTGATTTTTTTGCTCTCGGTTTTCATGTTGCTGTTATTACAGCAGCATGTACCTTCCTGTAGGGTTATAAGTCTGGGGAGTGCTTTTTAAGTGTTCCTTTGAAAATGGGTTTAACGTAACTATGAATTATCTGGAAGGCCCTATGAAGGGCACACTGCAGAAGGGTCGAGTAGGGTGACATGGAGCTGGAGTGGCACAGAACGGACAAGCGCAGGGCACAATTTGAGCCCATTTCTGTCTAGACTAGAAACCAGGCAAGCTCATTCTTGAGGTTACGAGAGACAGAGGAGTAGATAACACAGTCACCTGGGCATAAGCCTTTGTCTGCTTCACCCCCAGGTACCCATGCTTCTCTGAAACTCAAAATAAGAAAAATTCCAATCCCTCATTGCTTAAGAGCTGCATTTTGAGTTTACTGGTGAAATTGTTGTTTCCTAGGAAACTCTTCAATGGCTCATCACTTGCTATTTGTCTTTCATGAATCCCTTCAAAAGAGAAGCGAGAGCTTCGGTGAGTGATAAATAGCTTAGGAGTGACTTGTATATTCCTTTTTGGACTTCAGCTGTAGACAACTAAAATAGTCTGCTCTTTCTATCATACGTTGTTTCTGTCATAAATAAAATATAAAGGACAAATGAGAAAGATGAAAGAAAATCATAGTTTTTCTAATTTAATCGTTGAAACAAATCCAAACAAGCACATGAATTCTATGTCCAAGAAATAGCAGATATCCTGGTCTTAGGATATCTTAAGGTATTTTTAACTAAATTACTCGATACATCTTCTACTATAATAACCAGGACACTTGCTTTCCCTCTCTTGATCTCCTCTTGTGAAAAAAAGAAAAAGTATAGATGAGTCTAGTCTTACCTTTAAGATCCAGAATGGAGAAATAGCTGTCACCATTTGCTTGCCTTTACTTTTCTGGGCCACAAGATGTCACTGTTGAACGCTGGACCTGTACAGTTTGTTGTTTCCATATACCTGTGTCCTTGCTGATGCAGATCCCTGGGCAGTCCAGAGAAGAGTCTCCACTCATTCCATCCAGCATCTGCTCTTCCTTGAGTTCACTGTGGCAACCACTGGGCTTCAAACTCACATTACATCAAAGTCAAAAGGCTTTTCTTTACTGAGTTGTATATGAGGATGAGTATTTTGTGAGATTTCCATCAATCATATACACACACATACACGTACATGCATACTCATGTTTGTGCATGTATATAGGGCTTAGAACTGGCTATCAGCTGTTACCAGATTTTAAGTAACTATTACTTCAAGACCACCCGAGATAAAGCACAGAACCTTGGCTAACCTTCCCCTTGGCTAACCTTCCCCTTTGCTGGTCCTGCTGTTACCAGATTTTAAGTAACTATTACTTCAAGACCACCCGAGATAAAGCACAGAACCTTGGATAACCTTCCCCTTTGCTGGTCCTGTCATAAGTTGTGCTGAGGAGGTTTTGGCATCTTCTTTGCTCGCAGGTTTCATTCAATCCATTTGAGAGTTTCTAATATTAGTAAGTTTAAATTGATGCTTCTTTCTCTATCTCTTCAATTTTGGTACCCTTGTGCCAACTGTGTCATCTTTTCCTGAGTGACTAGCTGTGTCTGTGGGGCAAGTGACTACTTTGGACAAGAAGACAAAGCTTGGGCTTTGATGGTGCCTCCTGGGACTATGAAAGCTACTGTTCTACATTTAGATAACTGAGCAAAGTATGCACAAGATTGAACCGGTCTCTAAGATGCATTTCAGTTTTCTGTTTGTAAAGAAAATCACCCAGCCCTTATAAGGTTCAATATCTCTTGTTAAATGTACTAAAGAAGCAGTGTTTTGCTTGGAAACATTTTTATGTAAAGATGATTTTATGGTAAAAACTTCATTTTTAATTTGTCATAAAGAGGAAATGATCTGTATAATGACTATATTTATTTTATTTATTAAAAGAACTTTGTGAGGGAGGAAAAAGAATGTTTCTAAGTGATATCAACAAAACCTCATTCTGTTATTAAATATTAATTGGTAGTGGTATTATCTCAAAATTTTAGATGAAGAATCCATGTTCACAAAATTGATATTGGTTACATGTCCAAGGTCTTCAGAGGGGAAGGAACATGTACACACAGAAGCCAGAGTATAAATACAAGTCTATTTTATTTAATGAATTTTATGTGCAGAATTTGCTTAAATCCTTTTAATAATTGCTAGATTCTCCCAGACTTCCCATTTACAGAGTTATGTTGTAAACAAATGCAAAGGTTTGCCTCTTTTTTAAATTTGCCCTGCTTTAATTATGTAGGCATCATGGTCAATATGAAATGTCCGTTAGAACACTTACATATAGAACATTTGATCCTCAATGTAGTCAAGTTCAGAGGAGACATCTTGAGAAGTGACTGGACCATGAGGACTGACTTTATTAATGGGTTGATTGACTGCTGAGTTCATAACTGAAGGGTCCTACTTAGGGGAATAGGTCATGGGAGGTAGACCATCAGGGAGATTGTTTTGTCCATGGTCCCTTCCTCTCTCCCTGCTTCCTGGTTGCCTTCATGGGTGCAGTACAGGAGCCTCTGCCTCATATTCCCTTCCGTGGCTCCCTGCCTCAGCATAGCCAGAAACAACAGAGCTAACAACACAGACTAAAGTCACTGACACCATGAGCCAAAATCCAGTTTTCTCTTTGTACATTGATTCTGTCAGATACTTTGTCCTTGGGACAAAAAAACTGGGTATTGCAAAAAGCTGGCCATGGTCTGTGGGTCTAGTGACATTTGCAAAAAAAAAAAAATGATAATGACTAAATGCTTTTTTTTTAATTCTTGAGTTTTAAAATTTTTTAAAAACAGAATTTTCTCATTTTACATACCTATCCCAGTTCCCACATCTTCCCCTCCTCCCACTACCCTCACTTCAGTTTTAACATTTTCTTTGACCAATATATTCATTTCTCCTATCATATCTTTTACACCTGAGAAAATTACCAAGTGACTCAGCCTAGTAATGATGAGATGTGATTATTCTGCATTTATCTATTAATTGACTATTAAATGTACTTATACTCCATCTGGATACCAGCACAGATTTTACTAACATTGCAAATGAAAGTCCAGAAAAGAAAATCATCAAGCAAAGGAAATATAGTGAATGAAATAGGCAGTCATAGACTAGATGATAAATATTGACATAGAAGTATCAGCATAGCTCAGGCAAGGTAGCCTTTCTAGAAGGAGCATTAGACTAAGCGCTACTGAGATACTGTCTTAGTTAGAATTTCTATTACTGTGAATAGACATCATGACCACCGCAACTCTTATAAAGGGAAATGTTTAATTGGGGTGGCTTACAGTTTCAGAGGTTTAGTTCATTATTATTGTGGTGTGACATGGCAGCAGATATGTGGGGAGACATGGTGCTGGAGAAGAAACTAAGAGTCCTACAGTATTAATCCATAGGCAACAGGAAGAGTCTGAGTCCATACTGGGTATAGCTTGATCGTAGGAGACTTCAAAGCCTGCCCCTACATGACACACTTCCTCAAACAAGGCCACAGCTATTCTAACAAGGCCACACCTCCTAATAGTGCTACTCCCTATAAGCTTGTGGGGGCCAATTACGTTTTAAGTATCACAGGTAGTAACTGATGATAGGAACCAGAAGGGTGAAAAGAAATGAACCAGATAAAGAGTCTGGTTATAACAGAGAGATAAAACCAGCACAGGGACATGGACCTTTGTAATGTGCTATTGAATTCAGTTCACAAGTCCTTTGTTTCAAGTGATTGTTGCTGTATTCCCCAATGATAACAATCTGCAATTTTTTTCAGTTACTTATATCAGTATAATGTTTGCTTCATTAAAAGAGTTTGGAAATGCTCTTTCTTTTAGAAGGACTGATATTAACAAGTGTGTGCATGAGTGTGTGGTGGGGGTTCAGACAAGGTCTCCCTCTGTAGACTGTGACTAGTCTGGAGCTCACTAGAACATGCTGCCTTTGGGTTTTTGTATTTGTTTTCTTCCTGCTGTTCCTAGATTAGGGAGGCACATGTTAGCATGTTCCAGCACATTCTTTTTTAAGTGTTTCATGGAATAATCAATGAGACCCTCTTTATTAATTACTTTTTAATTACTGATTCATAATTGTACTTTCTTCTTACCTGTTCAGATTTTTCTGGGATCCAATCCTAATATATGTACCTCTGGACATTAGCCATTAGCCATTTCTCTTTCTTGTGTATAAGACTTGCTGCTGTCTAAGTATTTGCAGTGAGTTCTATTATCTTCTGCATTTCTGTGGTATTAAATGATGCCATCTGTTTCTCTTACAATTTTATGTATTTAGAGCTTTCTCTTTCTCTTTTTGATTACCAAAGTGTATCAATTTACTTATCATTCTGAAGAAAATCTTAGTCTCACCGACCTTTTATATTATTTTTGGTACTTTATTTAATTCATTTAATAAACTAAATAGTGTTTGGTTTGTCTCTTCTTGCTGATAAATTTGGACTTGATTTATTCTGTTCTTTTTAAAGTTTTTAAAGTTGTAGAGTTGTTGGTCATTTAAGGTTTTTGGGGTTTTCTTGCTACACATATTTATAGAATTTATTCTTCTTGAAACTGCTTTTGCTAAATACCATACATTTTGAGCTGTTTTGTTTTGAATTCTATTTTCTGTGATCTTCTGACAAATTTTTAAATTTTTCCTTTTGGGTTTTTTTTTTTATCCTAATGGTTTCTTGTTTAAGTCAGTTCCATTTGAGAACTTTGCTATTTCTTTCCTTCTACTGGTTTCTTCTGTCTTCCCATATGAGTTGTTAAGTTATTGGTATTGCTGAAGCCTTCTTGAATTTCTTAGGATTTGTTCTGAGAATGTGGCATGTATGATTGAGAGGCGTATCCTGGTGCTGTTGAGTAAGATGGTTTTCACATGTCACCCTTCCGTTTTGCTTCCAGTGTATTCTAATCTACTTCTGGCTGAATGGTCCTATTGTCTAATGTTTTCTAATGTTCTATTATTGCTCTGTATGTTTCCTCGTTGCTCTGTTACTGTTGGTTATTATTGCAGCATTCCAATATTTGATTCTTGCATTTTAGAAGTTTTATAAATTGGCCTTTTGCCATGATGTTAAAGGCCTTGATTGATTGTGACTTGAAATGAATTTAATTTGTAAGAATTCCTTTTTAATTCCTTCATTTCCAATCTATGTGTCCTTAAAGACAAAGACAAAAATGTCTTCTGGCATCAAATCTCTAGATGCTACTTTTAATCTATTTTGTTATTTTATGCTGTTTTATCATATGGTTTGATCTACTTGTCTTTAAAGTGACACTCATCAGTGAGGCTTCATTGCAATCCTCTCCTATTTGTAGTTCCTCTCTTTCTTCCTCTTTTGTCTCCCTGTGTTAATTAGTTGCCTTTCGTAGTTATATATTTTGATTTCTGTCTTGTAATCTTTCAGATATTTAATAGATTTTCTTTAGTGGTTACCATATGGCACATATGATATACCCATATGTCTTCCTATTTTAAGCTAATACCAATGACTTTGATCACCATGATAGTATTGGTTTTCAACTTGACAGAATCTGTACAACCTGGGAGGCAGGCCTCTGCTCATGTCTGTGGGAATGTTATTAAAATTAGAGTCAAAGAACTTCAGACAGACAGGGAAGGAACCAGCATAGGACCAAACTAGCCCCTCTGAAGGTCGGTGAAAATTGTATGGCTGGGGCAGACTGCAGGGCATCTCTCTGGCAGTGGCACCAGGATTTATCCCTATTGCTTTTACTGGCTTTTGGGGAACATATTCTCTTTGGATGGATACTTTGTTCAGCCTAGATAGTAGGGAGGGCCTTGGACCTTCCCCAAAGCAATGTGCCTTACCCTCTCTGAGGAGTGGATGGGTTGTGGGATATGGGGGGGGCGGAGATGGAGGGAATGGGAGCAGTATAGGATTGGTATGTAAAATGAAAAAGATTATTTGATTTAAAAAAATTGGAGTCAAAGGGCCGGACCATCCTTGGGCGGGGATGCTGGACTACAGAAAAGGGGCTGCCTTTATTCATCCCCCTCTCTTTTCTGATTATGCATGTGATGTGGCTAGTGGCTTCAGACGCCTGCTGCCTTGACTCCCTGCGACAATGAACTGCATTATGAACTGTGAGCCAAAACAAGCGTTTTATAACTGCAATGGAAAACAACTGAGAAAATTGCATAGAGAAATTCTATTCCTTCACTGCTCTGCACGTTGTTACTGTAGTTAGTAACTTTTGTATTGATGAGCAATAAAATTATTTTAGTAATAATTATTTTATATGTATCTTAGCTTTCATAAAAACATTTAAAATAATCTAACTTTATAAACACATTTCATTTTATTGATGAGTTTTGAATACTCAGACATTTTCCGTTGGTATTTATTATTCCATTTGAGTTTTGAGTAACTCCATCTTGTGTGTTTTACAAAGAAGGACTAATAGTGAAAAGCTTCTCCACTTTTGGGTTTGTTTGTTTTTAAGAAATCCTTATTTATTTCATTATTGTAATTGTTGTTGCTTGTTTTTATTTGTGAAGGTCTTAAGTAACCCAAGATGATATTCATCTGTAGCTAAGGATGACCTTGAACTCCTGACCTACCTTAACCCCCCAAGTCCTGTGAGTGTACCATACCCAACTTCTACTTTATTTCTGAAGGACAATTGTTGATCTAATACTCTTCATTGGCATAGCCCCCTCTCTCACACACTGTTTTCTCCTTACTCGGCAAGCATGTTCAATTTTTGCTAAGAAATTCTCCAATAATCATAAAAGTTTCCTTTATAAAATAAATTGTAGTCCTCTTGCTCTTTTTATAATTAATTCTTCTTGCCTTTGACTTTTAACAACTTAATTATATCTTGTCTTAATATAGACCTTTTTAATGTTAATATATATATATAGGATCATATATAGGATATATAGGGCCTGAACAGTCTAGATAGCCACTTCCAAATTTGGGGGATTCAACTATTTGTTCTTCAAGTGCATTTTCTGTACCTTTCTTCTGGTCATCATAATCAAATATATGCTCTTTCCATTTCTTTCAGATTAGCTACTGCCCTTCACAGCTGCTGTAGGAATACTCTGTCTCCGTGAGCTTTTGTTATTGCTATACATAGCTGTCTGAAAGCTTGAGGAAGTGATAGTTTCTTACAGCTTCTGATTTGTTAGAGCAGTAGTAGAGTTTACCCAACCTTGTGTGTCCACATACAGTAGAGCTTGCTATTAGGGTTTCTAGTCAGTGAGGTCACTGTTTTTGTGCTATGATTGTAAAGGTCCATTGGCTGGATTCCTCAATCCGGTGGATTCACTGTCTGAAGTCTGAGCTCTGAATTCAGCCAAGTTTACAGGCTGCACCCTGTGGTTGAACACAGGATCCTGGGTGTGATGGTAAGGCGGTTAGGGCAGAAGGAGCTGGAGGTAGCTGGCCACATGACTATCTGCACATGAGAAGAGAGCAGGGAATATGTGTGCTAGACTCATCTATATGTGGTCCAGGATCCCCGTTCAGGGAATGCTTCAGCATGCAGCTAAATTAATCAAAGGGATCCCCCATACATGTTCCAGAAGTTCAATAGCCTCTCATGGGTGTCCCTGGGGCTTGTCTTCTCCTAATTCTGTATTTTGTTAAGTTGCAATAGTCATCATACACTATTATATGACTAGCTTCTTCATCTGTGCATATCTTCTGGCTATAGAGAAGGCAGAGGGACTCACAAAATAAGGAACTGGGAATTTTATGGGCTAGGATTTCATTGAGAATTTCTGGAGGTAAGGATCTTTTATTCATGCCTTTA
The DNA here is from genome assembly GCA_025134845.1 of Neodon shergylaensis. Taxonomy (NCBI): domain Eukaryota; kingdom Metazoa; phylum Chordata; class Mammalia; order Rodentia; family Cricetidae; genus Neodon; species Neodon shergylaensis. The sequence continues at coordinate 6,167,823 of JABTXL010000186.1, forward strand.
TTCATCTATAAATGCTCATTGAGGTTCCTCGCATTTCCTGCGCAATCATGGATTTTAAGGGATGCACCTTGCATAGTTGGTTTAGCTTTTGTACAGAAGAGATTCTGGCAAAGTTAACATATATGATAATAACAGCAGTATCTCTCCTCTCCTCTTCAAAGGTACGCTTTCCCCCGTTTCTGCTCAGTAGCTGAATGACAGGTTGGGTTAAAAGTTGGAGAAACACTGTTATAAATGTGATTATGTTTTTTTCACAAATGTGAGGCTTTTCCACAATTATTCTTTAATTGGCACCTGCGTAGGTGTAGATCGGGAGAGCACATTAAGGAAAGGCTGGTACTGAAAGCAAATAACTTGCTCAGCACCTCTGCTAACATGCACTTATGAGAGCAACAGGGCAGCCCTTCTCCTGTGCCAGGCACCTTTTTGCAACAACTAAAGCATTCGCGGCTGCTCTGTACTTCTCTCTCCCTTGAAGATGCTCCACGAAGATGACTAGCAAATCAAGAAAATGGGTTCATTTAAATAAAATGTAAAGTACTTCCATTTTAGTGAGGCTTTAACTTGGGAATACACAAGGCCTTAACTCTGACTACTTAGTACTGAATTACACCAAAGGTCTCTACATGTATGATGCCAATGAGACAAAACTGTCTGTGCCTTTTGCTCTTTTGGGCACCAAATGAGGTTTTGGGGTGTGCTTAGAAATTTGAAATGTGCTCTCTTCCTTTTCTGCCATATAGATGCTACAGAAATTTGCCCCTCCTTCTGTCCAAAAAAAAAGAAAAAAAACAAGAAAGAAAAGATTTTAAAAAAAGAAAACCTCCAGCAAAACTGTTTTGTAACAAAACTTCTGGAAGAAAAAGTCAGGAAATGTAAGAAGGGACTTGAGATGAATCAAGCATTTCTAAGTATTTGCTAAGAGGCAATCACTGCTTCCATATTAAAAGAAAAACAGATTTATTTATCTTACCTTCTGCATGGGTGTGCTTGGCCTGCATGTGTGTATGTGCATTGCATGGATGCCTGGTACCACTGGAACAGAGTGTTTCAGATCTCCTGGAATTAATGCATGTTTGTAAGCCAATGTGTGGATGCGGAGAAACTGAATCCTGGTTCTCAGGAAAGTCCTTAGCAAGTGCCCTTACCCACTGGACAATCTCTCCAGTGCCCCCTGAGATTTATTTTTATTTTATATGTGAGAGTGTATTCCCTGAACATATGTAAGTTTACCATGTGCCTTCAGCACCCTCAGAAGCCAGAGAGGTTTTAAGATTCCTTGGAATTGTAGCTACAAATGGTTGTGAGCCACGGCTTGGGTACTGGGAAACGAATGCAGGTCCTCTACCAAAGCAGCAAATACTTCTAACCACAGAGTTATCTCTTCAGCCCTGGCCTTTCATATTTTTATAGTGAAAACATCTAAGTTCAGAGGTGAGTTTAGAGGGCAAAGGTGAGTCTAGAGGGCAAAGGTGAGCATGGAGGGCAGGAACTTGAGTTTCCAGGCCTTTATGCCTCTGTGCAATGAGTTGCAAAAAATAAATTAAATAAAGGCATAGAGATGCAATAGACAAGGCTATAGGTAGTTTATTAATGGAAAGATACAATGAGATCTGGAGACAAGCCAGGTCTTCCCCAAGAAAGAAAGAAAGAAGAGAACTGAGGAAGATCTACAATAACCTTTTATGGATTAGCATAGCAGCCCCCTCTCCCAGGTTCCCATAATGAGGCTTTTCTAAGTATGCTTTCTTAGTTGAGTGAAGCTTGGTTGGACCAACAACAACCAATCTCTTCCCTGTTATCAATTACTTTGTGCAAGCCTTTGGTAAGAACTTAACAGGCTGAATAGTACAAGGGCAAAGATGGCAAAGTTTGCTAAAGCCACCAGATTGGAATCATGCTTCTCTTATTCAAGCCTGAGTGCCTCCTGAGTGGTACTCAACTTTCATGCAGAAAAAAAATGAAGTTGTAACATCAGAAGTAATGTCACCAAACATAGGGCCATGGTCTGTACCTCAAGAAGCCATGCTCAGCTATCCTTTTTTTTTTTAAGTTTTTCGAGACAGGGTTTCTCTGTAGCTTTGGAGCCTTTCCTGGCACTAGCTCTTGTAGACCAGGCTGGCCTAGAACTCACAGAGATCCGCCTGCCTCTGCCTCCCGAGTGCTGGGATTAAAGGCGTGCGCCACCACCATCCGGCTCAGCTATCTATTCTTGAGAACCAATTAAAACATCAAAATTAATAGCAAATAAATTAAAAAAAAATCAGAAAAAAGTTTCTTCAATGTGATCATATTGAAAAGGGAAGAAAAGAGACCCAATGACTCCCTAAATAAATCTTGTGGGTCCTTACATGAGATTAAAATTTAAACAGAAGCCCAGGAAGTAAGCAGTCCTGGTCAAGATGTGATCTTGTCCCTCACTGAATGCCCATTGCCTGAGCTCCAGCCTCTCAGTAAGGATTTAGCAAGTTGCTGGTACTGTGTGAACTCTCTTCCAGGGAGGCAAGCTTCCCCTCTGACTGGCGCCAAGTTTCCCCCTTCTCCTAGCATGACCTTTCTGGGGGTTATTCCAGCATATCTGGGTGGTCCTCTCCTTCTCCCAAAGTGTGGGTTCAGGGAACAGAATACCAGTCACCATATTTGTGTTGCAAGAGCTTTTGCCAAAGGAACTATCCCCTGATGCCCCTTACAGCATGTTTTAAAATGAAATATATATTCTAGTAAAGGGAGCTAATCCATGAACAAAATGCTTAAATACGTAATAATTTATAGCAGATACAGATATCTGCTTGGAGAGATCCAGTTATAATGAGTGAACACACAGGTGTTATTTGAGCAAAGCAGGGAAGGAGGCAGGAGACAGCCAGGCAGAGGCCTGGGAGGGATGTTATAGAAAAGAACACACCATGCAAGGGGAGTGGACATGTTATTGGCACTTTAAGGTCACCACTCCAGAACAGAGTGAACAAAGAAAACACAAATAAAAAGTGAGGTCAGGAAACTCCCAGAGCCAAATTGTGGCAGGTTTTGCAGGTCATTGTCAAGGTGCTGGCTTTTACTCTAATTGAAAAGAAAGCCATTGAGTGTTTTTGAAGAACCTGTTGTGATAAAAGATACCTTTTATCTCCTTGATTGCTCTTTTGAGACTCACTGTAGGGAAACAAAAGCCAAAGCAGGAAACCACTTAAGAAACTATTTCAGTGCTATAGATGAGAAATTACCAAGTGGTACTATGTGGAGGTGGGAGATAGGTCCAACTCTTGTATACCTTTGGCAGGCAGAGCCATGTCTATCAGATCCCAAGCTGTATCCAGGAGAGGGGAAAAAGACAGACATCTATAGAAAGTTTCAGACTTGAGAACTTGAAAGAACCAAATTTCATTTCCTGATTTTATGCTGCCTTAGTTGATGACCTTCAAATGTTAGACATCCCTTAAAATGTTTGACTATTTCTAGAGCTACTGTTTAATTTCCGAGAGCAAAGTAAATTATTCTTCATTCATATGCACTCAGTATTTTCTTTAGATATGGTAACTAGCCAATACTGATGACTGGTTAGCTGATTGTATAAGGTTTCACGGCAGCAGTGAGTATACTGTTCCTAACGTTAGCTGTGATGACTGATTGAATTTCATGTTACAGAAATAGTTTTTAATGTGTCTGGAGGTATTTAAGATTATATGAAAACATCTAGGAAAATGCTTGCTTGTATTAAGTGTTTTGACTGCTTTAAAAATTCTCAGATATAAAATGCAATGTATATATTGGAGTCTGGCATAGGATTTAAACAACACCATAAATGAGGAAATCAATAAATTCCTAAACAGACCAATGTCTCATTACAAATCATCGTGGCTAAATTAATGTTTCAAGTTTGTTGTCTGTTTAGGGGTGTGCATGGCTTGTATGTGCAACTGTTCATGTGTATACATGTGCGGACAGAGGTCAACATTGGGATCCAGCCACTCTTTATCTTAGTGTTTGAGACATGATCTCTCTGTGAACCTGGGGCTTACCAGTTCAACCAGTCTGGCTGAAGAGTAAGCACAGTTAAGTCTCCATACAGTCTCTGCCGGTGCACTGCTGGAATTAAAGACTCATGCCACCATGCCTAGATTCCCATGGATTCTACAGATCTCAAATCAGATCTGCAGCAAGCACTTTTACCGATGAGGTCATATCCCCAGCCCCTAAGTTAATGTCTTATGCAATAAAAACACATCTTGTTTTGTTACTGAAATCCTTTAAAGACGTTCTGTAGGCTTGGAAATCCAACCAAATTAAGCTCTAATTTTGAACAAAATCATTAATTGTAAACATATGTCCCATCCAATCCATAAAGTACTTATTCGATCAGTTTGGTTTCTTCAGTGGTAGTAATGAACTTAAGACTTCCAGTATGGGAGGTAAGAGCCATCCTACCCAGCCACATCCCTAATCACAGCCCTGATGGAGAATTTATAGATGGAGACAGTTAATGATTGTGAAGGGGCTAGATTCATATCTACTCACACCTGGCATTGCGGTTCACTTAGCGTGTTTATGCATTGACTTTAATCATATGTTCTTAATATTCATGAACTTTAGAGACTGTCTGGTGTAACACGGTCAATACAGTAATAGCAGTGCTGCAATTTTACAAATATTGTGATTTGAAAGCCAAAAAGGAATGTTGACTTTTTGTGTAATAGCCCATAATCTCAGATCTACATATACTATTCCTAGGACACGAACTGTGACCTAAAGCTTCTAACAGTTAAATCCTCCTTAGCCAATGTCTCTTGTGTTAGCCACACAGAAAACCCACGGAACCTTATCTTCACCAGGAAGTATTTTACAAAACACAGAATACAACCATCCCATTCTCCGTTTGTCCCAGTATACGAGTAACTCAGCTCTTTCAAACCTTAACAGTATCTTATATTGCATGTTTAAATCCCCACAGATTATTCTTTTTATAACATATTTATAATTAGGTCTTTGAAACTAAAAATAAGAAATATTTTGATAATATTCAACCCTTCCCCCCAAAACCCCCCAGATCCATCCCCACATTTCTAAATCCTTCCAACTTTATGTATTTTCTTTCTCCTCCTCCTCCTCCTCCTCCTCCTCCTCCTCCTCCTCCTCCTCCTTCTCCTCTTCTTTTTCTTCCTCTTCTCCACTGAGTCTAATTTGTGCTGTTCATATTCTGGGTGTGTAGCCATTCACTGAATCATAGTTATCATACTAGAGGCCATATCCTTAAAGAAAACTGATTCTGCCGGCCCTAAAAGTCATCAGCTATCAATAGTATCTCACTTAGGAGGAGGAATTTTCAGAAAGCTTGTGAACTGCTCCCTCCTCCACACTGGAATATCGGTTGGTTTGATCTTGCTCAAGTCTTGTTCAGGTAGCCACAACTGCCGTGAGTTCTGAGCACAGAGGTCCTGCTATATCCAGGAGACACTTTTGTTCTGGTTCTTCCCAAACTCTGACTCTTATAATCTTTCTACTTTTTCTTCTATGCTGTCTCCCAAGCCTGAACAAGTGAGAGGGTGAGTGACATAGATGTCATTATGACATAGTGTCATACATACTATGACATAGTGTCCTAGATGACATAGATGTTCATCCTCAACCCTAACGCTTAACTCTCCTGTCCTTTGGCCAGTTGTAAGTTTCGGCATTGATCACTGCACAGTGAAAACTCTCTGGTGAGGAGACAGACTGTTCTTAGATCAACAGCAAAACGCCAACATTTCAGCACTTATTGTGGCAGTTGTTATTAAGGAACAAGTAGTAAATCTTGGGTAGATGCCTGAGCTCAAACCTCGCTTTCTATTTGGTGACAGTGGCAATTGTAATAATGTTATTTTGGAATGACAAATTGTATCTTCCTCGCTGGTATCTAGTCATTTGTTAGCCTTTAAGAGCAAGGATAATTAAGCATTACTACTCAGAAGAGTAGCTGGTGTTATTTATAGCCAAAAAGAGTATTAAAAAAAACAAAACTTTTTATATTTAAATAGATGTTAATTCTTGCTTCATTAACTACAGACTGGGACATTTGTCTTGATGCTTCAACTGTACCATTTCATTTCCCAAGTGTCTAAGGCAGCCCACCCCCCATCCACCCATCACTGCCGGTTTGTTTTGTTTTGTTCTCCACCCCAAGATAACTGACATGACAGTCCAGATGATAAAAAAGCAACGAGACAGTATTTTCAGACGGAATTGTACCCTATGCTCTCTATCAAAACTATAAGTTTTGTCCTAGTAGCCTGAGGCTCGTGAAGAAATTCTTTTTTTTTTTTTTTTTTTTTTTTTGATAAAAAAAAAAAAAAAAAAAAAAAGTTTCCTCCTCCCGCCCGCCCACTTCCCTCCCCCCCCTCCCACCTTTCTCCCCCTCCCCCCCCCTCCCCCTCCCTCTCCAGTCCAAAGAGCAGTCAGGGTTCCCTGTCCTGTGGAAAGTCCAAGGCCCTCCCCCCTCTGTCCATGTCTAGGAAGGTGAACATCCAAGGTGGCTAGGCTCCCACAAAGCCCGAACTTGAAGTAGGATCAAAACCCTGGGCCATTGTCCTTGGCTTCTCATCAGCCCCCATTGTTCGCCATGTTCAGAGAGTCTGGTTTTATCCCATGCTTCTTCTGTCACAGTCCAGCTGGCCTTGGTGAGCTCCCAATAGATCAGTCACACTGTCTCAGTGGTTGGGTGCACCCCTCGTGGTCCTGACTTCCTTGCTCATGTTCTCCCTCCTTCCGCTCCTCATTGGGAACTTGGGAGCTCAGTCCGGTGCTCCAGTGTGGGTCTCTGTGACTATCTCCATCCATCACCAGATGAAGGTTCTATGGTGATATGCAAGATATTCGTCAGCATTGCTGTAGGATAGGGTCATTTCAGGTTCCCTATCCTCAGCTGCCCAAGGAACTAACTGGGGACCTTGCCTTGGGCTCCTGGGAGCCACTCTAGGTTCAAGTCTCTTGCCAACCCTAAGGTGGCTCCCTTAACTAAGAATTGAGCTTCCGTGCTCCCCTATCCAACCTTCCTTTATCCCAATCATCCTGTTTCCCCAAGTTTCCCTCATCCTCCCCTTCTCACTTTTCTCTCCCCATCCCCCGATACTCCCATCCCACCCCACCCCCAAGGCCCCAAATTTTCTCCCCTCAATTTTGTCTACTTCCCGTACCCAAGAGGATACTTATATGTTTTTCTTTGGGTTCACCTTCTTATTTAGCTTCTTTGGGTTCACCACTATATACTCCGTGACCGTTATTTATGGCTAAAAACCAATTATGAGTGAGTACATCCCATGTTCCTCTTTTTGGGTCTGGGATACCTCACTCAGGATAGTGTTTTCTATTTCCATCCATTTGCATGCAAAATTCGAGAAGTCATTGTTTTTACCGCAGCGTAGTACTCTAATGTGTATATATTCCACACTTTCTTCATCCATTCTTCCATTGAAGGGCATCTAGGTTGTTTCCAGGTTCTGGCTATTACAAATAATACTGCTATGAACATAGTTGAACAAATGCTTTTGTCATGTGATAGGGCATCTCTTGGGTATATTCCCAAGAGTGGTATTGCTGGGTCCAGGGGTAGGTTGATCCCGAATTTCCTGAGAAACCGAAACACTGATTTCCAAAGTGGTTGCACAAGATTGCATTCCCACCAGCAATGGATGAGGGTACCCCTTCCTCCACAGCCTCTCCAGCAAAGGCTATCATTGGTGTTTTTGATTTTAGCCATTCTGACAGGTGTAAGATGATATCTCAAAGTTGATTTGATTTGCATCTCCCTAATCGCCAAAAAGAGCCCAGGTCCAGATGGCTTCAATGCGGAATTCTACCAGAACTTCCAAGAAGACCTAATACCTATACTCCTTAATGTATTTCACAATATAGAAACAGAAGAGTCATTACCAAATTCCTTTTATGAAGCTACAGTTACTCTGATACCAAAACCACACAAAGACTCTACCAGGAAAGAGAATTACAGGCCAATCTCACTCATGAACATTGACGCAAAAATCCTCAACAAAATACTGGCAAACCGAATCCAAGAACACATTAGAAAAATTATCCATTATGATCAAGTAGGATTTATCCCAGAGATGCAGGGCTGGTTCAACATACGAAAATCTATCAATGTAATTCATCATATAAATAAACTGAAAGAAAAAAACCATATGATCATTTCATTAGATGCTGAAAAAGCATTTGACAAAATTCAACATCCCTTTATGATAAAGGTCTTGGAGAGATTAGGGATACAAGGGTCATACCTAAATATAATAAAAGCTATTTACAGCAAGCCGACAGCTAACATCAAATTAAACGGAGAGAAACTCAAAGCCATCCCGCTAAACTCAGGAACACAACAAGGCTGTCCACTCTCGCCATATCTCTTCAATATAGTGCTTGAAGTTCTAGCAATAGCAATAAGACAACATAAGGGGATCAAGGGGATTCGAATTGGAAAAGAAGAAGTTAAACTTTCGTTATTTGCAGATGATATGATAGTGTACATAAGCGACCCCCAAAACTCCACCAAAGAACTCCTACAACTGATAAACACCTTTAGTAATGTGGCAGGATACAAGATCAACTCCAAAAAATCAGTCGCCCTCTTATACACAAAGGATATGGAAGCAGAGAGGGAAATCAGAGAAACTTCACCGTTCACGATAGCCACAAACAGCATAAAATATCTTGGGGTAACTCTAACCAAGGAAGTGAAAGACCTATTTGACAAGAACTTTAAGGCATTGAAGAAAGAAATTGAAGAGAATACCAGAAAATGGAAGGACGTCCCTTGCTCTTGGATGGGGAGGATCAACATAGTAAAAATGGCAATTCTACCAAAGGCAATTTATAGATTCAATGCAATCCCCATCAAGATCCCAGCAAAATTCTTCACAGATCTTGAAAGGACAATAATCAACTTTATATGGAAAAACAAAAAACCCAGGATAGCCAAAACAATCCTATACAATAAAGGATCTTCTGGTGGCATTACCATCCCCGACTTCAAACTCTATTACAGAGCTACAGTAATGAAAACAGTGTGGTACTGGCATAAAAACAGAGAAGTCGATCAATGGAATTGAATAGAAGACCCAAATTTTAACCCACAAACCTATGATCACCTCATTTTCGATAAAGGAGCTAAAAGTATACAATGGAGGAAAGAAAGCATCTTCAACAAATGGTGCTGGCACAACTGGATATCAACCTGTAGAAGAATGAAAATAGACCCATATCTATCACCTTGCACAAAACTCAAGTCCAAATGGATCAAGGACCTCAATATTAGTCCGATCACACTGAACCTGATAGAAGAGAAAGTGGGAAGCACCCTACAACAAATGGGCACAGGAGATCGCTTTCTATGCATAACCCCAGCAGCACAGACATTAAGGGCAGCATTGAATAAATGGGACCTACTAAAACTGAGAAGCTTCTTTAAAGCAAAGGACACTGTCACTAAGACAAAAAGGCAACCCACTGACTGGGAGAAGATCTTCACCAACCCCGCAACAGACAAAGGTCTGATCTCCAAAATTTATAGAGAACTCAAGAAACTAGACTTCAAAATGCTAATTAACCCAATTAAAAAATGGGGCACTGAACTGAACAGAGAATTCTCAACAGAAGAAGTTCAAATGGCCAAAAGACACTTAAGGTCATGCTCAACCTCCTTAGCGATTAGGAAGAAATTCTAAATAGACAAAAAGAAAAGCGTTTGGGGTATTTTTAAGCCAATGATACACAGTGTTCAGATTATTCGTATCGTTTAATTGGGCTAACGTATCATTATCCCGTCAACATTTGACATACTGTTAAATTTCATTGTGTTTTCTGATGAGAATATTGTTAACAGTGGCCTGCCATACTGAGAGGTTTTTGCCAGCCAGCCCCTGTGGTGCAAGCAATTTTAGAAGCTAGTAAAATGAAATAGCTAACACAAGCAGCTTGGCAATAGTATTTATTGTCTTTTACTTTAAAACAAAGAACAAAGACGCCATAGATAGTCTTATTTTTCCTAATTCTAGACATAAATCGCAGAGGCAGGAGGAAATATGATTCCATTTTGAACAATAAAACAAACTTTGCAAGTTCTACACTGAACTGGAATTATGGGCCTCTCACCACTATTATATATATAGTTTTGAACCTTGTAAGAATAATGCTACTTACATCTTCTCTTCTAAGGTGCAAAGACTGCTTCTTATTACAATTCCATACCTTTAAGCTCTATATGTTTTATCCCCACCACTAAGTCACTCTCGCTCCTGAGGGGCATTTATTTGGATAATGCATGGAAGCAAGGCAGCCCCCTCCTTGAAGCAGATTAGGGATAGAGCACTGTGTCAGTGCCTGGCAGGCGTAAATTCTTAATGTATGAGCAGTGTATGAAAATACACATCAACGTGGAGAACCCTCAAGCAGACTAAGAGGCTGCCACAAGAGATTTTCAAAAGCGTGAGCTATCTGGTTCCTCTCCAGAGGGAACATCTCTGTAGGCATAAATTGTGAATGGCGCTTGACAACCCGAACAAGCCCTGTTCTCTCTCAAAACGTGATGTATGCCCAACACGTGACATGGACTTTCTGGTCACCTGCACTCTGCAGGAGGTGGGGAAGTGGCCTGATAATGGGGGATGTATTGAACCACATAACTGAGGTACTTGCCAAGAAAGAAATTAAACAGCCTCACAATGCGGCACGTTTGAAGTGACTCACTTGCCAAAGTATGTTTTTTTTTTTTTTGTGGACCCTCTTTTCTCACTATTCCCACAATTTCTTGACCACCTAAATGTGAAAAGAAATATTATATTAAAGTCTGGTACACACATTCTCAATTTTGTCACTTACTTATATTGTGAGGTTTTTTCCCCCCTCTTTTTGGCCCCCGGTTCCTTGAGCAATCTTTAGTAATGAAATAAGCTCCCTGGTTGAGCAGGGTGACTTCAGCCAGAGTGCCTGATTGACAAGTCAGTTCTAATTGAATAAGTGTCAAGGTCAACAGCCAACACGTGAGGACGATGAGGAACCCTGGAGTCGTGTTTGTTTCAAATCCCATTATGATTTAGGAGCCCAGAGATTAAGGGCGGGTGGGGGGACATAAAATTGAAAAAATCAAGGAAATAGTGGTAAAGCGATATGCTACGGGTATGAGATAGAAAAACTTGTTTTTTTGGAGTTTTAATGGAAGTAGCCACATGAAATACACCACTTGCAAATTCAACATTTTGCACAGGTTAAAATGTAAATATGCCCAGATGTTATGCTGTGAAACAGGAGGGAAATGAAGGCTTTGCTCCTGTCATTCAAGGTCCTAGGGCTTTCTGTAGATATTTCCCTAGGGTCTATCCAAGAGAAACAAGTGTACTTATTGGGATTCATACAGTCAGGTGTTTCATAGCAACAGCTGAAAGAAATGCTATTTAAAAATGCTATCTGTCTATTCATCTCAGTCATTGGCTATATATTTCTTTTTCAGGTGTATTTCACTTAAATGGTTAGTTCATCATTATCAGGATGAAGTTTACTAAAGAGTTACAAATCACTCTTTAAAATATTTGCAGAGTTTCCCATGTTCCCCAAATATTCGGTGTACATTCCTCCAATCGATTTGGGGTCCCCACATCATCCCTATCAGAATCCTCTCTCCTTAGCTATACCCTAAATGTCATGGAAGTTATCATTCAAGAAGTATCAGTTACTGAATCCCATGGAAGTAGTTATGAGACTAACAGTGTATGGCCAGGGAATATAGAAGGGCAGCAAGCCTGCCTATCCCTCCCCATGGCTTTCACAAAGGACTGTGTGGTTTCCAGTGGGCAATCATTATTACATGGGTTTTTATCACAAAGCTACATGTGATGTGTGTGGCTCAGATCATATAGAATCAGTTCTTTAAGTTCACAGTAGACTTATAATGAGTCAAGACAATATTTCTACCACCATATTCTTAAAGATCAATCATTCATTCAGAAAGACTTGCTAGGTTTCTGTCTTGTGCCACGCATGTTTGTGTGTTTAGTGTGGCAATGCTATCATTAGTATCTGTGGTGTTGGGTAGAGTTCGTGTTTCTTTTCTTCCCGTTTCTTTTTGCTTTCATGGAGGTGGTATTCCCAGTTTATAAATACCCGATACCAAGCAGGGAATACTTAGAGGTAAAACTGAAAGTAGTATCCTCCTCTCTTTTAAGTCATGCTGTACTTTATACGACGCTTAACAATAGACTTTGTTGCCTGATAATAATTCCCTCTCTGTGTGTTATAATTAGTCTAACACTAATAAATACTTGTTGAATAAACGTACAGATGTGAATTTTATTGAAAAGGATTACTTTGTTTTCATGGGTAGGTGTGACTGCTCTGTAAGCCAATTACTTGTAATAAGTACGTTTTTGATAAGCTGAATGGTAAAACGCTGACTCCTAACACGTGTTGTTGCACAAATTCTAATTATTCTTAATGAAACCCAAAGTCAGATATTAGAGGGTGAAAGCTAAGAGATCAGAGAAGCAGAGCTGCCAGCCACTAGTGAGATCTTTAACCTCTACCAATGTTCAGACCAAATGGGCGATCCTGTCCTCAGACTGCCTTCTTAAGCTATGTCCTCTGATTGCATCCTCAGACTGCACTGGGTTCTTGTCTCCCCCCACCTTATATTCCTCTCTCTGCCCAGCCATGTCCCATCATGTCTCAACCTCCCTAGTGCTGGGATTAAATGTATGAGCCATTTAACCGCCTGGCCTTTAGTGGTTTAGCTCTGCACTCTGATCTTCAGGCAACCTTTATTTGTTACAACATAAGCAAGATATCACTACAGTGTATTCTGTGTTATGAGTACACATTGTACACATTGTGTGTGCACATATGTGTATGGATGCTGGGGCCTTTTCTTCAGAAGGGGATGGACCTCTGCAATAGCAAGATCTACTTCTTGGGTTCAGTTCTAATGCAGTGTTCAGGAAAGTATTTCGTATATAGTCACCCTCTGTTTTATAATAGTAAACATAATAATGGGTTTCATTATTCCATCCCAGTAATTTAAATTTAGAAATTAAATATTTTTCTAGAATAAAAATGGGACTCTATTTATGTTACAGAGCCTTTTTCTCCTAGAATAAAGATGGTAACTGATCTTGCTCTCTATTGTGGACTAACTGTTCTATAAAATAGCAGTTCTATACCATAACAGTGTCTAAAAGCTGGGGAGAAGACCCAGTGGGTAAAGTGCTTCTTGCAGATGCATACAGACCCAAGAATCAAATCCCTGATGTCCATGTGAGAGCTGGGCAAAGTGATTGCCCAGCATCCCAAAACTAGAGACATGACAATCCCTAGGGCTTGCTGTAAATTATCTACCAAAATGAGCAAGCTCCAGAATAATTAAGAACTCATGTCTCAAAGGATAAGGTGACTTGCCCCTAAAAAGGTTCAAAGAGAAAAAGGGACTTGCACAATTATCTATGAACCAACTCCCATCCACATATCCCACAAGGTACAAGGAAGAGCAGAGTGTAGTCCCCTGATCCAGAAGTGTATTGTGGAGTGGTGACCCTTTTACATACATGCACTAAAATGACTAAAGTTTAAAAATATAAAATAGACAATAGACAATGATATCTGAAGTCTACTTCTGGCTCCAAAAGTGCACATGCAAATGAACACCTCAGCACACATGCGTGTATGCCATATATACAGCCCAATAAATTTGTATTCTATAGATCATGGTTTTGTGTAACAGAAAGCCACAGAAGACAACAAGTGACACGCATAGTTCTGTGAATCTTTCTGGTGACCACTCCTTTACATAAGGGGCACACCCAAAAATATCTTTGGCGTAAACCCTTGACTACCTTGGGCTTCTGTTGTGAAAACAGTAGATCCATAATCCTGCCAAAAGGTTTATTGTTCATGGGAAGCCTGGGGACATGCCAGCCTCACATGTCTGAATAGTACACAAATGTGCCCCTTTAGGCTTTTCTAAGATCCTTAGCATGAGATTTACTGGCACAGCTTTCCCTCTTGGTTTGAACCAAGCGCTCTTGGTACCAGTCATTCATCAGAGGCTCTCACTTAGCATCCCGCATTTCATTGAAAGGATAAGAATTCTTAAAATCCATTAATTCCTATATCTCTTGTGTTTAACAGTCTTTAGACTCTTACATGAGTTAGTCTTTAATCTTCTATTTCTATAAAGTCTAAGAAGAAATCAGAAAGAAGTTTCAATACAATGTTTGAAATGTTCTTGATTCATTTTTAAGTTACTTCAGCTCAAAGTCTACCGATGTCTGGTACTCTGTAACCACGACTTCCTCAATGTGTGGCATTCTGAACCATGACCTCCTTTTCTAAAAGCGACAGCTCCATCAAAGGCCATGTGACAGTCCCCTTGAGGTCTGCTGCATTTGGGCCCATCTCTTGAGCACACACTCTCTTTCTAAGCTACTCCCATATCAGGGTGACATCTACCAGCCAGGAACCAATATCTGTAGTCTTCCTTCTAATTGCTACATGAAGGTTGTCCAAACTGTAGCAGCATTAACAGTTAGTTATCTTACTACTTGTGTGTGTGAGTTAGGAATCTGGGAACAACACGGCTGCCTGTGTAAGGACTTGCTTGCCTTTGCAGTCTAATCTGCAGCTGAGATGGAAAGACCAACTCCTAAGTTAGAATTAGAAATTAATACAAACAACCCTTTATGGCATTTTCTCTAATTGATATGTATATTATCATTTCACTAAAAGATTTAGCATGAAGAAGTTTTAATTTCCCATATTTATCAAGAATAATTCTGAAAAATGGAAAAGAGTTTGTTTCTACAAATTTTAAGACACAAGAAAAATACGAAACATACTTCGGGTCAGCTTTACTATTTGCTACTGTTAAATTTTTATAAAGGGCTCTAATTAGGAAGCATTCCAGTGTAATAGAACAGCACTTGGCTGTTTCCTTTTTTGATAGTAATTAGTTTTTCTTCTTGCCCGTGTGAGGCAGTTTTAAAGTAGAATGTATAATTTAATAGGCAACTAGACTGTACCAGTGAGTAAACACTGCTTGTGTAAATGCCCCGTCTTTGGGGGAGTCCTTCTAAATCCAGATCTAATAATTGATTTTGAGGATGCTTTAACACCTTAAAATGAAGCATGAGCCTAACTCTCAGTGTCCTTTGCCTCCCCGCTCTTCCATCACTCTAGATGCCGCTATAACACGCAAAGGTGTGTACACCTTTGTCCTCTCCTACCTTCTGTCCCCATTCCCCATCGCCAAAACGGACACAACAAAGCCCCATGCTTGTCAATGAGTGAATTCGTTTATCTTTCTAAAGTGATTTCTACCATTGTAACAGGCTGGACTCAAAATGGCCAGTCAGTAATAAGCCAACACTTATTAACTTGCCTTAAATTATTTTCCCTTGGCAGATAAAATTGCCACTTTTCCGTTCTCTATTAGCGTTTGGATTTAATAGGATTGAGAGGCAGGCTGGAGCCAGGGTAGATGCTGCATTTAATTGGTTTGAAAATCTAGTAACTTTTAATAGATCAAAATTTGAGAGTATTCCAGAAACACTTGGAACATTTAGACTTCGCTTTCCAGATTAATCACAGCCATAAAAAAAGAGACATTTCTGATCAATAAGCACCTTTAAATTGTACTGCTTACTTTGGCTTTTCTATCCTTATGGAACTTAAAAAGTTTGTATTAGAAAGCCAGGTGATGGTGGCACACGCCTTTAATTCCAGCACCAGGGAGGCAGAGGCAGGAGGATCTCTGTGAGTTTGAGGCCAGCCTAGTCTACAAGAGCTAGTTCCAGGGCAGGCAACAAAGTGATACAGAGAGACCCTGTCTCAAAAAATAAAAAGTTTATATTAAAGAGTGGAACTTTATTTTCTAAGGCACTAGACTCTTTCCTTTCTTCTTGTGCCTACATGCAAGCTGTTCTGCCTCTTGCAATTGCACCTTGGGATAAGTCATATACTAAACCGCTGCTTATAGAGAAAATAGCAGTGCAGACCTCAGAACCACAGCAAGTTCAAACCCTGTCTTGGCTGCCTAGAGGCAAGATAACCTTGAACGTGTAATTGAATTGCCAGGGCAACCTGGATGATGAGAATAGAGGTGTAAATATGTAATGTGTCTGGTGATGGGGCTTTGTAAATTTTGCCCATTTTTTACTATTATGTTTTTCAATCTGACACTAAATTTTAAAATATACTCACTTGGCCTTGCATCCAAATTCCACAATTCACAATGGAAATGGCTAAAAATGGTTGAGAGTTCTGCCCTAGTGATGAACCTGCTACTATTATGTTCCTAGTATCCAGCTAGTATCTAAATATTTATCTTCACGTTCACAGATTTGTATGCTCTCAACCCTCATCAGATAAAGGCTTCTTTCTGCAAGAAATGAGAGACTCACAACTAGCCAAGTGCAGAGTAAGACAGCATGAAGTGCTCAGCCACAAGTGAACCATCTATACTAAATTTTATTGTAGTCTGAATGAGCTCATTCATTTAAATACTTGGTCCCCAGTTGGTGACACTGCTTGGGGAAGTTATAAAATTTAAAATTTTTAATATGCGGAAGCCTTCTGGAAGCACACACAGATAGGGGAGGGTGGCTTAAGGATTGATAGCCCTCCCTCTCAGCCGTTCTTGACTCTATTTTGTATGTGTGGTTGACATGGGAGCCCTGAGCTTTTTGCTACTGCTGACTTGCCCGATGCTGCCATGCTGTCCCACAACTATGGACAATAGCTTCTAGAACTATAGGCCAAAGCAAACTCTTCTCTATGCTGCTTTTGGTGACAGAATTTTATCACAGCAACAGAGAAATTACTAATTCTCTCATTCTCATATTCTCTCTCTTTCTCTCTTTCTCTTTCTCTCTCTCTCTCTCTCTCTCTCTCTCTCTCTTTCTCTCTCTCTTTCTCTCTCTCTCTCTCTGACTCAGGGATCATCATGGAAGGGCCAGAAAGATTTTAAGAGCCATGGGTAGTGACGGGCTACTGTGAAGCAATGTTTTCTATACATAACAGGGCAATCTCACACATGAACTCATAGTTGTGACTATAGACACAGGCCTGTACAAAATCAAGTCAGCCAGAACTCTGACGTTCATGGGAAAGGGACACACAGCACTCTAGCTGACGAACTACTGGCTGTTGGTGACTCCCAGGGAAAAAGAGATTTGGTTTACTTTACAGATGTGACTCTTGGAAGGTTACCTATGCTTCAATGGCTGGGCACACATCCAAGAACACACTGGCATTCAGTGACTTTAACAAAGAGAGCTAGGAAGGAAAACAGGGATAGGAAGGAGTTGGAGAGGGGGAACAGGCAGTGGATTTAATCAAAATATATACTAGACATGTATGAAATTAGGAAATAGGAAACATAAATCCAAGCTTTTAATTAAGTTACATAGAATTTTTATAACCGAAGGTGACTGGGAAACTGGAATTTGCTGCAGATGTTATTAAGGGGATGGGCAGGGCCATCTGCAGACTAAGGCAGTGACCAGTGACAATTAAATAGGCCAGTTTGGAAGGAAAGGAAGGGTGATGAGGAACAAGGAAAAAATTTTCATTTTCCCTTCCTTTCTAAGAGAAAACACCTTAAAGGCATGAGCAGATTAAGTTATAATAATGGATACATGGTGTATCTTCATGTCTTTTGATCTAAATCAAAGACTACAATGACTTAAAATAGCATAAGCTATAACATCTGTTTAATAAACTTTTTTGGTTTGATTAAATATCTAATGTCATACTCCACTTTAGCCTCTACTATAGATAAATATAAAGGAATTTATATCAGAACTCATGAAAGTACCTAATACATACTAGATGTTTGGTGTTTGGGGCTATGTGAATTATGGGTCAATTTATTTGAAAATCTTCTCTTAGTGAGATGGTTTGTGCCAGTTTGGTATAAACCCAGAGTCTTCTGAGAAGAAGAAACCTCAGCTGAGGAAATGCCTGCATCAAACTGACCTGTAGGTAAGTCCATGTAGCATTTTTCTTGAGTGATGACGAACTTGAATGGGTCCAGGCCACTGTGGGCAGTGTCATCCATGGACAGGTGGTCCTGGGTTCTACAAGAAAGCAGGCTGAGTAAATCTAGGTGTAGTAAGCCAGTAAGCGGCATTTTTCTATGGCTTCTTCTTTTGTTTCTGCCTTGAAGTCCTGCCTCAAGTTTCCTTCATTGATGGACTGTATGATACAAGGTTGAATAAACTCTTTCCCATGCTGCCTTTGGTCATGGATTTATGATAGTAATAGAAACCAAAACTAGGCTACTTAGGAGGAAATCTAATGTGATTTCATTAGAAATCAAACTAAGATACTTAGTGGACACCTAGGTCAATTTCATTTGAGTGAATTTAAATAAATCATTTTTCAGTTACCTGCACAAACATGCCCATAAATAGTCTAGTTTATAAATGAAGCAAAGACACCTTTCAGTGTTCTGCTTAATGTGTTTTCCTGAAGGATTGAGTCAATGGGTTCTAAAGAAGCGGCAGACAGACAGGAAGATAGGAGGCTCTAAAGTAAGTTGTATATTGTATGTAGAAAAGTGTGCAATTAAAAGATATTATCTTGGACTTTCACATTTTGATACCATAAAATTTACAAATTAAATGTCATTGGGAGTTCTACAAACAATCTATGTTCATTATCTAGTACAATGATCAAGTTACAAAAAAGAATCAAGAAAAAAACATGTACGGTCATTGGAACATAATGATGGCTAACACATATAATATGCAAACTCTAACACAACCACACATGTGATAAAAGAATATAATTCATATTACCTTGTTCTTATTACTCCAATTTTTACTAACTTACTACAGTTTTGTTCCCTTATTTTGTGTACGCACTGACAATTTTATAGATAGGAGCTCTAAAGTTATTCCAACCCGTAGCATTGCCTGTTTAAAAAGAACCAAAAAAGCAATTATTCTCCCTATAGCCCTTTCTTAATTGTTCCAAATTATTTAGAGAAAATACAGTTCATCCTCTTTGTAAAGATGGTCTCTTGGCCTATACAAAAGCACAGAAAGATGGGCGTGTGAGCATGTGTGTTCACAATGGCATGTGCATCTGTGCACTGCCCCTGCCTATTGAAAAGTGTCATTCTTTAATGTTAGGCTGTTATGTAATATCTACGGAGAGGGTGGCATCACCTTCAGTTTTAATCAGCTACTGCATACCTCAGGTTGAAAGTGGAGCCAACGTCAGTTTGAATCAGCTGCTGCGTATCTCAGGTTCTGGCATCATGAGCCTGAGAGTAACTCACAAACACATTCTCTCTGTTTCTGCAGCTTCTGAAGTCTGCAGCTTCTACATTCTGCCCCTTCTTTGTGGCTCTTTTCTCCCTGGTGTGCATTTAACTTCAACCTGACAGAAAATATGGATGAATCTTGTAATAGACACTATTTGGTACTTAAATCCCAGAAAGGCATTTTGGGTAAGCTAATATCAGCAACATTTTAGTGGGTAGTGAGGGACTGATACAGAAAATATGTAATTGGCCTCTGTGTAAAAGAGTCCACTAATGCTGTCCTGAAGGAGTTTTGACTTCGTCTGAATCAGAAGAATTTGTGCTAAGTGATTTGCAGCCCATTGGAGGCACCACCAAGGGGGCACTTTAGGCAGAAGGCATACTTTAGAAATGAAGACCTCATGAGGCTTTGGAGATTTTAATTCCATATGAAAATATACTACATATGCTCAGCTTTTGATCTGGGACTGCCATCAAGCCCTGAAATGTTTACAGCTTTCAGTTGGAGGAGAATGAGAGGTTAGAGATGGGATTCAGGCAGGAGAGAAGACAGAAAGTAATTCCACGCACCTCTTTGCCTTCTCTTCCGCTGGAATCTAGTATAGTTTTCAGTAGCAAACTGTCTCACTAGGACATCTCACCTGTACCCATCAGAGCAGGCGTTGGTTTGCAGTGATGCAAAGCTCTTATTTATATAAATTTTCAAGAAGTTAAGATTGTTTTGGAGACTTAATCTACTTGCACAGATTTTACTCTCATTGGATTGATTTTTCTCTCTGTATTCTCTGCATTTTGAGATTGGTCCAAATCCTGACTTTCATTTATCATTTTTAGTGTATTCTTAAAATGTGGATAATATATTGAAGCTAGAGTTCTCACATAGTCAAGAAGTAAGCATGTTTTAAACCCTGCCCAATAATTTAAATGTGTAATTAACAAAGAGGTAGCTAGCCACAAGGACATTTATTTTCAAAAATTCACCCATTGACATTTCCATGTCTCTTGCTCTAATTCCTTTGCTCTGTTTGCTAGGTAAATTAAAAACACTCATGAAGGAATGCACTACCACCACCACCACCATTTTGCACATACATCCACAACAATAAAAAGATCACTTCGGGAAAGTGATGGACGACTGCTGAGCCTGGGAGGGAGCTGCCTGAGCCTGAGTATCTTTCCAGCATCCTTAATAAGACACTTCAGTTTTCTTTCACATTTGCTCTCGTATTGGGCTCTGCACTAAATTCACCATTTTTATTGCATGTGATTTTTTTAATGCTTGTGCTATGGTTCGAAGATTGAGAGGCCTAGCCCCAGTGTTTAGAGGCAGGGCCTTTAAGGAATTGGTGAATTACATTAGAGAATGTCTTCCTGAGTGACACCTGGTCAAGCAGAGAGTCCCAAGCAGAGAGTCCCGCATGGCCTGCTCTCACTTCACTGAGATACAGACAGAAAGAGCATTTCCAGAATCTTAACCATGCTCTTTGGATTTCCAGCCTTCAAAACCAGGATCTAATAAGCCTCTTTTATTCAAAGAGCAGCCTGCCTCAGATCTTCTATTACAGTCATAAAAAATCTGACTCACACATTCTGTCCCCTTGCGTTCATCAACCATTCATAAGAAACTTCAGAATCCTTCTGAAGAATCATCCTTCCCAGCTGATCTGCCTTTCCTTGGCAGAGGCTGCCCACACAGGGCTTTCTGCATCTGTTAAGGCTGTCATCTCACTGCCATTCCTACACCCGTTGTGTTGCTGCTTGTTTGTACACCTTGCCCATCTTGCTACAGCATCTTTCCTAAGGATTATTCACCTTGGCATTTCCATTGTTTAGATTTTCTTCAACACAAACCAAGCTACATTATCTGTAAGGTGGCATTCAACATCTATAGACCATCCCCCAAAGACTAACACCTGTCATCTTTAATCCACCTTCCTATTATCCACTCTGGGTTGACTTTATTGCTAAGAATTGTCATAAGGCGGGAAAAGCCATTAATAAGAGCGGACGTAGAGCAGTCGGCTAAGAGACATCTTCCATTTACCTCAACAACTGTTGAACATAATTCTTCCTACAAGACCTGTGTGATGGGGAGAGTATACTGGAGTTAGTTGGGGAAATGGTTACAGGTGGTTCACATATGCATACAGTTCCTTGAGGGAAAAACACAACTCGTGATTTTTGATGCAGAGAATTTTAAGTTCTAAGAGGACTAGAACACCCCTTTGATGGTCTATGTAGATAAATGCACAGAAAACAGGACATGGTTTTGGAATATTACAAAGAGGAGTATAGACAGATTACACACAAAGCTTGAATGAACATGTCAAACTGAGCAAGCCTGAGATTAATTTTCTGATTGTAATGGTCTTCATTACAAGTCTCCTGAAATATTAGCAAAGGTTAGTGCTAGCATGATTTAATCATTCAAAAATTGGCGATTGCTTTTATAAATAAGGCATCCCTATGAATGCAGTATCAAACAGAATGTACATTAGGAGATGGACAAACAGATGAGCTGCAGTCCGCCATCTGTGCCAGGGAGGGAGGAAGAGCGCGACCTCTCTGGGGAGCTTGAGAGATCACAAAGTGGGCCCTTCGGGGCTTTGCATCATCTGGGAGAATTGCACAGTTTAACTAATGTAGTCATTAGCACCCTGGCTTCCAACACATATGATATGAGGAAACTTTAAAACAAGGTCGGGCCTGGGTCCTATATTTAATTTAATTTTTTTTTTTTTGCCGTGCAATGTGTTGATGATTGCTGATTGTGAGAACTAGACCTAAGCTTTCATTGTCCTGTTTTCTTTTCTCTATTCTTGAGACTTTCTAAAATAAAAAGAAAAATTAAGAAAAGAATAAATGTTAACCCCAGGCACTGAGGTGTGTGTCAACCTTGAGACGTATTGATGTAGGTCAAGAGAACGCTTAAGGTAAGATAGCTCATGTACTAAGCAGGCAGAAATATTGATGTGCAAACCATGTATACATTGAGATCACTAAGGTATCCTCCTATCTGTGAATCAGCATCGTTCCTACTTAGCACTCTGTGTTAAGTGTTAACTGAAAGCTTAGTCCCCATCAGATGAGTGTCCCAGCCCACATTCTCAAGGTTAGGTCTATGCTTGAGCTTCTATTAGTGTCAGCCACAAACTTATATATGATCTTTCAGGGCTTCTGTCTGTCTGTCTTTCTTACTCTAGCCTGCTTTGCAGCTGACAGTTTAAGAAAAGCCCTGTAGAAAAGATCCTCATTCATTGTGAAAGGCCTTTTCAGGCTTGGGTCTTTTCATTTTCTTCCCTGCCCTTCTTGAATTAATTCTCTCAAAATCCATTGTCTACTGTCTGACACTTTCTCCCTCTTCTAATCTACCATACCCTCAAGATTCAACTTCCCCCAAATCAAATGCCAAGAAGTTATTACTTGAAAACGTTTCTCAGTGTCCTGATTTTCTGCGTCATTCATTCTCAGGAGAAAGAGGAGATCTCCTATGTAACCTAAAAGCTGAGAGGACAAAGAGGTAAACAGAACTACAGTATGTGGGGGACACAACATTTATAATTTAAAATACCCTACAACAAAAAAATAGTGTATTAAAAAATCCAGAAATAAAAGAATTCATAGGCTGATAAAGGATCTAAAAATGAGTAACTCAGTCTAGTTAGAGTTCAGAGAGATACAGCTGAAATGAACAAGACAAGGAAGAGAGAAAGGCAGATAGTGAACAGTCAGTCTGTCGTGGGATTGTTTTATCTTGAAGGCAATGGAAAGTAGTGCCTCAGACAGGCAATCTCACCAGATTTATGTCTAATAAACATTAATTTGGCTGAGTTATGGGTTCTGGATAGGACAACAAGATTGAATGGAAGTAGGCTGCCACTTTGGTGTTATTTAAGAAAGATAATTGTGGCCTTGTAGCAAGGCGGTAAAAGCAGAAATTGAGAAATTTGGGCAATATTAGGTGGAATTAATGGCACTTAGGGGTTGAGTAATGTAATTAATGGGTCAAAGTGGTATGCTAGAGATGATGGCAGTGCTAGCATGGGCAACTGGGTAGATGGCATTCCATTTACTAGAGAATCTGTCCACTGTTTGAGGGAGTAGTATAGTACAATGAATGCACTGAGCTCAAGATAGATGTTTGGTCAGTGGTTCTCACCCTTCCTAACACTGTGACTCTTTAATCCAGTTCCTCTTGCTGTGGTAACCCCCAGCCATAAAACCATTTTGCTGTCACTTCATAACTATAATTTTGCTACTGTTATAAGTTGTAATGTAAATATTTGATATGCAGGCTGTCTGATATGAGACCTCCAAAGGCATTGCTACCCACACTTTGAGAATCACTGTGTTAGATTTAAAACATTTCTTGACCACCCCAACAGGCATACCCTGTACACTGTTGACCATGGATATGTGGAGGTCTGGGTAAAGACCTCTTCTACAGAGAGAGAATTTTCAGTTACCAGCATATTAAAAGGTAATTGAGGTTTTCTGTTATTCAAAATACGTAGATTTGAAATACAAAATATTTGCCTAAATTATAACTTACTTTAACATCCACTTTATTTTAGATCTTTATTTTCTCTACCTACAGAGATAATAATTCCTTACAGTTGGCTCAAAGCGACCAGGTAACTAGAGCTGTGTCTGGGACTATAGTATACTACTATTGCTTTAATATATGTATTTGATATACAATTCCCTCATATGTAAGAAAAATATTGAACAGCATATATTTATCTTGTTAATTAAGATGAATTAAAATTAATTTTGTTTTAGATATCCACTTAAGATAATTGAATTTCATAAACTAGGCTCAGGCTATATATACTATACTATACTATACTATACTATACCATACCATACCATACCATACCATACCACACCACACCACACCACACCACACCACACCACACCACACCACACCA
>JABTXL010000186.1:6192054-6207194 GCA_025134845.1 Neodon shergylaensis
CACACCACACCACACCACACCACACCACACCACACCACACCACACCATACCATACCATACCATACTATACTATACTATACTGTCTTAGTTAGGGTTACTATTGCTATGATGAAACACCATGACAAAAAGCAAGTTGGAGAGGAAAGGGATTATTTCATTTATACTTCCTGTGTGTTACTGTGGGAAATCAGAGCAGGAACTCAAGCAGGACAGGAAACCAGAGGCAGGAGCTGATGTAGAGGTCATGGAGAAGCACTGGTTACTGGCTTGGTCTATGACTTGCTCATCCTGCTTTTTATAGAACCCAGAACCACATGCCTGGGAATGACCCCATTGATACTGGGCTGGGTCCTCCACATCAAACAGTAATTAAGAAAATGCCTTACAGGCTTACCTGCAACCAAATCTTATGAAGGCATTTTCTTAAATGAGGTTCCCTGCTCTCAGGTGAGACATTCTGGTATCAAGTTGACATAAAAATTATCCAGGACAATTCACCCCTTGCTAACCTGACATACTCCTATAACCCTATTTAACAGTAACCTTTCCCTTTTCATTCATCCTCACATCTCATATTAAAAGTATCGCAGTATAAAAAAATATTATATCTTTAAAATCCCAAAGCTATTACAAATTCAAACACTTGAAAAGTTCAATCTCTTAAAAAAACAAAATACCGTCCTTTTTAGAATTGAAGTCTCTCTAAAACTCCAAAACCTCTTCAGAAGTTCCAAATCTCTCAACTGTATAATGAAAATAAGTAATGCTTCCTTGCTTCAAGAGGGAAGAACCAGAGCCCAGTCTAATCCAAACAAAGCAAACCTAGACTCCAACAGTATAAATGACTCAAGGGTCCAGCAAGTGCTTATGTCACTTGCCCGGTGTCACCCTCTTTAGCCTTCATGGATTATCTCATAGGTTTTGGGTGACTCCACTCCTCCGTGGCTGGGTCCATGCTTGGTGATCTTAGTAGGATACTGGCATCTCCAGAATGCTGGGTTCTCCTTCAGCTGGGCAGCGCTTTCCTAAGTCACCCCTCCTGGTTTCTCTTCTTGGTGATAGTCTTTCAAATCTTCCCATGACCCCTACAGTTCAGGACTTCAAATGCTAACTGAGGCTCTGTCCTCACCAATGGCCTTGCCTGCCTCTCACAGTGCCAGGACCCGTTCATGCCTTCAAAATCTGTACCACCCAGGTGTCAGGTTCGGTTGCTAGCACACAGTACAAACTTACCTGCCCCTGGAACACAGCTTCTCTGTGTGGACTTTGAGAAGCACTTCCCTAAAGATCTCACCGTTATGATGCTGGTCTCTTCTTAATCACTGCTAATTTCTCAGCTGCTGCTCATCGGTATCAATTGTCCCAGTACAGCAAGGGTTTGACTTTAATGGTTCTCATCTCTTATTAATTACGGTTGATTTTTTTTATCACCAGTTGATTAGATATTTCTTCACTCAAACATCCCAATAGAGTCTTGGCTTCTCTCTGGAACTTCACTAGCCAGGCTTCCATACTCTGCACTGCTCTCCACATTCTTATCTTCCAAGCTCCTACAGAACAGTCCAGTCCACGACCGGCGTGGGCCCTCCCACATCAAGCACTAATTTAAAAAATGCTCTATGTTCTTGCTTACAGCCAGATCTTATGGGGGTATTTTATAATTGATGTTCCTTGGTCTCAGATGATACAAGCTTATGTTAAGTAGACATAAAAGGTATCCAGATCATATACTGTAGAATTTGGGGTAGAACCTTAAAAATGTCACTCAGAATGAATAATGTGACTTTTCATGCCAATCCTCTGAACTAGGGAATGGATTGAAAATATAATCCAAGTTTTTTTTTTCCTGAATAGCAATGTAGTCTATAGAAAGACTAAAACACAATCTCCAGAGAATTCTAACAAGGTACTATGGTTTGGATTTAGGTATATGGCTCAGTTGGTAAAATACTTGCCACACCACTATGAAGATCTAAGTACACATCCCCAGCACCTATGTAAAACGCTGGGCAAGGCAGTGTACATCTGTAACTGGGGAGTGTGAGACGGGAAGGTCCTTGGGGATTGCGGGACAGTGGACTGACAAGCTGCAGGTTTAGTGACAGACCCTACCTCCAAAAATAAATTGGAGAATAGATCAGGAGATACTCAATATCAACTTGTCACCTCCGTACAAACATGTGTGTGCACTTACATATGCCAACCAAACGTGGATGCACAGAGGCAAACATGTGTCTATACACACACACACACACACACACACACAAATACATAATTTGGAGAGAATGTTAAGGAATTCTAACTTCCAGAGCACATAGGAGCAAAGAATAGGCAGGAATCACACTTGTACTTTGCATGCACAGGGTTCTGAGTTCAGCTCTCTGCATCAAAATGAAAAAAGGAGAGAGAAGAGAGAGGGGGGGGGAGCAATGTCACGCACCTGGTAATGGAATTTCCATCAATTGAGACAGGTCTTATGTGATTCTTTCATCTTGTGACATCAAGCTATCTTAGTAGAATCACAATCATACCGTTTGCATAGTTAGCACTAAGTGCCACATTGTGGTTAAGTGATGAGTGATTACGTGGCCATATTTAGCTGAAAGAAAATGAAGAAGTGGAATAATAAACCTGCATTGGGTAGGGCAGGGGGACCAAGTGCGAAGGAAAAGAACAAAACCGACTGTGGGCAGCAGATGCCCTCTTCTGCCTTAGCCATGCTAGCGTGACACCCCTAATTGGCCAGATTGATATGAAGTTATTATTTCATTTTTTGCTTAACTATACCAGGGTATGATCCTAGTTTCACTATGTTGAGTGCGAACCCAACCTTTAGGAAGAGAGCTTGGAACTAGAAAACATTAAGAGTATTCTATTGAGAAAGGTTATTCTAATTTGAAAATGTTCTCTTATTTCACATGTGTGTTTACCAATAAAAGAAGAAAAGGAAAATTCAGTTCCCAAGCCCTCCTGACAGTGAAGTACTGGGTTGACCAGAAATGCTGGGCTTGGGGCTTCTTTCCTCCTAATGGGTTGTGTGTTGTGATGTAGAACTTATATTCCCAGTGGACTCTGTGTGCTCAGATCCACTAATTTATCTTCTAAGAATTAATACTGTCTTTGTTAATGTCCCAAGGTCCAGTCCTTTAGTGAAATCCTCATTCATGTGTGTGTGTGTGTGTGTTTGTGTGTGTGTTTGTGTGTGTGTGTGTGTGTGGTGTGTGCCAGACTGAAATATTTCAATGTCATTTTAATTCTTCCTATGACAGGGCAGGTCCATCTACAAGAAAAGCTTGCTTTTCTTAATAAGAAATGTTCCGTGTTCTCTGTTTTAACATAAGCCCTCAGTAAGCTGAGAGCTATTTGATGCTGAATTCTGAGCAAAGGGTTCTTTGTGGGCAGGTCTGTCAAACAGCATAGTTTCCATGGCAACTCTGGGTAGACAACCCATTTGGGAAAATACTTGTAGGACCTAACACTCTATCATCTGTCATTCAATAATTTCATGTTCATAATAACTAGGAAATCAATGGCCATCCTCTGAGACAGTTTGTGGAAAGAGCAGGCATGCTCTTGGCAGCACCGGGGTTTACATTTGTGTCTATTTGTTGTGATTCCAGTGCCAAGTGAGGAGTGTGAGGAATAACGTGTGTGTTTGGACTGGCACAAAGATTAAAGGCAGGTTCAGTTTGCAATCTAATTACAACCACAGTGTTTACATGTACAAAGAGAGGAAACCAAATGGCGTAGTAATAAAGCATTTGCTAGACCATCGGGAGGGAAGGCTCACCTAACACTAACATTTCGCATTTCAAATTTTGCAAGAAAATGCAAGCCCCAGCCATCATGAGACTGGCATGAACAAACTTAGCAACGTAAAAGGCATTTTTCTTATCTCAGCTTTCTAATTAAACTGCTTATCACTGTAGACGCTGTGTTACCTGGATGCTACGTTCAGAATATAAAGCGATCATAGAAAAGTAATTAAAATTCTTAAGCATGGGGCCTGTTGACTTGACATGCAATTCGTTTTTAGAGTGAGGTTTGATAATAAGGCAAGTTAGCTGATTAGAGAAATATACACTTAATAATTATTACCGTGACAGTGTTTATCAACTGAAAAAAATGTCAAGGATAATTTCAGCAAATGGACATTATAAACAAGAATGCATGATGAATTGAGACCATTAACGTGAGTGGAGGAGAAAAATTAGGCATTTTGTATTCTGTAAAGAAAGGGCTACTTCACCTTTATAAAATTATTTAGGAGCTGCCAATTCATTCATTAGAAAATGGTGATTGTTTTCAATATAAAAGCATTTTCACACAACAATAAATTGCTTTTCTTAAGCACAACATGATTTTAGAGCAAGCCATCCCTGCTGGCTGTGCCCAGTAGAGGTGCCTCTCTGGAAGTTTATCGAGTGCAGGTTTTGCCAAAGTGGACTTGTAGGTGCAGTTAAAATGCCATTATTCTGAACATGTGAGCTGAAGTCGTTGGAAGTATAATGGAATTTTATCCAAAGGAAAAGTAGTTCTTTAAAGATCTGTGCTGAGGATGAGCCTGGGAAATGAACAGATTGCATGGCCTCTCAGGTCTTCAATCCCAATCTCTAACTGAAGACTTTTATAGTTTAAATAATTGGTGTGTGTGTGTATGTGCATGCACATGCTAACACATGTATACACATGTGTGCCAGCTTCCCTGTCTGTACCATGTGCATACAGGTACCTGTGGAGCCAAAAGTCATGGAGTCAGAGCCCCTGAAACTAGAGTTACAGACAGTTGTGAGCTGTTTCATATGGGTGCTGGGAATTGAACCCAGGTCCTCTGTAAAAGCAACAAGAGCTCTTAACTGATGAGTCATCTCTCCAGCCCCTTACTGACAGTTTAAAATAAAAAAAAAAATTTTTTTTCTTTGAGATGGGGTTTCTCTTGGTAAATCCAGCCATCCTGAAACTCATTCCGCAGAGCAGGCTGACCTCAAACTCATAGAGATCCACCTACCTCTGCCTCCAGAGTGCTGCCAGGCTCATAAAGTCAGATTTGATATACTTTTTAATAAAAAGTGCACAATTTTCAAAAATCTGGTTGAACAATCGAATTTTTAATCTTGTTTTCTTCCTTCTGAAGCTTTCTTTCTTTTCTCTCCCTACTTTTTTCCTCATCGCTGTAATATTAGTGATTTATATTTGAATACATAATAAGCATTTCTACTCTCTTTACCTTTGAAAACTTCCTCAAATATCACAGATTACTTAGATATGTAGGTAGATTTCAAATGGTATCAAAAGCAGAACTATTACATTATAGAATAAAATAATAAATATTTTCTTTTCACAATGTCTTCATTAGAACATATTCACTGTACAAAGTGATTAGCTTCACAGTGGTATTTTTGCTCAAGTGTATCAGATACTTCAAGCACATATCCTCCATGTTACCATCTCCCATCCCTCTCCCTCCTGCTGATTCCCTCGATTTTCCAAAATATTGCCCTGTATGACATGATTTTATGAATATATATATATTCTGAGTTCTAAATGTAGCATATATATTTATCATACATGTAAGTTCTACATGTAAGAGGAAGCATAAAATATTCTCTTCCCTGAGTTTAGATTGTTTTGCTTAATGTGATAGTCCACAAATCCTTCCATTTTCCTGCAGATAACATTATATATTTTTCTTCTTTATGGTTTAATGAAACTCCAGTTAATATATCATGTATTTTCTTCATGGAATGAATTATGACTGGACATAGGTTTTTTTTTTTTTGGCAAGGATGTTGATTGCATACCTAAATACAACAACAGATAAAAAAAATCTGATGAGTTGAACAAGATAAACTATTTCCTGAAAGCCTTGGGTAGCCATGTTTCTGTTGTAGGAAGCAAATATTAAATGCAGCTCATTTCTAGACTTGTAAAATTGGTTTACTCCTTTCAGTTTTGTTACTCCTTTGTGCACCTGTCATGAATGTTCATTGAGTATTTACTGTGTCTCCAGCATTGCACTAGGCACAAAGCTCAGAAAAGACAAGGCTTCTGCCCTTGTGCCTCCCGGACCATTAAACAGAGATGGAAGACCCTGGAGAAGTCCACACTGTGCCAACACAGAAAAGGTTCTGTCCATCATCCTTAGCACTCACTCCTATTATCATGGAACTTGCTGATATGAGACTATTACTGCCCCTTTATGAAATAATGATTCATTAGTTTACAACTTACTCAAAACAAAAGTCCATCAAAAGTTACATATTCTCACTGTTCCATACATTACACAAGTTATTTTTGTGTGTTCTCAAAACTAGTATCAGAATAGATATTAATTTCATAGGGCTGGCTTTTTTTTGTTTGTTTGTTTGGTTTAAAACAACCAAAGTCTATTGTTTCTTGGCTTTAAAAAATAGTGTTTGAAAGCCAGGTATCAGCTGGGCGTGTTTTCTCTGTAGCTTTTGTGTGTGGACGCCACTGTTGTTTCTAGCCTCTGCTGTTGATTGGCTTGCAGATTGACAGAGGTATAGACTATTCTTATGGCTCTCTTTTTACAAGAATAACAATTGTATTGAATTAGCAGCCCTCATCTGAACCAGTGACATCCACAGTGACCCTATGGCCTGACAGGACATTTTATATAGAGTAAGATTTCATTTCAGCATTTCTTCTGAAAGTATACCTTTCAAGACACAATCAGAATGAACTTTCCATTTTAACTTTTTAACTCTTAGAAAAAATTAAAAAAAAAACTTTACAACATGAACAATCGCATATGTGATTTATCTCAGAATAATTTCCAGCAGTCTTCATTTTATGTTTTGTTGAACAGAGTCGTATTTCTCCTCCTTTAGTATTTGTGCTTGAAGCATCAAATGCATTGCATTTCCTAAAAGCAGTAGATACTGCAAATGCTTCAGAACACACAGGTAAAACACCTGCAGAAGAAGGATTGAGGCTCTGAGACTTTTGTATGATAATCCACCTTTTAAATACGCGCTATTGCCTAGAATTCCTTATCAG
This sequence comes from Neodon shergylaensis, assembly GCA_025134845.1. Classification (NCBI taxonomy): domain Eukaryota; kingdom Metazoa; phylum Chordata; class Mammalia; order Rodentia; family Cricetidae; genus Neodon; species Neodon shergylaensis. The sequence goes on from JABTXL010000186.1 coordinate 6,199,075, forward strand.
ATCAGGGCTGGAACTACCGTATCTATTGTTATACTGTTTTCCTCGTGAGGATTCTAAAGTTATTCTGGTCTAGCTTCCAGTGAAATGTAATAGGCAAGACTTAGGACTTGCCTGGAATGTTCAGGACATCTTCCCTTTGGTGCTTTCTGCGGAAGGATAGAGGCTGCCATGAGATGTGAAGACAGACTGATTTCATTTGGAATCCTGTTCTGGCTTAAGGGCCCTGACAGGGGAAACTGACTAGGCCTGAATTTACTCATCTTCATCAGTGAAAGGGCATTGTCAGGATGAAGTGACACACCACAGAAGAGTGCCTTTCCACAACGAAAGGCAAAGCCACGTCCAGTCCACCTGGTCGTCTGCAGCGAGGGAGCCTGAGCCTTCAGGCTATTCCCTGAGATAAGAGAACAAAGGAACTCCTGTTACCCTCAGCTTTTGTACAGATGCTGTCTTTCAAGCCTCACTTTGTTCTCCTTTGTTTGAGAAAGGAGAAGTACAAAAGAAACAGGAAGATGGCAGCCACTGTGCCACCTGGAGGTATTCTAACCCCACCTCTTGGTCTCTGTTTCTGACTGTGGGCGGTCATAAAACTTGCACTGACAAATGAGAAGTAATGTTGGTCACCCTTACTTTTTTCACTGGGTGAAAGTTCAAACAGTCATGGGCAGAGCACCCTGTTTATTGACACTTCCGTTGGAAGCACAGACATGACATCCTGGTTTTAACGTCCCACATTAAATAATGGGGACAAGAAAATTCTGGCTTATATCGTCCTATAGTGGCAAAAATGCCAGTTCAAGCAAAAGCTATCAAAAGGCCTTTCATTGAAACCAAGTCCCTCTAGTGAGCAAACAAGAGTGAATAGACTCACCACTCTTCAGTTTCTTCATCCGTTAATATTAGTTCTTATGTGATCAACAGTTTTTATCCCAGGTGCCCACGCCTAAGATCTCTCCTTGTAGTTAACAAAAGGAGACAAAGAGATTGAGAAGCTAGAAATCAGCTGTGGACTGAAGAGCTCAGGTTTAGCCCAGGTTTAAACGCCAGGCATTTCTACATGACCTGAGGCAGACATGTTATCAGAGTGCAGCGGTGAGTCCAGAAGTGAGGAGATTATACAGATCGATATAATTGGCATTTCTAGGGTAAAGACCTCCTCATTGAAAATTTGATGATTTCTGTAGATTGTTTTCTCTCTATAGATAAATTTACATACATATAGTCTTTCTGTGTGTGTGTGTGTGTGAGAGAGAGAGAGAGAGAAAGAGAGAGAGAGAGAGACTATAGATAAATTTACATGCGTATAGTCTGTGTGTGGGGGTGAGGGGGAGGGAGAGGGAGGGAGAGATAGATAGAGAGAGAGGTTTCTTCCATAGACCTTGAAGCATAAGCATGTATATCTGGAGTTCTCAGCCTCCATGCCAAGTCACTTTAAAGTCCAAGTCACTAATTCACTTCTAGTCTTGCCCATCTTATTCCGGCTGAAACAATAGCAAAAGGGAGAAAATGATAAGATGAAAAAATGAGGAAAAGGCCATGACTAAAGCCATGGTTAAGGGGAATTGATTTCCTTTTCAACTCATTGATTACAAACTCAGCCACACATAAGAATAGAGTCTTCCTGCATAGTCACATGCCAGGTTAGGATTAGGGATTCTCTTACTATCTACATGAAAGTGGGTAACCGAAAGCACCAACAAGCGATTTTTAAATTATTTGTTATTTATTTTTGAGATAATTGCATCCGTTTTTTTCCCTTTCCTCCCTCCAAAGCTGCCCTCTGTACTCTCTTTCAAATTCATGATCTCTTTTTTCCACTGGTTGTATTTACATACATACATGAATCCACACTGAGCTAATAGCGGGAAATCAACATTAATTTCAGGGAAATAGAACACTATATTATAGGAAAGGAAATATAATCATAATACTTGAAGTGGCTTCCCCGTGAGTGCGTGGGTATATAATGATATGGTGGCTACATATTGATTTAAAACAAAATAAGAAAGGACAATTAATATCAAATGTTAGAAGGTGAGTAAAGAAAACTTTATTATCTGTTGTAGAATATTAACACTTAAAATGTAACAGTTAAAATTGTAGAAGGTCCTAACGAAGATGAAGATGATGTATCATAATCAATTTTGTATGAAAGTAAAACGACAACTATCATGAAAGCTCACATACAACTACAAAGATAATTACCAGGAAAGCAGCCTCCGCTGGAGGCTTATGAATAATATCCTACAAGTGGTTGTGTTATAAAGTGAGTAGGCACTTAGGAAAGAGAGAGGGGGTTTCTTTGTTCCAAGACCAGCACAGTCCTAGGTGCTGGGGAGCCAGATAAAGGTAGGACAGCATTGACTGTCAGCTGATGATGGCAGGAGAACCACATGGACCCTGGAGAGGCAAGGCAAACGGTGTGAGGAATGAGGTATTTAATCCTATGGTACTAAAAGTTCCTCATAAGCTTGCAGTAGGGAAATGTATGATGACATTTATATGGGGATATGCTTCCAGGCGAGATGAGTTGTGGAGAACATGTAGTAGAGGTGCCGGAGATGGTGGGACATTGACGATGCTGTCAGCTTACTTGGGTGACTAACATGAGGACATTTAGGAGGCAAAGTCAAAAGGCCCCTCAGTTTTCTGTGCACCACACTGTAGAGTTCAGGTCCTGCCTTCAAATGCTGCTTTTCCCCCTAGAGTTCAGCACTATCCCACCAATGGTTAAATAAGAGTTAAATAACCAAGCATGTTGGCTTATGCATAAGAAAATACTGAAATTACTTTTCTAAGGTTTTGCTGGAAGGCAGCCAACATTTTGGTAAAGTTTAAACTTTGGGGAAAGATTACAGTTAAGTATGTCAATGTTTTTCTCCTGTATTTAAAGGCAGAAATTGGTTATCTTGTGCTAGATAAAACGTAGCTATTTGAAAACGAGGAATTGTGTCCAGAAGGCACGCTTTGCCATAGCAACCTTCACAGTGAACTAGAGAGCTCCTTGGAGCTTCGCAGAGGCGGTTTATCATTGGAGGCGCGGGCCGAGGGTGTCACGTTTTACTATCCGCTGATTTAGCGAGATAGCCAAGATCATGACTCGAGATGGGATTAGTCTAAGTTCTATCTTATTTTTATGCTTGCAGATATAATATGCTTACACTTTAGAAATCATTTTCAATTTTTAAATAGAGTAAAACAGACTGTTTGGCAAGCACACGCAGGGCTCAGAAGTAAAGCCATTCTCCAGGGTTCTTCCATGGTTTTACAACTTCTTGTCTGAAGCAGACACAAATATTTTCTCCGAGATTGACAAATATGTTTCTCCTTAAGCTGAACCATTAAAATTTGAGGATTTAAATATGGTACAAATTGGAGGAAGAACTAAATTAAAATACGAACGAGTGCATAATATTTATATCCACATTTATCCGCACTTTCTCTGTGGAATGTGAAGCCCTTGTTGCTTAAAGTCTAAAAAAACAAGATTTTTTTTCTCTTCAGTTTAAAATAAGACAATCTTACACACACTCAAAACAAAAACAAAGAGAAAGGGAAACGAAGTCTTTCTGATTTAGTTTTTTAACTCAATATGTATTTTTATATAGCTAGATATTTGGACAGACTTACCCACAAGAGGAGGTGGAGCTAAGGAGTGAACTGATCTCTTTCCCCTGTGGAAATACTTTAGGTTTGTCTCCCCGCTCCCAGCCCCATCCTGGAAACCCATCCAGAGCCTTAAGCTTTTCTGGAAACTGAGAATGATCCTGGGTCAAGTCTATATCCTGTGTCAGAGTCTGGTGCTGTGGTTGGATAACAAAACTCCATTGTTATTCCCTCTTGGTATAAGCCTCACAGGTCTCGATGTTTAAACATAGTAGCAAAAAGCCCCGAAGAACATATTCTTAACATGAAACTTGCCTGTCTCTGTTAGCTCCCCTGATTGTACAGTGAAGAGGTTATATAGCTGCTTTGTACCACTTTCAGGAATGAGATACTGAAGTGGATGCTGTAGTCCAACCAGACATGATCTCTAAATACCTTACTTAGGATGGAAGTTGTCATACTTACTCAAGTCTGAGAAAGCAGATATTTTTTTGCATTATACTTTGTCTTCAATGTAAAAAGAGGCTTAATATTCATAGTACTTTGAATATTGGATGGCTTTCTTTTGTCTTCAGCTCGTAAACTAATACCTAATTGATAGTCATCTATAGGCAATGCCACCTTTGGCCAAAAGAAACCTGAGTGCCCTTCTCAACATGAACCAAATGGCATCATCTGTTTCAAGGGAAAGAGTGCAAACTCAGTCTAAGATTCATGGATTGTTCTTCCTCAGTTTTACCAGTAATTTGATTTTCTAGGCTTCCTCAGTCATGTAGTAGCTATGGGGTATCTGTGGAGTGCTAGCCAGTAAGCATATGCCCAAAGACAGGAACAGTGCTTGCTTTCCAATATGTCAACATCCAGAAGGCTCTCAGAATGCAGTGTCAGAGTTCTTGTGCTAATTCTGGGGTGTGCGTATGGAAGAGGGGATATTTGGTTCAGTCACAGAGAGAAGGCAAAAACACTTGGAGAAGAAGTAAGTGTAAATATTCAAAATATGATTTCATACAAGGGTGGATGAGTTAAAAAGAGTTGAAGCCACAGTACAGTACAGACTATCAAAATTTTGTCACAGTACCTCTCACACATGTATATGCACACACAAACACACGCATGCATGCATACACTGATACATATATCTAACACAGTCTAACACATGATCTCTCAATAGTCACGTAACACATACCTCAATTCATTAATTTTGAATCTTTCATCCTTGAAGAAAATAATAAGCAACCCACATCACACATATGCAGCATAACATTTGTGTGATTACAGGTTTGCATAATTTCATAAAACTATGCAACATGGAATACAGAGCAGGGTTTATGCGGCTCTAACAGGGTTATTTTTCCTGCTTCTATGCACACCCTTCTGCGGCATATTATCATTCATTTGAATTTATAACTGACATTGACAAACAACGAAAGCACACTCATACTGCATATATTCATTTTTAACAGAAATATGCTGCACCATCTAACTTGAAAAACTTGGAAACGTCACTTTCGTTCTATAGAACATTAATTGAAAATAGAGTGTTATCCTAAATGAATCATTGGCATTGTTTCGGCATTATCTGAAAGGAGTAACTGAGAGAAAGATATTAGGAAATTCATTTTCCAACAGCAACCAAGAATTTCTGGTTTGTATGAAAAGGAGGCAGTAACCAGAGTCACCACACGGAGATACCAGTTTTATAAAAATGGTCTGCAAGGAATTTCATATCTGGTTAATTTTTTTTGAAAAGCCTGACTTTTGAGAACTCATACACTCACATTTCATGCAAATGCAAAAGGCAAGTTCCAGCTCTATAAATAGCCACGACTTTGTAGCACTTTAATGACTAAACAGGAGAGTCTGCGAGATTCATTGCATTTAGCCCGTGGCTACGTTTCTACCATAAAATCTCCTCCGAGTTGGCTGTTATGTCAAACAAAGCGATTTCATTGTGGTCCTCATTGGAGGACAGCCTGGTACAGAAAGAAGTTGCCCTGCTGTTGTTTCCGTGAGGATGCTGTAGCAGCAGGAGCTGGAGCAAAGGAACTGGTTAGGGACCAGTGCAGGGTGTGGCTGTCAGGGGCGATCCCTGTGGCAGAGCAGCATTTAGCCGAAAACCCACAGAGCAAGAACCAGCCACACGTGACAAATCTCCCCTTGCTATTGGATAGGATGCCCTGCTCGGCTTCTCGTGGCCAGAAGAAAAGAAGATTTCAGGTTAAGGCTATGTAACTCCATTCTGAGATAAAGCAGGATTTTCCTATGCTAATTTGTATTACTTTCCATAAGAAATGAGAAGGGAAGAAATCCTTTTATTAAAGGGATTTTTAGTAATAAGCATGCACCAGAACACTTCCTTTTCTCCTCTTTTTGTCTCAAATGCTGGTTTCATATCTGGTGGTTTGGTTTTATAGGTGTTTTTTTCTTCAAAAAAAACCTGTAATGGAGTCTATGAGCATCTACATAAAACAGTAGTTGGATGGCAACTTGCTCGCTGGCACGCTTATATTTTCCGTGCGCTGTAATCCTGCTAAGTACCCACACAATGGTGTAACAGCTGGTGCAGGCTTCAGGAGGGGTGTTAGTGTGCGATGTTGGGATTTGAGATCCATGCAGAGAATGAGCTGGGTCAGCTTTGAATAACCCTAAGTACCCCTCAGACAGCTGGCCCAGTGTCTACACACCAGCCAGTCTTGGGAAAGAGAGTCTTCGACTAGCATTAATTTTCTTCTCCAGCAGACGGCGAGGTAACAGGAGCCAGGTGGACTGTGCACCTTGGGACTTTCCCCTAATGATCCTCTGGAAGGCAGGTGCGTTGGCAGGGAGTTTAAGCTGCAGAAAACCCAATCAGTTTTAAAGAGTAAACCTTTGCTATCACGGGGCTTTTATAGGAGGGGGGTGTATTAGCGTTAGATCATTACCAAGCATTTTGCTGACTACTGCAGAATTAATGGCCCCTTTATGGCTCACAGTTAATGACTGTCAAGAAACAAGTTGATATCTGTTCGAAATGTAATGCTAAATCAAAGTAGCCAGCTGCCAGATGCAACCAGCACACGCAGAGCCCTTCTTGTGTAATAACATTTGATGCTTCCCTCACACCCAGCAGCTTATTGGATCGCTGCTAAGGACCTAAATTGTCTTCAGTGTGCTTGCTATACATTTATCAAGGCAAAAGCTAAGCAAGTGGTCCCTTTAAGAAAAGACCCTTATAGAAAGTTTGTTTCTTTCAACGTAAAAGTACACAAAAATGATTATGTATTCAGCATCTCATTTTAAGTAGTGGGGTTTTTTTTTCTGTTTCAATGAATACTCACCAAAATGGTAACCTCATTTTCTCATTACTGAAGGTAGACGAACGCATTCGGATCTCAGTCCCTTTTGCAGGCTACAAAATTGGCCGTGTTTCTATTTACCATTTTCTTCTGTCTGAGAAAAAAGGAGGAAGTCTTCTAGTCAAGCGCTGCTGGCTTCACTATGTGTTTCCCCCTTTTTACTCCTGCCTCCTCCAGGTCTGCTCCATGGAGCCTTTCAGCCCCTCCAATCTCTTCCTTGGGTTCATTTAGCTGAAGACAAGCTAGTAAACCAGCCCTTTGGTTCTACTCTCCCCTTTCCATTACAGACTTCCTAAGAGATTGCCCTTCACCCGTGTCTCCGCCTCAAAATCACCTCTGTGGCCAGGGCAGTCCCCATTCTCCCTTGGGTTAAGTAGCATTCTCAGAGTGACAGATGTGTTCCAACCCCATACTCAGACACCACTCTCCTGCCTGCCACCCTCTGCCTCCTGCTCCTAGTCCCTTATTTCTGAAACTTCAATTCTGTGGATTCACAATTCTGCTTGTCCTTGTCTTTCTACTCATGACCCCTCTTCTGACTCAGTTCTGCATACAAACACACATATGCGCACATATAGGTATATATGAAAACTCATATAAACATACAAACATATATACATATCCCTATATATACACATGTATGTACATACCATACACATATACACAAATTCATATACATAATATACTTACATGCAATACACTCATATACATATGCACATACATACATATTCACACACATATGTACACACCACACAGTGTGCACAGACACATATACACACACTTCTTCCTTTCTTTGGATACCAAATTCCTTCAACTTCAAATAAAACTGGGGACCTTCAGATCTTTTACCTTTCTTCTCAGAATTTCAGCTCCATGATGGACGTCTTTGTTTTCAGAGGTCACCTGATTTTACTATACCCAATTCAAATCTGTTTATATTTCTGTCCATAAGAGTTCTTTTCTTGCCTTCTTTATTTCTATTGAAGTCATAGCCATTAATGAGACCCCCATCACATCCCAAGACCTTCCATCCTTCCTTTGCTTGCATTTCCTCTCCTACCCTGTGTTCCCTGTCTCCCTCTTTCCTTATTCACGACCACTTGCAGTCTATCATGAGAGGTTAGTCGTTGTGGTCCATTGTGAGCACTGTGGCTGGAGCCTTTCAGTGAACCCCGAGAA
>JABTXL010000186.1:6207204-6225929 GCA_025134845.1 Neodon shergylaensis
ATATATATATAGAGAGAGAGAGAGAGACAGTGTGTGTGTATATGACTTTTTCATACAAAATAGCCAAAAATTGCGAACATTAAAATGCATATTACATATTTATGAGTAAACATAGATAGAAGAGGTATCTCAACAAGTTAATATCCCATAATGACGAGTATGCTGTATTTCTACTGAAAATACTGTTTCAATGATTTATTTATTTAATTATTTAAAGATAGCAAAATACCCATGTGTTTCAATAAATACTTGTTGAATGAATAACTGAGTTTAACTAATTGTTTTTAATTAGTAGTTCTTGGGTCGTTACTTTGGTATTCCTCAGAACTGACAAAGTTGTCTGTTTTTGTTTTAGTTTGCAATTTTGTTCTCTCTGATTTGTGACCTCTTTTATATGCTACACCTATGGACGCAGTGAGATGAGTCTGTCACTTCGGTGGAAACAGGGAATGAAACACAATATGCCTTATTTGCATTTTGCCAATTAATATTACAAATGAGTACTATAGACTGCCACGGCATGACAAAATTATAAGAATACATTTTCAGTCAAATGAGCTCTGTATCCCAGGGACCACACAACTCATCCGGCCCATCAGTGAACTTTTGTTAGTTATAATTATAACACATTTCCGGCAGTAACCTTACTACTGGGCATATTAGTGTCCCACATATATATCTAGACATAAAAATGTCCACCTGCATGTCATTCTCTCCAGTGTGGACCTTGTGTGTATAAGTATTTTCTTTTGTCAATGCGACATCTAAGACATTTACGACATGGTGGGTGGTGCCTGTGTTTCACACCTTCTCCCCCTCTCCCTTGCACGGATCCTGCTTTTATCAAGTTGTTATCGCGATTTCCTTTGTTCAACCATCCTCTTCTTTGGTGAAAAATTGGCAACATGGGCTCAAATATGGGTTTTTGGTGATTTGCAAACCTTTATGCTGCATTACTATTTTCCTAAATTTCCCCTCACTCTGTGTAGCCCCATGCCTCTGACCGTCTGCACCCAATGTTGTATTCTTAGCAGACATACTGCTATGAATATTTTATACAACTTCTAAAATTAGTTCCATATTTCTGAGTCCCACCAAACAGACAACTTCATCTTCCTTGCCCCAGTAGTTAAAAAAATACTAGCAGGAATTTAATATCCTGCTTGTTGAAATTTTGAATAAGCTAGCCAATGAATCTCTTCCAAGCCATTCAGAAAATGATAAGGCCCTTGGGAGCTCCTGTAGGATGGCTTATATGAGAGACAATTACTTCAGGTAATCAATCCTATCGATAACACCAAGAGGAGCAAGGGCTATTAACTCCATCTCACAGGAAGTTAGGCATGGCTCTCTTGCTCCAATTGTGGGGCTGAAATTCAAGCACAGGGCTCTTGCATTTTGCAGCTGGTGCTTTTTCTTCTGCTCCGATTATGTTGGGAGGTTCATCAAGCTCTGAAAATGTATGATGGTGGTTAACATAAAAAGCTGTCCTTTCACTTTCTGTTATGTAAAAATAGACATTTGTCGGTTGATTAGCAGCCAGTGCAACCTACTTACCCTACGTTTGTTTGCTATGGCGTGGCCATGTTAACCCAGTTAGAATGTGCAACTCCTCTGAGAGCCTGGATTGCTGAGGTGAGCAAGAGCTTTATTTTTTGCAGAGACTGGAGATCATTGGCTCTATATGATCACAACGTGCCTGCACTTAGTCTGCTCGTATAAAACCATCCTTGCTCACATCAGCATCGTTCACCTTTCTTCAAAAATTATTGCTTATGAGTATACAAACAAATGGTCTGGCAGAAATGAGGGTGACTTGCAAGTAAACTTGAAAGTTTTCATATTCCCATTTCTAAATGCACATAATCTCTAATGCTGCTGAGTCTCTTCAGACAAAATTGCTTCTGTCCCTCAATGTCACCATGACCTGTTACTAAGTCACCATAAGCTGTTTGCTTCAGACTAATTATAATTTGTTTAAATCTGTGTACTTTGAGTCTTAATTGTGCTAAATTATATTGAAATAACAATCCTCAAATCCTTTTCAGTTTAATGTAGTAAAGGTACCCATCTCCTCATAAAGACTTGGATACAGGTCTATGGCTGACTGGTCAAAGATGACCTATGGAGATCTAGGATGTTTGCACCATATGGCTCCATTACATTGGCTTTTTTTTTTTACTAGTACCCATGTTGTGAGTTGAAAGAAGTTGAGAGCAGGTTCTAGAGGTCAGACCTGACAGGAGTCTTGATCAGGACCTCTACCCCTATTCTGTTAGCCAGAACAAACCATATCATGGCATCTAAAGATGAAAAGAATTGCAAACACAGTTGTCTAGTTCTATATCAATAAAAATAAGTTAATATAGCACACAGACCCTGCCATGTAGGATAATTGTATGAACCAAAATTATATCTGCAGTGCATGATGAAAAGTATTTCCAGTAGAAGGGTTTTTAAGTCAATTATGATGAAAAAATAAAATGAGATATAAATATTTATAACTACCATCCAAGTGATTACCTAGGTTAGTTTTAGTAGATAAAAGATTAAGGTGCCTCATCTGAAAAATAGAAATCAAAAGTCCTATAAAAAAAACAACCCTCCTGTATGGATGAGAGGCATGCTGCTGGGAAGGCAGGCTAACAGTCAGACAGCCAGTTGTCATAGACAAGTTGCCATGCTTGGGTGAAAGTACAGCCCAAAATAGGAAGTAAGCGCTGCCCTGGCAAATGTTTAAAAGAAAGAAAAGAAAAAGGGAAGGAAAAGAAAAAAATAAGACAAAACAAAAGAAACCTAAATTTATTGTCCTGAATCTGATGACTTGAGGAAGTAGACATTTTTTAAGCTTTTATGTTATATTGTTTTTATTGAGTTTTATATTTTCTTCCCACTCTACTTCCTTCCTCTCCCCTCTTTTTCTACCCTCTCCCATGGTCCCCATGCTCCAAATTTACTCAGGAGATCTTGTCTTTTTCTATTTCCCATGTAGATTAGATCCATGTATGTCTCTCTTAGTGTTCTCATTGTTGTTTAGGTTCTCTGGGATTGTGAATTGTAGGCTGGTTTTCTTTGGTTTATGTCTAAAAAGCATTTATGAGTGAGTACATATGATATTTGTCTTTCTGGGTCTGGGTTACCTCACTCAATATGATGTTTTCTAGATCCAACCATTTGCCTGCAATTTTCAAAATGTCATTTTTTTCCTACTGTGTACTGCTCCATTGTGTAAATGTACCACATTTTCCTTATCCATTCTTTGGTTGTGGAACATTTAGGTTGTTTCCCAAAGAATGCTGCTATGAACATAGTTGAGTATATGTCCTTTATGTCCTTGTGGTATGATTGAGCATCCTTTGGTTATATACCCGAAAGTGGTATTACTGGGTCTTGAGATAGGTTATTTCCTAATTTTCTGAGAAATCGTCATACTGATCACAAAGGGGCTGTACCAGTGTGCACTCCCACCAGCAATGCAGGAGTGTTCCCTTTACCCCATCCTCTCCAGCATAAGTTGTCATCAGTGTTTTTGATCTTGGCCATTCTTTCAGGTGTAAAGTGGTATCTCAGAGTTGTTTTGATTTGCATTCTCTAATGGCTAGTGATGCTGAACATTTTCTTAAGTGTCTTTCAGCCATTTTAGATTCCTCTGTTGAGAGTTCTCTGTTTAGATCTGTACCCCATTTTTATTGGGTTATTTGTTCTTTTGATGACCAATTTCTCAAGTTCTTTGTATATTTTGGAGATCAGTCCTCTGTCCAATGTGGGGCTGGTTAAGATATTTTCCCATTCTGTAGGCTGCCATTTTGTCTTGTTGTTGGTGTTTTTTGCTTTACAGAAGAAGCTTTTCAGTTTCAGGAGGTCCCATTTATTAATTGTTTCTCTCAGTATCTGTGCTACTGGGGTTATATGTATACCCAACGTAAGTTGAAAATGCTTCCTGATGATGGGACATCTACTTCTGGATAAATACCTTGGCTTTGGATGCCTGAACAAAGTATGATGGGAAAGGAAGCTCAGCAAACACTAGGAGACTCAGAGCATCCTTGTCTCCCCAAGGCTGTACTCTGTATATTCTCTGAGCCCTTCCCCACTCCCTCCTGGTTGCCCCAGCAGTTACTGCTTACATGAGAGAAATCCAGTTGCATCCTAAGAAAAGATGACATTTTCAAAGTGTCCACACACATACCTGCTTACATTAATTATTTTCATGATAAAAATTATAAGCCGTAAAATGTTATTTAAAGTTTATTGAGTACTTACACGAATCAGGTACCATATAAAGTCATGTTCTGCAAACCTCTTTAGATTAGGTTCTGACATACCCAATTCACAGAGGAAAAAACAGAGACATTTCAGCATATTTCAGTATGCAACTTGTTCAAAAGCACATTGCAAGTGTTTGGGGTTTTGTTTTTATTTTGTGTATATGGGTGTTTTGTCTGTGTGAATATCTATGTACCACATGTATGCAGTGCTCACAGAAGTCAGAAAAAGGCACTGAATATCCTGAAACTTACAGAAGGTTGGGAGATTCTGGGTAAGTTGCCATGTGGGTGTTTGGAATAGAACTCAAATCCTCTGGAAGAGCAGTCAGTGTTTTTTAACCTCTGAGCCATATCTCCAGCCCCATACTGCAAATGATTTTTTTTTTTTTTGGTTTTTTCGAGACAGGGTTTCTCTGTGGTTTTGGAGCCTGTCCTGGAACTAGCTCTTGTAGACCAGGATGGTCTGGAACTCACAGAGAGCCACCTGCCTCTGCCTCCCAAGTGCTGGGATTAAAGGCGTGCGCCACCACCGCCCGGCTCTGCAAATGATTTTTAGAAAGGTTAAAGACTTTCATCTAACACTAAAGTCTAAAAATAAAATAAATACTCATTCTGATGATCATGGTGTGGGACAAATTCTAGATAGAATGTGTGGGAAGCTGGGTATTTTTCTTTCAAATTCACAGAAACAGAAGCAGCACTCGTGAGCTGGTTCACGGTGAAAGCTGTTCTGCAAAGTGGAACGCGGTCAGTCTGGGGACGCCAGGACCACAGCAGATGGGTGACTTCATAGGACTCTCCGGGTAGAGAAACTTCAAAACCCAAATATCTGAGTTGAAAAGGTCATCTCTTGGGTCTATATCCCTTTATCTGCCTTGTTTTTCATCATCTACATTGACTTGATGTCGCCTGTGTACATAATCGGATAAGGGAACAAAAAGGCTGACCCTCATACTGCTCCTGTTTTCTGCCTGTGGCTTTTCTGGTTATTTTCTGAACATTCATAGAATGGCTGTCTTTTCATTTGTCTGATGTTCTCTCTCGAATCTACTGCATGAAGTCGGAGGCATTTGTAAGCCCTGAACACCATTATGATGACTGACTAGGTGAAAGGGATTGTGGATGAGAAGCGAGGCATGAGTACTATCAGTATCCGATGGGCAAGAAGCATCTAAACTCGATTAAGGCCTGAAATGGAAAGGGACCTGGAGGAGAAGGCTCATAAATGTTTGCTCACAGGCAGTGGAAAACAGGAAGGCAACAGTGGTTCCACAGACCTTCTTCTACCTCTAACTGCTGGGAAGAGAACAGGGCCTTAGTGGAAGGGATGGTGGCCTGCACCTAAAAGAATGGCTCCTGAGGAGAACGAGGGGGAAGAAAAGACTGGATAATTCAGACCAGCAGTGACCAGTCCTTAGATGTAGAGCAGGAGGAAGCAAGGCAGATGCTCAACCTCAGGCTGCAATAGTCAGGCCACGTTTCCACACAGCACTTGGCAAAGAGCCACAGTTATGCAGAAGACGGTTCCGAGTTTTGATAAAATAGACTTGAATGGGTTCTGTGCAGTCAGGGTAGATATACCCGCCAGTGAATGGGTCCATCCGAAGCTCAAGAGGAATTAAATCTGACATTTTTTTTGTTTGATTTTTCTCACTATGTAGCCCTGGGTGTCCTGGAGCTCATTCTATAGACCAGGTTGGACTCTAACTCAGAGGGATCCACCTGTCTCTGCCACCTGATTGCTGGGATGAAAAGTGTGCACCACCACACCTAGCCCTAAAGCTGGAAATTTAAACCTGAGCTTCATCAGCAAACCTCCCACTTTCCCCCAGACCACCACATCTGCCTCCATTACGTGGTTGCCTTTCACTATCCCTCAATATAGACCTGTAATATGAGGTCCCGAGTATTCCCTACCACTAAGTACTGAGAAGGGAAATACTATTCAGCTGCCGGCATATATTAAGTGCAGCAATATCCCATAGGCAGCCGAGTGGAGTGAAGTTAGGAAATTGCTTAGGTTTTATTCAATCTATTTTATGCAGTCATGCTTGAGGATGCAACATGGATCCTGGGAGTTAATTTTAAACTACACTTCTTGCCTTCGGGGAAATTTTCATATCTCAACATGCTACAAGCATCGCCCACGTTTTTTTTTCTCCTAAGCATCTACGAATGTGCTAGAATGACAACTCTCTCTGAGGGACAAGCTGTCTAAGGTGCTGGTGAGTTAGTGCCAGGCTGACAAGCTGAACGTGAGTCCTGCCTCTCCACTTACTAGCCATATGATCATATATTACTCCTGTCAAGAGGACTAACCATCTCGAAAGATTGACACGGGAAAATTGGTGATAGCCTGGAGTACTCAAATGAAAGAGTTGGCAAGAATTAAATCAACATTAACCTGTGTTTTCTAACTGGTCTGTCCAGTCATCACTGCCTTGCTTTATGTACAGTATTCTTCAATAAAGAATGGTTGAAGGAAAGCATTTGCTGAAAACCCTTTTATGATGTGAAATCAGCGATGACACCACTCGCAATAAACTAATTCCCATATTGTTGGTGATGGGTATGGCAACGCCAAGACCAACACTTTGGCCTCTAACCAATGTAAGTCAACTGAGCTGGGCTAGACAGATACTTAATATTTTCCTCAAAAAGTGCTGTTAGTCTAGCTGTTCCATGAGTATACAGCTTGCCTCACGCTGTCTTAGTTTCTAGTGCACTTGTGTTCACAATACTTGTTTATTATGCAGGAGAGCAACAAACACAGCATCAGAGCTGTTATATGAATGAAGATGGGAACTTCCCATGCCACTGTTTGTATTAAACAAAGAGCCAGTAAACAAGACACTGATATATAAATAAAGGACTCAGGAGTAAACGAGGTGGTAGAAATGATTATAACAGTTCAACAGATAAATGTCAAGTATTGTGAGAGGAATCACAACATCTCTTTATAATTAGAAAACATTACAGACATGTTTTTGACGTCTGAGTTGGCTATCACAATTATCTTTATTCTATTTACTGCTGTGGTAAACATAAGCAGTATATTCTGGACACATTATGGGCCAGATAAATCTAATACACATCAGTGCAACTTTATCTCTTTCGAAAATCACATGGCAAATGTTATAGTTACACCCATTTTAAAATAAGAAATATTAGAAAAACCATAGTAATTATAACATATTAGCAATTTATTTAATATTGCATCAGTAACTGAGACAACAAGGCATATTGAGTCTAGAACTCACACACATCAACACAGAGAAAATTCTTCATAGTTCAGGAACTCATGCCCATGTCCTCTCCAAATCATGTCTATTTATTTCTTATGCATTTATCGAAATCCCAGAGTGTAAAGGGTGCCATGCTAAGACGTTTCAAAAGTTTAAAAAACAATCATATATTATTGCCTGCCCTCATATGTGTTATAGTCCAATAAGAGAGATAAAACATGAATACAGATATGATGTGTGCTGTAGCATGTATGGCTATGGATATAATATATGGAGAACTCAGAACTAAAGACATCACTGCTAGTTATGAGGTCCCAGGAGAGACTGAAATGGAACTTGCCTAGTGTTTCAGGAGTTTATTCCAGAGGACAAACAGACCCAGCTAGCATCTTGGTCAAAGAGAAGGTGATACAGACTGGACACCGAAGTGCATCTTGACTGAGACCCAAAGGAAGAAGTGAGTCATTTCCAGGACCCATTGGGATCAGCACTGAGCACTTCCTGGATCTGGAGTCCTGCGCTAGAGCCAGCACAGCCCCAGCATGTGTAGACAGTTGCAGAGCCTGGTGAGCATCTAGATGCAGTGCCTGAACCCAGCCTAGTGTAGCGTTAGCTAATTACATTCAACCCTGATCTGTGAAAAAACATTCTAATAGTCTAATAGAGAAGGTGTATATTTTTTAAACCATGGACTACCTCTCCTATTCTAGGATAAATCTTAGCAGTATTCTCTCCCTCATTTTTAAATTTTTTTTAATGGCAAGACTTTAATTTTTAGCTTCCACTTCCTTGATCACCAGGAAAGGACATATCAGAGCATTGCTGATGCAGAACAGTCCCCTTTAGCCATTACTTCTCTAGGTATCCACTGAAAATGGCTGCAGTTCCCCCTCTTTGTCCTTAGGTGGTACATTCTGAGACCCCTCCAGGGTACCTAAAATTGCCATTGGTACACATATGTACACACTATGTTTCTGACTCTACGCACACTATGAAATAGTTTAATGTAGGATTTGGACATGTCATAATTATAAAGTGGAACAGTTCTACGCTCTAAGAAAAGTTTTATGAATGCTCTCTCTCTCTTGGAATATCTTTACACTTCATCTTTGCCTCTGAGCATGTACAGCTTCCCTTTGGCATATCTAAATTGCCATCCTCACCCACGTTGGGCCTTGGGGATGGTTTTAAGTAGACGAAAGGCGGCTTTAACACAAGTGACATGGTGCTTCACAATTGGTCTGACAAGGAGACAGAGACTCTGTGACAAATAGGCCTGCAGGCACATGAGCCAAAGCCAGTTCATTTTCCTGAGCACAACAGAAGGAGAGAGCAAGGATCTTCACTACATCATCCACGACTCTTTATTTCCGGAGCTTAATCCTTATATTTTGGGCTTATAGTTAATCCAAAGCAACCAAACCAAAGAAGGCAGAACCAATGAAATCAAAAGGAATTATAAGGATACTGAGTTGCATGACACAGATTGTTGGTGAGTTAATTTTCAATAGATCTTACTATAAAATACAACAAAAATAAAGAGACCATCTATAGCCAGAGTCTATCTGGTGACTAATTGATTAAAAAAAGCCACCATGAGATCAGAAGTTCTGACTTTTCTTAGCCATGTTGTAACTGTCTGGTGTCCCTGCCTAGTTATTTGTGCTTTCCTTAAGAATGACTACCACCATGACTTGTGGCACTCAGTTTCATGGTTTTGGTAATTCTGTCAAGTAAGTCATGGACATATTTAAAAATAGACTATAACAATCCATTAAAGTCTCTTTTAGGTATAGACAGCCTCCTCTCTCTCCCTCCCTCCCTCCCTCCCTCCCTTCTTCTTTTCTCTCCTCCCTCCCCCTCTCTCCTCTTTCATGTTCATCTATACAATACAATCTTCAGTGTCAATGTCGGAATAGCTTGCTCATGACATTGTTTAATGCTCTGTCGTCTGCACTCACTACAATCTGTTTGCCTTTGGAAAGCCTTCGAATGGCAGCAACATTTTCTCCTATCAGGTGACACAAAATAACCATTTATCTCTGATATGTGTGAGAGTAGGTATCATATCGACGGGCAGTAATTCACAGTACCTAGACTACTGACATGGGCACACTCTATACCCCATTTTCACTTATTAGCCAGTGTATTTCTATAAAGATAAAGATAAATACCCTCCCAGCTATCCCATTTTTCATTTATTATTTATTTATTCTTCCATTTATTTTGAGACAGGGTTTCTCTGTGTAATAGCCCTCGCTTACTAGAACTCACTTTGTAGACCAGGCTGGCCTCAAACTCACAGAGATCCCCTGCCTTTGCCTCTGCTGGGATTAAAGGCGTGCACCACCCACGCCTGGCCCTCTCAGCTACTCTTTAGCTATTCAGGGCTACAAGGATGAACTTGAAAATTGTTGATTCCTACATTCACTACCCGCTTAACCTTTGATATTTAAATTAGGTCTTGATGAACACATGTCCTATTTAGAAGGAAGTGTGTGGAGGAGAGTAATTACAAATGAAAGACAACAGAAATAAGTAAGAATCTATCGAAAGCATCATTCCCAAATATATGTTCTCACACATTGCAAAGATTCTCCGCTAGAAACAAACAGGAAGGCGCTCCTCATAAACATCCCAAACAGTTATTACTAATCTACTCGCGTTTTGCAAATATTCAGATTAATGTCATTTTTCTCCATTTCCAACTTCGTGTAATTTTCCAATACAAGATAGGCTGCCTAGTTGCTAGAAAATCTGACCCTCATATTCCAGTGAAATTTTGAATATTCTGGGATTATGGGTCCTTTGTTCAAAACACCCTTTAATTCTTTGGGATGAGCCCATTAGCAGCAGAAGTTGGAATCTTTCCAGGGTAGATTTGATAAATGACTGGAGAAGCCACACTTGCTTCCTCAGATGGAAACAAAAGAACAGAGGGCCTAGTAATGAATAAACACAACAGCCAAGAGCAGCTGCAGAGCTGGACAAGCAACCGCAATTCAAATCGCTTACTTCTACTTCACTAAGATAGTCACTTTTTGATAACTGAAAAAAAAATATTTTAAAGCTTTGTTTATTTTTTTATTATAAGTCAACTCTAAGATACAGTAAGAGCTCCAAATGAGTAGCAACCTGGACAGTTGCATACCAGCTTCCAAAACCTTCCACAAAGGAATTTAGTGAGTCATGACAGCAAACACTCAGAAATAAATGAATGAGCCATCCTTGCCTTACTGTACTCTAATTCCTTGACCTGGATATTTAAGTACAGAACATCAATATCTCACCTACATTCAGCTTAGAAACTTCCAAATGCAATCAGGGTGTGCTTGGAAGAGGCGAGCTCCGCATCTTCACACCCAATAACATCAAAGGTATTGCGTCTTCGACACTTCGACAATATTTGTTTCTGTTTGTGGCCCCCATTGATTTCCGTAGAGTTCCCTGTGACTACCTCTTTGAAGACACTTGTTCCATAAAGAAATCAAGACTTAATTAATGTCTCCTACAAGTGGTTTCTAATTTGCAGGATCCTGGTGATCTTCACTCATACGAGCACCCCCAATTATCATACCCACTTTCAGGAAGGTCCCAGGTCTTGGCTCCCATCCAGGCTGTTAGGTGAAATTAGGCCCAGATAATCAGATTATGACCTCCCCAAGGATATGGTCAACAATGATTGCTCATCTCAGGCTACTGGCCGGGTTGAAGTGTTGCTAGTCACAAAGTGAATTTGTTAAAAATTAGTTCTATTGGATTCATTTTCTGTTATCTATTCAAAAAACATTGGTATCTAATTTAGGAAATTAGATGCCAAAAAGTATCTATAGAGGAACGTTCAGCAATTAAACGTCTTCAAAACCCACCATGTCTTCTAGCCAGAGTCATGAGTATATATAAGTTTATGCATAAGTATATAAGTAAGTGTTTTTGTTTTTGTTTTTGTTTTGCTTTCAAATCAACCTGCTGTCCTGTCCAGTTTAAAATGTACTGGGAGAAGAACATACTTTTTAATTGGCAGAGGTTTTAGACATGTCAGTGTTGGAACAAAAGGAACTGACTTTTGCTAATCTGCTTTGGCTGTTTGTAGTTTATCTTTAAAGGAGCCAAACTACTATCCTGCAACCCGAAGTAACTATTTGTGAGTGTAAAATTAAATGGATTAATTCTCTTATTCGCAGATCTGAGATTCATCTTTAAGTCTGTGTTCACCTTTGCATCTTATGAATTCCAAATATAGAATCACAAATGGAATTATTGTGCATTATATCAGAATGTAAATATCACCAATGTCAGCCTCCTGAAATGTTATATATGACTTTAATAAAATTAGCATAAATACTATATATGTTGGTAATTTATCCGAGGAAGTGCATTGTATTTATCTAATTTTTAAATATAGATCTACATGCATTATGGTGCTTCAGATGTCTGTTTAATGGACATGCCCTTATTATCTAATTAAAATATTTATTATTTGTCATCTGCTCACATTTACTTAAATGTTCTTTATTTGCAGTAGGAGACTGTGTTTCACATTTTCTCTGGGTGCTGGTCTTTATAAATAATCCACTCAGTCCTATCTATATGGTCAAAATGAAAGCTGGAAACCCCCACCCGCGCGTGTACACACACACACACACACACACACACACACGCATCCTCATCCTCTCGCAAAACAACTCCATAATTTTCATTTGTTTCTGGGTCTGTTTTCTAAATTTAAATAATTTCTCTTCTTCATCTTCCCTATATTAACTAACATTGAAAATATTTCTTTGTTGCAAAACATGGAGTTGCAAACTAAGTAATTTCTGTTTCTCAATTTTTATGACCACATTAGAAGCTTATATCAATGGAGGAATTAAATGTATGATCTTTTTAAATGCCCCATGTTCAACCCTTCTATCCTTAATAAACAGAGATGGTATTGACACAAGTGAATTTTGTTTAACCACACTACATTTGCTTCTTAATTAGTGAATATTCATCTGTCATCAGCAGCAGCTATGACACCCCACCCTGCTAACATGTTCTGTCATAAATAATCAATGAGGCCCTATTAATATTCATGAGCTGGAATCTGTGTAGTCATGTGCACTGATGCGGAGACAGGGGGAGTGTTGCCATGAACTGACTGGAAACTCTGTGTGTATCGCTGAGTGCAAGATACTTCGGGAAGGCGGAGAGCATGCACTCCCGGCTTCTGCTCTCAGCTCACAGCGGTTCGTCTGTTTCTGGACCGAAGTGACTGATGATAAACAGTACTCAAGTCTGGAGGGTGATTCCCTTTCAGTTCACTTGCCTTGCCGTTCTGGGGAAGCTCGAAGATTTGTGCTCTCTCCCGGCTTCCTAGAATGGGCTGCAATTTGTGCACTTTTCAGAAAAGAGAGGAACACTACAAACTCCTGTACGAAGTTTCCCAGGTGAGTGCAGCTCTGCAGGCGGCAACTGAAGCAGCCAGGCTTTGTGTTCATCTGAGCAAAGGGAAATGATGTCTGGCTGGCTTGATTTTTTTTTTTTTTTTTTTTTTTTTTTTTTTTTTTTTGTCTTTCAGTGCATTTTGGAATCGAGGGCAGACTTGCTGTTTGGGGATTTTTATTTGAGGTTTGGGTGGCAGTTCTCAGTTTCCTTGCCACTCCCCCTTCAGATGACTTCCTGTGGGAGTCTTTTAACATTTTGGGTATCTGCTGCCAAGATGTCTGTCAAGTCAGAGGAACAGCTCTGGGGTCGCTGACTGTAATCTTTTGAGAGAACTCTTTGGTTTGGGGATCATGTTGACATTTGAAAATCAATTGTATCATTGTCTGCATAAGTACTGGGAGTTAATAGGTCTGTGGTCTCAGTGATTTTGAATAGACAGGAAAAGTTTCTTGCCAAATCTGGTTAGCCAGAGGAAATTATCTGGTTAATGAGACATTTTTTTGTTTTGGTTTAAGACTTGGTATTTTTGTATAAAGGAAACCACATGACATGTCTTAAGAAAGATAACAAAAAAATTTTTTTATCCTCTATTCTTGCATCCTTGCACTATTTTCTGTGTGTTTAGCACTATAAATTAATTGCAAGGGCTTGTTACCAGGTGCATGTGTTGACTCAGGAAAAAAAATCTTAGAAATTTAAGCATCTCTTCAGTGCATATCTGAGGGCTTTTCTGGCTAAAACATAAGGAAACTGGACAGCTTCTATATTGTTAATGTAACTCTATTCGTTGACTATTTTTTTAAGTGACGTTCACATGCAAATGTCTCATCTGGCAAAATAAAGTTAATTTTCTAGCCTAGGACCAATTCTGTCTTTAGACAGCATTGCTGCTGAAAAGGCAGTCTTTGGGACATTGGTGGTCTATGGCCCAGCAGTAGCCAAGTGCCCACTGCCTCCTGGCTCCCTCTGAGTCCCCCAGACGTGATTCATTTCACAGTGGGCTAATTACAAAGTGGATTTGCTACACATGAAACAGCCTCCTCAGTTGCAATGTTAATGCACATTTTCATGGTAATGTGATCAGAGGCTCATTAGCCACTTTCCAAAATGATCCTCTGCATTAATTAAATATAAAAAAATGATTCCTTTATCACCAGAGAGAGGAAAAAGAAGATTAACATTGTTAATTACACCGGGGGGCAATACCTTTGGCTTTCCTTTAGAAAAGAAAACCTATGAACTTGCAAGTGGGGGCTAAAGGAAAGCAGGCTCCAGGACGCTTGCCTTTGATGCTTGCAAACAGTCTCCAGGTGGAGCACTCTCCTTTAGTTTGCTTCTTAGAGTTGGACTTCCCGCGTTGGTTTTCTGTGGTCCAGGAGCAGGGAAGGGGGCTCATCTTTCTGTTGTTGGTGGTTTTTACATCTCAATTCCAAAACATATAGAAGCATAGTGCGGTGGTGGTGGTAACTCACACCCCCAATTATGCCTGGCATATGATGTTTATATCCTCGAAGGGCAGGGTTCCTGCATCCAGCAGGCAGTTGCTTTCTCTGAAGCAGGAGCCTTTGTTATGGATTTTGAGTCTGCTTCTCTGGGAGTTTTACCTTCAAGTGCTCCCCAGACCTTGAGCAAACAGCTAAGCCTCGTTCCTTATTGCCTCTGCCTGTACTTCTCCGTCCATTTATTTTATTCTCTCTACTCCCAAGCTGTAGTACTTATGGTCTTTAATAAAAGGGTGAAATGAAGGATTAGCTTCCATTTAACTGGCTTTCACCAGATAAGTTAGAACCTCTGCTTAAAGGTCTTGCCTGCGTTTTCCAAGAGGGGTCTTCCTGCAGCGCATCCCCGGCTTTGCCGCCTCTTTCTGTTGAGTTAATGGTTAGATAAGATATCAAAGGAAAGCGGTTATAAGCTCATATAATACACGGATGGGCTGCGAACTACCTCCTGTTTTTATTGCGAGAAAAGGCAGCTTAGAACTCACATGAAAGTCTGCAGGGTTTTGCCCAGGTGTTTGGGAGGGCACATAGCTGCCCGCCCCGCCCCCCAAGAGACAATACAGTTCACAGAATCTCCCCGAGAGTGGAGTCCGGTTTCTAGCAACTGCATTGAGATGAAGCATGAACCCCCGACTGCCCCCAAACTCTATGTTTGTATTCCTGCCATTCCCATCTCACCTGCATCTTTGTTTCTTTGGAATTTTGAAGAGCTGAGGAAAATTCTGGCTTATGTGGGGGCGGGGAGGGCAGGGTGTGATGATTCGAAATTAGCAGTGAATACCTAATGTGTTCCCGCCAGCAAGATGCATGCTTCTTTATGATAGGATCATTACGGTTTTGAACTTTTCACATTTCCTCTCTGGATTTAGTGAGCTGATAAGCAGACCGAATAGAACAGGGTTATGATTGCAGGAAAAGAGGTAGTGTGTTCGCTGAGGCAGCCTGGGTTACATAGTCGGCTGGCAGATGATGTCTTTTATATATATTGGTGATTTTTTTTTATCTTTGCTCTTACAAAAAGAGCCAAGGCTTTCAGTTGGCAGAAGAGATGGAATGCCACCTCAAGAAAATTCTTTTCAGCTGGGGTTGGGTGGGTCAGGGTCTTGCATGAAGCCACCATGGTGACTGGAGACAGATAAGGTGACCTTCCCACTAAACAGTGTCATTTACCTCTCATCTGCTAACTTTTACATGTGCCGGGGCATGACTGTTTTCCTACCGTGATTTATTTTATGCAAAGTGGGTTATTCATTAACCTCTTAAGAATTAGTAAGTGGGTGCTTCGAACAACGACCTTCTATTGACAAAAGCCGAATTGCCCATTTTATATTAATGTGATTAAATGACCACCTGCACCATGCCAGTGCTGGCTGAAGCTGGTCAGGCATTTCTGTCCCTATTAGCACCTGTTCTCTTGAGTGACAGCCAACACTGGTGCTTAATCTAATGGATTCTTAGCCTTTTTGTTCATATAAACTAAGTGTAACTTTCTGATTGATTGAATGATAAAAGTATCAATGGCATGCCTAGTAGCATTGAGCAAAGTGGAGTAAGCGTTTAAAAGACCACGTCCTTGCCACAAAAGGTGTTTATGAAAGATGCCATTTAATGTTGATAAGGGAACTATGCAAAGCTCTGTTCTTACTTGTCAAATGAGAGAAAAGAAAAGGACTTGCCTTCAACCTCAGGAAGCCAGAAGGTGGTGTGGGTCTCTGTGCAGAGTCAGGGCCGTGACCCTGCTCTCTTTTGAAAGGATATTTTTTTATATAAGACTGGGTATTTTATTTATTTGAATAACTGGGCACAGCAAAGAGGTCTCTCTCCTCACCTGCTTGCATCCATGTATCTGCCACATGAACTGGACATAGCCTAAACAGAGAGCAACACAAACACCACTAGGCATGGCGACTGATGCCTATCATTCAAGTGTTTTGGAGGCTGAAGCAGGAGGGTTGCTGTAGTTTGAGGATTTTCGGGACTACAGTGTAGTAGCCTGACTCAAAAACAAAATTAAAACCTAACCCAAATGATCACTTCCTGTGTTTGAAGCACAGTCCTGGACACTCTCTCCAGAACCGGTTACCCTTTCCATCTTTTAAGAACTTTGCTTGTTTATTTGTTGTGTGTTCATGTCTGTCTGACTGCCCGTGTTTATGGTCAGGCGGGCTTGGACTAGGCCATATGTGGTGGTCAGGGGACATCTTGGAGTTGGTCGTTCCTTCTACCACGTGTTTTCTGGGGATCCAACTCGGACCACCAGGCATGGCAACAAGTGCTGAGCTGTCTCACCGGCCCCGTTGCCCATAGGTTTTAAGTGTTAGTATGATACCATCTTTTCTAGCCTGCAGTGTTTCTCGAATCCATATAGTTTCGTTCAGAGTTACCTTTCTCTGGGACCTGTCGGGGAACCTTGAGATACCTCTTTTTGTCTCACAGTATGCAAGCCCAAGTGGGGGCTTCTTACCAACTCTCACCGCATTTCCAAACCCTAGTCTCATTGCTTTCAGAAGCACTAGCTGGAAAGAGCTATCAATGTGCTTATTCACACAGTGGCCTTGCAGACGATTATACTTCTATGTCATTCTGGCTCCCTTCTCCTCACCATACCTCTTATTTATTCTCTCTGCCATTGCAATAAGAATGTCGACTTTAGGATCAATTAGTTGGCTGCCCCCCTCAAGTTGTAGGGAACCTCCATGTTGGCTCAAGATACCGCAAGACCAAGTTCTCCATTCAAAGGAGGTTTATTTGTGCCACAGGGACAGAGGGCAGGGAAAAAGAGACAAAGATAAAAGACAGCAGACAAGGGAAAGAGGGTAGGAACAAGGGAAATGGGGCAGGGTTATTTGTCCTGGAGGGACAAAGCACTGACTCTAGGTAGAGAAGAGACAGACAGACAGACATGGCACATAGGAAAATGGCAGTTTATAAAGGTACAAGGGGAAACCCCATGTTAGGATGAGGTGTTTAGTTTTAATTGGGCAGATTAATTAGGTGAGTCAAAGGGGGCTTTTGATTGCTGGACTTCAATAGTTTGATAGCTGGAACTTGGTAGTCAGTAGCAGGAGGAGGGATTGGCCAAATAAGGGAATAGACCTTGGTGGCTAGCTTTAGGGATGCAATGATTTTAGCATGGCAGAGGGAATTGGGAAGAAAGTCAAGAGCTCTCAGAGCCACGTGATCAAGTGGGCTAGTGTCCCTTCAGGGTTCTCAGGGCCCTTGTAGATTCTGTGTACCATTAGAACCCCTTCTCTGTGTCTGCTGGTAGCATGGTCACCTTTCTATGGAAGTGGAAGCCCACGGAAGGCAGGTCAGGCTCCTGTGTTCTTATGAGCTAGGATGCCTTGCTAACCCGCAGCCTTAGAATCAAACTGCCCCATTCACAGCCACATACCCAGAAGCTGCGTAGAACAAGGGCAGCCACCAAGAACAAGAGATTGGAGGTTCATTTAATATATTTTTCAGAGTCACAAATGTAGTCTAGAAAACAGATCATTAGTAATGGGATTACAGTAGAAAAAGATACATGGTGCTTTGCTTAGACTGAGGAGCCTAAGGCATAGTGTCAACTATAAAACTCCAGCCACACGCAAGAATCAGGGACTTTGGAGAAGTCAAATAGGTGGGTTTTATGGAAAGAGAAGCCCAAAGAATAAGTACTTGTTTGTCAAAGTGATCTCATTTTGCTGCTTCTGATACACCCCTGTAGTAAACCTCCATTTTATTTACATGAAGAATAAGAGAGGACACATTCGACTAATGTCTCACTTTGTTGATTGTCCAACAGAAGGCAGGACTCTAGCCACGCTATTCAATTCAATAAGCTTTCTGCAAACAGTGTCTTCTTAAATATATGTCAAGCCCTAGCCTTTGTGAATGGGAACACAAGAAAAGTTTCAACAGTCCTTACTTTTGAGAAATAGACAGACTGACAGCAGAGGGGAGACACATAAGCATAGTGTTTGATAACGCTTTGAGTGAAGCATGAAACCAACAGATTCGTTGATGGGTGGCTAGAGGGGTGCAAAGGTGTCAGGATGGCAGATGGGGAACAGGGGGACACAGAGGAAAACTGAAAATGGAATAATAGAAGAACTCCTCAGAGATGACAAACAGGCAGTGGCTTGTGAAGTATCTGGTATAGGAGAACTCTAAGCAAGTGTTTAAAAACTTAAAGAGGGAGGAGGACTCAAGACATGGCCTGAGAGTAGGTGAGACCAAACTCTTCTCTTTTTCTCTTTCTTCTTCTTCTTCTTCTTCTTCTTCTTCTTCTTCTTCTTCTTCTT
>JABTXL010000186.1:6225939-6238832 GCA_025134845.1 Neodon shergylaensis
CTTCTTCTTCTTTCTTCTTTTTCTTCTTCTCCTCCTCCTCCTCTTCCTATTCCTCTTCTTCTCCTTCTCCTTCTCCTTTTTTTCTGTCTTCTTTTTCTCCTTCTCCTCCTCCTCCTCCTTCTTCTTCTGGATGGAGGAAGGGAGAGAAAGCAGTGAGAAGTTTGCTGTGTGTTTTAGACTGGTGGATGGTATGCTTCAGCAAGAATACATCAAGAGAAATCCACTAGGAAGCCATTGCCAAGGGTCAGTCAGTCAATGGAGAAAGAACAAGTGAAGAGGAAAACATGGAGTTCAGGTGAAAAAAAAAGTCAATAGGTGGTCTGGTTTATGAGACTCTGTATGTGCTCACGTTGGCAGAGAGCAGTAAGAGAAGCAAAGTAAGTCCTAGGAATGGAAAGAAATCTGTGGATGTGACCTCTGGGCTCATTCATGGTCCCCCCCAAAAGTGGAAGAGCAAATAGCATAAGCAAAACCTTGGCATAAACCACTGTTGAAGGTGCCCAGGCAAGAGGGAAGAACATAGAATGGGGAAGAATTATGGATGAGTCATGAAGACACAACCTAGAAACAACAAAGGAGAAAAAAGGAAAGCAGAAAACAAAACTTGTGGGCTGAGAATGACTTGACTTGTGGGAGGAGCTAAGAGGAGGGAGTTCTAGAAAGCAGCCAGCACAGGCAGTGCTTTGGGGTGATGGGGAAGGGCACAGGGTACTTGACACGTGTTACACAGCCCCTCTCTGGAAGAACAATTGGTTCTAGTTCCTTGGAGTCCAGGTGGCTAAAGATGTTTCTGTAGGCCCCTTCGTGGGCTTCTTAGCTACAGAGAACCATATACCCACGGTCACTCCTCTTCCTGGAAGCCCCACATCCGGAGATGACTGATGAAAATATAAAACATACAAACAGCTGGCCATCTTGGTCAGATCTGGAACCTTGTGAATGTCATTTGAACTGAGGTGTTCCCTGCAGCTGTTGGTGGGTCTACCTCACAGTTCAGCCCTGTGGCCCAGTCCCATTTCCGGCCCCTGCCCAAACTTTTCATGGGTTACACTTAGAAAGAAACACACTTCATTCTGTCTCAGAGTGTACTTACTGAGGCACCTGACCTGGTGATTACAGAGCATGGCAGCATGGAAACGTGAAAGAAAAATCCAGAAACAGATTCAAAGAAAGGTGGGTAGGCCATACATCCCTGCAGTTCAGAGATGGTAGGTTATCAGAGATGGAGTTACTGCTAACATGTGAGTGTAGCTTTTCTCTTTTGATTGCAAAATCACTTAAGATTGCAATGATTAAAGTTTTCTTTGCTTTTCATTTAAAATTAAGATCTTGAGCCACCGTATTCAGACAGTGTTGAGTTCAGTATGGAGCATGGGGAGAATAGCTCAATGGCAAGACGCTTGCCTACTGTGTCCAAGAGTGTGGGTTCAATCCTCTGTACCACGGAAGTTATCATAGTTCCTTTATCTAGACCCTATTTAATTCAAGGCGTTTAAAAACCCTTCAGTGTTAGTTTTATAAAAGACTTTTTATGAAAATAAATAATTTGAAAATCAGCAAGATGTCTAAGCCGTTAAAGGTGACTGCCACCAATCCTGACGACCTGCATTTGACCCCTGAAACCCATGGTAGAGTGAACTGAACCAAGGTTGCTTTCTTATCTCTTTTTTTTAGTATTTATTTTATTTTTTTTTTAGTTGTTGCAAAAAAAAATTTTCTGCCTCCTCCCCGCTTCCCATTTCCCTCCCCCTCCTCGCACACATCGCCCCCTCCCCCCAGCCCCCTACCCCTCTCCCCCTCCCCCCCACTCCATTCCCCCTCCCTCTCGAGAATGAAGAGCAGTCCAGATTCCCTGTCCAGCGGGAAGTCCAAGGTCCTCCCACTTCTATCCAGTACCAGGAAGGTGAGCATCCAAACAGGCTAGGCTCCCTCAAAGTCAGTTCATGTATTAGGATCGAAACCTAGTGCCATGTCCTTGGCTTCTCATCAGCCTTCATTGTCCGCCACGTTCAGAAAGTCTGGTTTCATCCCATGCTTATTCAGTCCCAGTCCCGCTGGCCTTGGTGAGCTCCCAATAGATCAGTTCCACTGTCACAGCAGGTGGGTGCACCCCTCGTGATCCTGACTTCCTTGCTCATGTTCTCCCTCCTTCTGCTCCTCATTTGGATCTTAAGAGCTCAGTCCGGTGCTCCAATTTGGGTCTCTGTCTCTATCTCAATCCATCGCCAGATGAAGGTTCTAAGGTGATATGCAAGATATTCATCAGTATGGCTATAGGATAGGGTCATTTCAGGTTCCCTCTCCTCAGCTGCTCAAAATACTAGCTGGGGACATCTCCCTGGACACCTGCGAGCCACTCTAGAGTCAAGTCTCTTGCCAACCCTAAGATGGCTCCCTTAATTAGGATATATATTTCTCTGCTCCCGTGTCCACCCTTCCTTTATCCCAACCATCCCATTCCCCCAAGCTTCCCCCATTCTCCCCTTCTCACATTTCTCACCCCATTTCTCCTTAGCCCCATTCCACCTCACCCCCAAGTTCCCAGGTTTTGCCCTGCAATCTTGTCTACTTCCCATATCCAGGCGGATGACTATATGTTTTTCTTTGGGTTCACCTTCTTATTTAGCTTCTCTAGGATCCCAAATTATATGTTTTCTTATCTCCATATGCACACACCCACACATACTGTGGCTGGCACACATGTGCACATACATTCATACACAAAAATATACTAAATAAGTAAATGCAAGGAAAAATCGGAAATATTTTAGTAATTCTACTTAATTTATATAAGTTTAATAAGTAAAGTGTCTTCTCCTACTGGAAAGATCAAAATATCACATATTTCTAAAACGTATATTATTACTTTAAATTCCTGCCATTTACTTAATTGATCTAGACATTGGAGGTCAGCCATCTCTAATTGCATAGCAATTTAGGTGAAAACATTTTCCTTGTTAGGTTACACACAGGAGAGACGTGTTACTGAAAACTGATCTTGTAGGAATGCCAAAATATTGTACTATTCAAACTGTTTGAACTGTTTAGGTGAGTAGGATAATCTAATAAGAAAACTCTTTAAGTTCAGTTTTTATTGAATATAATTCTGAAATATATTATGCTGTTTGCATAATTACTTAACATATGTACAATTATTATTCATTTCCAGCCATGTTAGCTAGTAACAAATGATTGCATATCTTTAGCAAATAGTAGTTTCTTAACTTTATAAGAGTTAAGTAATTAAATATAAAGATTAATTGATAGTGAAAAATCCTTCTACAGCAATCAGCGTTCGGTACATTCATTTTATATAAGTAGATCCTTACATATTGAATCTTCACAAGTCATTTAATTGGGTGCTCAATCAATCTTCCTAAATGATGAAGGAAGGCAGCAGAATTAAATCAGTAGGTAATCAAGAAGAGGCCCTGGGTTGTGGTTCTGGGATTGATCTGTGCTTTGGAACTGATCAGGATTCACGGCTGGGAACAGGAGCCAAAGCAGGGTCTTTGCCCTTAGTTCATTGTTCACCAATATCGCTCACCTTTACTCATCCTAGACCAAGCATCTTCAGAAGATTCAGCATTATTCTTGTGATCCACAGACTGAGGAACCACTGGGTGGTAGCTCTGGTAATGGAGGCCCAGATGTGTCTCCTAAAGACTCATTTTAAAGTCATCATATAACCTGCCTCATGTCCTTCCTTATTCCATAGTAGTTTCTTCTTTCCTAATCCCATCTCTCCCACTATAGAATACAAGCTTTAAAAGGAAGAGTTTCTTGTTCCTTCAATAAAAGTCTTAAGCTGTAGCAGCTTCATGTTCTCTGTGCTCTCTTGAGTTTCCACATATAGCATCGAATTGCTAATGTGTGCCATTCTGTAACAAGCTGTAAATCTTGTCTTATGGTTCTTTATGCCGTTGGAAAGCCCTTTCTCCCTACTGCCTTATGTAGCTCTGTAGAAAAACTCTGTAGCTTAAAAAAAAAAACCACCAATAACAACAACAGCAAAAACCTTTTTCTCATCTCAATTAGATATTTTTCTGAACTAGCCACTCACTCCCAAGTCTCACAAAAATCAGCCTCAGGTTCCTTTAACAAAGTGATGCTTTCAAGATACGTTAGCAAAGAGGAATTTCTGAAACACTACAGTTTGATAAACCACAAATGAAGGACCAATCATTGTAGTCAATATTCATATTAGTTTTTTTAAGTAAAAGAAAAAGTTTGAGAGAGTGCATTTATGCCATATTTGCATTGTGTTCAACGTTCTAATAGATTGTATGAAGGATACAAAAGAAACACAAGTCCAAATAGTAGCCTTCAAGGAGCGTACCATCATGATGCCATTATGATGTCCTAGGCAGACTGTGACACCATGCCGTGCTGTGAAGGGCATTTCTACATCTGACAGGCAGTCTAAGGAACTTTGGGAAGCAACATGGCGATAATTACTGTGCGATCATAACAGGATAGTCTTGTTAAGAGCTAAAGTCCCGGTTACACTCCTGTTCCTCCTGTAAGTCAATTCAATTAAAGGCATTTGGAGTTTAAGATCTATTGTAAGAAAGAAAACAGTCATGGGAAAATGACTTGTAGGGCACATCCTTCGGAAGATGGGAAGGAAAGCTTGACTGAAGTCAGGGATGAGATTAGGACTGACAGCCTTACCTTGCAAAATAAATGGCCTTGTGTGACCACAGAGTACTGTGCACCCAAAGGATCCAACCAGAGACAGGCAAGTCAGATCATAGAACACGTGGAAACATTGATTGCTTCACACTTAACGTGAAGAAGTACATGTATGCCGAACTAATCAGCAGTATATGAGTGTATTGTCTATTCCTCAATCATTCTCTGTATTTCCTTAGTGACTCATGTTTCTAGTGTTTGAAGTTGGCTTCACCTAGGCAAGGATGACCTCAGTGAAAATGTTCTTCTAAATTGTCTCTTAAGGTATATTGCCAAATATTAAACAACCCTGCCTTTGTAATTTTGTTATATAACTTCATTAGCCATTATATAATGGATTAATACCAACCTTGAAGTGTTTCATTAAGGATTAAACGAGATGATACGTTTAAAGGGCATAGCTTAAAACCAGAATGCCATAATGACTAGCTCTTTTAGTTTTAATCTCATTTCAATCTAATAATTACCTTGGGGAGATAGATAACACTGTACCCATTCTACAGGCAAGGAAACAGAAACACAAAGCAATCTTAAGGCAAAAGGAACACCTTGAATTTCAAATAAGGATCTAGTTAATCTAACATCCATGTTAAGATTATTACAAAACCACACGCTCCATTCCTTTTGACTTGATCCCCAACTATTGGGCATGTGGCACACAATGAGCCTTTGGGAAGTGTCTGAGTAAGAAGGAGAAAAGGCAGGAATCAAGTGTGGTGGTGCGAATCTGTAGCCCAGCACTTGGGAGGCTGAGACAGATAATCAAGAGTTTGAGCAGTGTAGCAAGACCTTACCACAAACAAACAAAGAGGATGATGTAGCATGGCATGTAAGAGAGAAACAAGGGAAGAAAGGGGATAAGAGAAACTATTCAAAATTTTCATTCAATGGATCCACCCTACATCCTCTTCTGGTGTATGGAGAGAAAATATATTTTCCATGACCTTTCACCGTTCACCATTTCTTTGACTCATTTAAATCAAATTCTATCCTCTATGAAAGATTATTAATATGAGAGACTGACTATTTTTCCTGACTATCTATGAATCCTTATCTGACTATACATTCTTCTTCATTCTTTCTTAACATTTTTTCTTCATTCTCTCTTAACAGCCCACATTTTAGCCAAACCCAACTGTAAACTCCTATTTGTAATTAAAATGAATTTTCCCACTTGTGGTCATTCAACCCAAATCCCTTTTGCCTACAGTGTCTAAACTTATTTAAGAAACAAACCCCTTAGTTCTTATGACTCAATCCAGGTTTGTCTCATGAAGTCTTCTCTGACCCAACCCAGAGTCTCTCGCTCCTCTCAGCCCTCCTCTTCAGCAGAACTCCAAAGTTTAAACACAGTCATAGTTCTGTTTGGGCTTAGCTCTACTGCAAGATGGCAATGTCACTATTTTACATGATTTCTGAGCAGGAGCAGGTACCTAATACAGGCTTAGCCTAGAAGGGTAGTTCTCAACCCCTTTAATGATTGAACTGTTTTACAGAGGTCACATATCAGATATCCTGCATATCAGATATTCACATTACGATCCATAAGAGCAGCAAAATTACACTTATAAAGTAGCAACAAAAGTAATTTTATGGTTGAGCAATACCATAACATGAGGAACCATAATAAAGGGTCACAACATTAGGAAGGTTAAGAAACACTGGTCTAGGAAGAGGAGAGGCATCCCCAGTACCCTCCAACTATGTGGTAGAATTCCTCAGGTATAAGTCTGGCATCATTTCTCCCAAGTAGCCTTCCTGGAATACTTGAAATGAGTAAACTTATTTTTCTCTTTCCAAAATATGCAATACTAAATGTTCACTTTATATCCACATGATTTTCAGTGGCCTCCAGGACTCTGTTCTCTCTCTCTCTCTCTCTCTCTCTCTCTCTCTCCCTCCCTTTCTCTGCATTGTGAGGGTCATACCTACTACCCTGACAGGTGTTTCTTGAGTCTAGGACATGTCACTAAATGATGTCAACAGAATGGTTTGGTGAAGGTGACACAGAAGCCAAATGAGATGAGGTTTTGGCCTCCTCTGTCCAGATGTATCTAGTAATATAGGCTGTACCAACAGCTGGTGAGAAAGACAACACTGGATCTGGAGGACAAAAGGAGACACAGGTCTCAGGTGGCTTTGTGTGATGATCTGCTGTGCTATAGATGGACATTTAAATTGAGTACTTAAAATAGGACATGTTTTGTTTTTATATGATAAAAAGGCACTACTTTGTGTATGATTAAATGAATTGATTGTTGATTTAGTATCTGTCATAATTTTTTCTTTTGCTTCCTTCTATGCTGTAAAATGGAATAAGATATTTGCTATAAGAGTAGTTTAATGTTTGTTTTATTTTAATGATTTATATAGCCATTAAGAAATAGTAACATGTGCTTGGATTGTTGAACTATTTATCTTTACACATGCTCACCTGCGGGTTAACAGGAACTAAAGGTGATGATGTAAAATAAGCTGCAAACCTCCTGCAATTCCCTTAATGATGCTGCCTTTGGGCTTCAGTTGTCCTATCACTGATATGAAAATTTATTCATTGCTAGCATGTTAATTAAAATCATAGAAAACAAAGGCTGAAAATATTTTTAAAAATTTAAGGTATAACTAATATTAATTATAAGTAATAATTCAATTTAAGAATGTATTTTTCCAAGAACAGCAGACTATTCTTATTAAAGCCATGATTTTAGGAGCCAGGATATTTGAGTCCATGAAGATTGTAGTTCAAATGAAGCCAACCGACCTTAAAGAGCAAGCATCGATCTAGCTTTGCAGGATGGGCTCATGGCCCACACACGATACTTTACATACGGCCTACATAAGATAACTTTATGTAGGACATTCAGAAAGGGTAGTCATTTGTGTATTAAATCCAAGGTTAACTTTCCTATCCCATGAATATTAACTCTGAGATAATTGCTAGAAAAATGCCAAGCATATTTGTTTTGTCAAAGCAGAAGCTCACCCTAGTCCAGGAAAATCAGGAGGGGCAGAGGGAGGGTAGTGCTTTACTGTTTTATCAATGGTAACAATTTAAGGAACTACATGTAAAAGTAATACCCCTGTTCGGGGTACATTTATCCAAACTTTACAAAACTTTTCTTAAAACTTAAGTTAAAAAGTTATGTTTTATTCAGCATTAAATCAATAGTCTATTGATCAAAGTTAGTAGATACAATTGAAAAGTAGGCCAGGATAGTTCCCGTTAAATATATTTATATATAAAGCTTGGTGTAGTTGCCCCAGAAAAATAATCTCCTCTTTCACCGGCGAAGACTACCTGGCTGGGTAGCCATTTCCAGAACCATATTAGCCAAGATCAGTGCCTTCCCGAAAAGTATAAATGTTACAGATTTCTTTACATAGTGCTCCACGCACAAGAGCATATTAATAAGTGTAGCTAAGAGTGCCTGACATGGAATAGATATTTGTCTAGGTTTCTAACTAATTTTGGAGGCGAACCATTGAAAAGTTGTCAAAATTAAACTAAAAGCACACTGATACAAAATGTGCATAAGAATCTCTCACAGCTGCCTCTGCTGTCTCTCACACTGTCTCTAGAGAGCAAGGTAACCAGGCCCTGTTCTGCAGGAAAAAAGAACTGAGATCTAAGATAGCAGTATGAGACTTTGAAGAAAGAGGGTACACAGACATCTTGTCTGCTATTTCTAAGGTGATCATGCCCAAGTAATACTCTTGATAAACTACAGATTTCTGTCTGGGACATTGGTCCTGTCCCTACCATGCCTTTGAACACATTGCTGCCATCATCCCTGGTGTGCTCACGGCTGCTCCCAGGTGTGCCCCCTTCTCTCCCCACCACAAATACCTAGCTGTCATTCTCTGCCGCATCCCCCAACAATTTCAAACCTGGCTCCTCCCCCCTTTGAAGTTTGCTCTGTGTTGGCTGCTTTGAAGTTTTCACGTTGTTCTGCCCAGAACGATCTGGGTGTCAGAGATTATGAGAAATTCTAAAAGAGGGGCAAACAATTTTGCTAATTTGAGTTGTAGATTCATCTGTTGATCTACTTCATAAAGGTTTAGTTTTTAATATCCTGGACCAAATCACTGCCTTTAGAAAGTACACAAACAATAGAGAGATAAATAGAACCTTAAGAAATATCTGTTTGGTAACATATCTTGATAATCATAAATAGTAGTAATAAGAGATCATATTGTCCTGGTATTACCTTGAGTCCTCTGAAACAATCTACCATTCCTAGCAAATTAGGCCGACATGGAATGTGTTGATACCTTTCATTAAGTTCTACTAGACTCTAACTCTTTTATTAAAATATTAGACATAATATGCTGAGATATTAAATGTAAATAAAATATCTTTATACCTGTGCAAGTTCGGCATGGTAACAATATACAGCATGCAGCATCAGGGACAACAACAGATAGGCAAAGAGGAGAGGACTGGGCAGGGGAGATTAGAGAACTGGGGTCAGCCTCAGCAGAGAGCCCTCGAAGTGGAGAATGAGGTGAGGCTGAGGCTGAGCTGGCCTTACAGAGGTCTCCAGCCAGGGAAAACAGTCAGGCCTCTGCATGGCTGCCTCCCTTGCTCTTGGATGTGCTTGCCCCATTGGGTGGTTGCATCTTTGAACCATGGGACTCCCTCAAGCTAAGCACAGAGATGCCAGGCAGCAGCAACCTGTGCCCCAGCCCTGGGGAGAGAGTAGTTGGTTCTGAAGAGGGAATCTCAGCACTCAGCATGCCTCAGGGTATACCAATTCAACTTGTAGAAGGGGCATATTCTCTAGGCCATAATAAATATTGTTTCCAAAGGGTATTTTTCACTTATGGGGGATGATAGGGCTCCTTAAGGTTAAAACATTCTTCTCCTCTTTATCCATTGGGTGGTTAGTTTAAGTCATTTCTGAAGGGTGTCACTAGAGCAAGTGCTGGGGAATATGACTTTGAAACCGTGACCTGTGGAAATGTATGAATTGTGTGTGGAGACTGAGTGCTTATCCCAAGTCATACAGCCACACAGCCACACTCACTAAATATGTCCAGGCCATACTGTTGAACCCTGCACTGCCACAGTCACCTCCTCCGGATGTCCCTGTCCCGTGACTAGTGGCATCAGATGTACCAGATGTACTCATCCATCTTCTTGTCCCATTACATTTTGTGTGACTGATGTCCTGTACCCATTAAAATTGATGGGAAAGAACAAAGAAAAGAAAAAATGTGCCCTTCAATTGATTATCCCTCTGAAAGAGCAGATGAGAATTTTCTAGTACCAACAAGAGATTTAGAGGGTGGATTCCTCATTTGTTAAGTGCTTTAATTAGCCAGGTTTACCAAACAGTCTCCAACTCACAGGGGCCTTCGTCTATTTAGCTTTAGAAATTAGTGCCCTGGAATGTTTGATCTTTGCAAGATGAATTTAGCTCTAACATTGTTTACAGTCAGGAGATATTTTGATGAAGTCTTAGGAACAGAATCAGCAAGATAAGGTGCCTTCTGTGTTAGCTTTTTTTTTTTCTTCTGAGAGCTCTCATAGGGCTCATTTCATGTTCTGTGATAGCTGATAATTGAATTTACCATTATTGTAAACTGAAGCCAAAACCATCGTGATTTTGGAAGGCCCTGTCTTCCAAAGTTTTTCTTGGATCTGTTGAATATTATCTTTCTGTTCAACAAATTGCAGAACAGCAAGCTATATCTGAAATGTTCAAAAAACATTTGTTTAATTATGTTATTCAATGTGTTATAGGAACAGTGAATCCTGGACACCAGCAGCAGTGGCTATGGGCTTTGGCCTCTGCCCTGCTTGTCCCCCAAGAGGTTCATGTGTTTCTGTTAAAGGAATAGCATTTCTTTGAAGACATAAGAGTCACAGGCTTTAAAGTGTGTGTGTGTGTGTGTGTGTGTGTGTGTATGTGTGTGTCTTAGTGTTTACAAAGTTCAAGCAAAAACAAACTTAAACAAATAATATAAAATAGATTATTTTGGGTGAATTCCTTGAGGGAATTTGACTGACCAGGGACCTATGGAATGATTTCAATTTCAAAGGATAATGTGGCCTCTTGGGGGTGGGGATAGGAAAGTAAGAGACATTCTCCCCTATTGACCTTGGTCACAGGATGACAGAAGCTATTCTTGGACTTTGACCATGGCGTGTATCTGTGAACAGCTGTCAAATTGGCTTAGCCTGGCTGGTCAACATTTTCAGCAATACTAATGATCCTACGCCATACAAACACTTGGACTAACTGTCCAGCAAATGGAAACATCCAGGCTGGAGGCAAGTCTTTTCACTTATGTGAAACAATTGTTAGCCAGCACTGTAAGCGACACCTTTCTGTGGTCAAAGAAGCTGTCGATATCCACGTGGTCCAGTGTAACAGCCACAAAGGGCTGCTTAGCAGCTGCTATGTGGCCTATGGACCTGAAGACCTGAACTTATGATTTGATTAATTCTAGCTAATTTAAATTGTCATAGCCACATGTGGCTAAAGGGTACCATGCTGAGCCACACAGGTCTGCACATTGTTAACGAGTTATATTCAATACTATCAAAACGATATGCTTAAACCTTCAAGTCTATAACGGAGTTGCTATTTTCTCTTAGCATTTAAAATGATCTCTGTGGCTTATTTTGGTAGTGAGTTAGACAAAATTTTCAAAAAAAAAAAACATGAAATGCATCTTTACAGACTGAGATAAAATATAAATTTTAAAAACAAGCATTAAAAATATTCCACAAAGACGTAAAAGGAGTTTAAGACCCTAGAAGAAGAAAAAAAAATAAAAAAATAAAAAAGACCCTAGAAGAATATGAATAGACAACATGGTTAATAAATTGCATTGTGGTTTCTATTTTTAAACATTTGAGGTAGTCACTAGAGTGTGCTGTATGTGTGGCAAATTCATTTAGTGAAGTTTATTTTGTAGACTTTGTATTCCTTCTATGACTTTTGTTCATATTCTGTTATGCCCGTACTATGTGATAGGTATTTTCTTCAGTAATGTATATAATGGAGCCCCTATTATATAATTTGCCCATTGGTTATTGAAATATCAGGCCATGTTTGATCACACTTTTCACATAAGGGTGGTGGATTGTGTTTCCGGTTTTGATTTTCATCTTTTCACAAATTTCATTGAAATTTTGTTGTTTGATATTCATCTTACCTTGGATGTCAGTAATGATTCAGGGATACATTTGAACTCATGATGCTCATTTGTCTTACTCTTGAGTACAAATCCAAGGATAGATGATGTACACCCAATGTACTGTGATTTCAAGAGAATTTAACAATGTAAATGTTAAAATAACTGATAAAATTATAAGAAACTTTAAAAATAAATAAATAAATAAATAATCTGGCACATAATACTACAGAAAAGACAATCATATCACTTCATAAGTTACAAACCATGAAAGCTAGAAATCTGAGCCATGAAAGCCAGGAGGAGACAAAACATGGGTCAATGAAATATACCTAGCAGACAACCATGTCTTCAGGACTCAGAAAAACTGCCACCACCTTTTTGGGTCATTGTGAGAAAATCAGATGACCTTTCAACTGCCTCAGCAAACCAAATACAACAGTATGATAAGAATAGCATTCTAGGAGCAGGGTGACCGGGATGGCAATTTGTACTGTGTGTTCTTTAAGCATCTCTGGGGTGTTAGGGTTCTGTCCATCAGTCGTCACACACACACTAATCTGGAGAAACCTTCATGAACTGCCATCTCTTCTAAGCTCTTGGTGTATTTTTCCTCTAAAATGCTTTTGTGGATCAGTATGTTTTTTCATACATATTGAGTATTGTCACCAAGCTGTGTATACTTCAAAATCATGTTTCAATATTAAACTCATTTTATTTTCATGGAAAGCACTGTCTGTAAGTATGGCTTTCCATTCCACTTCTACAGAGGGGAACCACATTTTTCTCAGCTGAGTCCCTCACCTGCCCCATGCCTACTCTGTGCAAGATGCTGAAACCTGGACCATCTTTTCTACTATACTTCTTTCGCCTTCCTCCCGCCCTTCCTCACCCCATCCTCATTTCTTTTAGTACCAGCCTTCCAGTTTATTGAAGCCCCATTTTCTCACAGTTCTTAACTACTTTTCATAACCAGGTCCTTTCCGCCCCACTGACATTATCTTGTCTTCTTCTTCTTCTTCTTCTTCTTCTTCTTCTTCTTCTTCTTCTTC
>JABTXL010000186.1:6242146-6284907 GCA_025134845.1 Neodon shergylaensis
AAAGAAAGAAAGAAAGAAAGAAAGAAAGAAAGAAAGAAAGAAAGAAAGAAAGAAGATGAGAGCAACTGAATAATATACCCAACATTAACCTCTGGTCTCCAGATGCATGAACACACATGCATGCACACTTGCATGTGCCCATGCACACACCCACCAATGAGCTCTGCTAGCAAAGAAGGATGGATGATTTGAACCCTAAGTTTTAGGAATATAGCTGTCTTGTTTTTCATCCAAATTACATAAGGAGCTTCAAGATACAAAGATGGGTTGTCTGGAGGAATCTGGAAAGCTGTAGAAGATACACCAGGTTCTGCGGACTCAGGGTACCCTCTGAGACTCCTGAAGATGCTAAGAAAGATATGAGCTTCATAGAAATCTCAGTGTCTAGGCAAGAATAAATGAGAATGGGGGCAGGGATTTGGCCTGGGAAAAAAAAGCTGCGAAGGGACCTGAACATATGATCCAAGCTGCTGCAATTTTTCTAAATGCCTTTTCACACGCAAGCTAGAAAATGTGCAACAGAGCGAGTCGTTGAAATTCCATATGCCTCTCCTGGCGAAAGCAGGAACGCAGCTTTCAGAAATAGAAATGAACATTCAGAAATTGGAAAGCACGCCTTGGCCTAAAATCTGGGATGTATTTCAGCCTTCTCACACAGCTACCTTTCAGCTAGCTGTTACCAGACTTAGCTGCAGAAGTATTTCTGTTCCTTGGTGCTTCATCCTGCTGGATCGGATTCTATGGCTAAGAATATGCTGGGTTTTCAATCGCCTCCATGAATAGACTTATGTGCCCCAGTATTCTGCTATTCCAAGAAGCTGCTATGAACAAACTTGGAATTCAAAATGCTTATTAGACACTCTAAATCATTTTTGCCTCGCAACAAACATCAATTAACTGTAGTTCGCACACCACAATTCATGAAACTGATTGATTTTAGGGGGCAGTGTAGCTCTGCACCTCCTACATTTAGAGATGTTGGGAAAAATTACCCATTAAATTAACATTAGCTTAAGAAAAATGGAAACTTCTGGTATGATTACAGTTTTGCTGTTTTGACCAAAGGGAAGGAAAAATAAAATGGCCTTTGTTCCAGAAGATGTGACTTAAACAGTTCTATTCTGCACGAAGCTGAGAAATTGACCGTATTCTCTGCTTGATGGATGGAATGTGTGGGGTCTTCACTGTGCTTCATTAGGTTCTGGTGAGCGAGTGGTAAATTTTCCCTATTTATACAGTTTCTGTCAGGAGATCATAAACATAGCCTGCCTGGCACATGTTTTACTGCTGATTTTGTTTGTTTGTTTGTAAGTTGGTTGCAGCCTTGACAAGAACTTACTCACAGAGTCAATATATACCCTGGTTTTCAAATATCTAAGTCGAAATTTAGAACAAGGAAATGACCCACTTTCTATTGCCTCTAGTGCTGCGAATCCAACCCACTTTTCAGGTTAGAATTTCCCGGCGTTGAAAATACGCACGTCCCACTGCTTTTGAGCTTCCTAATACAATGCTTTCCATGTACTGGAAATGAAGCAGTTCTTAAACCGAACATCTGATTCTTATTCAATTCCAGCAGAATAATCTAGAGCAGCAATTCTCAACCTGTGGTTCACGATCCTTCCAGAATCAAATGGCCTTTTCGTAGCGGATGCTTAGGGCCATTGGAAAACACAGATAATTACATTATGATTCATAACAGTAGCAAAATTGCAGTTATGAAATAGCAACAAAAATAATTTTATGATTATGGGTCACTACAACATGAGGAATTGTACTAAACGGTCACAGCATTAGGAATGTTGAGAACCACTGATCTAGAGTAAAGATAACTTCACTCGTATTTTATGTTTAGAAAAAATATTAGAGCAGGCAACCTGCCTACGCTGGCCTTCTAAACCCACCTGCAGAATAAATGAACATTTGACTGTCTATAGCACTTCCAACTTCATCAAGAAATTTGGGTTTTTATTTTGTTTTGTTTTGTTTGTTTCTTGTCGAAGGGCACAGGTCAACGAATCCCAGGCTAACTCCAAAATATACCAATTATATTTTCTTTATTATAAGGGTCAAACTCAAGAAACAGTAATGAAAATTCCAATCTCAGCTGTGTATCACAGGAACCACAGAGCAAGAGAGAGAGAGAGAGAGAAAGAGAGAGAGAGAGAAAACCCTGGGCTGGCTGGCAGTTTTCTCCGGGTACCCAAAAGGTCACGCCCTAACCTGGTCCAACCTCTTAAAGATCATTGGCTGGCAGAGATTTCTCATCAGATTCTTTGTCTGATTGGTTGGTACATTTTCTTTAAGACAGGCTTTCTGTGTGTAACAGTCCTGGCTGTCCTGAAACTCACTCTGTAGTCCATTCTGGCCTCAAACTCACCGAAATCCACCTGCCTCTGCCTCCCGAGTGCTGAAATTGAAGGCATGCACCACCACCTACCAGCTATATGTAATTTTTTTCTTTTAAATGTTCATTCTTTGTGTGTATGAATTGCCTATATATCTGTTTGCACAAAATTTGTGTACAGTGCCCATAGGGGCCAAAAGAGGGAATCAGATCCCCTGAAACCAGAATTATAGATGGTTGTGAGGCACCATTTGGGTGCTTGGACTTGAACCCAGGTCCTCTGAAGTAGTCATCAGCGCTCTCAAACACTGAGCCATCTCTCTAGCCTCTGAAGTTAAATTTGACACATTGTGTTGTGTCATAGTTTTTGAAGTGCTTAACAACTAATATATCACTCATAATCTCCTAAAAGTACTTAAAAGCCACAATGTTTTGATAGAGAGATTGATTCATCCTATGACTATAACCAGTATGCTATTACTTTATGAGGAGAGAGGACAGAACAGAGCGGCGTAGAAATAAAGTTACACATAACTAATCAATCACTTCAGGGAGATGTGGTGCTCATCCGCAGGAGAACCAGCTCCATGGTCTGGCCAAAGGGATAGTACCATGAGTGTGCAGACCCATTAGAACTTCAAGTGGTCCATTTGAAGCCTTCATATAAATAGAGGCCCTTTGGCTTCTGCAGCTGTCTTCTGCAGAGCTGTGACTTTTCCTGTAGAATAGATGAAGTTCTGCAGAACTTCCCTGTGAAAAATGGAGTGCTTTATTGGAACGCGACTGTTTAAAATAACCTGATCAACTGACCAGGACTGCAGAGTCAGTGCCTGCTTATGCCATCCTGCACAGGACAACCTTTGTGCCACACAATGAGACAACCGTCTACCACATGCGACTCCCTAAAGATTGCTTTCTTCAGTATCCATATCTATTAGTCAGATTTTACCCATATAACAACATTGTTAAAATTTGGGCTTTTGATAACTGTGACTGTCTCCTTATTCTCTACCCTAGAAATACTA
The DNA here is from genome assembly GCA_025134845.1 of Neodon shergylaensis. Lineage (NCBI taxonomy): Eukaryota > Metazoa > Chordata > Mammalia > Rodentia > Cricetidae > Neodon > Neodon shergylaensis. The sequence goes on from JABTXL010000186.1 coordinate 6,245,519, forward strand.
TTTTAAGACACAATTTAAATGCTACCTGCTTCGTGTTGTTTTCTCAAAGCTCTAAAGAGAGTAAATTGAGACTCTTTCAAAAATCCATAACGCTGTCTGGGCCTCTCTTACTCAACTTTTCCCAGGTATTTTGCATTCTAATAGAATGTGTGTCAAGTTCTCTGTTCTATGTAAGCTCTGCTTCCTTCCCTCATTGCAGCACTGGCTCCCTAGAACAGTGTTTTTTAGTTATGTTCACGTTCAAAATCAGCCTCATGTTGAGCTAGTTCCTGTGAGTCTGAGGGCTACCACACTGACTGCAGTCAGCCGGTGTGGGTGTGCACCCTTTCTACCAATTGGTGGTAAAGTAGCCCTGTTGAATTCACTTTTTATATATTTGGTATTAACCATAAGCAAACTAATTAGCTATATTAAAGATTCCTTGAGTAAAACACATACATGTGAAATAGGTATTATATGTATTGTGGCATGGCATGTGTGTGTGTATGTATGAAGTAGGATATATATATATTATATATATATATATATAAATTTGTTTATCTTACAGAATATTTCACACAGGGCTTTTAGAAAATTGCTATTCAGTGTTTGCAAAACTGGATTGTTAAGTCAGGAATGCCCATAAAATTCAGATGTAGTCACTCAACTGCTGAACATGCATTTCTTATATATATTTCTCATAGGAAGTTAATGTACCAAGAAAGCTTCATTAAGTTTCCATTATCCTTTAACTATAAAAAGGTATTGACATGCTTTAGAAGTCATTGATCATTAGTCACAAGATGCTGCTAATCTCTACCTGAGTTAAACAGATGAGGCTGCCCATGCGCAGAGGAAGTCACTGCTCAGTCAACCCTTCTGAGTAGTTTGGACTGCCCTAAAGATGGGTACACAGTGACCGAGCCTGAATCCCAACCTCTGAATAAAAGTCAAAATATTGACTGCTGTGGACTTTGACAAAACAAAAAGAGAAATATAAATTTTAGGAAGGCTTGTTTCTATATCAAAAAGATAATGTCACAAAAAATTGATTAAGACAATTATGAATCAGTAATTCTGACCTACTTTCCAGAAATTCACCATATAAGAAAGTAAAGAATAAGAGTAATTCATCGCGGGCATTGGTATTAGCTAGGACAATTGTCTGGATATACAAGTATTTAAGGCCTGTTCTTCGCCAGGTCCTAGACCTACCTCACCTTCCTCAAGGCCAACATAAAAGAATAGAGTAGGTGACCTCTGAAATCATTCTTCCAGTGATAGGAACCGAAGACTCCCTAGCAAATACATGTAATATCTAAGCAAGTCATTTCCCCCATTGCAAAATCTTCAGTAACTTGCAGTTATCTGTGAAATCACAAATCAGGAGTGTTTGGCATGTGTTGTAAGTGCTGCAACCAAAAATACCTATTTCTCAAAACATGCTTGTTCTTCCTCTCAAGTGTCAAACTGGAAAACTGTATGATTTTGAACTCGATCGATTCTGTGTTCCCCGCTGGAAATGCCTGTTTGTCTGGGACACCCACTTTCCCTGGAGGGCTTTCCCAAGCTCCTCTAAGCCTGTGCTATCTCCTATCACCTTGCTCAGAGTTCTGATGCTTACCTTGATGACAGCTGCCCAGGTTCTTTGTTCTTACTTGACGATCTCTGACAGAAGAAGCCCAACATTGGAATCTCTTTTCCAACAGTTTATTCATTGTGGATATGAATGACTTAATCACAAATCATCAAACAGCAATTCAAAGCACTTTTTAGGGTGCAGTGTACATAAAAGGTGTGCAGAACCACACAGAGGAGAATCGAATGCTGTCTCTGACTCCTCTTGGAATCAGACACAAGCCTAAAGATAAATTGTAGATAATGGGTCAAAGATAGTGGTATCAAATTTAAGTTTGTTTCTTCTTCCTGATCATCAAGAGACATTGATGGAGGAGGGTCATTGGTTAAAAAGTAAAGAAAGTGCTTGGCCCTCATAGGTTAGAACATAGGTGGGTGGAGTAAACAGAACAGAATGCTGGGAAAAAGAGGAAGTGAGCTCAGACTCGATAGTTCTCCTCTCTAGGGCAGACGCGATGAAACTCTGACCCAGAATGGACGTAGGCTAGAATCTTCCCGGTAAGCGCACCTTGGGGTGCTACACACATTATTAGAAATGGGCTAGTCCAGGTGCGAGAGCCGAAAAGAGGCTAGATATAATGGGCCAATCTGTGTGTTGTTATTTCGAGGCATAAGCTAGCCAGGCGACCAGGAGCTGGGGCGGCAGGAACACAGCCCGCAGCTCCTATAACAAGACATGTGAGAGCAGGTGAGATGGCTCGGGGCTTAAGGGCGTTTGCTATCAAACCTGATTACATGAGTTCAAACACCTGGGTTCAAATGGTGAAAGACATTTGACTCCTGCAAGTTGTCCTCTGACCTCTCTTTGCCTGTCATTAGTGTCACCACAGCTCTGGGAACAGAGGACAAGCAGGACTCATGATCATGAAGGGAGGATCTGCATCCTCAAGAATGTCATGAGAACAGAATTCAGCTTCTTCCATAGCTGCTACTGTGTCTTTGACTTGTCATAACTGCAAGAGGCACCCAGAAAAGCCAAGTGGTCTGTGTCCACACAGCCTAGCATGGAAACAGGCAGCCAGCAGAGCTTGAAGAATTCCCACAATGTTCGGCTAGAGAGGAGCCTCCTGTTAGATAGACAGAAGGGATTAGACCAGATGCCATACACTCACCAATACTTTCAGTGACCCAACTACCATTGCAAAAATACAGCAGGGCAAGAAAATTAGTACCATTCTCATTTTTCTCTCTACCTGCAAGAAACAAACAAAAAAATAGAACTTGGGCCACATGTGTTGGTCAAGTGACACCCGAGAGCCCAAGTTTGACTGAATAGAAGGCCACCTGGGCTGGCTTGCTAGTTCCCATTTTGATGCCACTCATGGAAACACGAGTTCCATTCAGCAGTACCCATGGAAGCCCCAGACTACATATAAGAATAGAAACAGAAAATCCTAAAGACAATTGGTGTATGTTCAGAATGAGAAAGTGGCACACTTTGTCTTCATTTGTCTTATGTGTTGCTACTTCACTTCTAAAACGAAAAACACTTTTTTTTCCCAACAGACTTTACAGGTTAAAATTTGTTTGGTTTTATTTTCCAGTTTTGATTTATTTTATTGCTTTTTGACAAATCTCCCTGTATAATTCATGCCGACTTCAAACTCTACACAGCCCAAGCTGGTTTCCAACTCTTCACAATTCTTCATTTCCAGCCTCCCTTCCAAGGGCTGATCTTATAGGCAAAAGCTATCACACCAGCTTACATATGAAGAACTCTAGCCACATCCTAATATACTCTTCTTCAGATTTACATGACTCATGAATTCAGTAAGTGCAGGCATCACATGACAGTGGAGGTTTGTGAGCTTGTGAAACCATTTATAATCCTTTGGATTGAATTTTGTTGTTTTTTAAAAGAGAAGGTTCCAGTGCCCCTTGGGTTCTTGAGTGAGTGTGAAGGGGTGTGTGTCTTACCCTAGAACCTTGCTCCATGAGAGCATAAGAGTTACCCACAGTTTGATCTCTTCGAAGTAATGCGGACACACCTTACCCCTATGCTAGCTGAGAAGTTATAGAATGTTTAAATTTGACTTTCAAGACTGTCAGTGAGCAACCACAAAAGTTTAGCTTCTAATTGCCTTTATATATGTCAAATCACTACTTTTATTCTCTCTCTCTCTCTCTCTCTCTCTCTCTCTCTCTCTCTCCTTTCCTCTACCCTGCCCCCATGAGTGTGTGTGTGTTAGTTTGCCTTGTTTGTTTTGAGATAAACTGGCCAGCCTCAGCTTACAATCCTCCTGCATCAGCTTTGCAAGTTTTAGGATTACAGACGGGTGCCATCATATTCATTGCTTTGTTTGCACTTCTATCTTTTTCCTAATCTAAGAAATCTCAAATGCGCATTTCTGGGAAAACTGGTCAACCAAGAAGATGCTATGAAGATAGAGTGTACTAACAAAATTATAAGTGGAAAAAATGAAAAACTATAACATCTCCTCAAGTGCTTTGATTAAGAGTAACACTGACACCATTCACGGGTTCTGCTGGGCTCTAGCAGGCCTGTATCTACCTTTATGTCTATCCTCCTTGGCTCCAGGACTGTAGTCTTGCATTGCATCTGAACAACTGCAGACCTAACTGTCCTATCTCCTCTTCCTCCTCCAATTCATTGTCCTGGTATAGGTGAAGAATGGGGATAAGCGTGAAACAGGTTTGCCCAAAGTGTCTTAATTCCCTTCAGTATGTTAGGTGTGGGATCTCACCGGCTGATTCTGATGCAGTTTAAGTTACAAGACCGCAGTGTTTTCATGAAACAAGGGATGTGTTCAACAATCTTCTAACAGGCCCTGGTTTCAGTACATTGTTTTCCTCCTTGTCCAGCACAACTGTCTGATAAAAATCCCTAATTATTAAGCATCTGATAATACTATCTAGCCCGTTTTAATTACGGCATGCGCGTGCCTTGTTTTATTACATTTCATGCTCGAATGAGCCTAGCCAGGATATTTAATAAGGCCATATTAAATCCAGGCTAGAGGTTAAAACTCAGGAGGCCGTCTTGATTCTCCGCCTGTTGTGTCTGGAATCTCATCAGAAAAACCCCAAACTTCATTAAAGACGGCCGAATGTGGGTCCTGCTATATTGCCATTTACTTTAAGGGCTATCACTCAGGGACAATTATTGGGTGTGCTCCTCGTGATCCCTGTTATATTAAGGCAATTTCTACATCCAGGTTAGGCATTAATACTGCCATTATCTCCAACACAAATCCCCTGACAGTTGGAGAAGCAGGAGAAATTACAGGCGGATTAATCTCTAGTGCCCGTCTACAAAGAAAACCTTTCCCCAGAGAGTAGAGAAGGGTGTGTTGAACTCAGTTAAGCTGTGTTAGTTGTAATGAAAAAGAGCCCCCTGTGTCCAACTCTGCTGGCCATGTTAGAGGATCCTTTTTTCAACTTGTCAATATCCCTCTCGGGCTTCCCTCCAACCACTTCAGGAACGCTTCTTTGAGTTTTATGATATCTTTAAATAATTATGTTTGCACTAGAAAACAAATTAAAAAAAAAAACAACTGAGCTTTCCAAGTGTGAAGACCAGAAAAAGTAATCCATTTCATACAAAAATACAAGGGAGTCGGGCAGGATAGCCTTGTGATTTCACAAGCCCGTTATATCATAAGTCTCGCAGTGTGCGCAATACTGTGGAGAAAGGCAGATCACGGAATAAGGACAAAGAATCTCACTATGCACAAAGGAAAGAAGAAGAGAGGATGAGGCTTGGCAGGTCATTCCCAGAACACCCTGCTTTGCCTGATAAGAAACCATTGACAGGGGCTGATGCAGCTGTTGACTTACCCCTGTGCTTGCTGCAGAGTCTCTGGGCTTTGCAGGAAGGAATGATAAGAAACACAATGAATAACTAACAAAGCCCCTTTGATGAATGCAGTCATTTGCATCACGGCACAAAATAGCTTCGCTCCTGATGGGGGCTGCACATACCTAGCCACAAACAGGGCTTGTATCCTTTCAATGACATATAAGGGCAGTGGTGGACAGGGTGAGAGTTTGGAGTATAAGATGCTTCAGCTGAGCTCATCGGAATAGAGCACACGATGTTGAACCAGGAATGCGTTCCTCGCGGTATTGTCTTTAGCAACTAATGAGGCTCTGGTGGTTGTGAGGGAAAATATTTGTAATTAAATAATATGTTGTTTCATGACACATTGTACTTGAAATTGTGATGGCCTTCACAAAAACGTGATAAGGAATAATTCCTAAGAAAACTGTTTGCCTCAGTGCATCAGAAATGAGTTCCCTGAACTTTGCTCCTCCCCTACAAAGTAGAAGGAGGCGTAAACAGGTTTGAACTTTCTGAGTTCCATCCTCCTTTTGAATCTGTCACTGGCATGTCTTTGCTCTTTTCCTAGAATACAGAGGAGATTATCAGGTTGAATTTATCTGCTCTTACCCACGAACCAGAAACACAAAATTAAGAGCCAGAGCTGACGAGGGCCTCTCCTTCCTTTTGATCTACTGCCTGATGATAACTGGGGACTCCCAAGTTATAATGTAGGAAGCCCCCAGGAGGCTCAGGACATTTTTGAGCAAGAAAAAGCTAATCCCAAGCAGGAAATCTCTTGTTCGTCAAGGCGTTTCTAGGTTATGATGTGTTCTGTCCTGTGGACAAAGTAGCTGCTATTTTGACTGGCAGGCACTCTGTGCTTTAGATCCTGTAGCTGTGTGTGTTGGCTGTGGTGCTGAGTACTGTCTAGACACCCGACATTGGGCTTTGTTCATGGAAAGGAGAGAACAACAACTGAGCTTCGGGTTCCACATTCCTCCCCCCGGTTGAGGAGGGAACAGCATGTAAACCATGTACAGCTTATTGTGCCTGGGGCTTTAACTGACTGGGGAGGATACAGTGCCACTACTGCACTTAAATGAAATGCAAACGCAATCACTGGATAGAGACAGGCACCCCAACTTCACTCTTGTTTAAAATGAGTGGCTGCATTTCGAGGAGCACTGGACAACAATGTCCAGGCATTCACTGAGGACTGTCTGTCCTTCCAAAGGATTCTCTGAGTATTGTTGCTCCACATACTGTGCCCCAAATATTGAGTTGAATATGAGCTAACTTAGCATGAAAGACATATACTCCTTCCTAAAGGTCAATCAGAAGGGAAATCACTAGGAAAACCAACATTTCTGTTTCCTTTGTTAAAAATGTACTTCTTTGCTTGCTTCCACCTACACACTCCACATATATGTCCACCTGCATATACTATACATATATACCCATCAATTACTCATTATGTACACCCATTACATATATACATATACCCACCACACATATAGATCCACCTACTACATGTATATATTCACCCACGACATGTATATATTCTACTACACATATATATATACACACTGCACATATATGCCCATTCATTACACATATATGTCTACCCACTACACATACACACTTACCCACTATACACATACATATGTGTGTGTGGCACACATATATCTACACACTACAAATATACTCATTTAGATAATAGTCACATTTTCCTATGTAAATTCTTGGCTTGGAGTTATAGGAACTTGACTGAAACTTTCTTTAATTTTCCAGATCTTCCCCTCACAAACTTAGACTAATTTTTGCGTAAATACATAAAACAGAAGCAAAATGCTCTCCGGGTTCCCTTTTTATCCAAAACAACTAATAGAAATAACAGAAATCAATTTGTCACAAACAATGAATCACATTTTCTCCTTCTCAATTGCTTTCATCTGTGATTGTTGCTCAAGCCTGTACTTCACAGCCTTCTTTCTTTTCATGGAGATGCTGAGGCATGCCGTCTCCTGAATGTCAGAGCAATGGGCACTAGTCAGGGAAATGCATTCTCTTTAGAACTGGAAAAATCACACAGAAAACTCTTTTTCTCCTAAATACTCCATAGAATCATTTTGCCTAAGTAGCTACCTAAAGATTAATGTCACTGAAACAGGTTATAATTGAGTTTTAGAAGAATTTCTACACTTAACGGAAGAACAAGGTAATTTGATTAAAAACAAATGTGTACACTAAGGACTTCTACTTACCCTGCTGCTGCTGGCTTCCTGTGTGTGCCTCTCATTCTGTATGTGTTGTTGCGGCTGGCTTCCTGTGTGTGCCTCTCATTCTGTATGTGTTGTAGTTGTTGGCTTCCTATGTGTGCTTCTTGTTCTGTATGTATGTCATTATTTCTTAAACTCAAACTTGGCTGTGAGCAGAAAGAAGCATCTAGTGAAGTTTAACAACAGCTTATATTGCTGTACTTCCCCAGACAGCCACTCATCATTTCTAAATGTTTTTTGTTGTTGTTGTTATTGTTGTTTAGTTTTTGGAGTTTGATTTTCCCAAACACCAATCTGCCCAGTTTCATTTCTTGCCTCAATCTGTGTGGCCCATCTCAAGATTGGGAACTTCTGAAGTAAGACTATAGCATAGCAAAGGCTATTAAATACACTCAGAGTTGGGTCTCTAATTCTGCCTAGTGAAGATACTCTAATTCCCTTGTTTTTATTATTTAAAGGCTTTTAAAAAGTTGTTTGTAATTTCTGTTGTGCTTTACAGATGTTTGCCAAAAAAAAATCTATTAATTTCTTTAAGATTTGTGACTTCAATTGAGATTTATACCTATAATCTTTTGGTGAGTTACGCACTCTTGATAAATTTATGATAATGGTGACAAGAATGTGTAGAGATTGAGTGAAGTCCTGGATGAGTGTATGTTGTTGGCATAGGCATGACCATGTCAAGGAGCCCAATATCTCAGCCCCATAAGAATGGCAAAGCCTTCCTCTGGTGTAAGCGTGCAGAAAACGTCCACCATCAATTTTTCTTATTTACAGCTTGAAGACTGCTCCGTATAGATACCGCTTCTACAGAGATTAGCTAATGTACTGTTCGCCTGTACTATGTGGACTACGGTACTACACCTATAGTGCAGCACCTGCACTATGAGATGGGTTCACAAATCAAGCAAGGGCCTGGAGATTTAAACACACAAAGACACACAGACAGAGAGACAGGTCATCCTTGAAATAAGAACGCCCCCTTTATTGTGTTCAGGGGCATCTTATATAGTGATCTGGCCACGCCCCAACTCTCGGGATCTTTCAGCTGCAGGGCCACCAAAAGAGCAGAGGAAAACAAGTTGCTTACACCAGCACAGGAAATTCAGGGTCAGAATCTAAACCTTCCTATTTGGTCCAGCTGTGTACCACAAGCCCTACCTCCTTGTTTATCCGTATAAGGTAACACTGCCTCCCTATTCAACTGTATATGATCAACACTCTAAACTTCTGGGGTTCCATGTCTTTTGCATTAGAGAGCCAAGTCCATTCAATCCCAGCTTTTCTGTGTTCCTCTCTGTGTTCTTCATCTCCTGCTACCCCAGTCAGGTCAATTCCCAAAGCCATTCAGGACTCAGCAAGAACATTCAGACATTAATAGTGAGAGCTCTCCTTCCATCTGAGTCAGGGCCAGTCTTCCACCCCCCCACCCCATCTTCCCAGGTTCCTGGTCCTGTGTTCCCAGAAACAGTAAAGCAGGGGTAAATGTACCGGCTCTTCTTATGCAGGCTGCAAGCAATGCTACTCTGCTCTTATTCTTTGGTAAGAATGAGCCACAGGGTCACATTTGAGACAGTGCAGGTCAAGAATAAGGCTTGGAAACACCTTCAGTCTAAACATTATACTAGAACAAAGTTTTGGTATGTAACTAGAAGTCTGGAATGTTATCAGTCATGCATGCACGAGAGAGAGAGAGAGAGAGAGAGAGAGAGAGAGAGAGAGAGAGAGAGCATCCTACAGGGAAAACATCATTCCATTCCACTAATTCCGAGGTTATTAATGACACTCCTGATTGAGCTGGTCCTATTTCTCTAACTGTGAATGGGATTTCAGCAACAGTCATGGTACATGCAAAGAGCCAAGGTAGCAGAACAAGGTGACCCGTGTGGAAGTCTGAATCAAACAACTCAGATTTTCTAAAACCACGTGAAGGGCCAGAGGGCCGGAGTGACTTGGGAAGCAGTACCGCCGAGCTCCTTTTCCTCCCACTCTCCTTGGAGGTCACGAGAGTTGGCTACTGGTGTATTTGTGCTTCTGTTTCTAGTGACATCTCAAGGGTGAAATGCATGATGCAGTCAGTTCGCCCTCGGGACGGTTTGTGTTTTACTTGGGCAGATAGGAGGATTGTATCTATTGTTTGCTATCCAACTCGCTGCTTTGTAGCTAGAGGGTATTTAGGAAACACTGATGAATTTAAATTGAGCATTGATGATGTTGGTGACAATGACTGTCGCAGTTTTGGTACAGAAACTCAGAAACAGTTTATGAATTAGTGACTGTATACTGAAATTACTTTAGCGGTTGTGATGGACTGTTGGGACAAAACCATTATTAGAATGATAATCATACACTTAAATTATTGACAAAAGGATGCTGGAAACAATATTCCATTTAAAACATAACACAAGTCTACAGCCATACTACTGCAAATGAGCCTGATGTTCTCTAATACAAAAAAATACCCCCTTTCATGACGGTTTCTTCTTAGAGAGCAGACTGTTATTTTAAAATTGTAGTTTAATACCTAAAGATTCCTTAGATCATGAATGATTGTATTTCTAATTATCTTGAATGCAATGGATAAGTGACAAATAATATAAAGTTAGATCGAATAATAAGCACACAACTGTTAAACACTCTGAATGGCTTAAAGGATCTAATTCTATCTGAAGTATTTCATTTCGCATATTGGTATTTGTCGACTGGCAGTGAACAAAGAGAATGGGTGCTTTTGTGGATATATATCTTGGCTCAGATACATTCTATTCATTTTTAAGTGTTTTCAGGAAGAAATGTTTTGAGCTCCCAGAACCCTTCTCCTACAACTGCGTTAGTGAGCATGCAGTCAGCCCCCATCGAGTTCTAAGTAACGGATGCCATTCTACAGGTTTTCCATGTATTAATGTATTTGGTCTTCTCAGTAGAGATATGAGGTGGTAGATACATTACTTCCATTGTAACCGGGAAAACACTTAGGTATATAGTCAGCAATAGCTAAATAAGATGCCCATACTAATCACCCACTAACTGGTAGAAGAAGATTAAAGTGAAGGACTTAAGCAGTAGAGGTTGTTGGACATCGGTCCACATAGAACGAAAGCTGCCCCGCGTTCAGCTGGAAGCAACCAGAGTGCTGCCTTTAAGGCATGAAAGTGAGCACACGGTCCCCAGTGGACGAATGAGATGTCTGTGCCCTTCACACTGCAGAGAGAAGACCACATCGATGATGGCCATTATTTATTTAGAGTTCCGAAGGTTTTACTTGTTTTCAGAAGATTCCCAAAACAGTTAGTGCTGGTGGGAAAGGCAAAAAGGAAGCTTGAGGTTTCTGTCATCTACATCCCAAAAGTTACGTAGCTAAGATACAACTTCTTTTGTGTGTTTTATTGTGTTTTCTAGTAAGACAGCCTAGACAACAGAAGGTGAAAAATGATTAATTGACCATAGGAAATGCCCTCCTTTGATGCCCTGAAACTGGTCACAAGTTGGCAATCCCATGTGATTCAACGTGATAACTGAGTGCTCTAGCATTTCCTGAGCTGTAGTAATCTACCGTGCCTTTCGCTCGGAGCTAATGCAGACACAAGTCGGTTCCTTTGTTTGCTATCTTCAGTCATACCTGGACCGTGGCCCAGGCTTGTGCCTTGTTCCTAATGCACCAGTCGCTCTCCACATGTTTATCTCTGTCTGCTCGGATCTGTGGATCTCACCTACTGCTAAATGGGCATGTTAGAAATACCATGTAATGAGGTCTTTCAAAGTGACAAAACAGTACAATTGTAAGGATAGTTTCTGACACTCATTATTTAGGTAGAGACTTCACTGAGGAAGGGTAAACCTTAAGGGGAGATTAGGACTTAGGGAGGGGCACAAACAGTGAAGTATACAGGCTTAGAATATGGCTGAATGAAAAGAATATCCCAGAGGTGCCCAATGTGTGAGGGGCTAAGAGTCTATCCAGTCAGGGTGAGGACTCTAGGAAGTGGGAGATTAAAGAGATTCATTAAAGTGCATTGTGTCAAGCCCTTGGTGTTGGGTAGAGAACTGAGGGTTATAGTTCATCATGGCCACTGCATGTCCAGCTCCTCCCAAGTGCCAGATGCTTGCTTACACCTTTCCAGTTCCACCAAATGGGAGAAATTAATTTATCAGTTGTAGCAAGACTAAGTGTCTCATCAAAGGCTAAAATTTAACATTACTTTTAGGTAATCTCTTTTAAATCACTTACTATGAAATAAGCTCAGACCTAAGTACTTAAAAAAGCTTAGCTCGTTGAAATTACACAGCAAATCAATGAGGGGCCCACTGTTATTATTGTTTCCTTGGGAGCGAAGTGAGGCTACTCATGAGCCAATGACCTGGCTCAAGGTCTCATGGTAGGTAGGTGAGAACATGAGCTGCATGGAAAATCCCTCTCCAGAATCTGCCTTCTTGTGCACTTAGTAATAGCTATAAAAATGCCTGGCAGAGGGGACTGGTACCAGAGATGCATCGTAAGTCCCTGTTGCTGAAGACATCATGCACCTCAGACCCAGGACCCAGAGACCCCTGAAAGCCTCCTACCGGAAGACTAGCTTTTTATGGTACCAGGAGTTTCCATGACAGCTTTCAAAGGAGAGATGCAACTGGCAGTCCTACCTGGCTCTGATACCTATGGACCACATCAAAAGACAGCGTGGAGCAATAACCTTAAGGATGTAGCAGAGGTATGCAGTCCTTGGCAGTCGCAACAGCTTTCTAATTAGACCTAAGATCTGCTCAACATGAGGGAAACTATGCCTGGTACTGGAAACCTAGCCAACTACCCAGGGCTAGTGAAGTCATGGGTCTTGGAGGAGAAGCTACTTCCAACACTTTACTAACACAGCATAATTCCTAATTACATTCTAAATATTTGTCCTTATACCTACAGATAAGGGTAGTCCTCACCTCTTAACAAGGAAATACCTCTTTGCAACCAATGAAAACCATTACAGTAAACCACAGCCAAGCAAACTCCGAAGTTGTGGTGAACAACCCCACCTGGTACATCTATAACCCAACTGCTACACTTAAAGCTCAGGGATCATTGCAGAAGAGGAGGCAGGAGAGATTCGAAGAGTCATTGGAGCAGGGAGTAGTTGGACATGAGATTCTGTCTTCTAGAAGTCAGAAACAACACCCATAAAGTCCCACCATCAGGACTGCCTAAACAGGAGCTGAACCAGGACACCAGCAATCATGCTAAAGTAGGGGAGAAAGACAATAACAGACATGCTGACAGGAAAGAAGGAAAGCTACGAGGCCTCGACCATACACAAAGAGCTACAGAATGCTAAGGAATGTTGCTCGTGGAGGAAATAGTCTTCCTCAGTGAAAAGCGCCCCAGTTGGTTATCCAGTATCAAATGCTCAGTTCAGAAAACATGTACATACAAGTAACATTATATTGACTGAGCAGGTTGTTGATATGATAATATGTATATGTATGGGTTTGTGTGTGCATTTAACAACAATTGAAGAGAAAGACACTATAAATGTGAACGAGAGCAACATGTAAGAGTTGAGAGGAAAAGGAATGGAGAAATTGATCCAATTATATAGCAATCTTAAAAATATTTTTAAAATTGAGATACGAGGGACACTAAGAACTATGAATTGAACAATTACCAGAATGACTTGGGTTAGTAAATACTTCAATAGAAACTCACATAGGGAATCATGGCTAAAATTTTAATCTGAGATACCCAAGACCTGAATGAGAGCAGCATTCTTGAAGGGGGAAAGTTAGAAATCTTCTAAAGCTAATAGATGTAGGAGCAAGTAGACGTGGAAGTAAGTGTGGAGGAACTAAATACTCATTTAAGAGTATACTCCTGAGTATCTAGAGTCACGAGGCCAAGATCTGAAACAGAAGATGCTCTTTGAGGAAATTTTGTACCTAGTATGGGAACACACAAGTAGCAGCATCCAATGAGACACTGGACATGGATATTTGGAGTGCCCATTGTGAGTTGGATATCCTTGTAGTGGATGTTGATGGTGTTTCTGCACCTATTTCTCCTCTTTGGCCATGTTTTCTAAACTCTGTTTTCCTTTGGGATTCTCAGCACTAATGCAGGACTAGGGTGCCTATTAGATGTTCAGTAAACAGGACTGACTGAAAATTACTCAGCTGCCATCGGCAGGTGTGGTCTTGAGTCTCTTAGGAAGACTGGGGAAATGAGCTCCGGCATCGATTTTTGTCTTTGTTCGGAAGACCGAGCTTTCAACTACATCTTCGCCTAATAGAATCTGGAATGCCCATCCCAAGAAACTGCTGCGTGAAATAAATAACCAGACGCTTAGCAAAATGTTACCTTAGAATTCTCTTAATGGTTTAGTGACTGGAATCAATATGTGTCTATTACTTCTGCGTCTTTAATTGTTTTTATCTGGAATACTTGAGAGCGAGGCTGTAAGTGGCATGGAGAAACACATCCTTCACTGTTTGAAAAGGCGCTGTGGGGAAGTTCTCATGAGAACACTGATGTGCGGAGAATGGCCTCTAATCGTTGATGATAAAGAGCGGCTTGACCCTATTCACAAGGATCTAAACCACTCCAAAAGGAGCATGTTGGTGGCATATTAATAGTTCAAGTTGGCTTTGTTGATCCCCATTATTCAAGGCATGTTTATTTTTTGGCTACAGTGTTTGGGATATATTTTAAAGGTGGCATTTCTGTATATGCCTGAAGCGATATTTCCAAAGCTTTTTGTGATTATCCTGCTTTGCTTTCTTCTCCCCATCTTTTTTTTTTAATTTTTGGCACTTGCTACTTGATGACATAAACTATAGTGCCATACTTGAAAGATTTTTAACCGTGAGATAGTTGGGTCTCAAACTTCTGAAGATCCCTTGCAGCTCCTTGTGGTCCCTTATCCATCCTGCACACTTATACTGTGCTGCCCCCAAAGCACAAAAAAAAAACCAGTCTTTCTGAACTGACCATAACTTCTGTTATTGTGAACACTGTGTATATGAAGAAATAAAATATTGAAATTAAATGATGTGTAAAAATATGGCTGACTGAAAAACCTTTCTGAAATTTCTCCAACACAATCTCTAGTTCCAATTTGTTTCTTCTTTGTAGTTTTCTCTGAACTTGTAATAATTACCATTGCAAAATGTTCATATGATAAATGTACTCACAAATAACCAACATACAAACTGGGAGTACAGTCACAAGCACAAAGATAAAAGTTTTATTCTAAGTTGTTGGTGATGACATGAAAGGAACTGTTTGAATGCCAAGCTTCATAAAGTCTGACAGAGGGGATCGTTCAGATAGGAAACACAGGACCATTAAATGATTGCTACATCTATAAGACCCCCTTCTAATGGTTTTTTTTTTTTTTAAAAAAAAACCTGGGCAAAAGGTCTCAACTTTGTTTTAGTTGTCAAATCTGCCCTGAATTCTTCCCTTGTCCAGGCGTGTCTTTCAGGAAGGCACCACCGTGCTGACAGCCCTGAGAATGGAAGATAACTGAAAGCCACGGGCACCATGTCCTCAGACTGCCTGCTAACAATTGTGGCGCCCGTGCCTGCTTGGCAGCCTGCATCTCCAATTAAGCATCTGTGGACACTGGAAAGCAGCCTCTTAATTGGGGAGCTGCAGATACAAAGCAGGTTACAATTTCGGCCAAGACATTCATCAGTCAGGCTAGGCAAGCTCCCTCCCCTCTTCCTGACGCTCACACTTGTGTTGTAGTTTTCTACCATGCCCCTTCCACCCCCTGCAAGACAAGGAGGCTATTTGGTAAGTGTCTGAATCCAGCAAAGTCATTTTAGTTCCATAAATAACATCCTACCGAACCAGGACCCATGACGAATTCCGTTCTAATTACACTTATTCTCACCCTTCCCCCAACCTCCCATTAAGATATATTGTCTAGGCCACATGCAGGAGATCTGTTTGCAGCTATCTTTTACATAGAACTGATTGTTTAATTGCAGATTAAAGATTAATGCAAGTATAATGATTCCACGAGGACACTTCAGACAAAAGCATCTTGCATCAGGCTGCCTGCCTCCATTTTTCAATTTGACCATAAATTTGGCTGGGAATTAAATAGTAAGTAGCCGTGATTGCAACTCTGGTCTCTGAAGGCACTCACGGGAATGAAAATAAATGAACAGGCTCTCACACAAAGCATGTTTCATTATGGTCATTAGTGGGCAGATTCTCAGCAGTGTTGAAGGTGAAATTGTCTAGGAGAGTTGTTGGCACATCTGTTAGGAAGAGCTCGAAGCATGGTACAAAGGATGGATGCGGTGTTGGTTGGAAAATGAGGGGGATATACTTTTGAAATTTGAGCTCCTTTGTGTATTTCCATTGTTTGAGAGGCATCAAGCCTCAGTGGTAGGTTAATGATGACACAGAGTCACACATAAAAGTTTCCTTAGTATGAATATAAATCGGCACAGTGTTGGGTGTGAATATGAGTGCACATGATGATAATCAGACCAACTCAGCATAAAACTGCTGATAAAACTGCCAGGATAAATATAACGCAACCACACACACACACACACACACACACTCCACAACGGCCTTCTCTTGTCATGAAGTCATGACTCTGCACTTGAAATGTTGGCATTCTTTTGTGTTTTTGAAGTAAGAGTCAGCTTTTCCATATTCCTTTGGCCTTGTTGATATGTTGGCCATCACTTGCAAGTGTGAGATTAAATTACTTCATCGTTTATTGTTACCAGTGTGCAAAGCAACCTACATAGATAATAAAATGACAAGTTTGGCAACCCAGATAACTTTTCTTGACCACTGGTTCCATGCCCCCAGGTAATATATTTCTCCTAAATGTACTTTTAATGTATTACACTGTTAAATATGTTCATGTAAAACCCTTATATAGACATTTTAATTTGAATCATGTTGTGATTTGAGAAGGCTTTTACTTCCTTTCAGAAAGCCGCACATTAGCATTGCTATATGGAAATATGTTTAAAAACAATCTTAAACTACTGATAATTTGTGTGAAGCCAAGATAAAACATTGACTAAGACATCAGCCATTGACTCACTCATCCTCCAAAGCCATATGCTCCTCTCACAGAGAGGATGACAGACTGTGCCAACAGTCAGGACACATTTATAGATTTAAAAATATAAATGCAAATTTTACATGGTCACACTGAATGTGATCCCATAATCAAATGAGTAAAACTAACACAGTATTTTTCATGGTCAGCAATGTCTTCTGGGAAATATCGAATGGAGCTATGGTAGGGCTTGACAAATACTTCATTGAAATCATGCTGCCTCAGGAACTCACATTGGCTGGCAAAGTGTTAGCACTTGTAACGATGCTCCAATCAGAATTCCACAGATGTTACTCATCCTTAGTTGCTCAAGAACTGAGAAAACAAAGAATAAATTAATCCCTACCTCTACCACATTTCTCCAAATGAAACCAAATATTCATGGAAAGACTATGTTGTGAAAAATCCATCCCAATGCTCAATCTCATAATATACATATATTTCAGGATAAGAAGCAAAGGATTTTATTGATGGGTACAACTGAGCTAGAGTTAGGAACCACAACAAAGAAATAGGATGCGATCACACCCTGACTTGGATGTGAGTTTCCACTATGCATGGAAGGAAGAGGTGACTTTCTGATGTGAAAATGGTAATGATTTTTCAAGAAACTTAACCAGATGACACAATGTCTCTTCTCTTTTGTCCTGTAGATCAGGAGGTACAGTGTGACAGTCATGTGACATAAGTATCCATCCATTTTTTCTTGTTTCTGCTATTCAAATTTCTACTCTGGCTGAAAGAATGCCGATGACTACTCGTGTCCACGAGAGTGTTTTATGAGAAAGGTTAACCGGCTGCTAACTATGATTACTGAAGCATGGCCAAGGAGAAATAACTTAAATTGGAGCAGCAGGTCTCAAAGTTGCATGGGGGGGGCATAATGATGATGATTGGCATTATCATCCATTGAAGCTTCTCACCATCCAAGCTCTCTGTCACAGAGAATAAAACTTCCTTCCTGGGAAGAAGGCAAGACACAAGGGGGCACAATGTAAGGAATCAAGGAAATGTTCTCATAGCTGAGTTTACGAAACAGAGACATGGACCTGTACCTCTGTCAAATCTTCTGATATTTAGGAATGGGTGGCTCCAAAAGGCATGAAAAATGTGATGACTAATTCATGCACATATTTAACTATTTTCTACCCTTAAAAACTCCTCATCGGAGCCATCATCTGTTTCATCCTTTCTGAGCAACTATTCTATTAAATGTAAGTGACTATGAAAACAGATAAAAATGAAATAGTGTCAAATACATGGATGAAGACCATTCTTCCTCTGTGGTTATGTAATTTCTGTATGTCAAGTCTGGGACACTGGTGCAGAATCCTCCTCTCTCAATGCTAAGATTAAAAATTTAAGGGCATGATCTTGAGTATGTCAGCAATTTCTTTTCTTGGAATAGCCACATTCGTTACTAGGCACCTGTTGAGACAGTGGCTTGGCTGTTTTTTTCTCTAAATGTCTTTGGTGTCCTTTATTGGTGAGGGTATTTTTTGATCTTGTACTTGTCTTGATATTGCTCATAAAACTTGGGGGACCGACTGATACCAGCTCATGACCAGGCCACCACATAACTTAGATATTTACCTAGTTAAATCAAATCAGTTGATATTTGAAATTCTTAGATAAAAGATATTCACAGCCATGTGTGTGTTCATATTATAGTAAGAATATAATTTTCAATGAAATAAGAAATCTTGTGGAGATTTCAGTTTCACTGACACTGGCTAACACTGAATACCAAAGCATCGTATGCTCTGAAGATATCAAGTAGCTCCTGCTTTATAGGGTTTACATTATGGCATGCACTGTGAGGGGATCACAAACACACACACACACGAGTGCATTTTTGTCAATGTAATTCAAAACAAATAAAGCAGCATTGTCGTTTGACTTTTCTGCTGCCAGCCTTAGCTGACAATTAGAGACTTAGACATTTTCCGATAGTCAACGTAGGCAGAGTAAAATAAGAGATGACGTGGGGAAAGACTGTTACTCAACTCTATGAGAGCCCCACGCTGATGGTGCTGGTGTCCTGTACAATGACGAACACATAGGGTTTCAGCAGAAGGTGGCATGGAGGAGGTGATAAGCAGTACTATAAAATATACCTAACCAAAATATAATTGTGATGGTATGTTGGAGGAAGGCTCACTTGTTTGTCTCAGCTGCCTGGCTAGCTTAGCCCCGAAATAACCACACAGAAACTGTATTAATTAAATCACTACCTGGCCCATTAGTTCAAGTTTCTTATTGGCTAATTCTTATATCTTAATTTAACCCATTTCTATTAATATGAGTATTGCCACATGGCAGTGGCTTGCCGGGTAAAATTCCCAGCTTCTGTCTCCGGTAGATCCATGGCGTCTCTCTCTGACTCTGCCTCCTTTCTCCCAGCATGCCATTTAGTTTTCCCTGCCTACCTAAGTTCTGCCCTATCAACAGGCCCAAAGTAGTTTCTTTATTAACCAATGAAAGCAACACAAAGACAACACAAAAGACCTCCTTCACCAATAGTAAACTGAGAAGCTCCAGGATTTCAAGCATGAAGTGTAAAAGTTATGGTTTCTGGTGCTATATTTTTGTGGGATTTCTGTCTCTGTGAATATGTGTCTCTGTATCTGTATGTGTTTCTTCTGCCTTTTCATTGGCCCTTTTCCATTTGTTTTATTCTACTCCGGTTTGTTTTTATTTTATCATTATTTAGGTTTGCATAATAAGAGAGAGAAAAAAGGGTATATATTTGGTGAGTAGGGAGTTGGGAAGGATATGGGTGGAAATGAGGGGAAGTTAATCAGAACATATTGTATAAAATATATAAAATTTAAAATACTTTGATACGTAATTCATCTAATAGGTAAAATTTCAAAACTATCCCCAGCCCCTCCCCATACACACGAAGATATATTTGGTATTGAAAACGTATGTTTCAAATCATATGTCCCCCAAACATATCTCTTCACAATTTCCCAAGGGCATCAGTGTTCCCTCTAGCAGTTGTCTGTGGTAACCAAGTCATGGTCTCTCATCACTATCAATGTCACTCATCAGACATTGGTCATCTCTTCCTTTCTCATCCAACTCTAATCACGTGTCTCTTAGACACTTAGTTCAGTGACTCTCTAATGATCACATTTTCCTTCCCAGAGCTGCCAAAGTATCCTTTCTCAGGCAAGAGATAACATACGTGTCTATTCCCAAATCCATCTTGTCTACACACACAAGGCCAATTTACTAGCTTGGCATTCCCACGTCCCTAGTGCTACTTACTCTCCAACATGAAAAATGATTCTGGCAAACTCTTCTCATCACAATGTATCCGCAGTCTTCTTTCCAGCATGCCACAGATCTAGCCATGTTTTCCTGGCTCCAATTATTTTCTATTTGGAAATAGGTTCCTTAAATCTTCCTTCAAAACAAAATCAGATCCAAGGCTTCTGCGGCATTTTCCATGATCATTAATAACACTGACGGTTCTTTATATTCTCATGAGAGTGATTGTTTGCAATGCCAAGTTAGCAAGTGGAAAAAGCTATGTTCAATACTTTTCATCTTTTCTGTATGCACGCCCTATCTCTACCACAAAAACCAGAGAGCCTCTCCACCCAGACACCATACACCATACCTTATGCCCACTTACAAATCCAGCACCGATCACATTGCTTTACATAGACTGGACATTTGTGCACAATCAGTATAACAAATAAAAGGTATGATGTTCTAGTACTATTTTATCATTTGGCTGCAAGTAATACAATACCCACACAAATTGGATTAAATATGTGTAGTGAACTTCATTAAAAACACATCGAAACATTCCAAAAAAGCTGGGCAGTGTGGCAATACTTACATTTCCTGTACTTGGTAGGCTGAGTAAGGAGGATGATGAATTTCAGATCAGCCTAGGTTAAATAAAATCCTGTGTCAAAGTATTTCCAAAACAGGCCAGGGATGTAGCTGTTAGTAAAGTACTCATCTAGCATGCCCAAGACCTAGGTTCTATTCCCCATGCTGTATTAACCGGATATAGAGGCACATGCTGTAGTCCCAGCACTCTGGAGGTACAGGGGTCAAGATAAAGAGCTCAAGGTCGTCCTATACATATAACATATTGTGATAAGTTCAAGGCCAGTCTAAGATACATGAGATACTGTCTCAAAATTGTGTGTATTAAGATATAATTGTTATCGATTTGAGTCTATGGGTTCATAAGTTCTGGACTGTGGGATAGCTTCTTTCCCTCTTAACTGTCTCTTTATTGTCACAAATGGCTTCCATAGCTTCAAGCATATTCTTTCTAAAACATTTATATTTATTACTTTAAATTATTGTTGGCCTGTTTTTCTGTGTGTGGATATGTGCACACACATACATATGCTGGCAGAAGATGCTGCATTCCAGAGCTGGAGATACAGGCCTTGTGCTGGGAATGCAAAAAAAAAAAAAAGTCTAAAGGATGAGTCATCTTTCCAGCCCCTTCTGCATATTCTAAACTGAGAAATCAAAAGCATTCTTCCCTTTTCCTTTCTTTTATCAAGATAAAAGAAAAGATATATAGGTTGCATCACTAAATTGAAAAACAAATTTAGTCATGGTATATGATCTTAATGTGTTTTTGGATTTGGTGTGAAAATGTTTTCTGCATTTATGGTCAATGAGGAAACTGATCTGTAATTTATTTAGTTATGTCTCTATCCCACTTTGGTTTCAGGTACTAACAGCCTTATAGGATGCATTTGGTAGTATCCCCTTTTCCCCCTATTTTGTGGGAAAATTTGAGCAGAAATGGTTTTAGATCTTTCTTTAAAAGTTGGTAGAATTTGATCAGTCATGGGCAATTCTTTGCAGAGGGGATGTTTAATTTAATCTCTCTTTCTTACAGGTCTTTTCAGTTCTTTATAGCCTCTATATTTATGTTTTGTCATGTAAATCTAGAAATTTATCCAATTCTTCTAGGTTTTCCAGGTTTGGAGAAATGTAATTTAAGTATTTCATGATGATCTTCTGTATTTGATTGGACCCTATTGTAAGAACTCCAGTTTCATCTCTTGTTATTTCTTTAGTTCTTCTCTCTCCTCCTTCTTATGAGTTTAGCTAAGTTTGTTAAACTTCTTAATCTTTTGAAAGAACCAATTCTTTGATTAATTTTGTGTATTTTCTTTTTGCCTAACTTATACTAACATTCGTGCTTTCTTACCACTCGATATATTTTATTTCATCTTTTTGTTTTCCTAAAGCCTTGAGGTGCATCATTAGGTTATTTATTTGAGTATTCATGCTGATATTTTAATATAAGCTATCAACTTTCCTTTTAGGACTTAGTAGGTTGTACCATAGAGGATCTGTTAGGTTGTGCTTTTTTCCCTATTTGTTTCTAGAAATTCTTTAAACCCCCCAAGCCCTAAAATGTTTATTTTCCCATTTCCAAATATTTGTGTAGTTTCTGGGTCAATTCTATTTTATCTCAGTGAGGTATGGTGAGATTTTTTAAATTATTTTAATTTTGTGTGTGTGTGCTAAGACTTGCTTTGCCACTTATTTCAAGCAAACCCCGAGAAGGTTTTGTACATTGCTGAAATGAATGTGATGGCCCTAGCTTTTGGATCTTATATTTTGTAGATAATTTTAAATCCAATTAATCTATGGTATCATTCATTTCTGTAGTGTTTTGCTGATTGTTTATTTAAGACACCTATCTAAAAAAGTAGTGAGATGTTTAAGTACCCCAATATAATTGTGTTACAGCCAGTGACTTTTATGCCTTTTATTGTTAGTTTTTGAAATTGGGAGCACCAATATTTGCTGCATAAATATTTACAAATGTTATACTTACTTGATGATTTGTTCCTTACATTTATATATATAGCAGCCTTCTTTATTTCTTTTGATTAGTTTTTGTTTGAAGTTTGTGAGACATAGTAATTGCTACATCTGCTTGTTTACATCTTCTGTTTGCTTGATATGTTGATTTACATTTTGATTTTGAATGCCTTTGTTGGGCAAATGCATCTTTTGGAGGCAACAGATACTTGGAACTCATTTTTGAACTGGTCACTTTTGGGGGTAATTTATTGATAAGTTTAAGCTATTTTCATATAAGGTTATTACTGAGAGAGACTTGTCAACCCCAATGATTTTGTTAGTTGATGTTTAGGTTGATTTGGATTATATGTATTTCTCTTCCTCACCTGTTGTTTGTATTAGAGATCTTTTGGTTTGAGGTGTTGGAGATCATCAGTTCCTTCCTAGCTCTTTCGCATTCATCTGTCCCTCTAATGGAACGTATTGCTTCCTGTGTTTTCATGAATAATACTGTCATTCTTCTCCCTCCATGCATAGCATTTCTTTAAGTATTTTCTTTAATGGTTGCCATATATTGTTTTATTTGTTTTTGTCTGGACATGGCCCCATTTCTTCTTCAATTTTAAAGCATAGCTCTGCTAGATATAGAAATTTGGTTTGGTGGGTTTTTATTGCTGTCATTTGTTTGTTTGTATTTGTTTAATTTGGGTTTGTTTTTTGTTTTGTTTTGTCTTGCTTTTTAGGCTTAAAATGCATCCTAACATGCTATCTTGCTTTATTGTTACTGAAGAAAGATATGATACTGTTTTGTTCTTGTGTGTCTGTGTGTTATCCCTTACAGCTTTTAGCTTTATTTCATTGCTTTGTATCTTGACTATGATATGTGTAGGGAAATTCTTCTCTGATAATGTCTATTTGGGGTTCTAAATAATGTGTGCTTCTCTATTTTTCTGGGTTTTGGGGAGTTAGCTACTCTAGTTTCATTAAACTAGATGTCTCTTCATCTATACAATGGAGTCTGATGTTTGTTCCCTTGACTATATTCCAAACTTCTTGGAAGTATTGATCATGTTCAATTTCTTTTCTTTATGTATGTTATGTATTGTCCCAACATTATCCTTAATCCCTGAAGTTTGTTCTTATGCTTGGTCTCATCTGTTGGTAATGTCTTTCTGCTGTGTTTTTTCTTTGATTTATTATTTGTGACATTTCCATAACTTACATTAGGCACTCCTTCAATCTTTCTTTATCATTTTTAGAGTTTTTCTCATGCTTACCATTTTATTCATTTGGTTGCTATGTTATCTTTGTTGATGGTCTCAGTTCATTAATCTGCCTATTGAGTCCTCAATTATTTCTTTTTTAAATTGAACACTGAATTCTTTCTCAGTGATTTAAATCCCTTACTCAAAGGTTGAGAGGATGTAATGTGTTGTGGTAAGTCTTACATTGCTTGTGGGTTTTTTTGTTGTGTTTGTATATTTGTTGAGATGTGTGTATGCGTGTGTGTTGTGTTCTGTTTTAACTTTTCTCCTTTTTCCTACTTTTTGGCTGTATCATTTCTGTGAGTCCCCTTAGAGGATGATTTCGCTAGAAATTACATTCCTTGGTGATACTTTGAGTGGAGGGAGATGACAATAGTGCTATTCACTAATTTACCAACTGTCTGGGTTCATCTTTGCTGTTAGAGATGCTTGTCTGCTTCTTGTGTGTCCATTCAGAGTTCAGAGACCTGAGTGTGGGGATTCTGGTTAGAGAAAGAGTCGATACATTTAGTGTACATTTAAGTAGTTAATTTAGGCGGAATATGTACATTTAAGTAGTGAAACAAGGAAAGAATAGAGAAAGGAGGAGAAAGGATTTGAAGTACAATTTTTAAATGAAGTATATGGGTTGGAGTTATTAGAGATGATAAACGATCATAGGAAAATAAAAGTAGAGAATAAAGTTTTGTTTTAAAGTATAGAAAAGTATACAAAGGAAAGTCACAAAAGTCTTCTCAAGTGAGGCATGTAACATTGTAAATAGTAATAAAATTTGGGGGGGGGGGAACCTAAACAACTAAAACATTTTATAAAATTTAAAGAGGCAGTAACATAAAATAGTTGACATTATGTTCTTCTTTTCCTCTCTCTCTCTCTCTCTCTCTCTCTCTCTCTCTCTCCCTCTCTCTCTCTCTGGTGTTTTATTCAGTGGGTCTCTGGATCTAGAAGGTGTTAGACCTTTTGGTGGTGAAGCGAGGCTTGTGCAGGCTCCGCAGCACATAGTGTGGCAACGGGAACTTGAACTTGGAGTCATGGAAGCCACCCGGCAGGCTGCAATCTCTTCCACCTTCATGATCTGAATGGACTGTGCATAGGCATGGTGTTGGGCACCCATGTCTGGGTAGCACTGTATGACAGCACCAGCAGGGGTCAGGTCACGGTCCTGGCTGTACATGTTGTGTGTTCCACTGCAGGAGTCACAGTGCAGTCAGACACCCAAGTTCTTCATACACAGTGGCGATTTCTCAAACACCTGTCCACAATACACTATCTCTCCCGATGACTTCTTCATCTTCAGCTATGACATGAAATACCGGAAGCAGGACTTGGCCAGCACATGGTTGGGTGCCAAGATGTGCATTTGGTTCAGTGGTGGCACTTTGGGGTAGGCAAGCAGCGCCCTACCTTGTACTCCCAAAGTGTGCACGAAACCTTCATGGCGATGCGTCCTCATTTTCCTCTCATTAAAATGAGGCTGCTTTTCCCTGCCCTGGGCCTGTCATTTGTAACTCTCTACATGTGGGGAAATGATGCTTTTCTCTGCAGTTCAGGGATGTGAGACCATGTGTCCTCCTGATAGAAGAGACTTTTGTGAACATAGAACATACTTCCTTTCTAAGTTTACCCTAATTGCTCCCGAGTAATTTACAGCCCCACCCTTTGTGAATTAGGACTCAGACTTTCCATAGCAGCACTTTCTGTGATTTGCTTCTGACAGGATGTGAAAGCCCTCCCACCTAAGTACCGTCCTCTGCTGATCTTGGCTCCACAACACAGCGCTCCCTGTAGTCAGTTCCTGGAGTGGCAGAGCATGGGGAGTCATTTTCTCTGCCTGACAGTCTCATGGTCAGGGTCCCTGGTCACACTCTTGTGTTTACCCTTTTCTGGACAGTCCTTTCTGCATGGAGTTCACTGTCAGAGACGATCAACACTGATTTATGGTGAAGAGGCAATGAGGCCTCTTCACGGTTCAGCAACTGTGCCACTTCCGTCGGCAATTCACTGGCAGACGCATTTAAGGGTCATCAGAAGGGTATGTATGACAGCCATGGCCCTGCTGCTGCATCAATGGTGGTAGCAAAGGCAAGTGCCCAGGTCCATTCATGGGAGACATTTGCTGGAACATAGAAGAAAAATCTGCTCGGCCAGTAGGTTAGAGAGTCAGAGGGAGCAGCTTGACCCACGGTACAATTAGCCCTGGTGCTCCTCCTTCCCTTACTTGCTCAGATGCGGCCTATAGTCCGCCATCTTGGGAGAAATGGCCGGCTTCATTACCTTCGCTCTCAGCTGAGTCTTGAAGTCCAATATTTTAGCAATTACGAAGAAGTAAAAAACGCGTTGGTAGGCTGAGGAGACACCTGGTACTTAGAGAGGCATGGCAACGGTGAAGCACAAGCACGCTGACCTCAGGCGGGTGAGACTATGCACAGGGACACGTGGCAGCATGAGCGGCCAGAGGAGCTGAGTCCAAGATCAGCCCTACTAAATAGGTTCATAATTTCCTTAACTTGCATGTTGCTTTTTAACATTAAAAATAATGTGCATTTTGAGGAATCGGCAAGAAATGGGACTTCTCATGAGAAGTTTAGCTCACGTTTAGACAATCTTTTGTTTTGTTTTGTGTTTTGATTTTTCTTTTTGAGACAGGATTTCTCTGTAGCTTTGGAGCCTATCCTGGTACCAGCTCTGTAGACCAGGCTCACCTTGAACTCGCAGAGATCCTGCCTCTGCCTCCCTAGACCCGTGCCACCACCACCACTCAGTCATTTAGACAATCCTAATACTTTACATTTTCAATACTTTCCCTTCGTTATGTGCTTGGTTGTGAATATAGTCCACAACCTAAAGTGTCCACACTTGCACACACATGCATACACACATGCAAGCATATTATGGCACTATATTATCATTTCTAAATTTAGTGTGTGTGTGTGATTGTGTGTGTGTGCATGTGTGAGTGCACGCACACATGTACACACACACACAAGCATGTTATGCACTTACGGAGGTCCGAGGACTCTGTGGAGTCTGTTCTCTGCTTCTGTCTTTACATGGGTTTCAGAGTTGAACTCAGGTCATCAGTTTTGTGAAACAAGTGGCAAATGTTTTTCCCCACTGAGCCATCTCTCATGCCCCTTGTCTTCATCTTTATATTCCCTTTTAAAGGGAAAATATCATTTTTTCAGGAAGCTCACAGACTTCAAAGACAACATATCCATGAGAGAAAAAAAATCATATATGTCTCTCCTGAGGCTTTCTTGGATTCTTATGGCACCTCGGGACTTTTGGAGAGCAGGATATTAAATATTTCTTTTCCTTTTTCAAAGCAGTTGGAGGGAAGAGTGAGCGGCTGGGGTTTCTCCCACCCCTACGTGGGGAACTTCAGATAGCGTGTAGCATTGATGTGTGACATGCTGCTTCTTTCTAAAAGCATAGGAATATTAAAACACTCCTATTATCTGTGCTTAGCCTCGAGCCTCCTTTAATGATCCTCCCAGATCTTGCAAGAACTCAGACTAAATCGAGTCCATGAGTTCAAATAATAGAAACACAGTGTCAATTAATGGTTCTTGTCAGGACCCATAAATTATGATACCTAACTGTTAGCAGTTTTTATATCTCCTCACGGTACTTGGGCAGCTCATTAAAGCCTCTCGCCTTTGCGCTGATGTGCTCCTCAAAAGAAAAATCAGCCAATCAGATGGCTCTCTCGGTTGAACTCAGAGTCCAGTAGCACACATTACATTTCCACGGCAGAACCTTCCTCTCTGGCATTTGAACATATGTGCTTTTCATTTAAATTTTTATAGGCATTCTTTGCTGTATCCCAATCTTTAAAGATACACTTTACAAGTAGTTGGATTAAAACATATGGAAAAATTATCTGTAAAATGTGTTCTCTCCTTTGTTTAGCTATCAACAAAGTTCAGCTTATTTTACTTAAGTGAGTACTGATCAGTGTAACTGAGAGAATTCATACATCTTTCCCTACCACCATATGAAATTTAGAATGATAGTTGGGAATAATCGCTCATAAATCTGTGGGGTAAATAGTAAACCTGGGAGATTCCTCAAATATGAATCCTTTCTTCTCAGAATCGCAGTCTTGCTTCAGTTCGTTTCCAGGAACTAACTTGATATTACTAACGACAGCACCATTTCTTATTTTAGTACAGTAGTTGGGGTCAAATCTTGCCATCTATGAACAAGCTATTCATTTGAGATATGACATTTAAGATCATTTACCCCTATTTCTCACCTACTCTAAAGCATAAAAGACAGAACCTTCTGCCACTGAGAAATGAATGCATGCAAGGAACATATTAAACACTTTATACTGAGTGTGTGCTACATAAATGCTGACCAGACTTGTTTTCTATATTTCTGCCTCATATAATAAAACCCTGACTGATCAAGGAATATGAAGGCCAAACAGTTCATAACAGATATGCTGAGAGATCTGTCTGCATTGTCATGGTCTGGGCACAAGACTGTGTGCCCTACTCATCCGGAGATGACAAGACCTTAGCTTAGAAGCTGACTGTCCCTGTGGATTAAATCTGGTATGGAAACGACAGCTCCGGAAATTCCCAGTATGCCATGTGCCATGACTCATAAAATGTGTTACTATTCTTACTATCACCTGTATGGCTACAAAAAGTCATTTACGCCTAGACCTTTCCCACCTCATTAAAAATATGTGGAAAAGGGAAATTAAAAAAATCTCCTCACTGTAAACAGAACTGAATCAGTGTTTATAAGCTTAAGAAACCGCTATAAATAATCGTAGAAAACTATTTTAAGTAAAGGACAACTCAATCTTGTGTGATATTAAGAAACCAGAAGCCATTTTTAGGGGGTGGGAAGTTATGGATTGTAGTCATCTTGAACTGGAACTTGAGGCAAGGCAGGTTACCTATGCCACTGTCTGTCTTTGCTATGACTCAATCTCAACAAGAAAATTTAGCCCGAAATATAACTAGAAATTCACTACTAAGTTTTAGGATGCAACACTTTAACAATTTAAATCTAATAGAGAGGGCTAGGGGAAAACTTAGATAGTGAAATGTGTTCTGTATAAGCATGGAGATGCAAATTTGGATGCCCACAGGTATTAAGCACCTGTAATGGCAATGCCATGGAGGCAAAGACAGAAAGACCCGTGGAGCTCACGGAGCAACTACTGTTGTTGAATCAGTGTGCTCCGGGTACAGTGGGAGCCCCTGCCTTGGAAATGGTGCAAAGTGACTAAGGAAGATACTCAGCATTGCCTTATTCTTCACATATGCAAATTCATATTTAAATTTTCACACTCATTTATGCACACACTCAAATACATTTGCATACACATACATGTATCAAAAAACCCTAAGACCAAATTCTGTTTAGAAGAGAAAACAGAAACATAGCAGTAGCTTTGGCAATATTAAGTGAAAAATCAATCATTTCCAGATTTACACAGAACAAAATTATTGACTATCATAGACCTATGTAATAATATTATGCTATTTTAAAGGAAAGTTTTATTTTAGATTCTTGTTACTGGAAATTTTCAACTACAGTCTTGATGACCACTTGGCAGAGCTATTGAAAACGAGATTCAGATATGGACACATAGTCAACAGAATTGCTTCCACGCTCCTCTCCCTTTTTTAACAGTGTAAACGTAAAGAAATAAGTACTCAATTGTGTTAAATACAATATTTGAAATACTTCTTAGTAGGATGGAGAGGTTGTCTAGTGGTTAAGAACACCTGATGATCTTCTAGAGAACCGGGGTTAGGTTCCCAGTACCCACATGGCAAATCCAAACCTTCTGTGAACTCGGGTTGTGGGGGCTCTGATGCTTTCTACTGGATTCTGAAGGCAGTATGTACATACTACATAAGCAAGCAAATACCCATACCCATAAAATAAAAACAAACGCATCATTTAGAGGAAAAGAAATACTTCTGGAATTATATTGGTGCCATGGTTTAAATGACAGTGGTTCCCGTGGGTTGATGCTATCGAATTCTTGGTCCCCAGCTAGTAGAAGTGCTTTAAAGGATCAGGAAGTTGGATCTTGTGTGCCATGGGAAGCAGACTTGAGATTTCAAAAGAGTTGTAGATTCTCAGTGTTCTCTC
Organism: Neodon shergylaensis; assembly: GCA_025134845.1. Lineage (NCBI taxonomy): Eukaryota > Metazoa > Chordata > Mammalia > Rodentia > Cricetidae > Neodon > Neodon shergylaensis. The sequence continues at coordinate 6,275,475 of JABTXL010000186.1, forward strand.
TCTCTTTGCCTTGTGGTTGTGGATCAAGATGTGGGCTCTCACCTGTCCCTTCTTTATGTTATTATGGATTCGAGCCCTCTGAAACCATAGACCAAATTAAAAACTTTCTTGGTCACAGTGTTTTATCACAGTAATAGAAAAATAACTATGACAGTTTTTATTAAAATATTTGGGATATACTCCACTTAGTGTTGGGCTTATGGTCAACCCAACTCTTGTCAAGTTCCACGGCATATATCTGTTAGGATTTCCTGCCTGGCTTTGCTAAGCCATTGGCTGAAACCATTTTATTCATTAACCAATAAAAGCAACACATATGCAGAAGGACCTCCCACACCAGTCATCTGCTCCTGGAATCTTGTGAGTAGACGTTAGTGGTGCTCTTACACATCCACGGTACATAGTACAGCACCCATTAAGGACAAGAAAAAGAACTACTTATCATAAAATGGCACTAATGCCACAGCTAAGAAAGCACAGCCTACGGGACCCTCTATGCTTTGGCAAACAGTTGAGCCATGTAGAAAATCTTATCCACACTGGGAAAAGGTTGTAACCAGGGTTGTGATGCAGTAGATGGCTGTATCTACACATCTGGAACCTCAGCAATGTGCTCAAGGGTTTGACCGAGGCACCGAGAGAAACCTACCATTCTCTAAAGTAAATTAATTACTTAACTTTGAACATTCAGACTTCATCCATTTGGGGTATTTTTTTCTGAGAATTCCAATTTTCCTTTTCAACATAGAACTCTTATCTTGTTATATGATGAATCTAAAATTGGTAAAAATTTTAATGGCATCATTAATTCCCCATAGTTCTCAGCATCCTTAAGGCTTCCAAACTGAACACTTCACAGGGACCTAGTGTTCTGTGCTCTGGTTTCTAACAGACTCCCACATACTTATACAACTTGAAAATCATAAGAGTTTCTATCTGCTACCATTGACTTTGATGACAAGTGGTTTTTCCCTTGGAATATAGTATCTGGATTTAAACTAGTCATCATTTTGTATATACTGTACAGTGGTTAATTAGCGGTTGTAGGTATTAGATGGAGGACAAAGGAGAGATATTTCCTTGTGGCATAAGGAGAGTGTTGGGAGACAGTCAGGACTTTTAATCCCAGCTTTACCTCTTATGGTATGACCTTGGTAAAAATCAATTAAACCAATATTTGTCTCTTATTGAAAATGTGGATAATACTTAAATCTCCTGTGGGCAGTGAGATAAATGTTGGTGAGCTAATTAATTTACAAATTGCGGAATAGATTATAAGTATGAAGCACTAATTCCCCTCATTGGTAATAACTTCACGTAAATTTAAGACATTGTAGATTCTGGATTCCTGAATGAGAAATCCAAATTTAACCCTGGAGCAAATTGTAGGGACAAACTGAAGGTGACTCCTCCAACCGCTAATCCAATGTTCTTTTAGTAGGATGTTTATTCTTTAGATTCGTACAATCAAAAAGCAAAAAGCCAGCAAGCTTTCTCCATGTGTGTAAAATTTCCATAGTTGTAGTTAACAGATACAGTGACAACCATTAAATAGAGTCCTTTATAACTCATGTTAATAACAAAGTCAAAAAATAGCTTACATGGTTCATAATGTTTTAGCTTGTGTATTGTTTATTCTTTATATGTGACTTCCATATTATTATTTATGAGACAGAGTAGGCATTCAGGAAAACTTTAAGCATGATGCATTTTCTATTATCCTGCCATCTCATCTTACAGGGGCACCGTCTCATGAGCTCCCCAGTGTATTGACTCTGTTCTCTTCAGGACTGTCACACTGCTAAGGTTCTGAACTTCTGCCATGCAAACCGCCGCCATCTATTTTGAGATATTCTTACCACATGCATAGTGTTGGGATCATACTTCTCCCAGCCCATCTTCTCAGTATCATCAGTAGACCTCAGACTCCAGCCTGAGATATTAGAGGAAGAGTCCCAGAGTTTGAAAAGAACAGGGTAGAATAAGAATAGGGTTCTGCAATCAAAGTGGCTTGTCATGGTTCAGAGAAAAGATGGGTACTGCTAGGATCTTTAACAAGTTCCTTCACGGAATCACCACACTTACCATTGAACTGCTCTAAGTTTTACACACAGAGAGACACACACACATATACACATGCATGCACACACACAAAAAAAATATGAAAGAGAAAGCTATCTTGTGTTTGTAATTACCACCAACACTTTTTGTTCTCTATGGAAATGGCATGCTATGGTCTAGACACATTAAGCACCAAACACATCCTCATGTATTATTTCATAAGAGTTATATTTGGTCACATGATATTAATGATGGCCCTTGAGAACCCCACAAAATTTTCTTTCTACATTTTGCTCTATTCTTTGGTTCCTAGACCTTCATTATGCCTACCAGCATAGGCTGAATAAAATATTTTCACTTGATATAATTTTAATGACCTGATTCATATCTGTTGCTTTCATACATATTCATATGAAGACCACATAACCCCAGAAAAAATGGAACTTATGCTATGAATTGATTAGCGTATTAAGCAATCGTATCAGATGCATACAAAGTAATATGTTCTCTATTATGTGACATGATGGCTTAAGTTAAAGCCTTATTTATTCAACAGCCTGTAACTCCTATTTCATATACAACAATCTTAAAAATATTAAAAACAAAGAGCTAGTTAAGGCTCACATAGTAAAACACCTGTACAAGGAAGGGGATGCCTAAAACCTGAGAGAAATTTATAAGATTGTCTCTTTTCTATGAAAAATTCGTAGAATTTTTTTTCCCTGTTCTGTCATAGTTTATTAATGATGACTAAAAGATGAGCAAGAGAAAGTGAAACATACATCCCAAAACAAAAATGACATGATCTATGTTTCAGAGCAACAAGAATCTATCCCTGCTTACTGAATTCTTTTTTTTTAATCCTGCTTTCCAGATGATGTAGAAAAAGAAGGCCCAGGTCAGCTGAAGTCCATGATTACTGCCCAATATAGAGTATTTTTCTCTCACAAAACTTAATGCAAGGGACAGAAGAGCAACCATGCACTACGTACTATGTCATGCATGAATTCTTGAAAAGCAGAGGAATATGCGTGTGCTTGTGTGTGTGCGCGCAAGTGTGTGCAGGGTGGCACTGAAAGTACGTGTGTACTTGTATATGTGTGTACATGAGCGTGTATGTGTGCGAGAGAATAATACAAGGTTACCATCTAAGCAGAAGCTATGTTGCTTCAAGGAGGAGAACAGTTTTCACCCTGTGATTTAAAGTTGCAGGTAGTGGAAATCTCTGAGCCTCAACTGGCCCTTTAAAGGGGGAGAGAGGAAAGGACTTGTTTAATGCCGAGTCTAATCATCCCAGCAATGTTTTCAAGATAGGGCTACTCATTGCTCTTTAAAGTATGAGATTCCTACCCCCACCCTCATCACAAAAGAAGATCATAATTCACATAGCATTTATCTGCCTCTCCGTTTGGATGGTTCTGATACCTTTGAAAAGTCCGAGTCATTCTGGGATAGTTGCTTATAAGCTGCCACCGTGAGATGACATTTAAAGAGAGTGAGGGAGATATAGATAGCACCCTCCTGAACAAACAGAGCCAGCCTCGCCTAGAAAGCAAGAGAGTGAGGGAGATATAGATAGCACCCTCCTGAACAAACAGAGCCAGCCTCGCCTAGAAAGCCAGCGTGGGATGCTGTGCTTTGACTCGCTCTTCTGTGCATATGGCATCCCACAAATTATAAATTCTGTTTCGCAGAACTACAATATTTACTACCAGAGGAAAATAGATTATTAATTACAGCCAAGGGCTGCTTTGATTAAATATACAATTAATTAGGTATGCTAAGCCCATCCATCCCAGAGCTCCAAATATTTTCAGCCCGATGATTCTTCTAGTACTTTTAATTAAAATTGTTCTAAAAAGCCACAAGTTAGCTGCGTGTGCACTTAAACTGAAGTTCTCTCGGCAGTGTTTCACTGCGTTCCGTATGCCACACAATTAATCTTTAGTGATTAAATGTACATAAAATCATCAGAGATGCAAAGCAATTTGTGCAGACATGGAACAATGGAGAGCTTTTACCAGGCCTTGAAAGAATCGTCTTATCTGCTGAAAATTATTTTAAAAGCATAAAGATGTTAATTGTTTGAAGGAAGTAAATTTATACAATTTACCCTTTTCCACATTCTTCCAAATACAGCAAAATAAAATAAACAGTACTAGTACTGAGATGTTTCGTGGCAATTTAAGAACATGATGGCTCTATTTGCTGTTGCATCCAGCCCGTTGCCATGTTTTGTTTGCTTCTGAAGGCATACACAGAGTCTAGTAAGACACTCTCTTCACAAAGGACAACGAATGTATGGCAATCCCATCATGTATACTACACAGACACCAAGTAGTGGGGAGAAGAAGCCAAGTGTGCTCACAAAGTGCTGTTCCCAATGCATGTGTCATTGTTCCTGCACACACCCAGATAGGCTCAGATCCCTGGGTGAGTGCAGATCCACACCCAGTCCAGCTGTTGCTTCCTTCATGGTCGTTCTGTCTGAATGCCTCTCTGACTGTGTCTACTACAGAAAACGTCTGAGTACCCAGGTAGTATTTCCACCTGCACCTTGTCCCATCTGTGAGGCTGTCCCAGCTAACAGTGCCATGCCACATATATTCTAGGATGGGCCTTGAACAGGGTATCTCAAGATAAAAGGTATTCTAAATGTCCCATACAAAATAGTAAAGTTATTATTTTAAATAAATATCTTCAGCTGGGTGGTGGCACATGCTTTTAATCCCAGCACTCAGGAGGCTGGGTTCAAGGCCAGCCTGGTCTATAGAGTGAGTTCCAGGACAGTTAGGACTGTTTCACAGAGAAACCCCATCTTGAAAAACCAAAAATAAATAAGTAAATAAATAAATGTCTTCATTTTTGTCTTTCACAGCTTTATATCTTCTTCAATGATTTATTCCTTTTCTATGTATGTGTGTGCACATACACGTATGTATGTATGCAATACACATGCCCCATTATTCACAAAGGCCAGAGGGAGAGGCCAGATTTCCCAAGATGTTGTGAGCTGCCTTGTATAGGGGCAGGGAATAGATCCAGGGTGTTCTAGAAGAGGAGCACACACTTTTAACTGCTGAGCTATCTCTCCAACCCTTTATTCTTTAGTAATATCAATTCTTTCTTTTCCAAGTGTATTAGTTTGAGGAAATTGAGAGGATATTGAAAAGGTTTGACCCATGACTGTCAATGCTTTGAAACTCCCCTATGGAGCTGGTCTTTCTATAGTGGGTTTACATCATAGACTGAGTTCTAGCAAGCAGCGGTTTATATTCACGTGGCAGATTGATTGTAATAAATGATTTAAACTTCCTGCCTCGCCTAGAATCCTGGCAATTTATTCAGATTTGGGTCCATCCTGTCACATTTGTGTGAAATCTCTTCTCTCCTTTAGATTCTAGACTGCATATGCCTCTGGTGAGGAAATGGGCCAAGCAAGTCCTTTCTAGTGTTACTTCTCTTGTTCTAAAGCTATTACATATTCCACTTGGTAAAGCTTATATCCCATGTGGTATATTTTAGAAGACATTATTATAAAATATGTGGAATGACAGACAGAGGGAGAAAGAGCTAGATAATAGAGAGAGATGATAGATAAACAAATAGAGCAATTGGTGATAGGTAGAGAGTGAGAGAGAGACAGAGACAGACAGAGAGAGACAGACAGAGACAATGGACAGATAAATAGACAGAGATAGAGATTTATAAAGGGTCAATCTCCTACTTATCAAGGTGGATAATACTCAAAAGAAAAAAGTGTTTGTGGCTGCTAGAAGTAGGTATTTTCCACATGTATGTATTTTCTAAAACAACCACTAAAATTAAAAGCCTACAAAAGATGCATTTCCATATAGAATGCATTTATAGTTTTATGATCAATCTTTATCTCTCACAGCTCACATTCCTGATCAATGTGAAGTTAAATGATCAGAGTTCAAATCACAGGAAGGTTGTATGGAAAGCTGCTTATGTGGTTTGACGGATAAAAATACGAGAATGGGAGTATCCATGCCCCATGTCATAGCCCTTTGAATCTCTTCTCCCAACTAGGCTTTCCTGAGCTACCCAGCCTCAGCCCAGGCACATATCACATCTCCCCATTTCCTTCCTAGTGATTTCTCTACACCCATTCACTTGTTTCTCATCACAGCCTTCAGGATTATTCTCCCAAACATAAACAATACCATACAGCTTTCAAGGGAAAAGCTGTTGCAAACCTACCCCTTGGCATAGCCTGAAGAGGGCAATGGATCCTTGTCAGCCTCCAAAGGCTTCTCTAACGCCTCCACACAGCCCTAAGAAGACTTGCACTTCCATGCCTGGGTCAAAGGATGGAGCAGCATAGCCATGAATCTCCTTATCCCTTTGTTGTCCCAAAAAATTCTTAACACTGCCATTAAAATCTTTGCAATTTTATTACTGGCTATGCATCTAAACTCATTAATTTCTTGAAGTAAAATACTGAGATCTGAAGATAAGCAATAAACTAGGCATGATCTTAGATATAATAATACATAAATATGTGTATACACTTTGATTATATTTCCCCCATTACCCTCTCTCATGCCCTCATAGCCCCTTTTTTCTTCCCTACAAATCCACTGCCTACCCACCTGTCTTCTTGCCCCTTCGGTGGCCCAAGGCTTTTAATTAGAGTTGCCTACATGAACACGGGGGAGAGGTTATTTACGAAGCAAAGATACTTAACCAGTAGCCACACCTCTAAGGAATATAACTCACCTTTCCTAAGCAACTACTGACAACTTGCAGTTCCCCCAGAGTGTAGGAAATTCTCCTGAACCCCTACCTCACCCTGGTAGCATGCTGATGGTCACAGTCTTGTACAGGTCTTGTTTAGAGAGGCATCATCACCACCACAAGTTGTGAGTACAACATTGTTAAATTTTGTTGTTGTTGCTATTGTTGTTGTTGTTTCTTAACAACCATTTGTGCTCCCATTACAAAGGTCAGAGAAAGAGTTTCCTCTAAAGGCCAGAAACTTCTTTTCCTTTTCTTTTTTTTTTTTAGCAAAATGAGAAAAAAAATGAGTTTCTCTATTGAAACCTTTAAGTACTAGCAGCTTTTTAATAGGTTGTTTAATTGCAAGGAAGTTTTGTTCTTCAGGAAAAGTTTGAATTGATTTTAACACTCTTTTCCTTGTTTGTGCCTCTTGTCTCTTCATCCTCCGACCTGTTTCCCACAATGCTAGCTCTCCAGCAGAATTTCTCATTAAGTTTGAGATAGTTGGATCTGATATGTCAGAGACTCAACAGATAGGTTATTAATAACCACCTGCATGAGCTGTACATTATCCCGGGAAGCGAAAGGTCAGGGCGCACTGGTTACCCTATCGTTTCATCGGTGGGCTCCTCTCCATAGCCTTTCCATCATTACTCACTGCTTAGGGAGCCACTTGAGATAGAAAACGTCTTTGTGTAGAGATGAGAGCACTCCCACCATTAGCCAGGAGGCAGCCATTTATCTTTTTAAACAGCTTAGCTTGGAGAAGAACAGGACGCTCAGTGACATTCACCAAATGAAGTGTTATGACAGTGATAAAGTCGGCGATCCCAATGGTGGATTTTTGCCTATAGGGATGTGTGTTTGCACATGCGCGTGCATCTTCTCATGCACAGATGAGATGAAATCAATTTCGGGAGTGAGGGTGTGTTTCTCTAAAGGTATGCAAGAGACCAGGGCTGGAGATGGCTCAGCAGTTAAGAGCACTTGCTACTCCTCCAGAGGACCCCAAGCTGGGTTCCCAGAATCCATTTGGGCAGCCACATAACTCTTAAAACTCCAGTTTCAGAGGATTTCATACTCTCCTCTGGACTCAGGTGACATCTATACACACTTGGTGCACACATGCGTGTACACACAATCACACACACTACTTTTAATCTTATCTTGAAAAATATTTAAAAGGTACATGAGAACAGAAGCAAACTCTGTAGGAGGGTCTTCATCAACCAATTCCTTATAACTATTTGGGAACTCTAAATGATTATAGCATAAATCCATTTTTAACTAATAACAAGACAATATTTTTGTAATAGGTCAATCTGACATAATTTTTGCTCGTCAAAAAGTTCCAAGATGTCAGCCAATTCAGAGATATGTGATTGGCCAATATGCAGAGGAGAGGTGCCTGTTTAGTGCTCAGCCCTAAGTCAGACATCTATATAATACCCCCCCCCCCCCACTTCTCAAGGTACAGGGAAGAGGAGACAGAAATATCGTGCAGGCCAGTGGACATGAAAGACTGGTCAAATTAGTGTGTTCATGAGATCACAGCAGCTATGGCTGCCTAACCAATAGCGGCGCAAGACCAAGCCAGTCAGCATTAGCACGGCCAGAGGAGGGGCCCATGATGTGGCCCCCCCTAGCTGAGGAACTATGGCAGCTGATAGCTGCTGAGGGCAGGAAAGCCAGTTTTCTTCAGCAGTCTTCTGTTTTGTTGTGTTTTTCAAGACAGTTTTTCTTTCTGTAGCCCTGGAACTAGCTCTGCATACCAAGCTGGCCTTGAACTCAGGGAGAGCCAACTGCCTCTGCCTCTTGAGTGCTGGGATTACAGGTGTGAGCCACCACTGCCCAGCCAGCCATAAGTAATTTTAACAGCGGGGTTAAGTCACATAGATACACACTGCATCTTTCTCTGCCTTTTTTTTTTTTTGTTGCTATTGTTTAAATTAGGAATCTTCCAAAGCACAAATCTTTTGTTTGTTCATTTGTTTCTTGTGGTTGTTGTTGTTGTTGTTTTTGACAAAGTCTCATTGTGTAACCCAGGTTGGACGCAAAGTCATAATTGTGCTTAGGCCTCAGCTTCTAAAGTGCTGATGCCGCAAGTTGCGCCGCTATGGCTGGTCCACGGGGGCTACTCATATTGATCAGAGTTCTGGACAGAACCACAAGGCACAAATAATTAAGTGGAAGAAGATTTAACGGTAGGGGAAAATGAAGAGATGGTTGTCAAATGAGAGGAAAAAGTCTAGAGAAGAGCAATAAAGGGAAGTCTTTATCTGTTTGATTTTTTTATCTTTTTTTATTTTATTTTATTTTTTTTAGTTGTTGCAAAAAAAATTTCCCATTTCCCTCCCCCTCCTCGCACACATCGCCCCCTCCTCCTACTCCCCTCCCCCTCTCTCCCTTCCCTCCTCCATTTCCCCTCCCTCTCGAGAATGAAAAGTAGTCCAGATTCCCTGCCCTGCAGGAAGTTCACGGTCCTCCCACTTCTATCCAGGACCAGGAAGGTGAGCATCCAAACAGGCTAGGCTCCCACAAAGCCAGTTCATGTATTAGGATCGAAACCTAGGGCCATTGTCTGTTGAAATAAGGAGCGGCCGGGGCTGTGTCCCCAGCATCCCAGCCG
>JABTXL010000186.1:6284917-6337478 GCA_025134845.1 Neodon shergylaensis
TATCTTTGTCCTGGAATAACTCTGTAGACCAGGCTATCCTTGAACTCTCAGAGATCCGCCTGTCTCTGCCTCCCAGGCATTGGGATTAAAGGCGTACGCTACCACATCTTGAAGTCACAGAGGTCAATCTCCCTCTGCCTCCCAAGTGTTGGGATTAAAGGTGTGTACTACCACACCCAATTACTTTCTTCCTTTTTTTATTTTTAAGAACTTTTAACTTTTAGCTTGCATACATTTTTAACACACTGTAAACCATTTAGAAATTTTCTTTGTCTTTGAATCTCTCTTTACTGTATATCTCTCTTTTTCTGACCACACGAGCCTTTAAATTACCAAGCAATATCAGTAGGACTAAAGCCGTGGCTTTGATGGCTGGATCCAGCCCATTCCTTAGCTTTCCAGCCTCATGGCTGAGGTACTGGCCGTAGCCACGTTTATCGCCATAACTCTATGGCATTTCAAGGTCCCTGCCAGCAAGCGAGCTTCAGCAGCCTGTGCTTGCAAACCGCACGAACCGCCTGCGTAAAAGAGTTAGAGTTTGCCCTGGCAGGACGGCCCAGAAAGCCGGCATTTTTAAACGGCGCAGCTTTTTTCCTGCTACGGCTGAAAACCGAAAAGCATGCGTTCAGCTTTTTGTCAACAACGTTTAAGTGTTTCGTGGCAGGACCTCTTAATGAGCTGCAGGGTTTTGCAGCTAAAGCTAAGTCAGGAAGCCTCTCTTAATGAGAGCGCTTGCTTGCTTCTAGCAAGCAGAGCAGACCCGAGAAACTGCTGCTACCAAGAAAACATGCTTCACTCCATTCTTTCCCAAGCTTTCTCAGGCTTTCAGTGGATTTAGCTGTCCACACGTTAGGGCGCCATTTGTTGAAATAAGGAGCGGCCGGGGCTGTGTCCCCAGCATCCCAGCCGCCTGCTCGGCTAGCTTATGCCCCGAAATAACAACACACAAACTATATTCTTTTAAATGCTGCTTGGCCCATTTCTATCTAGCCTCTTCTAGGCTAACTCTCACACCTGGACTAGCCCATTTCTAATCATCTGTGTAAGCACCCCAAGGTGCGCTTACCAGGAAGATTCTAGCCTACATCCATCTTGGGTTGGAGCTTCATCGCTCACGTCTGTCCGGGAGACTGGAGCATGGCTTCTCTCCTCCCGAGAGCAGAGCTGTCGAGTCTGAGCTCACTTCCTCTTCCTCCCAGTATGCTATTCTGTTTATTCCTCCCACCTATGTTTTAACCTATGAGGGCCAAGCAGTTCCTTTATTACTTAACCAATGAAATCAACAGATTGATATATGACACTCCCACATCAATTGTCCTTGGCTTCTCATCAGCCTTCATTGTCCGCCAAGTTCAGAAAATCCAGTTTCATCCCATGCTTATTCAGTCCCAGTCCCGCTGGCCTTGGTGAGCTCCCGATAGATCAGTTCCACTTGGGTCACCGGACTGAGCTCTTAAGATCCAAATGAGGAGCAGAAGGAGGGAGAACACGAGCAAGGAAGTCAGGACTATCTGTTTGATTTTTAATTGATAAAGGATGCCTGTACTTGATTACGGGATATACCGTGGTGCTTTAGTATATATTACACTGTGGGAAAAGATTTAATCTAGTTAACACATAGCTTGTGGGTTGCATTTGGCTTTGTGTAGTGAGTTCTTTCAGTATCTACTTACAACTTGGAAAGCGCAACCCATTTTTATCGTGTACCCCATATTATCAAACTCGGAGAAGGAACAGGAGTTGCTCAGACAAAAAGTCTTTCTTATGTGTAGACCTGGAAGGTGAGACAGGGATGTGAGCAAAATGATGCATGCATGGCAACCTGAAAGCCACACGGGGAAAAGAATGTCTTCTTATCATTGGTGAGCAAGCCACACAGAGGACGTGGGGTGCTTGCAGAGGCCATGGAAAGGACTCCGAATATGTTCAATCCCAAAGTGGCTGCATTGAACTCAGCAACTGGGTAAAAAAAAAAAAGGACAGAAGAAATGATTGATTCAAACGTAAGGCAACAGTGGAAACAGCATTTGTGAAAGGCGCAGCCCCAGGAAGTTTTCTAAGCATGCTTATGAGTTGATTCAGGAACATTTTTGAAAAGATCACAGCAGATTCTTTACATCTGAAAGGGAAAGGAAAAGTGAGCATTGTTTATGTCTGAGAAATTCTATCAGAGTGAACCATGGGTAGATCACAGAGTAGCAGGCTGGACCATTGTGGTGTTGTGACCCCCATTGAGGGATTTCAAGACTGGGTCTTACTAGGTAGCATAAGCCACACTAGAACCTGATACCTTCCTGCTTCAGCCTCCTGAGTCATAATTTTGTGAAAGCCTCGCTAGATTGCTGGAAGTCTTCAACAGGATCACATATATAAATAATTTTAACCTAACCAGTTTTGTTAGTTCTTGGTGTGTATGGTGTCTGACTTAGTCAGTGTTCTATTTATGTGAGGCGACACTACAACCATGGCAACTCTTACAAAGGAAAGCATTTAAAGGAGCTGGCTCACAGTTTTGGAAGTTTAGTCATTTCTCATCGTGACAGGAAGCATGGCAGCACAAAGGCAGACATGACGCTAGAGAAGGAGCAGAGAGTTCTACATCAGGATTGACAGGCAACAAGAAAAAAGAGTGCCATTGGATCTGACTTGGACTTCTGCAACCCCCAAACCCATGCCCCATGACACACTTCCTCTAACAAGGCCACACCTACTCCAAAGGCCACGCCTCCTCCAATACAGCCACACCTCCTAATCCCTGTCAAGTGGCACCACTCCCTAATGACCAAGCATTCAAATATATGAGCCTATGGGGATCATTCCTATTTAAACCATCATCGTACCATACAATGCACTTAGCAGGAGAGGATGCAAAAATGTTACAAGTTATAACCTAAGCAATGGTCTTTAGTGGGGTATCATACAATTCCAGAGCATGCAGCACACACACAGGCATACAAGAGGCCAGCATCAGCTGACTAGAGAGAGGATCTGTGCACACAACACCATTACTCTTTTCTGCACAGAACTGTAAATCAGTGGACAGAACAGGAGGGTCCAATGCCAGGAGTTTGCATTCTCTGGGCCAACTATGTGCCTAAATCCTGGGGGTTTCAGAGCTCTGGGGAATGTGTGGTAGACTCATACAGAAAGAAAAGGAAGCCACCTCTCCCTCATGGTCCAGACAAGACAAAAGAAGCTTAAGGCCCACCTCTGGGTGAGCCTGCTCATTTTGTCACATGGATATTTACTGTGTAATCTCCCAAAATCTGACCACTGGACTGTCTGTGGAGGGCATGGATCACAACAGGTGTGGAGGTCAATGTGGTCTATGGTTTTACATACTATTTACATGAATAATGAATATATCCCTACCCAGCACAAGTTGTTTTCTCACTGATAATTTTTTTATAAAAACTTAAAATTAAGCAAAGCAGGTGAAGCATCATGTCCAAGCAGAATTATAACACTCCAGCCATTCATATTTTCCTTTTTTTTCTTTTTTTTAATATTTATTTATTTATTATATATACAATATTATGTCTGTGTGTATGCCTGCAGGCCAGAAGAGGGCACCAGACCTCTTTACAGATGGTTGTGAGCCACCATGTGGTTGCTGGGAATTGAACTCAGGACCTTTGGAAGAGCAGGCAATGCTCTTAACCACTGAGCCATCTCTCCAGCCCCCATTCATATTTTCAATCTGAAATTGGGTCATAGCAGTACAGAATCACTGGTATCTATACTTCCTTTATTGAGGTTTTTTTTTTTTTTAATTTTGAGACAGGGTCTCCCTATGAAGCCCTGGCTGTCTTGGAACTTGTTACATAGACCAGGTTTGTCTCAGATTTACAGAGAGCCACCTGCCTCTGCCTTCCAAGTGCAGGCATCAAGCAGTTTGCCACCACATGCAGTTTATTAAATACTCTTACGTTTATTCTCTCTTGGAAGATATAGATGCTTAGAAACCTATATTTTTCTTAAGAGGCATGGGGGACTTGATACCCTCATCAGTCCCAGATAGCTAATTCTAGAACTGATCACTCATTGGTGACTTCTTTGAACTCAAAAGTAGGGAGCCAGTTGTTTTCTTGGTATCAAGAGACTTGTGAATGTGCTTGGCTGTGGAGGGAAAACAATCAAAGAGAAGCAGCTTGTATCCAAGTGGAGACACTTGGCCCCTGGGAAGTGTCAGAATGAGTGACCGGTTTGCTCAGTGCTTCCGAAAGTGTAGATGATCCCATCAAACAGAAGCATTGTCAAACATTACCATAATATGGTTTACATATGAAAAGCTGCCTTCTTTACTTACATTCACAGGTTGCTAGGGATTAATTAGTCCATCTGCCACAACAAATGAATTCACACATCCTTTGCACCGACTGCTGAAAAGTGAATTTTTATCCACTTAAAACTGAACCACCAATATAATGAGAAAGTAATTACTTCCGAAAACACGACACCTATTTTCCATACATCAAAAACTTCTATGTGTTTATCACAAGCCATCACTCAGATATATAATCGCAGAACTATTTTTCAACGTAGAACTGATTGGGGGAAGAACTTCATGCAATCAGACATCGTGTCCCATCATATGTGTTCATTGGGTGATCAGAGCGCACACTTGATTCAGTTAAGAATCTTCACTTGCATCCATCCCCCAGTTTAGTCTTCATGAGCACATCCCACTACTTAGTCTGTATGCGCATAGCCCTATGCCAGAAGCTAGCCCACCTGGGGATAGCCCTCTGCCATATTTAATCTGCATGAGCATCTCCCTGTCCAACCATCTAGTCTGCCTGAGGATAGCCCCATTCTCCTATTTAGTGTGCATGAAGATAGCCCCATGCCTCTATTTGTCTTGGAACTTATGCTTGGCCTCTCCGCTCCTCTTCTTTGCCTTGGACTATCTGTTACCTTGTTTTGTCACATGTCTGCTTTCCCACTTACCTTGAGTCAAGTGGCTTACATACCTTTCCAGGTCACAGTCCTCGCCCTCTGATGGCCGGCCTGTTCCCAATGTCAACTCAGCAGATGTTTGCAGTTGCGCTGTAATTGCTTCATTGAAACAGAACTGTAGCAAGCTTGAGATGCCCTTACCAATTTCCAGTTATTACAGTGACATGCATTTGTACAATTTTCTTTACGGCGCTTGATTTCTCTCTCACTCCATATCAGAACCCCTTCACTGAAGTCCCCTTTCCTACACAATGATTGAGTCCACCTGTACCCCCTCAAGAAACTCCTTCGCATGAAGACTTCAAGCTCTGGCCCATGAGTTGGCAGATTTTAACATCACAGCTTTTCCAGCAGTTCTGCTTCTAAGCCTCTCTGCCCCTCTTTGTCTTCCCCCAAATCAGCTTTTCTATTTCTCGCAATGAAAGATTACCTTGTTGACACTGAGTATCAGAGTTAGCTTTCTACTTTTTTTCCCTACCTTTTCTAGAGAGCTTCTCTACTTCCTGTCCTAAATTCCAAAGCAAAAAAAAAAATCCCTGTGCGTTGTCCATACAAAATCATGTTTAAGACTGAACCATAGAAGGATCTGGAAGGGAAGGGGAAGCAGGCACGACAGTGAAGTACCAGAATCATAAAGGCAGGACCCATGAAACACCAAACCCCTGATGGTTTATAATTTCACTACTTGAAAATCTGGTTCTTATAACAGATTATTTATTAATTTGCTGCACGGTTTTCTCACAGAAGGGTGGATATTCTTCCGATATTGTTTCCTCTAGCCCTACCTGCAGATAACTGAGCAAGGCAAACTGCCAGGAAAAAAAAATACTAATTAATCTTTTTTTTGTTGTTGTTGTGAAAGCCATAATTTATAAAATGGTGACCTTTTGGAAGGCTAACAATATGTTGATGAACTTCAAGTGAAGTGAAAAAACTGTTTAGTATTAGTAGTACTCACATTTTCTAGGAGCGCACGTGGAGCATCAGAGCCTTTAAAGGTCAGAGACCTCCTTACTTTGAGAGATATTAACCGGCTTATGAAAATAGAGGTCAGCCATATGGTAGCTGACAGAAAAGAGCACTGCCCAATAGGGAAGTAAGATATCTGAGATTACATTGACTGTCCTTTTGAAAGATTATATTTGACTGTCCTTAGAGCAAAGAATTAAATTTGCATATAAATGCCACGATGGCGAATGAATAAGTGTACAGGTCATAGACTAAACAGCAAATGATCTTCTGAATAAATGTTAATGTTATTGGTATACACGGAATGTTGCCGTGAGAACTAGTGGGTATTTTTGCATGCCAAAATGCTTTTCAGTGAATTTTACATTTCTGCAGATTTTATTATACAGACTGAAATAGTCAAAATTAACCTTAACGCATAGGTACACAAGGAATGATTACGGAAACTCATTTTTAATATAATATTTATCTTTAGAGAGTTTTATACATGCATGAGGTGTATTTTTATCATATCTACTCCCCATGCCACCATCCGACTTTCTGGACTCCCCATTACATATGTCCTTCATGACTTCATGCCTTCTCCTCCTCTGTTTTTCCTCACTGAGTCCATATGCTGCCATACACATGCGTGTCATCCACCAGAGCTCTGGAAGCCTATATCATAGAATGGTAGAAGATTGTTTTGGGTTTTCTTGTTTGTTTCCTAAAAGTCTCCTACATTTGGTTTGGAACCTCTTTTTTCACTCTGGGAAATGTTCTCTTACAATTCTTTTTAAAATGTCTTCTATGCCTTTAAAGCAAGATTATACTTCTATGACTAACAAACTCAGGTTTGTTATTTTCGGAGTGTTACTTGTATATGGGAATGCTTACTGGAGACTTATTATTATTATTACTTTTACTATCATTATTATTATTATCATCATCATCATCATCATCATATTTTTGTCCTGGTTAGATTGCTTCAGTTCCTCCTTCACCGTTCAAGCTCCAATAATCTGTTCTCTCTATAATGTATTCTGTTAATGAGATCTTGGAGGTTTTTTTTTTAAATTTGACTCATTGTGCTTTTTTTTTGCCAGCATTTCAAATTCAATTTTCTCCAGTATTTCTCTTTTTGTTGAATTCCTCTTTCATATCATCCACAGCCTTTTCTTATTCCGTTAGGCTCTTTGTTAGTCTCTTTGAACATTCTTGTAATCACGATTTTGAGTTCTCTGGGCCTTCATCTAGTCACACTAATAGCTTTTTTTTATAGAAGTTATACTTTGTTAGGGTTTTTTGGGGGGTTACACATGTTATTTCATTGCTTGGTTTAGTTTTTATTAACTACATTTATTTCAGTGAAGTATTTGCAATTGTAAAATAATACTTGGGTGTAGTAGACTTGAATGTGTTGTTCAGAAAATAGTTCCTCAGTCCAGGAGCTCAGGATACCTGGTGCAAGCTCTGGCTTATCCCCTAAGTACTATATTAAGTGGAAGAGCAATCCCAGGTAACATCACTACTATTCAAGTATCATACCAGTCAATTAATAACAGTGGCCCTCTCGACCTCAGTAACTGTGGGACGCTAACTAACCAGGGAGAATATGGAGGGAGCATTTTCAGATTTTAGTTAATACAATTAGAAGTATGGGGAAAGTAGGGTGGGTAGGAGAAGAATTAAATCTTGGGTCAACTTTGTGAAGTAGCAGGGAGGGGAAAGTCGGGATACTGTGTGGTAGGTCACCAATGGGAAAAGAAAGGGAAGGATGCAAGGACTAGAAAACAACAGAAAAGAAGGACATAGGAATGGATTTTATGAGATGAGCTGAAAAGTATACTAAAGAATGGTTAGTGTTAACTGGGTGGAGAATCACAGACAAGGGTCTCAAAACCCCAAGAAGTACACAAACAAGAACAAAACCACCACGACACATGTATGCAAGGGTGGAAATTAAGTAGAAAGGCATAAGAAATCAAGAGAAGATGTCGTGCTGGTAGAGCTGTCGTGAGTTGAAGGGTGAACTTCTCAGATCCTTTTGTCTCTAGCAGGCTTTGTGTGGTACTGGTGTAGAAGCCTGGGGCCCCTGGCTTCTACCGCGGCCTCCTCTGGTTCTGTAGATCTGGTGTATATGAAGAATAGCTTTATTTTCCCCCTTTATTTTATTCTCTCTCCAGGGCAGCTTTCTAGGCAGGTTGATGTGGTACCAGTTGGAGCGGGTTTCCAGCAGAGCTCCGGTCTTCAGTCTTCCTGCCTGTTTCTCTGCAGAGACTTCTATTAGCTCCAGTCAGCCATCTATAGACACTGTCTTTCTGCAGAGCAAAGGTTTACTGTGTTTTAAACTTGTTTTCTTTCACAAGGTTCAGCAGCAGGGTTCCTACTCTCCTACCTTACCTGGCACACGCCACAGAATCTGGAAACTCGATTTTTAAAATTGTTTTTGCTTTGAAGGTCACTAAAACAAACATGAATGCTGAACATAAAAATTAGGTTAACCCAGTCAAGACATCGAGCCCCCTCAGGGAAACACTAGATTAATGGCATTGTCTGTCTATTGCTTGCTGGCAGACACACTTTATGCACCAGTAGATTCTAGTGTGTGACTGAGGCAAACCTGGTGACACGTTTCCCCTTTCCTTAGACATTGCTTGAAGCGCCTTCCAAGGGGTGTAGTACTTCACCCTGTCACTGACAGGAAGAGGTTACTTTTGACGCCAGACTGTCAGAAAGGTAACATAGCAACACAGTTCCAGGAGAGGGTAAATTGGTAGGAAGACACTAGGAGTTCTTTCAGAGAGAAGTAGAGTAGAACATAGCAAAAAAAAAAGTGCACTAAATTTAAGGATAAAAGACTTGGGGAAATGAGTCGGCAGTTCTCACCTCCGTTCTGACCCTTGAAATTTCTCATTGCTGCTTGCTCGTTCTCATAGTCTGAAACTCATAGATACTGGCCATACTGGGTGACATGGAGGATGACAATGTTCATCACAGAGCTGGGGTTGTACTCCTGCATTCTGGCCTCTGTTTATGATTCTCTGTCTATCCTCAGGGAGATGGTGGCAGTCCTAGCCCTGGGGCACAGTCACCCAGAACAAGCTCAAGGAATAAACAGCTGTTTACCTAAGCGTCCTATGTCTACATACCCTCCATGACCAAGTTAAACATGCCAAGCTGCTGTCAGTGAAATCGTGGGATCTTTCTTCAAGTTCAATGCACAGAGACAAGAATCAGAATGTGAACACGTGGGCTGGTGAATGTGTGCATTTCCCTAAATGCCAATCAGGTCGCCATCTGAGTTTCCCTAGTGATCCAACAATGGAACTGGGACATGTTTTGCTGGTGTGGAAACTTAACTGCTCATTTTTTGAGGGAACATTAACTCTTTCAGGGTCCATTGAGCAAATTAGCTCCCCTAGGTCATTAAACTTGTCTCGATATGACATGATGCCTTCACCTAGTACCGTATCATCAACCCATTACCCCACACTTGCTCTGAGCAGACACACTTTCTTTGTCTACTCGGGGAGAGAGAATGTGCTCATTTGAATGTAAGCAATTGTTACATAGCCAACATGACTTCCTTCCCTCGTTAGACAATCGGGGCTCTTTAAGAGTTCGTCAGCTCATGGCAGATATCACTGCTTCACCAACAAACCAGTGGCTTAGATAGATGTCTGATTGACCCCGTTTAGGATTTTGGGGGCATTATGTTGCTGCTCAATATCTCTTCATATTTGAAAAAGCCAAGATGGATTAATTTCACGTAGTTCTGCATTCTAGAGATATTTATTAGAAGACCCTCCTCTGACAGGTTATGTTATCAGGACCTATTTGAGGGCAATAGTGTGACACCATTTAAGAACAGTCTGGGAAAGAGGAGAACTGTGCAGAAAGTTTGGATTCTACAAACACTGGGGGACATTGCTGGCCTTTAGAAGATAGATAAGAAAGAGTCCCACGAAATGCAAATGGTCTGTCACTTTTGGCAGATAATAAGGGAGAAGGGATGGCAAGTTCCCCCATCTTTTATGTCTGAAGCTACCTTGATGAGTTAGGTGCGGGGGGCGGGGTGAGGATGCTGAAGGGGTGTGGCATCCTCTCTCTTTAAGGGATTTAGAATAGTGTTCATTTCAAGCATGTCCAAGTCATCTTGGATCTTATCAAAATGCTAACTCGGCCTCAGCAGGTCTGACATAGATTCAGGGATTCTACATGTTCACAGTCTTCTCCATGATGTTGATACTGCTGGCTGATGGGCCATGCTGAATTGTGATGGTTTTAAAAGTTGCATGCACTCAATAACATGGTCTTGAATAGCATGAATATAATAAAATTGTAAAATATCATGAAAAAGTAAATTTCAGATGGTTTTTAGCTAACTACTAAAAATATCACAAAAGATTGCTAATTTTTAAGTGTTGTATGCCTATTTATGCACTGTTTCTACCAAGCTGAAGATTTTGACCGATGTAGAAATTTTTCATTTTCTGATGTAGGGTTAAACCATTAAAACTTTATTAACAATTCTGGTGGTGTTTTATTAATCAACTCCAGATACTTCATAAAACTGTAAAATTGGTTTTTTTTCTTGCCAGTTTGTTGATTCCTTATGTTGGCAGATAGTACAGCAAATGTCGATGTCTAATTAAATAATCTTTCAAACAATTCATATGAGCGCTGGTCAATCTGTCCTGGAAGCCTTCTATTCTTTACTCTAAGACGTGCACTGCCCTTGTGTTCTTTATAGGTCAATGGCAAGGATCTGTCAAAGGCCACCCATGAAGAGGCAGTGGAAGCTTTTCGAAATGCCAAGGAGCCCATCGTGGTGCAGGTGTTAAGACGGACTCCCCTCAGCCGACCAACGTATGGCATGGTCCCGGAAGTCCAGCTCATGAATGCCAGCACACAGACAGACATCACGTTTGAACACATCATGGCCCTGGCCAAGCTTCGACCCCTCACTCCTCCAGTGCCAGACACCTGTCCGTTTCTGCTTTCAGACAGGTATCTATCTCTCCTTCTCTCCTTCCTCCTAACGCCTTGTTTGTTGGTCATTCGCCATCTAACGCAGGCATTAGAAAGAGCCAGAAGTTGACAGTTCCGGGACAAACTCCCAGCTCTGTTTGGAAATATCTCCCCACTGCGTGTGTGCTCTCAATTAGTTCTCAGCTATGCCTGCCGCTCTCCTCCCTGGTCACACAGCTGGCTGTGCTCTGGAATCAGACTTCCCGAGGCACCCTGAGA
Source organism: Neodon shergylaensis (assembly GCA_025134845.1). Taxonomy (NCBI): domain Eukaryota; kingdom Metazoa; phylum Chordata; class Mammalia; order Rodentia; family Cricetidae; genus Neodon; species Neodon shergylaensis. The sequence goes on from JABTXL010000186.1 coordinate 6,296,078, forward strand.
AGCCCAGCTCTGCTTCCCTAGCCTTGCTCTCTCTACCCCTCAAGGCTCAGAGTAGAGTCAGGAAAATAACTTTTCTCACCAAAGCTGCCAGAAAGCCTCATTAAGGCTTAGGTGAAAGTGACATACTGGCACTAAGTTCTCTCCCTGCGTCACCTCTCTCTCCCTCGCTTTTCCTTTCTTTACAAAAGAATCCAGGAAATTGATTTAATTCAACTACAATTCTCCAAAGAAACCAATTACCAGATGTATTGAGATGCAAACAAGGAGTCTTGCTTTTTCACAGAATAAATAAACACAACACGCTGAAATAAGGAGTAATTATGGGAATTTTCCTCCCAATTTTATAAAATTTAAAGGCGGGTGTTTTATTTAAATAATGTCACCTGTCTGTTTTTTGTCCCACACATTGTGTCCTCTGTGTTAAGTAATTTTCACACATTGCCCAGAGTTGCTTCCTAAGAGCAATGGTCCCTTCAGGCTGCATTTCTCTATCCCAGCTTCTAGTTTGTAAAACACCCACATTAGTGTGCCTGGTCCCAGCCTATTAGTTACTTCCATAGCCTGTTTCAGTGAGTCACGGGCACACAGCGGGCTCGCCTGGGAACCATAAGGAACACTCGTAGGAGCCCCAGTCTTGCCTCTAGCCAATTAATTAAGACATTTTAGAGTGGACTTGAGCAACAACAATTTTTCAAACATTCCCCGAGGCAATTCTAATGTCCAAGCAAGTTTTTGAAACTGTCTTGAGACTTCAGCTTGCAAGAGGGCACAGCCTGTGGTGTACGTGTCTGTGTGTCTGTCTGTCTTCATTCCCCCACTACATATTCAGTAACTTTTGTACCAGGTACAAAAAAAAAAATGAAACTGTGGAAAGCTGTAAAGCCAGTAGCCCCTAGTATTTCTATTCTGCAGTGAGAATGAACAACAAACAAACAAATGAAATTCATGCTTTCTTGAGTAGACAGTTAGCTTTTATTAACCTGACTTGAACACGTTCCAGGTAATATTCCAAGTGTTTTACATCGCTGCTCTATTGAGTCCTTGTGGCAGCCTTGGGTCAGAATGCCTGTATTATTACCTTCCCCATGTTGGAGACGAGGAGACACATGTGAGGCACTTGGCTCAGACCACACAGCGAGGAAGTTCTAGAGTCTGACTTCTGCTCTGGGTGGAGACTGGCATCCCTTAAGTGGCGTGGACAGATGCTTCCCCCAGGTCCTGTAGCTCTCCATTTTGCTGCAGCATCTCTGTCCTCACCATGTGACCCCACAGTATCCATATTTTTCTTTTAATTATTTCCTTATATTAAAATTGCCACTCTGCTGGCTTCCTCATTCATTAAGGCAAGAATTAGATTCTGTGCATGAGCATGTTTCCAGCCCTTGGCCCAGAGCCTGGCATCTGGTGGGCACTCAGGAAATGTTTGTGAAATGACTAAGCTCTTCCTTATGGCAGCGTTCCCTTCTTAACCAGCTGAAGAGCAAAGGGAACACATCAGTGCCCCAGAAAAAGAGCTGCCACCTTCTCCTTGTTTGCAGAGCAAGGGGGATGTATCCACCCAATAGACAAGCAGTCAGGATGCTTCCTTGTACCGCTTTTGCTGTCTGGTCTCACATCGCTTAGTTTTGGCCGAGCAGCAGTCATAGAAGTAGTAAGAAGATGCAAGTGAGAATTTAATCAGACCCTGTAAGAGGACATCAACAAAGGACTCACCATTTAGACAAAGCAGAGCAAGTATATGATAATTGAACTTACTGTACAATGTCCACAATAGCAGAGAGCTGTCACCAAGAATGTTTTTATTATTTGTGCGCATGCCTTTTATCAAAGGAGAGGGTTGGGCCATGAGAGAGAATGTTAGGGAGAGTCCTGAGAAACAGACAGCAATGTGGGTATATTTTATCATCTGAAAAACGTGTGCTTTTGAAAACGCCAATGAACATCCAGATTGGACCTGTGGCCTTGCACCATCATAGGCAGCAATTTTAAATGCAACATGCTTGTGCAGGGGTTGTGCAGGAGTTGTGCAGGGGTTGTCACACTTAGGGCAATGGAAGCAAGTCAGACAGTCCATGAAGCACCATGAACCACGGGAAATTCACATTGGTGTATTTGCAAAATGGAACTAGACCCCAGAGCCTTCCCCCTAGCCTTCAGAAATAGGGCACTGATGATGGGCTTTACCAATGGGGAGAAAGAAAAGCAAGGGCTTCAGTTGAAGGCAAAATCACTTTAGCCATAAGCAGATCTTACTCCAGAGCTGGAAAGGCTAAGGTGACATTCCAAACTCCATTTTAATCATGGAGGCAATCCTTGGGATCCATGGCTACCTTGCCGCTGCCTTCCCCACAGCTGCCACTCTCTCCACCCGATGGAGCACGGATTTTATGAAGACAATGAGTACGTCCCCAGCTTGCCGGCTGAGGCAGAGAGAGCAGAAGACTTCGAATACGAGGTAAGAACATCTTCTTTCATGTTTCTTCAATACGCTGCGGTAGACAGGTTTGGCATAACAAAGAAATTCATTTAGTCTCAGAAAGAGCGTGTCTACTGTATGCCTAGAATAAGATCTTGCAAATAGCTTGGCATTAGTTATTTATCCGTAGTATTTTAAGTGTATTGCAGAATATTTGTGTAGTGATATCAGCTTGAAAACAATTGGCTTACAACTTTATTGGGTTTTTTGTATATATATATATATATATACACACACATATATATATGCAATATATATATATATATACCCACAGTTGTGGGTGTGTGGGTGTTTAATAACTACATTTATCCTTTTTAGCATAAGTGACTTTCTGGAGTTTAAAAAGGAAATTGTTATTTTCCTTGTGTAGTCTGGTATTAATTGGTTAAATCTATTTAATTTAATTCCATTATATTCCCTTTCTCAAATCTATATTCTCTGTGTTGTGATTCCGGTGTGAATGAGGAAGGGCGGTTTCATGAGTGCATTAGGAACAGAGACAGACTCTGTTCGGCCCTGCTTAGGCCGCTAAGCATCCTCACGTGGATCATTAGGTCGTCCACGTGCAGCTTGTAACACTTTACAAAGCCCATCTAAGGATTGCTAACATATCACAAAAGCTAGAGGGCTTCTCTTGGCATTTCTTCACTTCTGCAGCCTATCAATCCCGGCTTTGGCGTACTTTGACATTTGGAAATGTGGTAGATTAAGGACAAGGGGAGGCTGGCAAACAGGCAAAGCACCCACGATTAGCTGCCCTTTACGGCCCAGATGATGTCATACAAGTTCAGCAAAGTGTTCCTTCCATCTTACAAGCAGGAAATCCTGAAATCTCTTCCCTGAGGAGGATCTAAAATCAAATAAGGCCGACTCAGCGAAGCTCACCCAGAGCAAACAGGCGTTTATTTGAAATCGTCCCTCCGCAAAAGTCATCAGCAGCGGTTATGGAAGTCATTACTTTCCTGCACCTGGGCTTTGCAGAGACGAGCACCGACACCTAGGATCTGACTTTTGTCATTGCTGTTTGTGTTAAATTTTTATCTCCTGCTGTCCCTTAAAAACCATTTTAGAAACTTGTTCACATATAGACACATGCTAAGATATCCATTACATTTTATCTAATCATCAAAAGTGACAAAATTGACTCACCTATTCAAATAATTTAGCATAAATTCTTTTTCAGTTGATGTATATTGGGTTTAGGAATTGGAATTGCCTACGTGACTTCAACTTTTTATTGAGTTTGTGTCTTATATCTTTATTAAAATAAGACCAATGCTTTAGGTAGACCTCGGAGGAAGCTAAGTGTGTTAACAGAAAAAAAATCTGTTAATTAATCAACATCTCATTGAAATACCATAATGCAGACAGATTTTCTTCCAATTCTGTAGGGCATACTGGGGCTGAACCATACCCTCATTTTAGTCAGTATCTATCTTTAGTAGGGTGCTGCCGTCAAGACAGTGACATTGTTAAATGTTCAGATAAGCTGTCCGTAGTCTGTAATCTCAACTAATCACACCATCATTATTTTGCTGTCTACTGTGAGTTTTATTGCTAAATGTACCTTTCTGAATGATAGAAATAAAGAATGTTCTTGTGCCTGGTGATGATGGTACACACCTTTAATCCCAGAATTTGGGAGGCAGAAACAGGCAGGTGTCTGTGTTCAAGGCCATCCTGGTCTATATAGTGAGTTCCAGGATAGCCAGGGCTACACAGAGAAACCCTGTCTCAAAAAGGTAAAACAGAACAAACACACCAAGAATGTTCTTATGAATTTAAAAAGGGAATCCAAACATTTGCTATGACAGTCTTCAGCTATGAAAACACACACACATGAGAACACCACATGTCGTTAATGGTCAGGAGGAGACACAAGCAAATGCCTGAAGGATGTCACCTAATTTAATAGAAAGCAGTTGTTCTACCCAGAGCTCTTCAGTTTGCTATGGTAACACACAGGAGTAGCTCACGGCAGCCCTTATGACACATCAAGTTGATTATAAGATCTAGTCCACCCACTGCCATCAGCAGAGACTTTCCTGAACACTACTTGCCAAAGGGAGACCTAAAAATGCTGACCGTGTCTTCATCTTTTGCACAGTTACTGTTGGACCTGACAGCTGACTAGTGGGGTGTTTCTGTGACTGAGATGAACTAAATTCCTCTGGGTTTTCATCATCACCCTATACATTCAAGAATGAGATGAATGTGAGCATCAGGAATGAGCAGCGTTTGCCAAGTACAGGAGACAAATCCTGTGGTCAAAGAGGAGGCTCCAGCTCAGAATGAGAGAACACTGGTCCTTTTCTTTCTAAAAAGACATACATATCACCCTGGTAGTCTAAAAGGCAGGAAGCCTGCACACACATGCACACTTTTACGTACTTTCACACATTCGTTTGTACCAAGGTGCTCGGCGCAGCTAAGGACAAACTTGGTAATGCTCCTGTCTTCCTATCCCCATGTAGCTTCATTTCTAGGGAAGAGATGTGGACCAGGACACACAAACAAACATTCTAGTGACGGAGGAGAGCAGGAGTGGAGAACCGTAAGAGTGGGTCACTGAGGAGGAAGAATCATGGGATCGGGGCAGGTTGTTCCTACCCTATCGTAGTGATCAGAGAATTTTTTTTCTCATGAGTTACCCAGGGAAATGGAGAAATGGAGTCACGTGGGAGGAACTTTCCAGAAAGAAGGAGATGCAAATCAAAGGCCCAAGCAGCCTTGTAGTAGCTGCTTTTATATTGCCATGAAAATTACCATGACCAAGGCGATTTAGAAAAGACAGGGCTTGCTGGAGTGTATAAATACAGAGAGGTAAGAGCCCCTGATGCTGGAGTGAGGTCATGGCTGCTGGAGCAAAGGGTGGTGGTCTAAGCTCACCTCCTAAACTGTAGGCTGGATGCTGAGAACAGAATGGTCTGGGAGTGACAGAATTCCTTAAACTCTCCAAGCCCGCCCCGAGTGACACACTTCTTCCAGCAAGGCCACACATCCTAAACCTCCCCAAACAGTGGCACCAGCTGGAGACCAGGCATTCAAATGCCCAAACCAAGACCACAGGGAGCATTTCTCTCTCAAACCACCACAAGGCATAGAGTAGGGCGCTTAAGAAACAGGAAGATAATGAGGTCATTGCTCCAGCTGAAGGCCACACCTGAGTGGGAGGAGATGAGGTGATGTCTGGAGTGGCCTTGGCCTTTGCCTCTGAGGTGGAGTTGCTGGAGCAGAACAGGGCCACATGCTGGCCCCTGCCATAGCACTCTGGTAGTGGGGTGGCCATGGCAGGGGAGGAGCAAAGGATTCAGCAGGGAAACCAGTAGAGAGGGAGACGTGATTTCTACCTGGGTAATGTTGGAAATGGGGCAGCGCACAGTTTGTAAGGCTGACACCCAAGCAGTCCTGAGGCTGTGTCTACATCTCTGTGTACCCATGTCTTACCTTGTCGTCTAACAGTGTCCTGTGTAGTATTTTTTTTTCTGACTTTAAAAAAACAAGGCTGGACGAAGCCTACAGACACACACTGCTGAGAGGATCTTAGCAGCAGCATCCCCGTGCTACAGACTGCATTCTGCGCCTGCTGCTTGCCCCAACGCAGACCATGCAAGGATCCAGTCATGTTTTTAGAGACTGACTTAGGGCGCAGACCCAGAACTGATTATGTACATATAGAGAGATATTAGTACATGAATTATTGACCCAATAGAACAGAACTTGTCTAACTATTTTATGAATGCACATGTAGAATATTTTAAACACGCAGATGATTAAAATGGATAGATTACCAGCTTCCCTTAGAGCCAGGATGGACAGTGACTGTTTCTTCGGGGATGTTTTAGACCATGTGGCAACGTTATGGTGACTCTAATGTATTAGGGATCTCTAAAAAACATTAATGGCACCCACTCCTCACCATGACCTATCACTGCTTTCCCCAAGAAAAAAATATTTGACTGGTTTTTAAATTCCCCCACTGTGCTTCAGAACATCTCAGAGGACCAGTCTCCATGAAAAGATTCACAGCTTGACATTTCTCTCTTAAAAATGATGGCACTTGTTCTCTAATTAAAAAAGATATATGGTTTTAATTTTAGTTTTTAAGGGGAAAAAGGAAAAATATAGAATATAAACATTGCACCTATCTCTTAAGAGCTAGGGTGCTCCCTGTCAGGGGACCACCGAGGATTAGGCTTCTTTATTCTCACTGTTCATTTTTTCTCCTTAGAGCCAGCCAAGGTTGACATAAATCATACATAGCCCTCAGCAAGTCAGAAGCAGGACCAAAATCCAGCCTCCACCAGAAATAATTTAAAGGGAAAGCCTCCTAGAAATATACCGTTCCCCATCGAACTCCTAAGCAAGATACGTTTGCCTCTGCCTCCTCCGAGGGAGCTGGGTTTTGCTGTTCTTCCGATGTGTTTTGATTTTTGTAGGATTTGCCATTAAATCTCAAAAGTCAAAGCTGGTGGAAGAGTCAGAAATAACTAAAATTTAGTAATGTAACACATCTCGTTAGAATACAAGGAAAAATTTAACCAGCAGTTTGGACCTTCAGGTGGTTATAATGGAGCTATGCTAATTGAAACCCCGTATGCTCCCCACCTTGCAAGATCAAGGAGAAGAAATATACACACGTCTGAGTTAAGTACTCTCCCTGTGGTCATAATAAGATGGAAGCATGAGGAATTTTGAAATTCATTTGAACTGGGATTAAAAGTGGAAAGGAAAGGAGAGGCCAAATGTCTATGTACATGTTAACTGTAGGGTGAAGCACAACTAAGAACAAGCATTTAGCATATGAATTATCTTCCCTTGGCAATACTTATACAAAGCAAAAGGAAACCCTTGTTCTGGGTGTCATTTTGCAAGATGCCATTCTTGGTGCTGGGTATATGCAGAATATTTGTGAGAATTTAAGACTATCATATTTCTCTCACAGTTAAATAACAGGTATAAAGTATGCAGAATTTCCTTAAACACGCATGCACACATGCACACACACACACACACACCAGGATTAGCATTTACTAGATACCAGTCATGTTTCTGAACAGCTTTTTCGCACAGTTGCCTCAGAGAAAAATCTCCCCCGTGTACCATGTAGAGCACTAAATGCTTTTCTAGGTGGAAACAGAACTTCGTCTGCCTCTTAGTGCGGCCTCAGTAAACATTGGATGGTGGAATAACAGAGGATTCTGGAGGCCCAACTCTGTCTGTACAGAGCAGCTTATGAGGAGTTTAGACCCTCTCCCGCTCTTCTGTCTGTCCAAGGGGATTTAAAGGAAGCTGGGACCACCACGCAGTGACAAGAATGTTCTCTCCCTTTCCAGCAGATGTTGGCTTTTTTGTTCATTTGTTTTGACACTAGTATCAGTTTTGATCCAGTAAGTATTTCTAAGGATGGGACAAAAAGGGTATAAAAGAAAAAATATAGTTAAAATAAAAAATATAGCTGTTACCTATATTAATTATAAGTATATAAACTTATAAAACTCATACTTGGTATAAATTTCAAATTCTTCCCATATGTGCATGTGTGTGTGAATTTTTGATATTCATGGAACATGTATGGAGTTCCATGTGCATGCAAGTGTATGCACCTGCATGTAGCAGTTTGAAGCTGACCTTGTGAGTCATTGGTTACTCTCTGTTTTATTTTTTGAGGCAAGGTCTGTCAGTTGAACTCAAAGCCTGTGATACAGCTAGAGCCAGTTTGGCTCCAGGGATCTCCTATCTCCACCTTCCATGTGCTGGGAATATAGATGGGTAACGATGCCCATCTGACATTTTCTGGGTTCTGGGGATCTGAATTCTAGTCCCCCCCACACACACACACACTTGTACAGCAATCACTCTAAACACTGAGCCATCTCCCCAGCCCAAATTTGGCATGTTCTTTAACCTACCACTCCTTCATAACCAGCGCACGAGTGTGCCCATTCAACATGAGGGAAATGGCAAAACAAAGAGCAGGCCAGTGCCTGTGCGGAAGTCCGAGGATAACTGACAGACTCTGATACTGAGGACTTCCTGTCCAAGAGTTCGAAAGCCAGTGATGAGAGGAGCTGATTTAGATCTGAAGTACCACGAATCCAGAGGCCATAAGGAGGATTATCTATGTGTTCCAGCAGATTGAGAGCAGAGTGATTACAGGGTAGAAAGCATAAAGAGTTCAATGCTCAGAACTATTAGTTCACTGGAGGTTGTATGTCACCAACCTCTTTCTCTCCACCTGTCAGTCACCTTTCACAGCCGTAAAATATCCAAAATAGTTTTAAATCACCACCTAAGACAGCAAAATCAATATTTAGAAAAATCCCTTAGTAGGAGTTAAGCTATGGAAAATTCTATTTGAACCCTGATCTAGATGAGGCGTGAACACACTTTTATTACTTGAACATTAAAGGTAATATGTTTGTGTGTCTATATGGAGTTGGCTCTTAGGGGGTGCCCGTTAATGGCCTTCCATGCCCACCATTTTCTTAATTATGTCAGCCTAAATCCTGAAGACTAGTCCAATGACGTCATACATTAGACCTTTTCCTTCCAGGCTGTGTAACACAATTTCTTCTTCCTTCAACTACAGTTCTTTGGTCCTAAACAGTATTCTGTCTCTAGGGAGGATCTGCCTCCGATGGTGAGTTCTTTGTCTCTGCAGTCATCGCAAAGTGTCAGACAAATATGATTTATGTGTACTTCTGCTTGATTGTTGCCCATTCACCATATTGACCAAATACCCCCAAATTTGCTTCAAATCTATCTGATAGTGAGTATTCTCTGAAAGCTATCACGATACTGCCTCTCTAGGCCTGGGAAACAAGGACCCTTAGGCCAACAGTACAAAAAGGAAGGTGTGGGCTTTCCATACTTCATGCCTTTGCTTGTGGGAGCCTTCATCCATCCCTTTCCGATGGTCTCTATCATTGATCCAAGTGGAACCAAGAACCATTCCCTCAGAAACAGCCCACAACATCCACCTCACTTAGAAGTCCATTGTCTCCCACCAGAGCTTCGGAGCCTCATTCTGCATTCAGTTTCTGCCCTCAATTTTCTGCCCTGTGATCCAGCCATATGCACCTGTAATTGTCTGTTGTTTTGTGAGACAGGCTCCCAGTCTAGCTAATGTGAAGTCTAGCTTCAAATTCCTAATTCTCCTGTTTCAAACTTTTTTTTTTTTTTGGTTTTTCGAGACAGGGTTTCTCTGTGGCTTTGGAGCCTGTCCTGGAACTAGCTCTGTAGACCAGGCTGGTCTCAAACTTTTGAGTTATACAATTATATAGTTGTATTTTGTATGTGAGTTCTATATCACATAGTTGTATTTTGTCTTGAGAGAAGATCTGGTGATTGTACTCAGTGTTTATTTATTTTATTTTATGCTCTGTGTGTGAACCTGAGTGCATGTATGTGTATCACATGTGCACAAGAGCCCTCAGAGATCAGAAGAGGTATCCAGTGCCCTGAACCTGGAGTTATGTATGGTCATGGACCACCATGTATGTACTGAAAAGAGAGCCTGGTTCTCTACAACAGGATTTCCCAAGTCCTGGTTCTGAGTTTCTAGATCTTTACATCCCCAGAAGAGTCCCTCAAACAACCATGAGTCTAGTGAAAGGAGAAGAATGAGTGAGACCAGAAATTTGAAACACAATGTGAAAGTCTTTGTTTGCCCCACAATACTTCAGCTAATCTAACAATCAAAGAAAACATAATTGAGCATATGCTTTTTGCCAGATGGTAACTGAAGAATTTTTATCACCATCTTCACATGAAGGATGGTTTCACGTGAAACCATCAGTTAAAACTACCAGCTTAAAACCGGTAGACTGTAAATAGATGTTCAAGTTCATACAGATGAGAAAGGACTAGGGGCCAGTGTCACTAGGACCCTATTTTCTGTTTTCTCCTGAATAGTCCTGGAATGTGGGTAATTTTTCAGCAGATATTTAGATATAACATCCTTCACATTTAGACAATATCCTAGTTGACCAATACCTTATAAAACTGTATTTTCATATGTGGCAAACTTTAATTAAGGCTGATGGTTTAGAATCACATATAATACAGCCTTAATATCACAGGCAGAAGTAAGTCAGAGCCTTTTAATATTAATGCCCATGTTTATTAAGTTTGAATTACTTTTCTAAATTGTGCAAGCCTATTAGAAACAAGGAAAGGTCTTCCTTCGAGTATGATTATAAAATGAGGCCACAGGTTGAGAAGTCATCAAAGTTATTGTAATTCTTTGAGCTCTCTTGCAGAATGAGATTAGTATGGCTGTTGATTGAGTTATATTATTTTATAAAGCAAACATGAAGCAAATCTACGTTTCACCTCACTGATTATAACAGCACTCAGCCTTATTTGAAAAGCAAACAGTGAAAGCAAATTGAACCTTCCAAGTTAGTTCTTCAACAAGGTAACCATGGACACGTGCACTGCCCTAAGAGTCTGGTTATGAAATGAAGATTCCGTACGTTGTGCGTATAAATGACATCTAAGTGCTGATATTGTCTTTGTGTTTGAAGACACTCACATGCACACACAGAGGATTGCCTTGCATTCGCTAAAGGCCATCTGCGTAAGGTTGTGTTTGAAGTGAATATTTACTACCACATTTTTCTAATTGACTTCTTATACAGTTCGCTTTCACAACAATGGAAAAAGGAAAACTGCCTTCTCTAATACATAGCACGTGTGCCAGGATCTCAGCGTTCCTTTCAGACAAGATAGGATCTGTAAAAGGGAGTAACAAACAGCGTGGGCTTGGCTATAATTCCATTTCTTAGATGGACCTTGGGGCTAATGTCTTGAATCCCAGAGTCCTGCAAGTGAGCTTCTCAGGGACACTCAGGGTTGGCTATAGATTCATTTGACAGTACCTGCTTCTCACTATCCAACTGTAGCCACTATAAGCAACATGAGACAAATGCATGGTCAAATCTTTTCAATTTTTACAGTGTTTTAATGCTATCAACATATCAGTATATACCTCTGTAGATATAGAGGTAAACCCATATGGTATACAGGATACTGTGTGGGGTTTTATAGGGCAAGCATGTCAATCGCACTAGCACACATACTGTGTCCAGTACTGTATCATATCAATGGGGAGTGAACAGCATTTCTGTCCATAGTATCTCTAATTTTAGCTTTAGGTTTAGAGCACATTTATGCAAACTCACAAACATTTGCTAATTTTCAATAGTCAATATATTCTGTAGAGATTACAAAACACCACTTACATACAGTACTTGGATTTTTAACTAAAAAATATAGAAAACAAATTTAGTTTAGTTTTTCTTTTCCTACCACACTATATTGTCTTTAAAATGAATATTTGGAAATCCCATGACAAAGATTTGCCTAAGAATAAAAGTTCTTACTTCCTCCCTGGAGAGCAGTGCTCATCACGTATTAAGTAATAACATATAATGTAGTTTATACAAACAAAACGTGTGTCCATAACCAAACATACTAAATGCCTTGTGTTCAGTAGAGGCCTCAGATACAAACTTCTCCTAAGTGTGTTTTTTGTATACACATTGAGACTTTGTTGGAGAAAACCAATTTTTCTTACTAGTAGTTATCAATTGGAGATAGAGTCTGGGGTAGGGATGGGGTCATGTGTCCACTTCCTTTCTCAGCACTGTGGTCCCACTTGTCTTAGACCTGTATAGACTCTATGTTTACTGCCACAGTCTCTTTGAGTCTATATACACACATGTCCTATTGTATCTCGAAGGCATGGTTTCCTTGGTGTCTTTCTTCCACACTGGCTCTTACAATCTTTCTGTGTAAAAGGAGATTGCATGTTTGTTTCCTGGCCACCTAGACCTGAATAATCATATAAAAACTGTATTAATTACAACACTACTTGGTCAATGACTCAGGCATATTTTTAGCTAGCTCTCGTATCCTAAATTAACCCACTTCTATTATTTTATGTATCACCATGAGGCTGTGGCCTACCAGGACAGTTCCAGTGTCTTTCTCCTTCATCAGCTACATGGCATTCGCCTGTCTCCACCTTCTTCTTCCCAGCATTCAGTTTAGTTTTCCTGCTTACCTATATTCTGCCCTGCCATAGACCAAAGCAGTTTCTTTATTAACTAATGGTAACAAAATATATTCATAGCATACAGAGGGGCATTCCACCTCATCTCTGCCTTCTCTTCCACACAGTTCCCTGAGCTTTGAGGAGAGGGATTTGATGGAGACAGCCCATTTACAACTGATTGTTCTAAGGTCTCTGATTCTCTGCCCATTGTCCATTTGTGGGTCTTTGTAATTGTTTCCATCTACAGCAAGAAGAAACTTATCTGATGATGACTAGGGCACTGATTGATAGGTATAGTAGCATGCCATTAGGAGTCATTTTATTCCTATGTTCCTTTAGCAAAATAGTAGTGTTTGGCTTTCCTCTAGACCCATGGCCTATCTAGTCTCAAGTTCTCGGCTAACCAAATAGTGTTAGGCATGGGTTCCATCTCATGGACTAAGTCTTAAATCCAATCAGAAAAGGGTTAGTTACTACCACAAGGGTTGTGCCACTATTGCAATGGAATATCTTGCTTGTGTTTTGTTTTGTTTTGTTTTAAAGACAGGGTTTCTCTGTTTATCCTTAGAAGTCCTGAAACTCTTTATATAGACCAGGCTGGCCTAAAACTCACAGAGATCTGCCTGCCTCTGCCTCCCAAGTACTAAGATTAAAAGTATGTTTCACCACTGTTTGGCTACACCAGAATATAATCTGCTGGAAGGTCACCATTGTAGATTGAAGGGTTTCTGACTAGGTTAGAATTTATTTATAGCCTGTTATACCATGCAGAGTGCTTTCCAGTATCATCAACACTAGTTCATAAGGGTGAAGGTCCTTATTAGGCACCACCTGACTTCTCCTTATTCAGTATAAGTGTTTTCTTCAACAATAGGCCTTGCAATAAGTTTGTTGAGAGCATCCAATAGTCTTAGACAGTAGCCTTGGTTGTTTGGGGATTTAATGGGGTCCTTTTGGCCAACATCTCTATTAGATATAACTCATTTCCAGCACTTGGGCTTTCATCTGGAAGCAAGAGATGTCTTGCTGGTGCTTTGTCTCTTTCATCATTTGAAGATTCCACTTGGATTTCTTTCATATATGTATATATTTTAAGAAGCTTCTACTATAGTAGATTTCTATAGTGCCTTTCTAAGGGTCCTAAGTTTTTGCTGTCTCTCCCTGTACTCCATCCTTTACTCTTTCTTCCCTCCCCTTCTCAGCTTAATCCTCCTGTTCCATTCCCCTCCATCTATCCATCCATAAATATTCTATTTCTCCTTCTTTTGGAGTATCTTCACTCCTCCAATCCTTCACTTTATACATAACCCCTGTGGCCTGTTTATCGAAGACTAAAGCATGTGTTTTTAAAGGAAGATGAAAGGAACCTGCCTGTCAAATGTAAAAGGCTTTTTGGTAACCAGGCTACAGAAATTGAGAATACAGACTGAACAAACATGTAAATATGGATTCTTGCTTTAGGATAATAACAAGTAGAATTTGTGCAGGGGAGAACTCAAGTAGACCTTTCAACAAGCTGAAAGATGAACAGTTAAATGTAAACAGATGCTTCCCTGAATTGCTTGACTGAGGAGCTTGAATCCTGTGTAGCCTAAAATTGACCTCAGCAGGATCAAGGGCAGATGCTGGATGAGAATGTGTTTTAGCATTGAACACTTTTGTAGTATTAAACAGAATAGAGGGACCACCATTGGTTTCTTTCTTCCACTTCCCCACTGGCATGTGATTGAGTGTATATTCTTTGAGAGCATAATTGTCAAGGGTGTGCATTTTCCCTTTTATAAGTAAAATGAATGCATCCTACACACTGTGGTTTCTTCTTCTCTACCTTTGAGAGAGGTCTAAAAACACAAACAGACTTTGGAGGGATACTGTGCTTCCAAGTATTCGTGAGTAACCAAAGGAGCTCCTGACAGCTGTTGAGCCTTTTCAAAGCCAGGAAGTTCATAATCATTAAAGGATTTTTTTCCCTTCCTTCCTTTGACTTGTCTGTGGATATCTGCCAAATAAACACAGTTGTGAATCCTTTTGGCAAAAATTGCAAATATGCCTTAAGAATAAAGGGGCAATTTAACTGAAATTTTCAAAAGAAAAACTGGCTCCCTAAATAGAGGGTCCACTAAGTGTTTTTTTGTTAGGAACAAATTAAGTCTTCTTTTTTGTTTTTAATGTGCACAGAATATAATCAAATCTCATCCTCTGAAGAAAGAAAACTGGTTTTTAAGCTTCTGTCCCTCTCCTGCCAGGAGGACCCTGTGGACCAGCTGTTTGCAGAATTCACTGCCAACCGTGTTCACTTAAAGATCTACATTTTCCAAATGGGGCACTTTGGGGTCTCTCTCTCTCTCTCTCTCTCTTTCATAAAGCCAGCTCAGGCAATGGAACTCAGTATAGCATCAGTTCTCAATCTGTGGGTCACAACACTTTGGGGATCATATGACTCTTTCACAGGGGTCACCTAAAACATTTGGAAAACATAGATATTTACAGTTGATAACAGTAGCAAATTCGTGATGAAGTAGCAATGAAAAAAATTATGATTGGACAGGAGTCACCACAATATCAGGGACTCAGCATTTGAAAGGTTGAGAACCACTCCAGTATAGAATATGGAAATAATCTCAAAGCCCCTACAATACCTCATACAGGTGGCAACATTGATCAGTTAGCTCTCTTTGCTCTCTTCCTCTTCATAGGTAAGGTGTGTTCTTTATGGTTGCCCAAAACTTATGAAACCAAATGCACTCTCAGGGATTTCTCTCCAATATGCAAAAATTGTCTTAGAGTCAACTGCCCCTACTTTGCTTAGTAATCTTGACTGTATGAGTAAAGTAACAAAATGATATAGACCTTCTTATAAAGTAATTCAATGTGACCAATAACCCGACTGGTGATAGATCAGTCCTACAAAAGGGATTCTAGATTTTCTGTCACCGACATTATTTTGCTTACATGCCAACCATATGAAATAAATGCCTTTCATTAAGGCCTCATTTATCATTCTTTATGAATGACCGAGCCATTGATTTTCCCAATCAATTTACTCCCTCAAATTAAATATCAAATTATATCGTTTTACCGAGAGAAAAGCTTTATCTAGGCTCGAATCATATCTACAGCTTTGTGTTAAGTTTTTTAATTTATGGAAAGAAGATAATAATAATATTTATCTTAGTTAAATAATCAACAAGGCATGTATTGTGATATCACACCACATGTATAGCCAGGTAAATGTTATAATTGAATAACCCCGAATGACTTCTAAACATCACAGTTGGTTGAAAGATGTAAGAGAGATAATACTCGTGAAAGGAAGCATATTTATAGGTCTGCTTGAGGGCAGTTTGAACTGGAAACGTCTACATAGACATGCACAGAAAACAGGATGAAACAGCTGAAGTTGGAAAACTGTTACCACAATGTTGCACATTGGCTCAAGAAATACTTATTGTGCATCTAGTTCATAATAGAGACGGAGAATGGAAAGGCCATCAATGCTGCTCTTTGTACTCAAAACGAGAAGAATCAATATTTATTAAGTAAGATATTCTCAAATGAAGGCTGTTTGGAGGGAGTGTCTACAAATTCTTTAAAACAACTGCAGCAGGCTCGCAGAAGACTACTCTGGAAGCTGAGAAAGCCGCACCATGGTCTCAGAGTAAGAATGACCAACAATAGGTGCGCTTTTCTATCAAGCACTGGTGCCTGTGAGCTCACTTTTAAGTGACTCTGTATCAGTGTGAAGGACAAGCAAGTTGTGCATACTCAGTGTGGGCAGCTCAATCAGTTTAGAGATACATGTATATTGGTGAAACACCATCACCATAATTATATCAACAGCATATTCAGTAAGGTTTCAGGCTACTAAACAAATACACATATCATTTGAAATTCTATATAACCAATGATCTGAGAAGGAAATTAAGAAAACACTTTCATCTACAACATCAAAAAGACTAAAGTATCAGCTAAACTTAACCAATGTGAGGGACTTATACACTGAAAATTATAAAAAAAAACAGTTAAAGGAATAAAACTAGACACAGAAAATAGAAAGATGTGTAGGTTCATTAAATGAATGAATATTACTTAGAAATCCATATACCCAGAGAAATGTATATCAAAGTCTCAATGGAATTTTTAAAATATATTATTCTTATTAATTATGTGTGCATGTGTCTGTGTGAGTGTATGTCACATGCTGTTACCTCTGGAGGTCAGAAGATGGTACCATGGATCTGAAGTTACAGGCAATTTTGAGCTGCCCAACATAAGTGCTGGAATCCAAGTGTAGATCCTCAGGAAGAGCAACCACTGCTCTTAACCACTTAGCTGCCTCTCCAGTTCCGCTGTGGCATTTTCATAATACTTCTGCGCTTTATTTCAGCAGTATTTGAGAGAAAATATAACTGTCCCCAATTTGCACGTAAGGGGACTGAGGAAAGAACTGTTAGCCATATGGTAGCTGTCTGGAAGAGTCTGGAGATGGCACATACATCAAAGGGGCCTTGCCACAGAGGCCCTGCTCATCTACACAAAGAGAAGCTTTCTGTGCCAAGGACCAAGGAAGGAAGCTTCTTGGATCACTATTGGAACAAAGAAGCTAGACTCCATGGGAGAAGGGTTTTCAGAAGGCAGACTATGATTTAGGACCTTGCTAATCACAAAGCTGATGGATTTTATTCAAAGTCCAGTAAAGATATTTCAAAGGTATTTAAAGAGAGGCATGGCATAATCCAACTAGTGGGGTTTTTGCAAGTTTTTTTATGATTGGTTTTTATTATTATAGCTGTGTGTAGGTCTATACGTGTGTGTGTGTGTGTGTGTGTGTGTGTGTGTGTGTGTGTGTGTGTGTTTGGTTGTTTGGGAGGAAGAGTGTTCGTATCAACACAGAGGTCTATGAAGGTCAGAGCCGAGCCTTAGTTTCCTTAGAACTGGAGTTACAGGCAGTACTGAGTTGCTTGATGTATGTGCTGGGACCCAAACTCAGGTCTCCTGCAAGAGCTATAAGGTGCTGTTTCCCACTGACCCACGTCTCAGTTTTCTTATCTTCTGTTTTCAACTAGTACATTGGGGTTGGAAAGATAGATTTGTGGTTAAGCACACTTGTTGTTTTTGAAGAAGACCTGGGTCTATTCCCCATCACTCACATGGTGGTTTCCAACCAGCTATAACATCAGTACCAGGGGATTTGACACTTACATACGTGTAAGCAGAATATACAAACAACAGCTCTTACAAGACTATTTAAAAGATAACCCAAGTATTGCTTTTGTTCTATTTGAATAACAGCTTGATAAAGACATAGAAAAAAAGGTGGCAGTAGATGGTTGGGTTAATCCACATGAATATAATGTTTGTTTAGTTGGTAGGGTGAATGTTTTAAAGGGAGCACACGTGTCTTCTGACAGCCTAGTTGTAGGATTCAGTATAACAGAAACCAAAAGGATGGCTTCCCTCTTGTGACAGTTAATGTGACACAATCCAGAATAAGCTAGGAAGGGAGTCTCAGGAATTATCCAGATTATGTTGGCCTGTGGGCATGAGAATTTCTTTTGATTACCTTAGTTGAGTTGAGAAGACACACTCACTGTGGGTGCACAGTTCTCTGAATAGTAGATCCTGTGTTGTATAAACATGGACAGAGTGAGGCTAAGCACTAGTGTGTATTTTCATTCACTCGTTTCTGCTCTTGACTGTGGATGGGTTGTGTGGCCTTGCCCTCCCCACACTGAGGGACTATCACGTGGAACTGTGAGCACAGTCAGCCTTTCCACACGCGGCTGCCTTTATCGGGATGTTCTGCCCTAGCAATTGAAATGAAACTAAGATACGCTTTAAGAATCTGAACTACTGGAGGAAGAATCCATCACCTACTCAGGTTAGCACTGTGTAGAAGGGGAATGGTGTGGCAAAACCATGAAGTGAAGCATTAGGACATGTTAAGTTTGACACACTTTGTAGACATTCATGTGCAGATACTGGACACAGTGTTGTGTGGGTACAGTGTTTGGAGAGGAAGCAGTTCTGGATGAGCTAGCTCCAGAAGGACACAATAGAATTAAAAAAAGAAATGATCAAAGTTGAACCTTCAAAATAATTATTTCCAACAAATTATAGGTATTCTTGAACCACCAACTTGAGAAATTGTATATTTAGATAGTTTTAGAATTAGTTTTGAATGGGCTAAATTAACCCACTCAGCTTGGTGCTTATGGGACCCTCTTGACCCTCAGTTTCCTCATCTGTACAAAAATAATGTTAATAATATGTATTTCATAACATTAGTTGAGATAATATTTAAAATCGAAGTACAGCTAGACAATGGTGGTGCACAACCTTTATTCCCAGCACTCTGGAAGCAGAGGCAGGCAGATCTCTGTGAGTTTGAGGCCAGCCTAGTCTACAGAGCTAGTTCCAGGATTAGGGCTTTTGCACAGAGAATCCCTGTCTCAAAAAAAAAAAAGCAGGTAAATAAGTAAAAGGTAGATAATTTATAAATAAACATTACATATTATCCCTTATAAGTAAAAGAAAATAGAGAAACATATAAATGTGTCTATGGATACATGATAAGTATATATAAAAAAAGGATAGGAGAGAGGAAAATGTATCAGTATTCCATCATTTAACCATTGTTAAGCTCAATTCAGTTCTAGTGGCAGAAAATATTTATGGAAAAGATAAAATGAATCTTAAGACAAGAAACTTCACAATGTATGGAAAACAGGAACAGGAGCTCTTAAAAACATGAACTTTGAGCTTCACACAAAAAGTGTTATAAGTCACAGAAGGCCAAATATGTTCAAAAGGATCTTGAATTAAGCCCTTTAGACCTCTTATTTTTACCTTCTCTGGTCTCCCTTTTCCCTGGAATAGCTTGATTATCACTGTCTAAGTTTTTCATTTATTTCTCAAACTGCTGAGAACTAATTGGAGGATACACTATACCTGACCTCATCCAGTTGCCTCCTGAGTCCTTATCTTGTACGCAGCAGTTGGCTTCTGTGCCGTGGTCCCATTGCATCTTGCTGCTGTAACACCACACTGTCCTTTCTTCTGATCATAGGTCAGCTCTTTCTGGACTCAGTTTGGGGGCCACTAAACCATGTATCTCAGGGCTGCAGAGAATTCTGCGTATGGTGGGCTGGCAGCAACCAAGGCTGGAGGAAACTTTAACATGCATGACATCCCCATCCTCCTAGGGGCTGGGAGATCCTAGCTCTGTACCTGGATTGTTGTTCCTCTAGCATAAACTACTTAGTTCTCATTTCCTCTTGGGTGAGCTTCAAACTTTAATGCTGTGGCGTAATGCCCTTGGGCACTGTAAAGATTTTTTACTTGTAATTGTTTAATAAAATGCGGATTGGCCAGTAGTCAGGCATCAGAAGTATAGGCAGGGTGACCAGAATAGGAGAATTCTGGGAGGAGGAAAGGCAGAGATGCAATCGCAAACCAGAAGCAGAGGAAACAAGATGAGAATGCCTTACTGAGAAAAGGTACCAAGACACATGGCTAAACACAGATAAGAATTATGGGTTCATTTAAGTTGAAAGAGCTAGTTAGTAATAATCCTGAGATAATAGGTGAAACAGTTTGTAATTAATATAAGGCTATAGGACTGGGTGGGACAGAAACATTGTCCACACTTTAACATAATCCCTTCTACACTTTGTCACCCAGTAATTTCTCAGTGTCCAGTCCATGAGGAGTTGCCATGCTGATTTTAAAGCATGACTGTGAAACTCTTCCAGGATATACTTTCCTCACATCTCAGGTTTTGGACCTGGATGAGGGCCTGCCTGACTCTCAAGGTACAAATGCCCTTTCCTTTTGGGTTTAGTTTCTTTATATGTCCCTCTATTGAGCATATGTTCAGTCTGTCAGTTGATTCATTTGTATTTTAAAGTGAAGCAAAGTATTCATTCTCTTTGCCATGTCTAGCTGGGACTGCTCCAACAGTCACAGCAGCAGAGGGAACTGAAAGACAGAAGTGACTGTAGGGTACATGTTTAGGAGACAAAGTTGTTAGAAAGTTGAGGATAACGAAGATCTTAATTGAATATGTGGTGTTCTTATCAAATACAAATTGATAAAGACTAAAAATAAAAGGTTCTAATATTAACTATTGCTTAGGCCTTTCATTGTTTTTAAAATTTCATACAAACACCATCACCATGATCTCGTGTGAATCTTTCATTTTATAACATGGTAACTAGAGATAGTCTCATTCATCATAGATTATGGGAATTCCATACAATGGGATTAAATAGACAGCATGCACATTTTTCATTACTCATATCACATTAAATTCGTCTTTGAATCTAAAATTTTAAAACTGACGCTTTCCTTTTTATTGGATAAAAACAATTGTTTTCTTTTGCGGTACAGTGTTTCAGATTCTATCCTGAGCCTTGAGCATAGGGAAGCTAAAATAAAATGGGATGTTGCCTTGCATTTAGGTGCTCAGTGTAACTGTGGGTACAAGGGAGGCAGCATAATCACACTACTGTGAGACATTCACAGTAAGAAGAGGACAAAGTGGTGTGACTGCCTCCAGGGAATGTCAGCCCACCAGCAAGACCCAGAATTTTGTACAATATCTAAGGCACCAACAAACACAGCAAGTTTGATAAGCAGTGGATGGGTCTATCTAACTGGAGACTATGTTGTAAGAAGGGAGAAAGACCATGGAATAAGGCCGGTATGTGTTCAATAGCCAAATAAGTAAAAACTTTTTGTATCAAATGAGAAATTTAGATTTTATATTTCAATTTGTAGGGAGAGAATTCCATGTCAGAAAAGAAGTGATGGAGACCAAACTGCTATTCCAAAGAGAAGCCCCCCTTTTGATAGATATACAAGAGATAAAGCTGGAGGCACAAAACCCAAAGACAGACATATGAAGTGCCATTTTTCTAATCGAGACGTGATACACAGAGAATTGGAATTAACAGTTGAAATGAGAAGAGATAGACTGAAATAAAGAAATAGATAATTATTAAAGATAAACAAAAATTATTTACGTGCAAAAATTAACTTTTTCCCTACATGATAGCTGAGTATGAGCTATTTATTTTTATGGCCAAGTGTTGACCAAAGTCATTCTGACAAACTTGACATTCAATATAATTTGTCTACTTTGATAAACATTCAAGGGAGTCAAAACATCACATGTCAAAATTGATAAGAAGGACAAGGATGTGTTCTTGTCAATATGCAACTGTCAGCATTTGGCACCTGTTCACCTTGACATGTGTCTCTGCTGTCCCAATACTTCTCTGTTCCCACCCAAACAGCGGAGCTATTTGCAGACGGGTCTGCTTGAGCAGGAGCCTGAAGAGGCAACTTTCATTGGATTGTTTTTGCAACCGAAGGATTTCAATAGCTTTTAATAGAAAAGCATGAACTTGGCCAATTCTCCAAATGCATTTTGTAAAATAGGTACTAAATTCTGTGAAACAGAAAAGCTCTTGAGATTGCAGGGAATTGCACTTCTAAAGTCCCAAGATGTTCATTGCCTCATGCATGGAAGGGGCCTTTTGGGGATAAGAAGAAGCCATTCCCCCCTCTTTTTTTTTCTTTAAAGTAATGAAAGGATTTAGTTCTGAACAATAGAGTAGCTGGTGTCTTTAAACTCAATACACAAGAAAGCACTCCAACTTCTGTTTTTGTGAAGGGAAGAAATAAAAGCCTCAGAGGACTGACTGCCTGTGCTGAGTGGACATAGTGTGCTCTCTATAGCAAACTTTCCCTTTCTGGTGAGATTATGCTTCCCAAGGAAGATGGCAGAGCACTGGCAAGACTGAGAGGGACAGCTCTGGGATGTGAATAGGATAGCAGCAAGGGTCAGACCTACCTACTGTGTGTTCATTAACAGAACCACCTACTGTGTGCTCATTAACAGAACTTCCCCTCACAGCAGAAGCTCCAAACATTCTTGAATGGTTTCTTTAATTGAGAATTCTAATTACAGCAGGCTTGCACCCATTGCTTTTCACTGCTAAATGGTCCTTCCCTGCGTACAGTCCCTGTAGGAAGCCATATTCTAAAAGATTGATTTTTTTTTCCCTTGGAAAGCAAATCGATTCTTGAAGTTATACTTTTCATCACACAGCAGTGCTCTGGTTTGCTCTTTCATATCTTCTCGGGTTGTTTGAAGCCAGTAGTGTTCCCAAGGCCTTGGCATTCGTCTGTGTCAACATTTGCCTTGTTCGTGGTTTAAACCAAACTTTTCACTGAGGTTTAAAGTCTCTCCTCCAATATAGCCTTCGCAACTCACTGTGGAGATTTCTGCACAACCTAATAGACCCGCTATTAGAAAACATTTTCTAGCACTCAAGTTGGCTTTTCCTGGGCTGACTTTCATCCAGTTTGCCTCTGTTACCTATTACAGAAGTGATTTGCAGAAACTCTTCACTAGAGCCAAAGAGCTCACAAGGAGAGGCTTCCTGGGGTGCTCGATACCAGTGGCTGGTCAAGCTCAAAGGCAGTGTTTTAAGGCTGGTTATATATTCATGTGTGTGTGTGTGTGTTTTGTAAGATGTGTATGTTTATGTATTTGTATGTGGCAGAGGGGACGAGAGATAGAAAGATGATTTCTGAATTTCTATGTGTATAATACATTGCTTTGATTATCATCCTAATTTTTATCCCCTTCATAAATGTGCTTGCTTACACTAGCCTTTTCCACACCAACATTCTTTACATGTGTGTGTGTGTGTGTGTGTAAAATTTATTTTATTATTTAAAAGAAAATGTATCTTTTTTCATTTTATGTACCAATTCCAGTTCCGTTCCCACTCCCTCCACTCCTCCCATTCCCTCTGCCTACCCCCCCCCCCCCCCCCCCCCTCCCCTTTTCAGAGAGGGTAAGGCACATTGCTTCAGGGAAGGTTCAAGGCCTTCCCTACTATATGTAGACTAAGAAAGGGATCCTTTCAAAGAGAATGGGTTCCCCAAAGCCAGTACAAGCAGCCGAGCTAAATCCTGATGCCACTGCAAGTGGCCCCACAGTCTGCCCCCACCCACATTCAAAGGGTCTAATTTGTTCCTATGCTTATTCCTTCCCAGTCCAGCTGAAGTTTGTGAGCTCCCATGAACTCAGGTAGAATGTTTCAGTGGGTGTACCTATCATGGTCTAGATCTCTTTGTTCATATTCTCATTCCTCCCACTCTTCAACTGGACTTTGGGAGCTCAGTCCAGTGCTCCACTACAGTCTCTACCTCTGTTTCCATCAGTTGCTGGATGATAGTTCTATGGTGATATTTAAGATATTCATCAATCTGAATACAGGGCAAGACCAGTTCAGGCATCTTCTCCTCTATTGCTTAGGGTCTTAGCTGGGGTCATCCTTGTGGATTTCTGGGAATTTCTCTAGTGCCAGGCTTCTTGCTAGCTCCATAATGGCTTTCTCAATCAAAATATCTCTTTTCTTGCTTTTACTTCTGTCCTTCCTCCATCTAATCTATTCAGTTCTCTCAAGTTCTCCTCCTTCTCTCCTCCCGTCCTCTTTCTCTTCTGCCCTCTCTTTTCCCTTTACCCCCATGCTCCCAATTTTGTTAGGCAAAAGGTGTATCTATATATGGTTTTCTTAAGGTTCATCTTGTGACTTAATTTCCCTGGAGTGATGAATTATAGGCTTGTTATTCTTTGCTTTACAGCTAGTATCCACTTATGAGTGAGTAAATGCCATGTTCATCTTTCTGGGTCTGGGTTACCTTACTCAGGATGGTTTTTTCTAGTTCCATCCATTTGCATGCAAATTTCAAGTTGTCATTGTTTTGTTTTTTTTAACCACTGAGTAGTACTCCATTGTGTAAATGTACCACATTTTGTTATCCATTCCTCAGTTGAGGGACATCTAGGTTGTTCCCAGGTTCTGGCTATTACAAATAATGCTACTATGAACATAGTTGAACAACTGTCCTTGTAGTATGATTGAGCATCCTTTGGGGATATGCCCAACAGTGGTATTTCTGGGTCCTGACGTAGGTTGTTTTCCAATTTTCTGAGAAACCATCATACTGATTTCCAGAGTAGTTATATAAGTTTGCACTTTGACCAGCAATGGAGAAGTGTTCCCCTTACTCTGCATCCTTTCCAGCATAAGCTATCATTGGTGATTTTAATCTTCATCATTCTGACTCATGTATCTTGGTATCTCAGAGTTGTTTTGATTTGCAGTTCCCTGATAGCTAAGGACGTTGAAAATTTCCTTAAGTGTCTTTCAGCCATTTGAGATTCTTCTGTTAAGCATTCTGTTAGTTCTGTACTCCATTTTTTAATTGGATTGCTTGGAATTTCAATGACTACTTTCTTAAATTCTTTATATATTTCGGAGATCAGTCCTTTGTCTGTTGTGGGGTTGGTGAAAATCTTTCCCATTCAGTAGGCTGCCTTTTTTGTCTTACTGACTGTGTCCTTTGCTTTACAGAAGCTTCTCAGTTTGGAGGTCCCATTTATTTGTTGTTGTTCTCAGTGTCTGTGCTACTGGTGTTATATTTAGGAAGTGGTCTCCTGTACCCATGCACTGAAGGCTATTTCCCACTTTCTCTTTCATCAGGTTAAGTGTGGTCAGATTTATATTGAGGTCTTTAATCCATCTGGACTTGAGTTTTGTTCATGGGGAAAAATATGGATCTATTTTCATTTATCTACATGTTGACATCCAGTTATGCCAGCACCATTTGTTGAAGATGCTTACTTTTTTCATTGTATAATTTTAGCTTCTTTGTCAAAAATTAGGTGTTCATAGGTGTTCACACAAACATTCTTGTCCTGGATACTGAGTTCAATCTGCAGAGATTTCCACTGTGGAAATAGGAGATGAACGGAGACCCTCTCTGCATTACAATGAGTCATGCACGATCTTTTGTTTTTGAGAACAGTGTCCCTGGTTGTGTAACTTGGTCTGTTTGTGGGGCTCTTAGCAGTGGGATCAGGGTCTGTTCCTGGAGCTTGAGTTGCCTTTTGGGAGTCAATTCTCTATGCTGGGATGCCTCCCCAGCCTTGATGAAGGAGAAAGAGATTGATTGG
Source organism: Neodon shergylaensis (assembly GCA_025134845.1). NCBI lineage: Eukaryota > Metazoa > Chordata > Mammalia > Rodentia > Cricetidae > Neodon > Neodon shergylaensis. Next base: position 6,321,656 of record JABTXL010000186.1, read on the forward strand.
TCCTGCCTCAACTTGATGTGCCATGCTTTGTTGACTCCCACGGAGAAGTAATGGATGGAGGGGGGCAGTAGATGGGAGGTGAGGGGAGTGAATGGGATGGAGGGGATGTAAAATAAATGTAAAAATTTAATAATAATAATAAAATAGTGTCTCTGACGAACAGATTAAGGCACACTTAAAGTCTGCTCCTAAGGAGTTTTGTTGGGTTTATGGATCTTTGCAAAACATTGTTTATACTATGTAAGCTATAATGAGCTAGCTTTCATTATCCAACTTAAGTATACAAATAATAACTACCCAGTTTTCTTAGAAAAATACCTTTCTTTAAAAAATAGAGACATAAGATCACAGTATTTTCTGGCTCTATCTTCTGCATTTGGGGGGAGGAGTTCCCCACGTTGCCTTTCAAGTTCTTTCAGAATATTCTAGAATTCCTCCCCTATGTGATTTCAGAATGGCTGGTAAAATCTAGCACTTTTCTTCTCTTTCTCCTGCACTGTATGTTCTGATATCCACCCTCCCTCGCTCTCCTTGTTTCGGAGCGGCTCACATACATGACTCAGACCACTGCATACAAGCATTCCACAGTCCACTATTTGCCTCAGGGAAGAAGGGGGCCTTTATTTAACTGTGCTACCAGATTCATAAGGACCTAGACTAGGCCTTTGTGTTTACACATGTTCTCTACTATATTTTTTTTTGTTTTTGTTTTTGTTTGTTTTTGTTTTTTTTGAGCTAGGGTCTCTCTGTGTAGCCCTGTGGGTCTTGGAACTTGCTTTGTAGACTAGACAAACTGAACTCACAGAGATTTTACTGCTGCCTGAGTGTTTGGGATAAAAGTATGTGCCACCACGCCTGGCTCTCTCTTGTCCTTTAAAAACAATGGCCTATGTCTCTGGTTGGAGGTCTAAAATAGTCTGAAGAGGCAATCCTGTTCTTCTGCATCAACCTTCCTTCGAACAAAGCCACAAAGAATCTTGTTAGCCAATATCCAATTGTATGACATGCCTTCCACTGAATGCAGGTGTTGTGTGTCCTCTCCCTCTGCCTACCCCTTGCCTTTGCTCACAGAAGTAACCGGAGGGTTTTGTGTTTACCATCATGCTTGTCTTTTTGCTTTGTCATGTCTGGGACTTTTAACACTATTATCTTCACCATTATATTCACACAGCACGCTGAATGTCCGTATCTGTCATTTGTTTATTTCCAACCTCAAAACCGTGGACGTACTTCCGAGTTTGTCCCATGAATTCAGTGCTGTGTGCATTTCTGAAAAAGGCAGTTTACATACGTGCCCAGCTGGCACTGCGGAGACCTGTGTATGTTCTTTGAGGAACTGACTGACGTGTATTAGGAGAGGTGGAGAAAACGTGAGATTTATCAACAGCAGGTAACAAAACAGTTCTAACTAACCAACATGAATTTTAGCACACTGCACTTGAAGATACTTGTCATCGCCAGACTTAATTTTCCTCTGTTGGTTTGAGTGATATTATACCGTCACACCATGATCTGCACTCTCCATGCCCTTGGTAACAGATGATGCTGGGCATTTTTCTGAGTACTGATTGGGTCTGTTCTGCTTTCTTTCACCTTATAATCTCACACCAAGTCTTTGGTTCTTTTCTGCATTATTTTTTACTTAAAGATTTTGGTATTTTCTCATTATAATTATTGTGCTTATATTCACACATATTGCCGGTACAAAATAATCAATTTCATTATGATGTGTATTATATGTATAATGAATAAAATATATAAACTATGTATGTGATGAATATATATGCATATATGGACATATAGAGTGAATATTAACATGTCAAATGAAACCCATTATATATATGTGTGTGTACAGATATACACATATAGTGAATATGAGCATGTCATAATGAAACCCATTATACTTCTAAGCCCATTGTATGTATAATATATATATTCTCCTTTTCATTATTAAGCCAATACTTTATGACAAATATTTCCTAATTTATAAAATTGTGGTTCTTATGGTATCAATGAGAAGCAGAAGTTTTCAGGTTCTGTTTTTGATTTGTTTCAGGTTTTTGGTTTTCAGAGACAGGGTCTCCCTATGTGGTCCTGGCTGTCCTCGAACTCCCTATGTTGACCAAGTTGGCCTGGAATTCACTGAGCTCTGCCTCCCGCTGCCTCATTAGTGATGTGATTAAAAGTGTGTGTCACCACGCCTGGCAGAGGCTCTTAATTTAATGCAATAACATATATTAGGAAATTCATTACAGTTCATTAATCTATATAGTTTAAGAAATCCTTCCTGCTCGAATAAAAACTGTGGTACCTATTCGTAGTCTAAGTTTTAATCTTTACTTTAGCCTTTACTTTACAAAGAGTTAACTTGTTATCATAGTGAGAGTTTGGGAGGCAAATGGATTTGGTTTTAGTGTTCGTTGTAGTCTTCCACCCTGCTAGCCAGCATACTGACAGCTGTGTAATGACAGCTCCATCGTAAATCACATTTCTGCCTGTACGCCCCTTTCTCTGGTCACTGATCACCAGCGTCCTGTGTCTATCACCACATCTCGACAAGTTCTGTAGCTGTAGAGGTGACAGCAGGTATCTGGGTCATCACCCACCCTCTTCTTGACAGCATTTCTCTATTCCAAGTCTTCTTCCTCTTGCTTATATAACCTGGTGAATTCACTTTGCCAGCCCACAGAAATGCTCAGGAGGTTTTGAATCTATATATTAATTTGGGAAGAATAATGTGTTTACACCATTGATTGGTCCAATTTTGAGCACAAGCTCGCCACCTCTCCAAGACCTTGCTAATGCTTGCCCACAGATCATATGCTTTTCTCCATAAGGTACTTATACATCTTTTCATTAGCAGTATTCCTCCTACACAAGATAATTGGGCCCTTTGTGCCTCACTTTTCTCATCTGTAAAATGGGAATGTACATGTGCTAAGCCCTTAGAATTTCTATGAATATTAATTATATTAAAATAACTAAACATTTTAAAGAAAACATTGCATATAAACTATACACACAAACTAAGTCAATTTGCCATTATTATGAAATTCTCAAAAAAGGTTAATTCATAGCCAATCATGATTTATATGACAGACAACCATAACCCTAGAATTGAAGATGTTGAGGCAGGAATTACGAGTTTGATGCCAGCTTAAATAATGTAAAGGGACCCTATACCCTCACTCTCCCCAAAAGGGTTCAGTTCATGTTTGAAGGTAATGTGTGTATGTGACATGCATTGGCTATAATATTCACCAACTGTGACCCGTATTCTTAGTTCAGTCCTGTGTACATGAGGACACGCTGTGGGATTTTTTCATTAGTTTCCATCACAACGCTGTCATGTGGGATTCTTCCTCTGTCCTTGCGTCTTCTGCTGTTTGGAATCATGATTCCAGACTAGAATGTCAACATTTCTTCCTTCTCATTGTAATGTTGTATATATATTATTTCTTGTACTTCTGATACCAAAAGTCAATTTTTATGACAATATCGTTACACCCCAGCTTTCTCTTAGTACTCCATGGCTTGTCTTTTGTAATGGTTTCCATCTGAGTGGTTTTGATGTGTTTTGTATGCATTTCCATTGCTCATGTTTGTTTGGTTGGTTTTTGTTGTTGACTTTTTGGTGTTTTGGATTTTTTGTTTTGTTTTTGTCCTTTAGTGGAACTGGCATGTATTTCTGGCAAGATTTTACATTTCTGTTTGTTACTGTGTTGTCTAGTCAGCATAGCCATTTATGTTTGGATTTGACTTGTTTGGATTTATCTTATACTGATGTCACATATATTTTTAATTTTTTGTTTCTTATTTCCCCCTTTCTTACCTTTTTGTGAATGCATTACTTTTCTTATTATTCTACTCAGAGAAAAATGTTACATTATATTTATTCTTTTAGTGCTATGTTAGAAATTTTAATTGGCTATTTGTAACCGATTATTTTCTTTATCTTGAGTTTTAAATTCCTTTTGCTTGGTTAGTTCTTTTGCTTTGTTTTGTTACAAACATCCTTGCGTTTGTTCTGGAAGACCTTCTTGCTGGGAACAGATTATAGGTCGGCATGTTTCCCCACAGCACATTAAAGAGACCACCTGTGTCTCTCTCACCTATCACACATTGTGTTCAATGGAATCCCAGGGCCATGGTGCTGCTGTTTAGGCCCTGTCGCTCTCAGCCGTCTCTTGCATCCATGGCCGCTGGCTTCCATTCCTCGTCTTTGTGTATATTCTGGGTCATTTGTGTCAAGTCTGCCTTACAATTCACTAATTTTGCTGAATCATTCCATTCTCCTGCATGTCTACCTGCTTTTTAAAAGCATACTCAGTCCTTGTAATCTTCATTTCCATAAATTCTTACATTTCTGTGGCTGTTTCCGTGCTGAGTGTGTACTCCTGTTTATTGTGACTTATTATATTCCTTTAGGTTGGGCATATGTTTCTGGTGGCTTGGCAGTCATGATGTTTGTTTTCTTATTTATTTTTTAATCCTGGTTCTCTCTCACAGTCCACTCTTTTGTATATTCTAACCGTATCTCTAGGGGGTTTGGAGAACTAAGTTTCTCTTTCTGCCAGACTAACAGGACTATCACCATTTAAGGACAAGGTCAAGCTCCGTTGTCAACTACAATGGATTCAACTCAGTTCATAGAATGTTGAGCTGTCAGCATGGCCACCAGGCTTGTTACTATACATTCTCAGATGAGGCTCATCTTGTACCTGGACTAAAAGTCATGCTAGGTAATTTTCTTTATACTCTTGGATGGGGTAATGTGTTTCTTGCTAAGATATACAGTAAATGTATGCTCTTGGGGTTCTTAGCTTCATCCATCCCTGTGATTGTCTGCCAGACTCTTCACCTGGAATGTCTCTGGACTTTACTTCCTGTCCTTCATGTCCGATAGCACTGTCAGTCAGGGAGCCCAGGTGCCCTTAGATCACTAAAGAAGTGTCGAGATGAAAATTTGCTTAAAAATGGGTGAAACTTGGAATCTGAGATGCGCTTCAGTAGATGGCTGGTTCTGCAGTTTCATCCACACACCAGAATTTTCTTCTCCATCAGAATAAATGAGTGAGCAAGTCGTGAAAGCACATGAAAAAGGCAGAGATCCAAACTCCTGAGTCTGAAAAGGGCAGGCAGAGCCTGGTTGCCACCAAGTGAACAGGCAAAGCTGTGCTAATGAGGATGGAGAAGGAAGTTGGCCGAGCTCAGTTTTAGGACAGTGAAAACACTCTCTCATTCGTCTCTTACGATGATGGGTAAATATCAGCATACCCTGTTTCAAACCCACAGAATGAACAGCAAGAATGAATCGCTGATGCGAACTTTGGAGTCTGGGCGTTGATACGTGATTGTAGGCTCACTTGTAGAGATCCTGCTATGGCAGCAGATACTGATAATGGAGAAGGCTATGTACACATAGGACAGGGATTGTTTATATGGAAATATCTATGTCATCAGATCATACCAACATAAAACTGGATATCTAGTGAAAAGGATGTTTAATCTACCTACTGAGTTTTCTTCAGCTTCTCTCATTTTTGTCTTCTGAGTGATGTGTGTGTGTGATACCAAAGTTCAGCAGCAGCACCTGCTGTTTTCAGTAGGATTCTTGGCATCCATAGCTGTATGTTCAGCCGGAACCCCTGCAGAAGCATCTGCCTCAGGCTTCTAGATAGGCTCATATATCACAAATTCTACTGGGCACACACAGAGCCCGAAGACCCACCCTCCCCTTTATAAGAACAATGTCGGCTCACAGGTGAGCTAGAGAGGCCAGGGCTGTTTTCTCCCAAGGCTCAGGAGCTCTGCAGATGAAGAAGACCCTTCAAGGCGCAGTTTCAGTGTGTGTATGTACTCAACAAATGTGACCTGGACAGTGGCTCCAGGCAAGGCTCTACAGCCACAGAAGCAACCTCCCTCATGGCCTCCAGCCTTTGGAAGCTCATAGTACACTTGATAGTCAATTTTGGATAAAGTTTTAATTCAGATAGGAAATGAAGTGACATTGTTGGCTGTGAGGAAAAGGTTGGTTTAGTAGATTTGGAAAATGTAATCGAGCGCAGTTTTGCTACATCAGTAGATTCCGGAGTAGGAACTAAACCATGGAGAAGTGCTTGAGGTGACGACATTAGACAGCCAATTAAGGTCGCTGTGTCACTCTTGGGGGATATTCGCCACAGGAAGCATTTAGCTCAGCGTGGCCTGATGTGGCAAGCTGCTTATTAAGGAGAGTCATTGGACAGACCTGCAGATGTAGAACGGTCGGTGGAGAACTATTGTAGGCCTGAACTACAGCGATGGCAGACGGAGCAGCAATGGAAGCGGGGAGAACCCTCTCACTGGCAAAGGTCAGCTGTCTTAAAGACATGTCAGCTGGAGAGCAAAGAAATGACCGTGACATCCTGAACTGTCTTAAAAGCATGAATGAGCTTGGCGAGCTGAGACCTGTGACATAAGCGAAGCCCAGCTGCCAGTGGCCACTCCAGCTCCGCCGTCTGCACAGAGAGCTCCAGGGGAGCTGCCCGCCAGGCCAGCAGGGAAGAGCAGGCCTGCATTCTGAGAAAGCCCGAGTCAGAGCGTGCCTCTCCTTCACGGACGATGAAGTCACCTCCTTCTATTTTATCTCAGCGACGTTTTCAAATCGCAGGTCCTCACAAGCTGAGCACGGTGCCTGCCTCGCTTCTTGGTAGCCTTGGGAGTCACATCTGTGTCCCACATGTCCCCTTTATTCTCCCGTGGGAGGCCTGCCTCGTGCTCTTATGCTGGGCGTGGTTCGTGTTTGGCTTCTTTTCACCCCACTGGGTCAAATTACATTTTCTCTTAAAGTACTGTTTTCCAATAAACAAAAAATGATGAGGTAAAAGGGAAGGGAGTAGCGATTTGCAGACTCCCGTGGTGTCTGTGGCACCACCATTTATCTTTTCAATACCAAATTATGACTATTTATATTTTAAAATATTTATGATTTGAAATAAATATCTACTCCAGAAGAAAAAACGTTGGAAATGCAGGAAAGCATTAAGTAGAAAGTAGTTATTATAGCGGCAGCAGTAGGTGCCAGCTACTCTGAAATTGACTGTACTGGAATGTTTCTTTGAACACAAAATATTTTAATGGGCTTCAGAAATTGCTCAGAGACAAAGAGCAGTTGCTATTCTTCCAGGTACCACAGCCACTAAGCCAGCCCCATGGCTACCCAGACGCGTGACATCACCACAGACATGTGCTCTCTCATGCTCTCTCTCTCTCTCTCTCTCTCTCTCTCACACACACACACACACACACACACACACACACACACTCTACAACTCTAAAACACTACAAATATTTAAATATATCTTTAGGTGTTCTATAAGTCTGTTGTTTGTTTTCTTCTTTAGCGTTTTATCTGGGGATCATTTCCACTTTAATAAATGTTCCTTAGAACCATGGTTTAGGACATTGAAGACAGTTAGGACACTTTGCCATTATAGATTAAAGGTAGCTGGAGGTGTACCTCAGAAGGATGCCCTGATCATGCTGCAAGGTTCTGTGTTCAATGTCTAGAATTACCAAAAACACAAAACAAAACAAAAACCTTAGATAGAATAATGGTGAGAGAGAGAGAGAGAGAGAGAGAGAGAGAGAGAGAGAGAGAAGAGACACACACACACAGAAAGAAGAGACACACACAGAGAGATAATAATTGTATGGTATTGAGAAATGCTGATAAATTTTCAATTAACTTCAATGGTCCATGTTTAATAAAGAAAATGCAGAACAGATAATGCAATGCTTGGAATTAATTTTCAAATGACCAAAGTGATCAGATTAACTCATCCCCAGGCGGAGAAGCATGCTGACTAATCAGAAGCCCAATACCAAAGCAATTTATTGTACAGTGGGGCAAATAACCATGAAAGAATCTTAGTAAATGAATAGTTAGAAGAAAAAAATAGTTTTAAATTAATCAGATAATTCATTTGATTTATCTAGTCAAACATTTTAAAAACACTACTAAAATTCCCTAATATTGCTAATAACAGACTCAAGTTGACACTACTTACTAGATTTTAAAACCAATATGTATATGTGGATATAAATAAATCCACAGGAAAATCTATCAGTTCACAAAAGTCTAGACCATCACTTATTTTTCAGTTTTTACAAAATAGATGATAATATAATGGCAGTGGTAGACATTACAGTGAACTGTTTATTGTTAGCATATGAGTGTAGGCAAAGAGCTGTGACCTAACTTGGGAAGTCCCTGTGCGTGTCATTTAGCTGTAAATAAGGCACGAGCATTTGCTAGGAGCGTCACTGGAAATAGGGGACATGCAGTGGTAAGGGCATCACTGGAAATGAGGCTTGTGCATTTGGTAGGAGCCTCACTGGAAATAGGAAATGTGCAAACCTCCCCACGGTGAGCTTGCTCCCTTCTGGAGGATGGTACCTAGAATGTTTACCTTTGTGCTTGAATAAAAAGCTTTAGTGCCTTGAAGGTATTACTGTCTTTATTTGCTTTTGTTTTTGAGTGAGGGAAAACCTGTGAATAAAACGAAAAATGCTAGCAACAGCATTCTGTGACCTCTTGTTCCACTTTTTAGAGTTTAATCTCCTTTGTTAAGTGGGAAGTATCTGTACACAGTTAGCTATATTAAGAATCTCGAACTAGGCATAGTGGTTCAGGCCAGTTATCACAGCACTCATGAGACTGATGATTGGACATCTTGAGTTCAAGGCTAGCTTGAGCACAAACTAAGTCCTTATTGCAAAATTAAAAAAAAGATAGATACATACATTACATAGATTGATAGAAAGATAGATAGATGATAGAGAAAAAAACCAGAAAGATAGGTAGATAGAAAAAAACCAAAATCTTCATTATACCATGTAAAAGAAAAAGAGCAAATATTTGGCCAGCAGTTGCTATGGCACTGGTAGGATCTTGACAGCAGTAAGTGTCGAATGTCTTTTCCTGTTATGATGACCATGGGAAAAGCTGCAATCCACAGTGTAGAACAGCTGAGAAGAACTGTGTAATAAGAGCTCGGTGCTTTATTAAAAAGCCCAGTCCAGCTCCGGAAAGCAGTGGTGGGAAGTCAAGGTCATCTGTCAACAGGTTTATTTATTTCCTACTTCCTCCTTGTTAATCTTCCTTTTATGTTTCCTTAATAATTCATGCAGAAGAACTTCCTGAATTCTTTTCAAACAAAGAGAAGCTCTGGGTTAAGCGTTGACAAATTTCTGTTGTGTCAACACAGACCTGGGGCGTCTTCTAGTCTGGAATTTAATGTATAATATCTGAAATAGAGAAATGTAGACCCTACTCTCTCATGCATCAGATCTGGAGGTCCGCTGTTTGTTTTTAGTGCATCTAATTAGAATTTTTTTGCCAGTATCATAAAGATGTGCTTCACTTTATATATATATGCTAGAGTAACTTTAAAAATTAAGTGGAATTGCTGGCTCCCAAAGAAAAGAACAAAAAGAGAACATCTAGAATATTCTATCAAATTAAGATTTCCATGGGATGCTACTCAGTGAGAAATTGTAGAAGCAATAAATATGAAATACCAAACAAATATGGGATCTTCCCATCTTCTGATGATTTATCATTATATATTTATTAGAAAATTGTTGTTACTGTGAACTGTGGTGCTAATATAAAATAAAGAATAGCAAGGTTCTGTTTATAATTAGTTTTATGGGTTATGCTTCCTACTGACCACTATATTTTATAACTAAATATTATTTTTAGATTTTCTTTTTTGTTTTGTTTTGGTTTTTTTTTTTCTTTTTGTTTTTGTCTTTTGAGACAGGGTTTCTCTGTGTAGCCCTGGCTGTCCTGGAACTCACTCTAAACCAGGCTGGCCTCAAACTCACAGAGATCTGTCTACCTCTGCCTCCTAAGTGCTGGGATTAAAGGTGTGTACCTCTACCCATTTCCAATTTTCACTGGAAGTCCTGGAGAAATTTTAAATCATTACCTGAGCATATTCTTAACCAACATCTAAGAAATTAGTGGAAAAAAATGGGAAATGAAAAATATAAGGGCATGAATTCTAGAACATAGGTATATTCTATATGCTTGTAAAATAAAACTCCTTTTAGTATTGCTGTGACATTTTATACTTATTATGAAATACCAATGAAAAATGAGTTTGTAGAATTTTAGCCTTGAAATTCTTGATTACTTATTGGTATGCAGCTCCATGAGGCATGCTATGTGAACTGATCATTTTAGATCAGCATTTCCATTCAAGTTCAAGAAATAGATTTTGTTAATTAGCATGCTCCTCTTTTAGGAGTTTTTTGATCATTTGTGTTTGTTTTCCCTTCATTACCTTTTAGCCCAAGCTAGTAAGCAGCCCCCACCTCTACACTATCTGGGTCAGACTTTCAGATCTTACTACAACCAAATCTACTCCCTGGGTTTATTTTAAAGGGCAGCACTAAAACTCTCAACTTCTCCTTCTCTACCTGACCTACCTTCTATTTTTTTTTCCCAACGTCTGTCCCATGTGCTTAGCATGGTTTCCTGTACATCTAAAGATTGACAACCAATGGCATTGTTTTCCCGTGGGGATAGCCATTATAACTCTAGCCATTTTATCCTGTCTCAACAGTCCCACAGTTCACTAATCCTCTAGCTCCTGTGGCCATTCTGTAAAGGCTTAGGTTTCCCTCTGGCTTCTGCACAGCGCTCACCCTGACAATGGATGAGCTATAGATTCTCTGTCTGTCTATTTGGGCAGAATATGTTCCTTTTCTCAAGTAAATGCCTACAGATTCTGAATGTTTTCTTAGGATTGCTGGTTACTCTCTAAAGCAGCATTGTGAACCACAGGTCTCATTGTGTTAGCTCATCTCTGTACTGAAAACATGGCCAGCACAAATGTAACCAAGAACCATAATCAAATCCGAGACAACTGAGCCCTGTCCTTTTCGACCAGAGACTCCACAGAAAACGCACAGCCAGTATCAAAGACGTGTTGCTAGCACTTTCTTTGGGAAAACACATTTTCAGTAATTCAAAGAACACAGCTTACAGACATGGAGACGGAGGCTCAGTAAAGACTGCAGGGCCTCTGAGCAGCAGTGTCCAGTGAGGTGACAGCAGGGATTGAGCCTCTCCTGACAGGCAGGGCTTGGGTACAAAAGTTTAGTGAGCTCTGTCTTCATCTAACATTTGCTATAGACACCAAGGGCCGAAAGAACAGAGGTGTTTTCAGTTCAAGAGCCTTTCCCCTGGTCATTGAACACTAAGTTCTCGGTGGTGGTCCCGAGTCTGCGCATCACTCACCTACCTGTGCGGCCAGCATCCTTCAGTATTGTTCACACCCTTCAAGCGTTCTGCTACAATTAACACACCGTTGGCGACACCCTCAGTCCAAGCTCCTATGCGGTAATTTAATAAGTGAGCAAACAGAAAGCAGTTAATACAGAACAGTTCAGTTGGATGGCATCGAGGAAGCCCACGTGTTTGACTCTGAGCTCTGCCAGTAAATTACCAGCTCAATACGAGAAAGTTATCTCCACTACAAAAGTTGGAAATAGAGATAAATCATCTCTAAGTTTCAAATAATTCCAAAAATATATAATTATGTTAATTTCCTAAAAACTTAATAGTAAAGTTAAAATAAGAGGAATTTTGAGTCTTTTCAAGTTAAATATAAGAAGACCAAGCGCTTGCTTTCTCTCAATAGTCCTAATTGATGATTTGGAATTTATGTGAGATCAAGATCGAAACATTTGTGTCTCGAGCACCTTCTCCCTCCCTTGACAAGGACTTTGAATATGAGTCCTTTCCCAAGCCCATTTTTCCAGCTGCCATGCTGGGCTACTCACCCAGCACACAGTGGCTCTCGCTGCAACCTTCCCTTTCATGGCTCATCTCATCCAACTTTACCAAATGCCTCACTGCGTTCATTGAATCCTTGCCTTTAGCTCTCCATCTATACAAAGATCTTGTCAGTGATCATTAGACTAGAAATTTATTGATTAAACAGGATTAAGCCTTGGAATTTAGAGAAACCAAGAAAAGACCTTCGTTCCATTTCTGCTTCTGATCAGTTACTGCCCGTGAGTGACCACAAATAAATATCCATGCGGGCTTTGCATTCTTCTGTCTATAAAACGAAGTTTACATCAGGCCTCAGAATCAATCAAAACTAACTCAAGAAAAAGAAGACCAAAATAAACACGTAAAGGAAAGGAGCCTTTCTCTGTCCTAACCCCAAGTAGGGGTGCGGTGATAACCCCAAGTAGGGGTGTGGCGATAACCCCAAGTAGAGGTGTGGTGATAACCCCAAGTAGGGGTGCGGTGATAACCCCAAGTAGGGATGTGGCCCTCTCCCTGCACTTTTGGTCTTCACTTGCCTTTTAACTTTTATCAGCTCTTTTTCAGAGCCTCTCCCCAGATGCTACACGTTGTGGCAAGATTAAACTTAAACTGCTCCTGGTCTACATTCTTGTAAGTTCAAGTACAAAAAGAAAGACAAATGTTTTAGTCTATATTAGTGAAAGTCACAGTCCTGTTTTTATGATCTTGAATGAGACCCAGTACTGCTCTTAAAGAAGTTATTAGGGCTAGAGAAATACAATGGACTAATATCTGGGTCAGGTGTCCATTCTGCAAACTAAAAAATGGCCCAAAACAAACACGTAGACTGTGAAAGGAACTGTAATTCTTAAAAAAACAAAAACAAAAACATCCAGCATCTCATTTCCAGAAAGACAGTGAGGGAATATTGGACAGGCCACAAACAAAGGCTATGTATACTATTGCTCTGCTAGGTTTCAAATGAAAGGAGGCATAATTTACAAAACACTTTAGCATAATATTTGATTTGTACAAACTTTCTAAAGCCAATAGGGAAGAGAATGTTTGGAAAGAATTGGGGGGAGGACAAAAGGACCCACGTGACATAAATAAATAAAGATATTGTTTACAGAATCAGACCTAGTAGCGGGAAGTCATGTGGTTGGAGGCATATCTTTGAGGAGTTATTGGAACCCCAGGTCTTTTCTGTCACTCCTTTCTTTGGGACTGCCATGAGGTAAATAGGCTTTGCCAGTCCTCCAACCATCATGTCCTATGTAGCCAAAGGCCCCAAAGAAAATAATTATAGGCTTAAATTTTCAAAGTTGATTAGCTCGGGTATTTGTCAGAGTGGTCGACTATTAACCAGCACAGAAAAGAATTCAGATTACTTAACATATTACTGTTGGTTGTTTTTTACAATAATCATGATCTGGCCAAGGCCCAAGTTTTCAGTTTTATTTTCACCAGGACTCCCTCATCCAGCCCAGTTTTAAACTCTGTTTGCAGCGCAGTAACTACTAAAGTTTCTCTGATATGGCTTATTGTTCCCTGTCTTGATGCCTTTGCTGGGTGAATATTTCTCTTTTTGAAAATTCAGTCCTTCTTGATTCCAAGACATTTTGCTGAGTTCTTCTAGCACCCCCAATTTCAAGACAACCAGCACTTCTTCTTTGGGAGTTCTCTTCTGCCCTACCCAATAAGAGTTAAATTAAATGTGTGTGTGTGTGTGTGTGTGTACCCTCATGAATGCATATGTCAAAGGAAATGATTTCCCAAAGAAAGAGGGAGTAACAGCAAGGATAAAGAAGTAGCTTCATAATGGAAATCCTTGGAAAAAGATTTTAGACCTGGCTTACAGGGCACGAGTGGAGAGGGCTAGACTCTTTCATCAACAGAAAAGCAGCATTGAGGGTGGATAGGATTCATGTTGACACACACTGAAGAGATGAAGCGGTAGTTTGCATCTTGTGGCTTCCTTGTCTTTCAAGAAGCATGGAAAAGGCTGACTGGCAATCATAAGGAGAGAAAAGGTATCGCAATGGAGCTGCAGGAGAGGGGTACGAAATGACAGAGTAGGAGAGTGGAGGGTTGTGGTGTTCCTCGTCATAACACGATATAATAGCCCGAGATGAGATACCAACTAATGGTGAGAAGTCACTATTGGAAGTTTGAGAGAAAGAGAAAAAATCGTAACAGCTTTAAAGAAACTAGATAAGCAGTTGCCTTAGCCACTCATCTGCTTCGGAGCAGGAAGTTCAACTGTGGAGCTATTATCAAATCATGGCTTCTCAGAGAAGAATTTTTCATTAAGAGTTTAGCCCCTGAACCCATACTCTAGCGGAAGCCACACATTCAAGTATGAAGAGTGTGTGTGTATGTGTGTATGTGTGTGTTTGTGTGTATAACAGCATAGGGAAGAGTTGAGGGAGGGGGTATATATAATCAAATCCCTTTGTGAAAAATTCTCAAAGGACAAGTTTGAGAATGGGAAGTGGAAAAGCAGCCTGATGTAGAAGGTGCCATGGTTTTCAGGCCGCCCCAACTGAGATTTGTCTAGTGGATTTTCACAGAGCCTCCATGGCCGCTGAGGTGTATGTTCTCATCCAGGACTCCCATTTTCTCAGATAGGATTACAAGGGATAGACTTAACAGCAATTGACCTTGTTCTACTTGATATGCAGTACAGGGAACAGAGGAAGTATGGATTTTAATAAAAGATCATTTTTGTCTACGTGTGGGTTCGAAGCAATGTAAGCACAGAGGTGACATCAGGTGACGTCATGAGCGAAGTATTCACAGAGAAAAGTAGAAAGGTCATAGACTCAATATTGAGTACAAGAACAGAGGATCTAAAGGGGTGAATTTGAGAGCATTTGAGCTCCTCAGAAAGTGGAGTGCTTAAAGCATTTTACAATTAAAGCACAGGACTGGTTGCCTAGACCAAGAGACGGTCAAATTGTATTTTATGCTAGTGTGAAAATGTCCATTTCAGGCCCAGAACCATGCACAATGTATATATGCTAATAAAGAGATTATTTAAAAAACCTAAACACAGACTGGGAGGTGGTGGCATGTGCCTTTAAACCCAGCACTCCAGAAGCAGAGACAGGCAGATGTAGCACACGACTTTAAACCCAGCACTCCAAAGGCAGAGACAGTGAGTTTGAGGCCAACCTGGTCGACAAGAGCTAGTGCCAGGACAGGCTCCAAAGCTACACAAAGAAACCCTATCAAGAAAAGCACTAAACACTCGAAGAATAAATAATCCAATCAATAAATGAACAGATGAACTGAACAGACAATTCTCAAGTGCACAACAAATACAAGAAAAAAAAGTTCACCATTCTCAGCCGAGGATAAATGTTAACTATGCTAAGATTCCATCTTATATCAGGCAGAATGCTGTCATCAAGAAAAATTTTTAAATGTTGGCAAGGATACAGGGAAAGCAGAAACTTTATACACGATTGATGTGAATGTAAATATTACAGTCACTATGGAAATACATATGGCAGTTCTTCCAAAAGCTAAAAATAGAATGACATACAATCTAGTTACACTTCTGCCAGGTATATACCCAAAGGCTCCTAAGTCAGCATAGTACAGAGCCATCTGCTGCAGTATTCTCCACGGTAGCCAAGACAAGGAATGAGCCCAGGTGCCATCCAGACGACTAAAAACCATTGGTGCACACGCTCCAATGAGAAGAATGAGATCATGTCTTCAGGAAAAAGGATGGAGCTAGAAAACTCCAGACTTGTGAGAATAAATATCATATATTATCTTTCATGTGGGGAGGTGAACAGCAACAAAGAGACCTGAGAGCCAAAAGGGAGTAAACAGAGTTAGCAGACAAGGGTGGACAATGGCGGTGTGAATACAATAAGAACATTACATGCGTATCAAAGTAAATGGAGAGCACAATTACCATATATACATGTATGTAAGTCTATATACATACTTATAAATATACATATATACATGTATGTAAGTCTATATACATATTTA
>JABTXL010000186.1:6337488-6354577 GCA_025134845.1 Neodon shergylaensis
TTATAAATATACATATATACATGTATGTAAGTCTATATACATATTTATAAATATACATGTTATGAAGCCTTTTGTTGCATACAATTAATATGTGCTAATAAAGCAACTTTCAGAAACACATTTGCAAATTATATTTCTTGTACATTGTGTTGGCATTTTAAGTGGTTCTGATGGAAAACTTCCGAGAATTAACCCTCACAAATGATTGTGATGGTTGGCAATGCCATTAGAAAGCTAATCAATAACCATTTCAATCTCCACTCAATACTCAAGACCCAACTCTGAAACCCTTGCATTCCTAGATTCTTAGTTACCTATGAGTAGCGGCGATTTCCTCAAAACACCCAGCAAACATCATCTGTCACAGACAGATTTTCCCTCATTTTCTTGCACACCTTTGTGCTCACAGGAGACAGCACAAGGTCATCACAGACTATCATGCGACCTAGCTACTCCATCATGGCTAAATATTCTTATGTTACAGAGATACCTGCCTCTCATGTTTACAGCAGCACTCATCATCGTAATAGCCAAGATATGGGGATCAACCGAGTGGACCCCAAGTTGCATGCGATCACCTGGTACAGTCAAGCAGAATTAGTGACAAGTTGATGGGACATCACCAGCATGTCTTGGTTTCCCATTTCTACCTGTATTCCTGCTCTGGAATTCACGATGGCGTCTCCTGATTAACAGCTTCGTGAACTTGCCTCCACCTCAGTTTTCACACAGGGGGAATTAATGTGTTCTCTTTAGCTTAAAACCCTAATCAAAACGAACAGTTTTGACTTAAGAGGATTCACAGCCCACTGTGGGGAGCCGACCACCTGATCTATTTCTCAAGGAATTCATAAAGTCGACTCAAATAATAATTGAGTTATGATCCCAAGGGAAAAGAAGCGGCTGATAATGGACTAGAATTGAGGATACTGTCAAAGAGACCTTGCCATCCACCTTACTCCCTACACCAATGTGCTGAGAAATGAGATTTTGTTGTTGTTGCATAATTTCTTCCGAATGCAATGTCATCAGTGGATCTTGGGCATTCCAGGGGTTTTATTGTTTATATTCCTGCAGATGTGATATGGGCTTCCACTGCCTGGAAGCTAGTGGATTGAAGTGGAAAAGTTTGGGCATTCTTTCTCTGCAGGGAATCAACTTTCCACAGTTTTCATCTGAATTTTTTCTTCAATAATTTTCAAGGCATTTCTTTAATTAGCTTCAATATTACAAAATTAAGTGAAGACAGTGACAGGAAAGGTCCTCCCCTCTGTTCCCCATCTCCTTGGAGATTAATGTCCTGTCTGGTCCTGGATACTCTTCTGGCTTGTGTAATGGTGACCCAGTCCTGGGGGCCACTATGCATAGAGAGTCCTACCTGCAGAACATGGGATTTATTGTTGTTCTTTTTTTTATTTCTTCCTAGACTCCATCACAAAAAATAATTTTTTCAAAGTGTTCTAATACAACTGATTTCTGTAAAAATTCTGATGCTTTCCAAAATAAATATATTCTTTTTTAATTAATTAATTTTTTAAAAGTTATCATTTTACATTTTATATACCAATCCCAGCTCGCACTTCCTCCCCTTCTCCCTCCCCTTCCATCTATCCCCCCCACCTGAACCCCCCAATCCACACCTCAGAGAGGGCAAGGCCTCCTATGGGAAGCCATCAAAGTCTAGCACATTGCTTTGGGGCAGGACCAAGGCCCTCCCCACTATATCCAGGCTGAGCAAGGTATCCCTCCAAAGAGAATGGGCTCCAAAAAGCCAGTACAAGCAGTACAGATAAATCCTGGTCTCACTGCCAGTGGCCCCAAAGTCTGCCCCAGTCATACAACTGTTACCCACATTCAGAGAGCCTAGTTTGGTCCCATGCTGGTTCCCCCACTCTCAGGCTAGAGTCAGTGGGCTCCCATTAGCTCAGGTAACCTGTTTCAGTGGGTGTCCCATCATGGTCTTAACCCTTTGCTTTTATTCTCGCTCCTCCCTCTCTTCGACTGTTCTTTGGGAGCTCAGCCCAGTGCTCTGCTGTGAATCTCTGCATCTGCTTCCACGAGTTGCTGGATGTGGGTTCTATGGTGACATTTAAGTTAGTCAACAATCTGACTACAAGGAAAGGCCAATTCAGGTATCCTCTCCACAATGACTTAGAGTCTTAGGTGGTATCATCTTTATAGTGTCCTGGGCACATAATTGTGCATATTTCTGGAGTCAAATCTGATATTTAAAATGTGTATCTAATATGTGATGATTGAGGCAATTTAATTCAAAATCCACTACTTCAGACATTTGTCATTTTGTTATCTTGAGAACATTCAAAATCCTTTCTACTAGCTATTTTGGAATAGTCAACCAGTTACTGACAACCACAAGAATTCAGCCACACCGTGGGAGGTATTCCTCTAAGCGCACTGTTGTCCCCTTCTGTCTGTGAATTATCCACTCTCTCCCTCTCCCCATACCCACGGGCTCTGGGAAACACTCTTCTCTCTTACTTCTTTTTGTTTTGTTTTGTTTTGTTTTCGAGACAGGGTTTCTCTGTGGCTTTGGAGCCTGTCCTGGAACTAGCTCTGTAGACCAGGCTGGTCTCGAACTCACAGAGATCCGCCTGCCTCTGCCTCCCGAGTGCTGGGATTAAAGGCGTGAGCCACCATCGCCCGGCTTCTCTCTTACTTCTATGGGATCTATTTTTTATTCCCATATAAATAAGAACACTCAGCATTTGTTCTGGTGAGGGCCATTTCACCTGCCATCGTGGCCTCCATCCATGCTGCAAATGACAGAAAGTTTTGACAGCCAAACCATAGTCCGGGATTTATATAAACAGCATTTCCTTTATCCATTCTTTGGTTTCTGGGTCATGATTGGTCCCGTGCTATGGTGATTATGACTAGTGCTGCAATCAGCATGGGACGCTGGTGCCTCTGTGGCACTGATTCCTCTTCCTTTGGATGTTTACTGCATGGCGAGAGAGCTGGGTCACACGGGGATTGAGAACCCTCCATACTGATTTCCAAAAGCCTGATTTAGTTTGCATTTCCCACACTGTGCAATCTTCCTCTTTCACTTGCAGTTTCGCCTTATTTGGTGATGAAGATGGAGTGACTCTGGCTAGGTGAGACGATATCCCATCATTAAAAACGCTCCCTCTTGTCCAAAGGCTAGGCTATTTCACAGCAAGCTCTTCTTAGATCTTTTCCAACCTCCATCCACAACAATCCAATCCCCACAGGAATGAATGCCATAGTTTGTTTGTTTTTTTTTTTTTTTTTTTTTTTTTAAGAAACTTATCCATTCCCAGAGCATGGCATTTTGAAGGTTGTTCATAGTGAAGTAAACATGGCTGTGAGAGCACCAATTTGGGACACAATGCGATGTTAACACCTCTATCTCCATCAGTGCGGGAGGCCTGAAGTTCGCAGACACCCATGAATTATCTCTGTGGGGGATCCAGCAGCTTTTCACTTTTATGTTTTTCAAGTGGATCCCTGGTGACAGAGAGAGATGGGTGTGAAGATGCAGGGAAGCCTGATGCATTACTTGGGAACATTCCTTGGGAAGCTATTGGGCCCTGCATAGGAGTGCTGAATGGAGTCTCTGCAAAAGAATCACCTCACACTGTCTGCACAGCTCCCCTGACCTCAGAGAAATGTGTTGCTGGCAGCTGCTTCTAAGTGCCTTTGTCATAGAACCTTCGCTCTGAAGTGTGTGTTTCCATGGACCACTGTGAACTGTGCAGCCACTGCAGGAAGGGGTGCAGGTCTACACTGGTGCTTGGTACCCTGGCTTGTAAGTTGTGATATCCATTATACTGGGGTCTCTCTCATTGCCTGAAGTTTTACCCCTGGAGATCAGTCCATGAATTAAAGCTATGTGTGGCTGAGGAGCCAGCTCAGGAGGAGAAGGGCTTGCCATGCAAACTCAAAGACCTGGTTTTGGAGCTCCTGTCCTCGTGTAAATGACAAACCCTTACACAGTGACACCGGCCTGAAATCCCAGTGCTGAGGACTCCAAGACAGGAGCATTCCAGGGACTTGAGTCCCAGCCAGTCTAGCCAATCAACGAACTCTCAGCCCTGGCTCTAAAAAGATGGGACCAGAAAGGTGACTCCACTGGTAAAGGCTGCAAGCCCGACTACCTAAGTCCACCCCCTGAAACTACAATATAGAAGGACAGAACTGGCTTACACAAGTTGTACTCTAACCTATACACATGCACACATCAAATACATAAAGATAAAGAAAAACGTTTTTAATGGTAGAAACTGATTGAGGAACAGAATGGCATTTATCCTTGACTTCCAAGCACCCAAGCACACACATAAACATGTGTGCACACACAGAGAAAGCTGTATGCTTTCTGCCTGCACTGATGTGAACTAACCCCTGTTGGATCACACGTTATATGACCTTTAAAAATTTTTTTATTATTTTTAAATGAATGAGGATTTGCCTGCAGGTATGACTGCTGTCAGAGTTCAGAAGAAAGTGTCTGATCTCCTAGGTCTTCAACTACAGACCATTGTAAGCCATTAAGGGGATGCTGGGAATCAAACAGGAGCACTCTGGAAGAGAAGGCAGGGTTCTTAACCACTGAGATATCCTTCTATCCTCACAGGTTGTCAGTGAATGCATTTAAGATACCCCAGAGACACCAAATCATGATTATATGTTAAGAAATGAAAACATAGCCTTTTCTCTTGGATTAATTTGACCAAGACTGAACCCAAGTCTGAATTTTCTACCTCTCTCCCTGTGTCTTTCATCTCTCTGTAAATCAGATTATTGGTATATCTATGACTTGTCTGGTATGAATGTCTTTTTGATATCCTGCTGTCCCTAGTTCCATCTTTAACAGTGGATTTTTCCTCTGAACTTAACAGCACAGCGAACATGGTATGGGAAAGGAACGAGGGACTTGTTACAGAATCTCTAGGAATTTTCCAAAAGAAGAGGTAACTTTCCTGACTCAGAATTGTAAACGGCACTGCATACAGACATATCAGGCTATATCCATGTTGATGACAGCATTTATGGCAGATATTAGTTTTCAGGTTGAATTCAACTGCAGCATGCTTCCAGCAAACAATTACCACAATACACAGACATGCACACATACGTTAGTCTTCATCAGGGAATAGATCATATAACTTAAGATTAAAGCCATGAATTAGCTTAGGTTGGAAAAGTTGATTATATAGGCAATCCAAGGCATAATAAGGTTGGTTGATCCATGATTCTCTCAAATGAAGGCTAACTTTAAAAAGGCTGAGTATACAGTAGAAAAGCAAGTTAAATATATATTTTTAATAATGTTTTTAATTTTTATTTTTCCCATCCTTTACATCCTGATTGCAGTTTGCCCTATACCTACTCCTTTGTTTCAGACAAAGAGGAGGTATATCTCAGGGGTATCAACCAAACATGTCACAGCAAATTACAATAAAGCCAGGCACAAACCCTCATACCAAGACTAGACAAGGTGACCCAGTAGGAGGAAAAGGGTCCCAAACACCAAACACAGGCAAAAACATCAGAACTACCACACACTCCCACTATTAGGAGTCCCACAAGAACACTATATAAACATAATGTTTATATGCAGAGTTTCTAACTCAGATCCATGCAGTCTCTGAGATTGTTGCTTCAGTTTCTGTGAGCGAGCCCCTATCATCTTAGTTGATTCTGTGAGTTGTGTTTTCATGGTGTCCTTGACCCCTCTGGTTCTTAAATCCTTCCTCCCCTACCCCTTCTGTGGGGTTCTCCAGCTTCACTTAGTGTTTGGCAGTAAGTAACTGATGCCTCTGCTCCCATCAGTTGCTGGAGGATGCCTCTCTGAACACAATTGGACTAGGTACTGATCTATGACTTTTTTTTTTCAGTCGTATTTGGTTCTACTATCCTGGGTTTCTGGGACTGCCCAGCCTCTGGTTTCTAGTCATCCACGTGGTGTCAGGTATGGGCTCCCTCTCCTGGTGTGAGCCTCTAGTTAGACCCAGTCATTGGTCTAACTCTCAGGTTTTAAGTAGATTTAGTTGGCCACATTGGGTGCCAATTGTTGATTGAGGCTGCTTGTTCATTCCCTGCCACCCAGACTTGAAATAATTACACAGAAACTATATTATTTGTAATACTGTTTGACCAATATCTTAAGCATATTTTTGGCTAACTCATATCTTAAATTAACCCATTTCTAATAATCTGTGTATCGTCATGTGGTTGTGGCATCTGTCTGCTCCAGCGGCTACCTGGTGTCTCACTGATTCCACCTACTTTCTCCCAGCATTCAGTTTAGCTTTCCCATCTAGCTCTATTCTGCTCTATCACAGGCCAAAGTAGCTTCTTTATTCATTAACCAATAAAGGCAACACATATACAGAAGGAATTCCCACATCACCCATCTTTATCCCAGCACATCTTGCAATGTAAGACATTAAAGTTTGAAAGTTTTGTGACTGGGTTGATGTCCCAGTCTCACTGCTGGGAGACTTGCCTAGTTAAAAAAAAAATGGCCACTTTGGGCTCTGTGTTCCCCGTTACTAGGAGCCTTCACTAGCATCACCTTCATAGATTCCAGGGAGTTTCCATTGCACTAGGTTTCCTCATCACCCCCAAACCCCCAATTCCAGTCATCTTGCCCAGTACTCTCTCCTTCTATCCCCCCTCAAGTACATATTCTTAAATGATCTTATGGTTTATTGTGGACTTGGTTTTATGCTCTGCCCAAAGTTAAATGTTTTGGATGTCAAGAAATCATTTTCATAAAATTGTATCATTACATCATATTTTACATGAATTATAATAATGAGCCTCTTAAAGAGGATTTATTTATCAGTTTTATTTCTCAAGTACACTTGTAAGAGAAGCTCACCCCAAATACCAGATTTTGCTGGTGGTGTGATTAAACAGGAAGCCTAAAACACCTGTGCAGAAAGTCAAATGCAGCTGGCTAGATATGGGAGAGTGTAGGCCTTCTCAGAAAGTAGCATACTGGAAACCTAGACAAACAGACAGTGTTAATGCTCACTTTACATAGTGTTTTTGTTTACATAGGTTTTTTTTGTTTGTTTTTGTTTTTATGAGACAGGGTTTCTCTGTAGCCCCTGCTGTCCTGGAACTCACTCTGTAGACCAGGCTGACCTCAAACTCACAAAGATCTGCTCTCCTCTGCCTCCCAAGTGCTGGGATTAAAGGTGTGAGCCATCACCGCCTGGTTCACATAGGTTTAATAGTAATAGAATTTTTACCTCAAGGTCTTAATGTCTTACCTTTAAATTCTTAGGTAGCTGCTTTGCCGTTTTAGGGAATAGATGTCATGTGGGTGATCCAGTGCTTCTGCAGTTAATGGATCATTCAATCCTCTCACATAGCACTCAGATCTGCCTCCGACCCCAAAGTGAACAGGGAGCTCTGAGAATTCTGAGCAAACACTGAGAAGTTCACCCAGATGCACATGCCTGCCCCAGCATGAGACATCAGCCTTCCTCCCTTTTGAAGACCATAAGGACCTCTGATGGCTCTGATTGAAGGGCTCCAAAGTATCTCTCTGCAGTGTGCTCAGGTTTCCTTGGAGACCTCTTAAGAACAACAGGCGTCTTTGCTCACTATACTATTGTTGGAAGAGACAGCTCTGTAGCTGTGACTCCTGCTGAGAAATATGGGCTTGGTTAGGAGCTCAGCCTAAGGCACTATGAACCACTGTCAACTTGGGGGAAACCCTTGCTCGGTGTATGCATTTCCCCTCCAGGTGACAAAAACATATTTCCTGTTCTTCAGAGGGTAATGGATTTCCCAACTTTCTCTACTCCCCAGACAGCTTGGTGGGTTTGTTGTTTATTTTTGACATTGTAATTTAATTACAATGTTTCTCCTTTTTCTTTCCTCCCATCAAAGGCTCCCTCATATCTCTCCTTGTTCTTCAAGGCTTCTTTTTCATTAATTGTTATTATATGCATTTATGTATTTGTATATACAAATATATCCCAACCTATAACCTGTTGTATTTAATGTTCTATATAATGTTACTTGTTTTTCTTTTTTGTTTTGTTTTGGTTTTGGTTTTGAGACAGTGTCTCACCGGTGATATAGCTCTGGCTGTCCTGGAATTCCCTATGTAAACTGGTCTCAAACTCAAAAAGATCTACTTGCCTCTGCTTTCAAGTGCTGGGATTAGAGGTGTGCACCACCATTCCCGGCTGTATGTATGTTTTGCAGGGCTGACAGTTTGACAGTGAACACCCAACTGGTGTGCTCTTTCCTGGGAAGGACCATCTCTCCTGTCCCCAGTTTCCTTTAGGTTCTTTGTGTGGTTGAAGCTTGGTGGGCTTTTCTCCACCCAGTTAGGCATGTTTACTGGTATTCTCATTCAGCTGGCTTTCAGAAGCAACTATAGTAACTCCAGCACCTCGGCACACTTACACTCCCTGAAGTTTCATTTTGCTCTAATTTGCAGCACTTGTCTCTGGGTATAGGACTAAATTTTGTTTTATTTGCTGTTGTCTATGAAGTTATTGGTCATTGCAGTTTATGCTAGTATGTGTTCTTGTTAATTATTTACCCATAGTTTACAGCACATCGTTTAAACAAACAGTTGTTACTCAGTGACAAGGGCGTCTCTGATAGACTAAACTGAAGGGAGGGGACTTCTCTAAGTGTTACTAAATGCTGTAAAGAGCACCCTATTGCTTGTAGTCAAGTGAACTTTTCCATATTTAGCACTACTCTTTCAGTTCTTGGGCAGCTAAGCAGGGATCTGCTGTCTTAGTCCATTCTGTCTGCCATAGCAAACACTGGAAATCAAAAGACTCATGAAGCTCAAACACCTTTCTTGGTGCTGGAGCTGGAAGGTTCAGGATCCATTCAGAAGCAGTGTGGTGGCTCTTAGGGCCCTCCTCCTCCCCAAGGGTACCTTCTCCCTGAGGTCTGCATGCTTCAGGGCAACTGTGCACTCTGCCCCTTTGATTGGAGCACTAATTGCATTCATGGCCTTACCACTCTGTTACCTTCCAAAGGCCCTACCTCCTAATTGCAAAACTGCATTGAGGGTTAGGATTTCTACATTCAATTTGGGAAAGACATATATGGTCATATTATTATATAATTACCCTTCATAATCATTTTATACACATACACAAATACATACATTTCCCATCAAAAAATGAATGGGTTGTTTTTACAAAATAATACACAGACAGGGAAAGACTGGGAAGGAATGACAGCACCCTTCCTGGTAGTGACTGAGTTCATGATGAACACCTGCTTTTTTGGGCAATGAAGAGGGGGAGCATTCATAGAACTGGGAATCACATCGCTCTACAGGGCTGCATTCAAGAGCCTTGCTCCAGGCTTCTCTTCCAAATTACACCCTTCTCCCTCCTCTGATTCTTTAGGAATAGGCCTTATGTTCTCCACAATAGAAACAAGTTCCCCAGGATTGCAGCTGCAATTTGTCTTTTAACACCTGGAATTGTGTGATTTATCCTGGTTTGTGTCAGAAAGTAGCACAAGCCCATTTCATTCTATGAAACTGAAATTATTATTTTTCTGAACATAAATCAGGAAGTGGATTCAGTACACATTACCTGAGGCGGACATTCCCAGCCCCTTAGCAGTGCATGTCAAGTGAATGGATTTTCTCGCTCATTCGCTGTTGCATTCTGAATCATCCCCCTGCCCCATATGGCGGTTGATATCTCTCCCTTCAGCCGATGAACCCTTTTCTTTCCAAGGGTGAGGGTTGCTGTAGAATAATAGAAAACTTTAACTTGACCTACACAAACCTTCGCTTCTTAGTACACTTTATAAAGCTCAGAGGAAGAACGGACAGAAAGATTCAGTATAGTCATTTCGTTTTGTTCAAACTTAATGTCGTTTTATTACATTACAGAGGAAAATGCAGTAACTATATTTGTGAAGCTTTTTCTACCTTCTTTGATATCCTCAAATAATTTATGATTCCAGCTTAATAATCTATGCAGTTTTGTGTACGAATTCATGTGATTCTGCATACTTCCAACTACAAAATGAAAGCCTGAAATGCTGATTGGACTACACAGAAATACTTGATAAATGTAAATTTCAATGGTTATTGTTATGAAAGTTCATTTCAGATGTTTAGCAATAATGCTTCAAATGTCTCACAGTGACCAGAACTGCATCTTTTAGTTTGCGCGCTGAGATTAATGTCTCAATATGCATGCATTCTCTCAGGAGGTTGAGCTGTGTCGTGTTAGCAGTCAAGAGAAGCTGGGCCTGACGGTCTGCTACCGAACCGATGACGAAGAAGACATGGGCATTTATGTCAGCGAGGTGAGAGATGCTGTGGAGAGGACCTGAAGGATCCTGAAGGGAGGGAGAGGGGGAGAGATGACTTGAAAGGGCTCAGGAGGAGAAAAGCCTCTTCGCAAGGCCTGGATGTGAAGAACTGGCTGCCTTCCAATTCTTGCCACTTTCAATTAGGGAAGCAAATTATGCTGCCCAAGTAATACAATTATCATCAGCTTGTTTAGCATGGAGGCTTTCCCTGCAGAATCCCAGCAAGGAAAAGTGTGAAAGTAGTAACACTGTCTAAATTTGAATAATTTCCCGGAAGGTCTCACAAGAGAGCAGCAGGCTGAGCTGAGCTCTGGTCCCCAAACATTTGTCCTTCCATCCCATTGCATCTTTTATACTCTGATAACAGCAGTATTGGCTAATTATTTTAAACTAACAGTCATAATAATCACCTCCTTTACTCTGCTGATGGGGTGGACAGATTTAAATACCCAGGAAGTACATCTGTCCATTTCTTTTATCCAACCACATGATCATTTTCAAGAGGCAAAGAACTACATTTGAGTCGCCATTTTAGTGTGAGCTTGAAAGACTGCCAAGCAGAATGTATTGCAATAGATATCTGGAAAAGTAGATCATTTTAGAAAATGTAAAAAGGTATGTATTTTTTCAATTAAAACTACTTATGATTTAACCCTATGCTTGCCGCCGCCCATGAAGATGTGCAGATTCCATAACTTAGTTCCTGCAGAAATGTCTGTTAGGATTAGACAGCCTAGAAGCTAATGTGCTCTACAGCCAGAGCCATGATGGATACAGTGTTAAACAGCACCCAGCAAACTCAGTCAACATTTTTCTGCAGAGTTGCTTGGGCTGTGCAACTCTGTAAGAGATCTGCCACTGAAACACCTGGGGAGCAGCACAACTTTGAAAACACGGAATGGGATTTTTCTTTCTCCCTTTACCAAAGATTTTGCTGCCTCCTTCCCACCTGGATAATTCTCCAGAGTGTACTTCATTGGTGACTTCTTTAAAATGAATGATTCCGGTGATCCCTCTTTACTGAAGAATGGGGGAGCAAGACACACCCACTGAAACCTTGTCTGTAATATGTACAGAAGCAGGCAGTTTTGTGGGTGATTTGATTACAGTGTTAAGGACAAAGTTTCATGTAATGGATGGCCTTAAAAAGGGACACACTTCATTGATAATAGAATCCTCTTCATTCTGGTTAAGTCTCCGTTTAGCGTTTAAATGGATCAGGTTCGAAATCTCTCTTCTCAAAGGCGATAAAAAAAAAAGCCACAGAAACTAAACACATGCCGTTGTGAAGAGCTGTCCGCATCCCTCTTGAGTATGTGCAAAGAAACTTCTGTGCCTGACTCGTCACTCATTCTCAGTTCTCAGCCGGGACCCTAATAGCATGCAATGTCGGAACTGAGCAGATCAACCTCAGGCACTACTTGAAATACACAGGCAAGAATCACTGATAGAATAAGCCAGGTCTAGAAATGACTTGAAACTATCACAGGGACTGGATAGATAAAACTATAATGATAACTAGGTAAAAGCCCCAATGAACCGAAAGCCTTCACTCAGGTGTGGCCTCTTAAAATACTGGAACATTCTTAGTAGAGTTGTAAATAGCTGTTCGTTGTAATAATGCAAAGTTGATATAATTAACACTATATGTAAAGTGGCGCCAAGTAACAGAATGTATAGATAGGTTTTTTTTTTACAATTCTTGAACAATATAGATTAAATATCTCTTTTACAATAATATACGTGTGGCTCCAAAATCCATTTACTAAGTATGGACTTGAGATATCTATCAGCTTTCCAAATACATCTCCAGGATTATTTACAAGTCAGTCGCCTTAGTATCATGTAAATTTCCTAGGTCCAGAAAAGTCCCGGTGTTAATGACGTCACAGCAATCCTGCCAGCTAAAGACTATCTGACAACAGGGCTTCAGAGATGACAGAAAGGATGTGAAATGGGAGGGCCGAGATGGAGGGAGAGGGGACAGAAAAATGACCTGCAAATGAAGGTCTGCCTGGTCCATTTTATTGTTGCTAACTCTAAAGATATTCATTTACAGCTCTAGAATTAGTGATTCTGACAGAGAAAAAATGAGATACACCCTATCATAAATCAATAGAGAATCAAGCCAATATTGTCTAAAACTACACTATCCTTCTGCATTTTAAACTCTTAGAAGGATAGTGTATGGCCCTGAAGATATATGCTTTTTCTATTACAGGTTGACCCAAATAGCATTGCTGCCAAGGATGGCCGGATTCGAGAAGGAGATCGTATTTTACAAGTATGTGATGGGATTATTTTCTCAAGTTTCCCATAGGCGCATAGGCGGTCTAACAGCTTTTATTTTATCTTGGTTCTTATAAAATATTAGGAGGAAAAGAGCTTGTCGTGGCTTTTTCATATTATCATTTATAAAACAAAATGCTATCATTTCAAAGTAAAGGTGGTTTACTTTTCTCAATAGTTTTTAGCTAATAATTATTGAGATCCATGGAATGAGATGGCTGTGTTTTGCCTTCCTGTTCCACTATTGGTTTTGGCATGCTATCTGCCTTCCTCCATTGTAAGCCCATTTTCTTATCGTAAGGTATATAACCTGCTGTTGTTGCAAAGGTTACATGAGCTGGGTGCAGTGTGCTTAGCACAATGATGATAAATGGCTGGCCATCAGCAGTAGCTGTTACTCCTAGCTGCAGCGATGGCAGTCTTTTCCAGAATAAACTACTTGAACATGGATCCATGTGTTCCCTTACTATACAAATCTCTACAAGTCCAAAGCAGCTTTCACTCATGGCTTATGGGGGAGCTACCAAGGCCAGATGGAAGAGCTGTGATTTCTTCTCCATAGAGAAATATGAAAACATTCTAGTTGATTGAGAAATATAAAACAGTGAGCTGATCATAGGCAGGTCCAGGGCTGGAAAGAGTCCCATTGCCTGATGACGGTTCACAGAAAGCCCAAGGCCTGTTCTAAACCTGCCTCTGCCCATGGTATCTCTTCAGAGTCTTCACCTTAAAGAACGACTGGAAGAATCCACACAAGACTAAAGTCCAGGTCAATCCCCAAATGAAAGTTCTGAGTTGAGTTCTTAGTCATAGGTGTAAAACAGAGCGAGAGGTACGAGCATGGTTGCTTGAAGGAGTACCCACTCCTTCTAGAAGTCCTCCGAGCTTCTAGAAATGGTACCATATCCAGAGTTCCCATCTCTCCAGCTAGGAGTGGATGCCCAGAAGATGTTGCTTTAGACTCAACTCTTTACCCCAACTCTGAGCTTCAGAAATATACAAGATGCACTAGGGGCACCCTGCCCTGTCTAAATGGGAAGACAGAAGCCCACACAGATGATGGCAGAATAGCATGGCATTATGAAGGGGTCCCTAAGCTGCTTGGTGTCTAACCCTGCCAGCCCCCTAGGGCAACCTTGCTAACCCCCATCAGGCTCCCACTCCTTTTCCTTAGCTTGATACCACAGATCCCATCCAGCAACAACCCTCTAGGGTTCTAATTAGGAAAGAATAAGAAGTAAGAGTCTGTGATAATTTAGGGTCCAAGCAGTTTCCAGAAAACTTCAAGAGTATGCAATGCAGGAAGGCTTATGAGTGGTAGCCTGTAGTTAAACAAATGGACCTGGGTCCATTGTTGGATATATCAGGGGAATAAAATGTCTGTCTGGCAATCTAGGCATGGCCTTGTTTTGAGACACATGTTCAACATCTACACACACACACACGTCAATGAATGAAAAAGGCATTCAGGACAGATGAGTAAAATCTGCAGAGAAGCTATACTAGGGTAGCCTACACAAGAAGTTAGTGTTTACTATAGATAGTGGAAGGTTGGAATATTCTATTTTTCAAATGAATTGAACTATTAACTGTGTTGCTGCCTTATTGATATCTCCAGCTCACCCAAACAGTGTGACTTCTTGGCTCTCAGGTCATTAGGCGCTAACACACAGTAAGATGTTGAGTATTCGAAAAGCTTGGAAGGATTCATGCCCACAAAGTAGCCATCCTATTCAGCCACATGTTAAGGTATTGAATCTATCCGTTGTCATTTTCCCTGCTGTCCCCGCCAGCTCTTGCCTCCTCCTCTTTCAGCTCCTGCCTCCTCTTCCAGCTCCTGCCCCCTCCTCTTCCAGCTCTTGCCTCCTCCTCTTCCCACCCAAGCCTCCTCCTCTTCCCACCCAAGCCTCCTCTTATACCATCACCTGGCTCCCTTCCAACTTTCCAGCCGTCTCTTCTCTCATTGGCAAACACCATTTTTAAAATTACATTTAATAAGATTACATTTTTTAGTTCTGTGGCTAACTGGAGGGGGTGGGAGTGCATGTGTTTCCATGAGACCGCATATTTTGAAGCTTCTACGTTCTTAGCTATTTTGTATGCAGATTTATTTTTGAAGGAAAATGCCTACGGAATAATAAAGAATTCCTTAATGGAATTAGTTCATTGAAGAAACAATGGCAGGGTTGATAAAGTGCTGTTTTCTGCCAGATTACTTTATATTCTGTGACAAATACTGCAAACTAAATGAACACACACATCACATTAAAAAGCCTAGAATTCAATTTTGTCTCACACACATAGGAAGCAAAGTGTCTTAAGGGTGATAGTGAAATTATATTAAATAAAACTGTGACAAAATTGTACCCACAGACAAATAGTTCCCATCTGTCTGGTGAGGAGATTATGGGATACCTTATAATGAACAATTAATGACTCCTTTCCCAGAGAGAGGGCAGTGGAGAAAACAGAGGAATTACTTCTTATCCATAAGGTTTCTGGGTTGGCTTTTATTTAAATTAACCTCTTTACAGAAACTGTGACTTTAATTGTCTATTTATGATGGCCTAAGGGGAGTGTATTTATGAGTCTGCCCTCATTGTGGAGCTAATATTTTCTTCACCTAGCATACCATAGACATCTTAGATTACTTTCTGATGATGCCCATTCCTCTCTCTCTCTCTCTCTCTCTCTCTCTCTCACACACACACACACACACCACACACACACACACACAAACACTCACAGACTCACACTTGGTAGACATCAGAAAGGGACCATGCAGAAGGAAAAAAAACATGAACATGAATCCAGAATGTTTCCGGTTCTAATATATTTTCTCCCAAAGTGCTGGGTGGTTCTATCTGCCATGCCATTGACAATAACTTAGATCCATCTTGTTCCTGAAATTTACCTGAAAAAAATTATAGAGCTGAAGAAGGCATTTCTGAGTCAGGCTGCAATGGTTAAATGACATACGAACAACCAGTTCCTAAAAGGAGACGGTACCATGCCCCACTGTCTCCTTGGAGGCATGAGCATAGAAGAGTCCCTGTAAGCAGCCTGCTATCACGCTGGTCAAAGAGCCAACCATGTGCCTACAGATTCCTTCTGTGAAGGCTCTGCCAGAAGGGATGATGGGATGACAGCCTTTGAGTGAGCTGTCTGCATTCTCAGCACTATATCTGAACTGACATGCAGCGTGTGTTCCCATGTGTTGAATTCCTCTCTTTGGACAATGGTTTTCCCCGGGTCTTTTCTAGCCCCTTTGTATCAGCATATACCCCTCCCCTTCCCTCTCTTAGTTATTAAATACACATGCAACACAGTCCCCTTCTTTTGCCCAAGATGTTTAAGTTTTCCTGAAAAATGTCATAAGTAATTGGATGCCAACATTTCAGATGTTCATCTGTCTCAGGTACAACACTACTGAAGCCTACATACTAGTATATTCAAGCAGGAAAACCATATTATGCCACTTACAGATCTTTGGGCATTGCCCCCCGACACACTCCCTTTGCTGGAGATCAGACCTAAAATGAGAGCTTGGTTCATTTTTCTCATCCAGCACAAAGACATACCTACTTTCCCCTGCCCCAACAATACCCATTTTGGAATGAATGTTTGCATGTTTATATGCAGAAAATATGAGGTCTAAATCTATTCTATACAAAAATTAACCTCATTTTGAACGTCATTATCATATTGTTTTCCCTGAGGCTCTCATCCCTTCTTTTTTAAGCCAAATATCCTTCAGGAAGCCGAGGGGGACAGGACTGGAGATCATTCTCCTCTCTCTGATGCGCTGTGTCTTCCTGGGAAAGAGCAAGCTGCTTCCCCACTAGCAGCTTTGCAACCACAAGCCATTATTCCAGGAACAAAGGCAGCCGAAGGGTGAGAGCTCTATCAGATTCCCCTCTTCAGATCTCTCATTTCTGAGAGGGCTCCTTGCTGAAACACACAGCTGCATTTCTTGCTTTATAACAGTTTGAACATCAAACTAAAATCCCGAGAACACAGAAATCTACCAACCAGTTGGATAAAGTGACCCTTATTTTGAAAAAGAAAATAGCGAATAATATTTTAATAGCAAATTTCTGCGGTGGCTTCATTTCATCCTGTGTGATCCTGAAGATGAGTGGCTTTCACAGCAAATGTTTTGTGTTTACCGGCAATCCTAGAAGCCAAAATGCAGGCCACTATGAGATTACAAGAAAGAAAGCTGACTGTCAACTAGAGGGATTGAGAAGTAAACATGCCACTGTGTTGGTGTCCTCCTAAACGTTAAGACTACATCAAAAATAAATACCTGTCTAGACAGAAACAGACCTACTCCTACATAAATATGTCTTTGTAGATTTCACTCTGTTGTCTTTACTTAGCAGTTCATAATTTGCCTTCACAGTGAATTAAATATATATACTATATACACACAGAGATAGATAGATAGATAGATAGATAGATAGATAGATAGATAGATAGA
>JABTXL010000186.1:6354587-6388992 GCA_025134845.1 Neodon shergylaensis
AGATAGATAGATAGATAGATAGATAGATAGATAGATAGATAGATAGATAGATAGATAGATGATAGGGTAATACAGCCTGTGCATCTGTAGGGGCATGCGCTGTAATTATGCCAGGCAAATAGTTGCCCTTTACCACGACCCTCTGAAAAAGCCACTATGAGCATCTAGTCTATGCTGGCAAACATGATAGCAACATTAGTGTAGTGGAGATGAGGAGCAGAGTGATAGCAGGTGAATCTGGGTGATGAAAGAGAAAGTATGCATAAGCTTGAGTGAAAGCCAGAGGGGAAAGTAGTGAGTGTTAAATCCCAGACAGAAAGATGGAGCTTAGCCGTGTTGGAAATCACAGGGCATTTAGAATCAAATATGCCTAGAACAAGACAGTTGTGCTGTGGGTAAACTAAGAAGTGCCATGGGATGGCCGGAAGCCCTTAGACCAAAAGAAGTAAAGACCATAGTCTGTTAAAACCACAGTCCTAGCTGGACAAGGCTTGTTTGAGAGCTAGGAATAAGAAGGAATACACATGAAACCCACGAGTGTTGGGGCTTCTATGTACAGACAAGCAAGAAACAGAGGTGGCAGCTGTTTTGATCAGAGTATGAAATGTGAGCTGGGTGCTTTTCTTCTCCTGTGCTCTGCTTTCCTAAGCATCTCTAATAAGGGTTTAGGGATAAGGATGATTCTGTGGTCCAAAGTGAGATTCTAAGGCTGATTTCCCTGTTTTCTGATAACCCTGTCTTGTCCTTGTGGAGCAACCAGAATCCCAGAGACCCACAAGTGGAAACTCTGAGTGAAAAGATGAAGTTGCTGGAGAGAGAACCTGGCTAGCATGGCCACGTCTCTTTCCAATTTAACCTATATACGTAGTGTTCATTTAGGTACTTTTCTCTATGTTTGAATTTCCACATATTTTGATAATATGCTAGAGATTGAAAACATTGCCTCTATGAATTTAAGAAATCAATAAAACAAAATGATTTTAAGTATGCAAAGGAAAACCTGCTAAATTAAAAATAAATACATCTGAACACAAAAATGTAGTTCAAGGATGCTTACTCTGTTTTAAGAACGTGGGCATGTCTGAATGCTGTAGGATTTTTTTTCTACACAATATAAAGCTCACAAAAGGTTGGTTTCTTTCCCTCTTTTGGTAAAAGTCACTTTTACTTGATTCTATCTTTAAAATTTCCAAGTATACTTAAAATATTGCATGTGATTTTTTTTTTTGAAAGAGGAAGTGGGTAAACTCTTGGAAAGAGTCAAGTGTAGGGAGCAGGGTCCTAAAGAGCTCTTCTCTTTTTGGATGAGACTCATCTAGGATATAACTGGAGTGATGTTCGGACAACTGAGTCAGGCTCCCACCCAAACACAAAGTGATTAACTGAGCCCAGGTCAGCGGCAGTCTGGGAGCGCAGCCTGCTCAGGGGCCCTCCGCGGCTCTCTAATTGGCTCCCGGGAGCGTGCAGGATGACGGATTTCAGTTGTGGAACTGCCAGCCGCTTCCCCCAGCACTATTATCTCAGAGTGACACTTTCATTACTCTGAGCGGAGAAAGATGAACGTCACCTGTCAGGGGCTGGTTAATTGTGTTGCTAGATGTATGTTGCCAGGGCGCAGGTTGGACATTTATGAACATAACTGCTTCCTGTGATGTCCACCATCCTTCAGGGATCGATACGGCTCTTACAGCGCACGTGTAATTGAGTGAAGGCACTTTTCACGGAGGGGCGAAGATGAGCCCATTGTGGGAGCTTCATTGTCCATACATTCACCATAAATGAGCTGATATTTGCCATTTATTGTGTGCAGCATTGTGGAAATAGAAACTAATGTGCCACTTGCATTTGTTCTCTAGATAAATGGGGAAGACATCCAGAACCGGGAAGAGGCCGTGGCTCTGCTGTCGAGCGAGGAGTGTAAGAGA
This sequence comes from Neodon shergylaensis, assembly GCA_025134845.1. NCBI lineage: Eukaryota > Metazoa > Chordata > Mammalia > Rodentia > Cricetidae > Neodon > Neodon shergylaensis. Next base: position 6,356,513 of record JABTXL010000186.1, read on the forward strand.
CTTGTGCTCCTGGTCGCCAGGCCCGACATGCAGGTTCGAACAGAGGGCAGGGTCTTGAGCCTGGTTGTTGTATTCACTGGGTTCATGAATCAATGTCTATGTGTTCCTGGCTAGGCGGCATGGAATCTCTTCCATGGCTGTCTGTATAAACACAGATATAAAACATTGCGAAGGCTAATCCTTACTGTCTAACTTCACCCCCAAAAAAGCCTACTAAAGACTCCAGGAAAAATAGCTAAGCATCGATTTTAGAGAAAAATTTAAAACACACAAAATGGAATCCTATCTCTCTGTCTGCTTGATAGTTTCTTAAATGCATTAACAAATGAGAAATAGTTGACTTCAGATTGTTTCATTTTAAATTCTGAATAGACCCTTCCTTTAGGCTTCCATCTAAAATATATAAGCGGCATATTAAGGCATCATGAAGGATTCTCTAACGAGAAAAATATTAGCATATGTAGCTATCATCTTAAATCTTCCTAAAATAACTATGAAACGAACTCTCTCTGGTGTAGTTCGGTAGAGGACACGAGTTCTTTTCCATAATTAACGTGACAAAAACATTTTCCTGCTGCCCAAAAATGACGCTTCAAAAGGAATACTTGTCTGTCTTGAGAGAGGAAGGTGCCATCAGCAACAAGGAGAGGTAATGGTTGGAGAAAGGCACTTATCTCATGCCTACTTCCACTTCCTGTTCCTATCCGCTTGAACGCAGTGTGGACAGCACGCTGTCACTGTCCTACCCACCTGTCAGCTGCGGGAGGGAAGTTAGTTATGTCATCGTTTGTCTCCCGGGCTATTGATCTGATATTTTTCAAACTCAGTAACTACATTCTTTCTATAAATTACACGGAGAACGTGTATTTCAGTGTCAGGCTGGGTCCCGACTTGAATAGAGTGGATATAAAAAGACCCCTCCTTCCGCATATATTTCCTTTATGCCCTTGACCATTCTAAATGGTTCTCATAAAGTCTGCCGTAGCCTGGAGCGGAGTAGAGCCACACACCTGAGGTCGTGGTGGAAGGGAATGAGCCCGTGCACCAGGCTGGAGTGCCTTCGTGCTAGGAGGGAATTTTAAAATACGTTTGAAATTGTCGCAATTATCTGGAAGATTCTTGAGCCAATTATCTCACTAATCCCATTCCCTTAACGAACAAAAGAAAGAAAAGAATAAAGGGGAACAGTAAAGTTCTTGGTAAGTTGAAAAGAATCGAGCGGCCATCCCGGTTGTGGAAAGGGTTTGTTATAAGGCAATTTCCTGTCCTCTCTTGTAGCTGCTGGGAAGCTCATGAATTTAGAACTGAAGCGTTTCCCAGAGTGATCATAATGGGTAATAGAAATAATAGATATTACTGGCTTAAGACTAGACCTATTACTCTTTGCCAGGCATACCTGGCTGGCAGAGGGTGGCTACCAGGCTCACCCTGCTGAGCTTTCCCTCTGCAACAGTGACTGTTGGAGGGCGAATCATCACAACAAACTCTTTCCCCCTTGCTAACAGACGTTTCCAGTGCCACAGACCACCACACTCCCTGCTCAAACCAGGCTTGCCTTCACCCTTGGTTCTGAAAAAAGAGCTCTACATGTCACCAGAAAAGATGTAATTGCTTTGAAAATTGGATTTCCAGTGAAATCATCCAAGAAAATTCATCATAACACCACACCCCTAAAATAGAATTAACAAGGTACATGGTAGAGATGGAAAAAAAAAAGGCAAAAAGAAAAAAAGCAGACGGATCCCGTTTCTCCACCTGCTGTCTTTGTCAAATTCAGCATCTCTTGTTGCACTGCGTGAGTGTGTAGTTTGAGCAGGGAGAATGAGGGAGCACACTATTTGTGTGCTTTCCATAGCTTGTTTAAAAATGTTTCGAATGTTCTTCAGATCCTTGGGAATGATCTATGTGCTTGCTGGGGGCAGTACTGTGCATCTGTTCAATGTTTTTAAATAACTCATTTCCTTCCTTCCCTGTCACCTTTCTTTCATTTCCTGCCCATTTTCTTCCTCAGACCATTAAAGATATTGCTTTCTATCCCTTTCCCCTCAGGAAATGGGAGCAGCAAGGGCTTTCAGAGAAACTTGGAACCACCAGTTTGGAGACGGTGTACTCTGTCCTTTCTCTACTCAGTGCTGTGTCTGACCTAACCTACTTTGTGCAGGCACCACACCTTGTCCTGTGAAGCTAATTCTTCGTTCCTGTTCCTTGCAATTTTAGCAAGGAACTTTAGCATACACTTAGATCTGAGGTAATATAATTCTGTGTGGGCTTTAATGGCCACCATGGAATCTATGCATTATAGTTTGCTGTCTTTTGCTATGATAAACACCAGAACCAAAAGCAATTTAGGGAGGAAAGAACTGTTTGCTTACTTGGTTGTTTGTTTTACCCCACCACTGAGGGATGCCAGGGCAAGAGCTCCTTGAAGGTTCTTGGAGGCAGGGACTGTAGCAAAGACCACAGAGGATGCTACGCACTGGCATAGACCAGTTATAACATAGGCCCACCTACCCAGGGATGCTACCACCCACAGTGGGATGGGCCCTCCACCTCACTTAACAACTAAAGAAATGTACCCACAAACATGCCCATGGCCAACCTGATGGAGAGGCAAGTCCTCCGTGACTTTTCCCTCTCCCAGGTGTTTTGTCAAAACGAATGTTAACTACGATGACACCATGATCTGTCCTCTGTTAATAAACATCATGCGAGTGTGTGAACACTGGTGGTACCACTCAATGTCCTATTTTCAAATTGGCTTTTTTTTCTTTTTAAGTTTTCAGACATTCATTTGTCGTTAAAGGTTTCTTATTGAAAACACCTCCAACTCTTGCCCCTTTGTCAGTAGACACCTGTGCTCTTTGTAGCCCAGAGTGAACAGAGTTCTAATGGCAGTATGGGCCATTTAATGAGCATAAACAGTTGATGTGTGTGCTCCAGCTCCAGAAACGGAGGCCAATTATCCTCATTGGCTGTCTACAGCCATCAAAGTGTGACGGCAATCTCCTACTTCACTTTGTGTGAAGAAACCAACGAGATTTGTTTCAGTGAGGGTTGAAAGTGCCTCACCCACAAATGGAACTGTGTACCATTCCACTTCCTTTAAAGACCACATTGGCCAGAATCCCTAGGACTAATAGACGTGATTGGAGCTGGGGTGTCCTCCATGGTACAGTGTGTGCCTAACACACTTGAGGCCTTGAGTAATTCTCAGGACCCTGTGAATAAGCAGGCATGGCTAAGGTTACTTTTATTTCCCTAAAGAATTTAGGTGCCAGTGATATGGCTCAGTGGATAAAGTCATTTACCACTGAGCCTGACAACCTCATCTGGTGCCAAGAAAGGACATACTCCTACAGGATGTCCTCTGAGTTTCCAGTGGACCGCATGGAATTTGGACATATACAGGCATGCATGCACACACACACAAACACAGTGCAAGAGAGCGAGAGCGAGAGAGAGAGAGAGAGAGAGAGAGAGAGAGAGAGAGAGAATAATTAAAGTTTGGGTGATTGGTTTTTAGTCTTTAGGGTGTTTTTTCTTCTTTTTTTATAGATAAAATCTGTTGTCTATCAAGTCTTTTATGATGAGCTTCACCTTGCTATCTTGAGTCATCCAACTAAAAATTTAAAAAAAAAATCAGGATGAGGCTAAAATCTGCTTGTTGGGGGCGCATTGTATACAGTCGCACTGGGGGGATGCTGTTCATGGTAAAAGCCCAATTGTCTCATAGCCGGATCAGAACCACTGCAGTTCTTTTCAGCCAGGGCTGTGGGAGATAATGAGCATGCCAGCTGTGGATTATATAGTGCGCTTTTCATGGGTTCTGAAGGAGGTAATGCTCGGTGCTGTGGGATTTACTCAGTTATGAGAGAAAAATCTAAAGCTGTTTCAGTAGAGGATAAAAGGTCTGAGAATCCTTTTCTTCCTTTCTTTTTGTTTCACCTTTTCTTCTTTCTGAGAGGTGACTATAGGGGGGCTGCGGCTCTGAAGAGAATCGCCGATAAAGAGAGCTGGTCGGCAGCCCGCATTGAGGCTTACCCTATTTTAGCATGGGTCTCCTTAACGTAATGTAATGTACTAATGTTTTCCTTTGCAGCTGGATGAAGGCTGGCTGGAAGATGAAAGGAATGAATTCTTAGAGGAGTTAAACTCAGAGATGCTGGAGGAAGAACATAATGAAGGGGCCCAGTGCACAGCCAATGAGCTACAGCAGGTAGGGCCACCCATCTGAACAGCATCATTCGAAATGTCGCTAGTTTTCTCTAATGGGTAAGGAAACACAGTCAAAGGGGTTGATCAAACAACTCTGTAATCTTTTTGGGCAAATGATCTTCTCAAATGAAGCAGGAGGAATATGGACCTTTTCTATTAAGGTTATTCACAGTTTAGAAAGCTTGAGCAATATTGTTAATATAATACAGTAGCATTAAGATGTTGAAATAGGTAGTTTTCAGTGTAATTTGCAGAAACTTAATAGTAAATATGTGTGTTGTATTTGGCTATAATTACTAGGAACAAGCAGCTATCAAATGTGGAGTAACTTCAAAAATGGCAATTTGGACTTTACAATATAAATGTTTCTATAAATGTAAAGAGAAGAAGATGTGATATAAAGATTTGTATACTTCATGGGTTAATCACACCTGTGTGCACCTAAACAACCATAAAGGTGACCTTTGGCCCCATGCCCCACAGCATTATTTGAGGTGACCGACATCATGTTATCTTACGGTCACATATTCATTCAACAGAAATTTGAACTCTTAATGTTCCGAGTACCATCCTGCTACTTAGAATGTTTGAAAGAATAGAGTTCCTGACCTTGATTAATACATAATGAGGGAAGATCGTGGCGTGGCTATGGCAGAGTAAATCTAAGAGTCTTACTTTTGTTATTTTTGCACTACAAAAAAAAAACATGACCTATTTTTTATTCTAATTCGTGTCTTTCATCTGCCTGACATATCTCTTGCTAACATTCCTGTCAATTTACTACTTGGTTTAATTATCATCCTAGTCCTAACATTAATTATTAACTCATTCTAAAAGATGTTTTTTTTTTTAAAATCCTGACAGGTTAAACCATGTGAAGCATAGCCATTCTAACACCTCACCAACCTGAATAATGAAATATGTTTTCATGCTACCATCTCAAACAGAAAGTCGTAACTACACCCTGAGACAGCAAGCTCCACCGTCGACACAGCCAGGAGTGATGTATCTCAGGATTCTTGCTGGCCCCTCTCCTAGCCCGTGCTCAGAAGTGATGCCACTGGGTGGTAGTTGTTTTGCAGTATAGGTAGGGTGGGAGTTTCTATATATGACTTCAGTCAGCACTAGCCACAAATAAAGATATCTTTTGTTGCCAGCTGCTGCTTACAACCAAGAAAATCCTTGCTCCAGGCCTTTTCTTTCTTAGATAAAAAATGTAACCAGTACAGAATTGACAAGAGGTTGTTGGAATATAGAGTAAGGGAGAGATCCTGTTCAGGAGCATGCAGTGCCAAGTGCTGCCTGCTCACATCAGATGGAATACAACTGTGAGGGCTTGTGAAGGAACACAAAACATCCCTGAGGTTAGATACCCATTGTGTTGCCATTTTTCTTCACCAGAAGCCTGAAAACTGATGAGAAGTACAAACACCTTTAAAACACCTTTTGCCCTCATAAGAGGGACTATTGCATGAGCAATGTCCTGTCAGAAACAGTATCTGTCAGAGTCCTAATTCCAGAGGGATAAACGACAGCCAGGCATTATGTTAGGAACATTATGTTAGAGCAAGAAACTCTGGGATCGGAAGGGAGATTTTCATTTTCACAGTTTTTCACAGACCAGTGAATGCAAAGTCAATTTAGCAACTTAAATTTGGAGGCAGTTTAGTGGATGCCTTATACCACCAAGGTTAACTTTCTATGCAGTCTTGGGTTGCACAGTGGCCATGAAGTCATTGTACAGTGATTCGCATGGCATGGTTTGTATCCTTCCAATTGTACATGAAGTAAGGAAAAGACTAGCCGTTCTGCACTGTCTCAAGTCCTTACAAGATACGAGCATGCTTTCATTGTAAGGACTGTTGCATATATACTCAAACTCCCAGAAGTAATATGACCATCAATCAGGGTTAAGGTGAGCGAGGCACAGCATGTAGCCCTTGTCAGACAGAGCCAGATGTGGGGCTGTGAATGGCTTTCCTTTGCTAACTGTAATTTTTTTATCAGAAAGGCATTTAAAATCAATCAGTGTAGTCATAACTAATACATGAACTTATTGTAGGGAAAGCTTGAGAATCCTATAATTAATACTAGAGAGAGAGAGAGAGAGAGCTGTATTTTCTTATTATTTATATGACATTACTTTTGAAGAATGAAATAGCAATTATCTAGAGAGTTTTTAAACTTACTTTAGAGTACTTTTATTATTCCACCCATTCTTTCTTACTACAGGTTTAATTGGGTTTAGTCATGTAGGCTAGAGTTAGAAGATAGATATTTACTATAGCGAGTAAATGCACAGTAAGGAAAACGATGTGGAGTGAATAAGGTGGATCACGGATAACATGCAGTGAGGAAAGAAAGGCTTTTAGCATATCCATCTCTTTGGGCCATTGATAAGCTGTTCTTTATGAAAGTAAAAATTATCAGGTAGTAAAATTATATATATGCATATATGCAACCTATATGCAGATTAGATATGTCCATATATGTCAAAACATGTTTTTATATTATATGAATGCCTGCTCATCTGTGTTGCTCAAATTTTTCTGGAAACTATCTGTTTTCACTTGTTATTGGGGAAGGGATCACTGTTCAATTGGTGCAGTAGCCAACATTATGACTTCAAACTTTTACAGAATTAAAAAAAGCTGTGTTGTATTGGCAAGTAGTAAGGAGGCCAGGAGCTAAAGCAGGGCTCAAACTTACTCTGTGATGGGTTAATTTGGGGGGATTTCTAGGAGCTTGGAAGGGAGAAGCTGTCCTAGTTAGGGTTACTATTGCTGCAATGAAATACTATGACCAAAACAACTTGGGAAGAAAAAGGTTTATATAATTTGCACATCCGTATCACTGTTCATTGTGAAAGGAAGTCAGGACAGGAACTCAGAGCAGGAACCTTGGGGCAGAGGCCATGGAGGGGTGCTGCTTGCTGGCTTACTCCTCTGGCTTCTTCAGACTGCTTTTTAAAAAATAGAACCCATGACCATCAGTCCAGGGATGGCACCACCCACAATGAGCTGGGCCTTCCCCCATCAGTCACTAATTAAGAAGATACCTTGCAGCTAGAGCTTATGGTGGCATTTTCTCAATTAAGGTTCTCTTCTTTCAGATGACTCTAGCTTGTGCCAAGTTGACACAAAACTAGCCAGGACACTCACTGACTGGCTAAGTGTCATGCCTCAACATAGGCTGTGTAGCTCAATGTGGGAAGTCACTTTCTATACAAGGGCTCTTGAGTACATGACATGGTTGTACTGACAAACTGGATCCTTCTGTTCATACCCATTCTCAAAAAATGTTGGTTCCAATTCATAATAGTCACTAATAAAGAACTTTAATTCTTTTTCTAGAAGATATTCTCAGAACTTTATTAGTTATTAAGAAAATTATACCCAGATATTATCCAGGTCAGAGGTAATTTTTGTCCTTTGTCTTTATGCATTCTTTGATCTAGAAAGTTCAGTGAGAACTGCTATTGCTGCTGAATGAGGGTCTAGTTGAGTGGTTAGATTTGGGGTTGAGGAATAAACTTTGTTTGTAGAGAAAGAATCATACTAGATGGTCACCATTGTGTCTAGGCAATCCAAACAAGTTAGGAACTTTAAAAGCAGTCGGGTGCCCACTACTAGAAACAGAATCACCATAAATTATAGGAAAGAGCACAGGAAGGAACCGAGCAGAGCAAGAAGCCAAATGAAGATGTCTAAAAAGCAAGACGGGAAGCCCAGCCTGGTTGAGGAATAGAATCACCTTTTTTTGGCTATATTGCAATCTTGGCTGCTTCTCATTCCATTTGTTGAGATCTGTTAATATGCATGCAAGCACCAGTGTGCACTGTATCACAGACTACAGTCTTATTTGTGAAGCCAATAAGAAGTCTAGCACAACTACTATCTGAGTACAAACAGCTGGGAGATTCCATCACAGGCCTACAGGCTTTTTCATTTGGGACCTTTTGTGTGTGTGTGTGATTTCTTTCTGGAGCCCATTTTTGCCCTTCGCTGGCTGGGCTTTTTAGTCAGTGAGAGTTGACTGACACATGGATGCTGAAGTTCTTATCTTTCCTGAGAAGCAACTTAACCCAGTAAATCATTCACAACAGTATCTAGAATAGCAGATTGCTTTCCAGTCTCTAGAACCCTGTAGTGTTGGGTGATGCTATAGTTGGCGTTTATTTTTTTCTTTTATTTTTTTAAAAAAGAAAACAAACTATCTTTTTTTTTTATTTTACATACCAATCCCAGTTCCTATTCCCTTCCCTCCTCACATCCCCTCCACTTTCTTCCCGACCCATCCACTCCTCAGAGAGAGTAAGACACATTGCTTTGAGGGAGGATGAAGAACCAAGGCCCTCACTATTATATCTAGACTGAGCAAGGTATCCATTTAGAGAGAATGGGTTCCAAAGAGCCAGTACAAACATTAGAGATAAACCCTGGTGCTACTGCCAGAGGCCCCACAGTCTGCCCCAGCCATGCAACTGCCACCCACATTCAGAAGGACTAGTTTAGTCCTATACTGGTTTCTTCCCTGTCTGGCCAGAGTTGGTGAGTTCCCACTAGCTTAGATAAGCTATTTCAGTGGGTGTCTCCATAATGGTCTTGACCTCTTTGCTCATTTTCTTACTCCTCCCTCTCTTCGACTAGACTTTGGGAGCTCAGCCCAGTACTCCGCTGCAGGTCTCTGCCTCTGTTTCCATCAGTTGCCAGATGGAGGTTCTATGGTGACATTTAAGATATTCATCAATCTGACTACAGGGCAAAGCCAGTTTGGGCATCCTCTCCAATATTGCTTAGGGTTTTTGCTGGGATTATCCTTGTGGATTCCTGGGAATTTTTCTAGTGCCAGGTTTCTTGCTAATTTTTTCCCTGGGGTGTCACTAGGAGAGCAGAGAGTGGTGTGTGTGTGTGTGTGTGTGTGTGTGTGTAGGTACAAGCTCTTTTTGGTTTTGTTCACATGGCAACAAAGACATTCAGAAGAAATGTTCTCAACCAAGGATGCCTGGTGTACCTGCTAAGTCCTATTTGCTCTTCCCTTCTGCTGCTAACAGACATTGTGTCAAGGCACTGAGCAGATATCACTGTGCAATGACAAGAAGGCCTACAGAGTCTTGATATGCATAGGTATAAAAGTTTAAGAAGAAAATATGAAACAAATAAGCAAAACCCCATGGTCTTTGCTCTGTTAGGTTTGGTTTGGTTTGGTCTGGTGTTTTTTTTTTTTTTTTTTTGAGACAGGGTTTCTCTGTAGCTTTGGAGCCTGTCCTGGAACTAGCTTTTGTAGACCAGACTGGCCTTGAACTCACTTGAACTCACAGAGATCTGCCTTCTTCTGCTTCCTGAGTTCTAGAATTAAGGCAGGTACCACTACCACTGAGCTAAAACCCCATGTTATATTCTAGATTTAAACAAAGAAACATAATTTTCTGTAGCCATACCAATTTTTATCAAAGAAAACCTAACTTATTCATGAATTTAAGCTTCCCTAAAAATTGTATTTAAAAGGCCTCCTACACCCAAGGTTCAGGGAGCCTTGTAGAAAGAAGAAACGGAAAGAGTTTAAGAACCTGGGGGCTAGAATGTCTTCTGTGAGACAGAAATCTTTATATTTGCCAAGGAAGCTGTACCTATGAAAGCTCACTAATATGAACATCTAAGTAAGACTTACACAATGGCAACACTGGATAACATGTCCAGGCAGACTAAGGAACACTCATAAGGCCTTACCCCTAAATAAAGAGCTACAAAGGTTTCGGGATAAGGGAGAATCATTCTTTCCAGTGACAAGTCTCTCTGATTATCGAATCTTAAGCAATTAGCCCTAAACATATGCACACATGAGCAACACAAATGGAGCCAGCGGGTTGCATTTACACACACACACACACACACCAATAAAAATTTAAAAAGCATAAGTCATAAAGCTGAGAAGGAGTGGCGGGGAAGGGAACAGAGGAGGAGTTGGGTAGGGAAGATGGAAGGTTTCAGTGGATTTGAGCTCAAATACTTTCAAGGAGAAGCAGAAGTATAGGTGACTGAAGTAGAATTCTGATAAGAATTAACTGTTGTCCAAAAAACAAAGTTACTTTTACTGCATGAAGCATTTTAAAGTAAGAGTCATGATTGGTAGTAGAATAAGGCTGCCCAATTCTCATAAACTAAGAAGAAGTACAGAACCTAAGAATCTCTTGTTTCAGCCAGAGAATTGAGAGTCCGGCTTCATATCAGTGTATTAGTGCTCAATTTTCAGAGACTCATATAAACAATCTTCTCCTAACAATGGCTAACCAGGTAATAACCAAAGCTTCCACAATATCTCTTCTTGTAGAAGATTTGCCCTCTATGGACTCTCTGGGACTGCTCGGAACCTCTCTGACTAGTTTAGCTTTCCAATTTTCTTCCTCCCCCACTTCCGCTCTCCCTCCCTCCTTCCTTTCCTTCCCTCCTATATCACACAATTTTTTTTCTTATCCATAAACATTGCCTTCTGTTTTTTCTTGTAAAAAGGTATCTTCATTTAATTTTGTGTTCTTTGCATATAGAATTACACATGTTAAATATACTTTTAAATTTAGCACAACTCAGGGAGAAAGCAAGCTTTGACTGCCATACACCACAATGGATGAAAATACATCTATAACCCTCCAGAATAGTCCTTTATTTTTATAAAATTTAAGAAGCCTAAGTACATTAACTAATAGTTAAATATGCTTCAAGTATTTAAACTTATTTAGACTCTCATGTTTTATTTTTAACAACAATAAATATAATCCTACCTGGTCAATGAATCCAATTATATATTAATGATTTGAACTAACAGGGACTATTTAAATTAATAGTTTTTATTTTGAGACAATTTGAAAAGAATTTCTCCATTTTTTCATATAAACACATACCACATAATAAATACACAAAAGACTATACAGAAACACATATATACTAAGTTTGTGCATCTTTCAATTAACCAAGACACTGTAATACAAATTTATCAGGTAATAAAAAGAAAGTTAAAACTGAATCATATTCGTGAACAAATGGAAAGGCTAAGGTCATCTAACGTTAAGGCTTTTAGTGCAAGTCTTATATAGTATTTGGATTGATTTTTGAAGTGAAGCCATCTCTATAGCTCCTGATGGAGCTTTCTGGGTTGTTGTTGTTGGTTGCTGTTGTTGTTGGTGGTGGTGGTGGTAGTATTGTTGTTGTTGTAGTGGTGGTGGTAGTATTGTTGTTGGTGTCTGTGAAGGTAGTGGTGATGATGGTGTTGTTGTTGTGGTGGTGGTGGTGGTGGTGTATTGTCTTGTTTGGTTTCTTCTCCTAGTCTTGGTTTCCAATGAGTCTATGGATTTGTTCATAGCTATTTACCTTTGAGCTAGACCTGACTGAAATAGCAATCTTACAAGTAGCTTGGAATAATCAACAGACGTAAAATGGGCAGATCAAGAACTGAAATCTCAAGGTCCAAATCAGGAGCAGAAGGAGAGAGAGCACGAGCAAGGAACTCAGGACCGCGAGGGGTGCACCCACACACTGAGACAATGGGGATGTTCTATCGGGAACTCACCAAGGCCAGCTGGCCTGGGTCTGAAAAAGCCTGGGATAAAACTGGTCTCGCTGAACATAGCGGACAATGAGGACTACTGAGACCTCAAGAACAATGGCAATGGGTTTTTGAACCTACTGCACCTATTGGCTTTGTGGGAACCTAGGCAGTTTGGATGATCACCTTACTAGACCTGGATGGAGGTGGGTGGTCCTTGGACTTCCCACAGGGCAGGGAACCCTGACTGCTCTTTGGGCTTATGAGGGAGGGGGACTTGATTGGGGGAGAGGGAGGGGGAGGGAAAGGGGAGGCGGAGGTGGGGAAGAGACAGAAATCTTTAATAAAAAAAATAAATAAAAATAAATAAATAAGAAGCATCAATTTGAAAAAAAAAAGAACTTAGAGAGCTAAAGCTTTTTAGACGCCAGCTCAGTGCCACAGTTTCAGAACTCTCTGAGAAATAGCCACAAGAAACTTTACAGGAACCACACTAGTCATATACAGGAGGGAAGCACACAGAAGCCAAGTGAATTTACCAGAGAAAGGCCACAGGGCACTGCTGTAAGCTTGGTGATGACAGGAGGCAGAGGAAGGGTCTGAGGAAAGCAGTCACTTTGCACCAAACCTAGTCTGAGGAATTCTAGGGATAGTTTCCCTTGGCGGGATTGAACTAAATTCTGCTTGGTGGTCTCCAGAAATCCTTTTGTGAGAGGCCTATCTGGTTGCTTAAGGAAAGGCACTGCTCAGGAAATATTTCAAGCCACTGTGTTGCTTATCTGGCATTGTTTCCCAGAGTCACCCATCTGCCAGACAACCCTTCCTAGTGTCTCGGAACACCCTGACTCCAAGTGTGTAGGTAGCTCAGGAAAAGGGCTGACCACTCTCAAGTACGCCTTCTGATGAGCTAAGTTGCTTCTAACCCAGGAGTGGGGCATGTTTTTCTGAGGTGTTTCCATGTGAAACTGTAGTAAGTTATGCTAGCACCTATCTCAGGGCCCTTGTTGCCCAGGGTATCCAGGGAAGGCTGGAGACAGTGTTTATTCTTCAGAACCAGAATGCTTCATAATAGAAAGTTCTCAGAGGAGTATTGAGGTAGCCCCCAAATCCCTCAGCCTCTACCAATCCAACTGTCACAAATGTGGCTTCACAAAACAGAGAAAATGAAACTAATAGGTATGGGGAAATATAAAGCAATTAAACAAGAGTATACCTCCTGATTGGGTCAGACCAAACAGCTGTGCAATGTCCCCCACATAGAACCTTATTATTCCGCTTCTACACCCAGACTCCAAAGGCAGGAACAGCCCAGGACTACTAAACTTCATCTCCAGAAGTCTGTCCCTTGACCAAAGACTTAGCTTATACCTAAACCAGGAAGGCAGGTCAAAGCAGTAGCCTCTCATTGGCCTACTCATGCAGAGACACCCTGTTTCCAGAGGTTTCCTTCTGGAAAAAGTGAAATGGATGTGAAAGGTTGGAATCTGGGCATGGCAGACTGATGTCAGTTCAGATGGCCGACCAGCAAGAGCTGCACCCTCCTGAAGGGCCACAAAGCATGCATCTTTACAGGTCACAGGTTCCCTTTTGGTGGTAGCCATCTCCTTTACAGGAGTTTGAGGTTATGGTATCAGTCACAAGTCAGCCTGACCCCTTCTGCCTATGTCTGTAAAGGTGGGTCCATGCCATAGAGGCCACTGACAAAGAATTTTGGTATTTAAGGAATTTATATGTCCAGGTAAGCCCAGGCCTACACCAGTTCCATCTGTCCAAAGCTAAATCTCCTCTTTGCAGAGAATTACTGGCTAAGAGTGCTTTTTATGTGATTGAGTCCTAGTACATTGTGCTTGCTTCGGAGAAGCATTGGTTTGGAGGTGTATTATGGCCGTGTATCCAGAACAGGGCGCATTGGAGAGTTTGCCTTCCAGCCCATGCTGCTCCTAACAGCCTAGATTTGTCTGGAGTGGAGCTTTCTCCTCTACAGACAGAGAGATAGTTGGGGAGTTCCAGCACAGCGTGTTAGCATAGCTCTAATAGTTTGTGATACCGGCCTTACTATCTTCAATCAATTTTCCTCTGAATTTACGTTGTGGGGATCCTGAAATAAACCCTTTGACACCAGTAGCCATGATGAAAGGATATAACGCTCACTTTTGGACCAAAGCTAGGACAGTTCCTGCAAGGCTTTGATCCTGGGTCCAGTTCTTATTTTCATTTTATACCCTAAAACCACAAGGCAGGGTGGGGAACCAAAAGAGATTTTACAGAAGCATAATAGGGGAGTCAGTAGGTTGTTGGGCGTAATGGTCCATTGTTTTGGCTATTTCTCCAGGTCATCCTGTACCAGGGAGCAAGTAAAGTCGTGCTTGGCAAATGGGCAGTACAAGCAGAGCTATATGTAAATCACTAAATAAATCAATAAGTCAGTGTTAGATAATTGGTCCTTACTACTTTATTCTAATTCATTTATGGAAAGTCAAGAAGCAGCAACAGTTAGGTGATTGTGGCTCCCAAACACAGGATCACTGAAATCCTAAAGATGTAGATACTGTTAGGTATGCTTCTGTACGTTTTCACCTGAGCAGTTCAGGGTCACTTCATGTATATTTTTACCTCAGTTTCCCAGGGAGAAAAGCCTGAAGGTAAAGATCCTTCATTTCCAGGTACGCTGTCTTGTTTACACCCAGTGAGTGTTAGAGGCATAATGAAAGAACTGCACAGAAGGCCGTCATGAGCTAATTAGTAAGCATGCTACAGTTAGAGCTGCTTCTAGGAACTGCACCTTAGCCCTGAAGCATTGTTTCTCAAGCAGGTGTAGAATAGCCTGTGTTTTTACAGAATGATTTCTTATGATCTCGTAACTTCATTTTCAGCCAAAGAAGCAGGAAGAAGAAGAAGGCACAACAGACACAGCGACATCTTCTTCCAACAACCAGGAGAAGGACAGTGGAGTGGGGCGCACAGATGAGAGCTTGCGGAATGATGAGAGCTCGGAGCAGGAGAATGCAGTCGAGGACCCCCATAGAACGTCTTTGAAGAGCAAGAGAGAGCTGGGGCAAAGCCAAGACACCCTAGGAAGCCTTGAGCTTCAATGCAACGAGAGCTTTGCTGGTGGAGAGTGCTTGGACTCGGACTGCGCCAGCAACCACGAGGTGTGTGAAGGATTCCAGCAGCTGCTGGAGCTTAAGATTCGAAACCACGGAGACTATGACCTGTACTACTCGAGTAGCACAATTGAATGCAACCGAGGGGCGCAGGACGGGGTGGAGCATGAGCTGCAGCTGCTTAACGAAGAGCTAAGAAACATTGAGCTGGAGTGCCAGAACATCATGCAGGCTCACAGGCTCCAGAAAGTGACGGACCAGTATGGAGACATCTGGGCACTGCATGATGGAGGATTCCGAAACTACAACACCAGCCTGGATACGACGAGGGGAAAACTGGCTGACATCATGGAACATCCCGAAAAGTCAGACAAGGACAGCTCAAGTGCATACAACACAGCCGAGAGCAGCAGAAGCACTCCACTAACTATAGACCGATCTCCCGACAGTTCCCTTCCAAGAATGATCAATCTCGCCAATAAGAAAAATCTGAGAAGCACAATGACAGCCCATCAGCCCGCTTCCAGACCGAGCACCAAGGAATACACGTCTACCCATGTCAAAACCACCGACGAAGGCTGCAGCATTGAAAGCCTGGAGAAGAGTCTAGAAACTCACCAGCTTCCGGATCAGGACAACACAATCAATGAGCACACTCCCTATCTCTCTCCTTACCACAGCTCCGCCTACAGATATGCCAACATCCCAGCGCATGCCCGGCATTATCAAAGCTACATGCAGTTAATTCAACAGAAATCTGCCGTGGAGTACGCCCAGAGTCAGCTCAGCTTGGTGAGCATGTGCAAGGAATCGCAAAAGGGCTCAGAGCCCAAGATGGAATGGAAGGTAAAAATTAGGAGTGACGGGACCCGGTACATAACAAAGAGACCAGTGCGAGACCGAATTCTGAAGGAACGTGCCTTAAAGATCAAGGAGGAGAGGAGTGGCATGACCACAGACGACGATACCATGAGTGAGATGAAAATGGGGCGCTACTGGAGCAAGGAGGAGAGAAAGCAACACCTGGTCCGGGCCAAGGAGCAACGCCGGCGCAGGGAGTTCATGATGCGGAGCCGGCTGGAGTGTCTCAAGGAGAGCCCGCAGAGCAGCGGCGAGGGCAAGAAGGAGTTGAGCATCATTGAACTGAGCCACAAAAAGATGATGAAAAAGAGAAACAAGAAAATTTTGGATAACTGGATGACAATCCAAGAACTGATGACCCATGGAGCCAAATCTCCAGATGGCACGAGAGTCCATAATGCCTTTCTGTCGGTGACCACCGTATGACCAGGCGAATGGGACAAGTGGCTTAAGGAGCATGCTACCAGTTTCGGTAGAGTATGATTGCCTCGTTCAATGTGGCGTTTTTATATATATTTTGTGACTTTACAGTTTAAATTTTTTGTAAGCAAAAATATCTGGTACTTTTTAATTTGTTTTTCATATGCTGGTACCTTCTTTGGCTACTATCTTTCCTTAACTTGTGATATATTCATAGCGCTCATTTATAGAAAAAAAGATAAAACAATGAAAAAACAAAGGAAAGGAAAAAACTCGAACAAAAACTAAGGCTCTAGTTAATTTCCTATTTTAATGTATCTATTGTAAGTTAAAATCTGGATTTATTTCTCTAATTTTCTTATTTTCTATTTTAATAGTTCAATGCCAAAACACGTCTATGCTTACTTCCTGGCATAGTGAATACTAAATCAAATCTGCTCATGAACTACATGCCACATCTTGTCTTATACATGGAATAACACCTCTTTTAACGGCCTTGTGTACATTTAGCACATTAATGGCGGTTGTCTTTGTCTCGGTGAAGTGTGGGTGGACAATCTTCCTGTGATATGTAGTGACACTGGTCATGTAGCTAGATAATTGTGGTAATTTGTGATGATAAAAAAATAAATTATTGATTATCCTTAAGAAAAGTTATCAAGGACTGTTATTTTCCTTGTCCACGGTGGTTAACATGTGTAGCTGTACATATGCTATTAGAAGACTTAATTGTGAATTACAAATTGTACACTTTTTTCTATCACCTTTTTTTCAATAAAGTTGTTTTGAAACATGACTTGCGTATCATTGTGTTGCGAATTCCTACCTGGAACAAATTAGACAATAAATGCTCAATTCACCTTCATGGCCCCCTCTGCCTTTCGCATGTGAGAGAGCCAAAAAAAAATATTTCGGGAAGAATGAAAAGAGAATATTAGTGAAGGACCTCCCAAGACACATCTGTTTCACTGTAAAACTCATATTCCCCGAGACGTTTCAACAATGGAACCCCACCTCTCGCAGCTCTGGAGACTGTAAAATCATTCCGGTTTAGTCGGGCACAATCCAGTGTATAACACAGCATGTTCATTTAATAGGTCATCTAAAAACAAGCTTTGGGGCGTCATCTTTGCAGGAATCTTCCACATATTCAAATTTAATGCCTTCTATGTCTTTATTAAAGGGTACATTGTCAACTGGAGAAGCAATTTTTTTCAAATCTAGCTTTTTATTATTTAAGCATATTCCATGCCAGTCATAGCACTTAGAGACTAGATGACAACGTTAACTCTAGATACAAAATTTCATTTCACCCAACAGTTTGTTTGCCATAAAGAGGATACTACATCTAAATATTTCTGAAGTTAGCGTCCTGCATGAAAAGCTGGAGTGGCTCCCTATTAGCTCTTGAACCAGTCTCTGGTATCAGCACTGTACTCAAGCCTCCACATAGCTTGCCCAGCTCCCCTGTCTCTTTAAATCCTCTGAGTTACTCCTGCCTGTGTTCCTTCTCAGGAGTTAGTACCTATTACATTTTTGAGTCTCCTATAACAAATCTTACACCCTATTAGGATGGAACAACATTCAGGCTTTCATTGGGGAAACTGCTGATTGACAACACATTTTCTTTTTTTTTAATTTTTTTTATTTTTTTTTATTAAAGATTTCTGTCTCTTCCCCACCTCCGCCTCCCCTTTCCCTCCCCCTCCCCCAACCAAGTCCCCCTCCCTCATCAGCCCAAAGAGCAGTCAGGGTTCCCTGCCCTGTGGGAAGTCCAAGGACCGCACACCTCCATCCAGGTCTAGTAAGGTGATCATCCAAACTGCCTAGGTTCCCACAAAGCCAATAGGTGCAGTAGGATCAAAAACCCATTGCCATTGTTCTTGAGGTCTCAGTAGTCCTCATTGTCCGCTATGTTCAGCGAGACCAGTTTTATCCCAGGCTTTTTCAGACCCAGGCCAGCTGGCCTTGGTGAGTTCCCAATAGAACATCCCCATTGTCTCAGTGTGTGGGTGTACCCCTCGCGGTCCTGAGTTCCTTGCTCGTGGTCTCTCTCCTTCTGCTCCTGCTTTGGACCTTGAGATTTCAGTCCGGTGGTCCAATGTGGCTCTCTGTCTCTGTCTCCTTTCATCGCCTGATGAAGGTTAATATTCAGGAGGATGCCTATATGTTTTTCTTTGGGTTCTCCTTCTTATTTAGCTTCTCTAAGAACCCAAATTATAGGCTCAATGTCCTTTATTTATGGCTAGAAACCAAATATGAGTGAGTACATCCCATGTTCCTCTTTTTGGGTCTGGCTTACCTCACTCAGGATAGTGTTAAGAACCTGAGTTATAGGCTCTATGTCCTTTATTTATGGCTAGAAACCAAATATGAGTGAGTACATCCCATGTTCAACTCTTCAGTACACACTGTTATGCACACTGATTTTTTTTCTTGGAAATTTATTCATAAATAAATCACACACAATAAGTATTACTGTCTCCCTTTGTAGATTTTTTAGGTTCATGAAGGGACAGTGTTGAATCCCTAGTTTTGCAACTCTTGTTAAATTCCATTTCAGTAATAATAAATACTATTTGCCTTTAAATATTTTATGGATTTATATTGCCCTCTTTGGTTCTGATGCTTTTGTTCTGATGCTGTGAATAAGCACTCTGACCAAAAGAAACTTAGGGTTTATTTCATCTTATACTTTCAGTCACAGCCCATCACTGAAGGAACTCAGTGTAGGAACTCGCTTGCTGTCTTGCTCTCTGGTTCACTTGCTCAGCTCGCTTCCTTATACAGCTCTGGACCGTGTGCCCACAGTGGGCTTGGCTTTTCTACCTCAATTATTAGTCAAGACAGTCCCTCAAAGACATGTCCACAAAAATCCAACCAGATAAAAGGAATTACTCAACTGAGATTGTGTCATATTGACAGGTGATGCTAACTACGGCAACCCTGCATATTGGTCTGTTCACTACTTTCTCCTTCTTCTGCCTTTCCATGATTGCAGCTTTTCGAAGAGCCAGAAAATAAACAAACTCATTTATTTCCCTATAACTGAAAAGCTGAACTCAAATTTTTAATTTGATAAAGTGATAATATATCAAATTTGATAAGGTGATAATAATATCAAAGTGAGGAAACTGAAGATTTCCTTGCTTCTTTATTTTAGCCTTTGTTAATGGAATTTCTACAACTCTTCCACATATACCCCAAGAAGCTTTCTTTATTTTGTAGTGCCGAGGACCAAATCCAAGACCTTGCTCTTGCTTGGCAAGCATGCTAGCAAACAGGCCCCCAGTTCTAGAGTTCCGTTTGTCTTAAGGTTTTCTCTAAGAATGCCCGACTCCTGAGTTACCCAATTCCAACACCAGCTGTTCCTTCTATTCTCCTACATACATAACCCAACACATACATTTTCCAGAAGAAATATGTGCATTTCCTAGAATTTAATGTTTTGCAAATTGCTAGTTTCATTTTCCTTTTAGTAAGGTCAAGTATGTTTACCAGATTTTTAAAACTGTGATACCTTTTCACATCTGTGTTTATATAGATCTACAAGTTGAAATGCCTCCCTTAAAATTTGTTGAAAATTTGAAGTGTCATGCTCTCTCTGTATAATCAAGCTTTATGATAAGCATGTTTAACGATAAATCTGTTGCTCACTAAATATATTCTTGGTTATATGTGGAATATTTTATTTTAGTTCAAAAGAAATACCTGGATATAAGGAGGAAAATATTTCACTCTGGCTTATCTTGAAATTGTGTTTTTATTCTTGCTTTTTATGTCGATATGAAAGAATTAGTATTAGGATCCATACGACAAGCACCTATGTGGACAGAAAAGAGTGTGAGTGCAAAGGCTAGTTTGCCATCATCTTCCAGGAAGGAAGCTGCCATTGCTCTGCTGGTCTTCCACACTATCCTTTCACCAACACCTACTGTGTGTTGAACATCACCTTTCTGTAGCTACATCTTGACTTGGTCCATGTACTACTGGCATGTCTACATCTTCTATCTGACTCAACTCAACCAGTTTCCAGCTTCTTTTTGCCTCTCGAGCATCGGCACTCGGCCTCATGGCCTCATATTCTCTGTGGTGGCCGTGCTGTTCCCTTGTTCTCTTGTGCCTGCCACCTGCGGCTCGTACTCTCGAGTTGCTGCTTTCCCTGTTCATTTACAAAACACTATGGTTTCTCTTTGAAAATGCAGACTGTTTCCAGCGGTCTTCAGACACCCAGAGACTGGACTATCACTGGCCCGTGCTGGGATACTCAGGCCGGAAGCTCATCTCCAGAGGCTCCCTCTCCATCCTATCCAGTATCTGCTCTCCTAAACACTCTTTTCCCTCGTGTTCATGAATAACTTTAAAATCTGAGTTCTTGAAACTATCATTTAGGGATTTTTATATCTTCCCGCCAGTTCTCTCATGAATCTCCATGAAACTTCCAATTCAAACCTGCAATTCAAATGAGAAACCTATGCCTTTGGTAAATGGTTTTTCTGATGGTCCCTTAAACTAACAGCCTTTAAATTTCAATGAATATGTAATTAAATGTTATATATTTTTATTTTCTATTAATTAAAATCGTACACTATTTCTGTGGATAATTATCAAGTGATTAAATGCATATATAACAATAACTGAATAGCTCCTATTATTTTCTCAATAAAGTTAAACATGGCATCAGACTCATTGGCTAATTTACTTCTAGGGAAAAAAAGAAGTATGTTTCCGAGAAATTCATGACCTTGCCACTTAGATATTGTAGTAGTACCTAGAGCTTACCTCTGCTGCACACAGGAGAACCAAAGCAACGGGGGTAGAGCTGCACGTGAGTGGAATGACTGTAGGAGAGAACCAGAAGTATGTGGGAGAGAAACTAGAACCTGGGAAAACACAGAGACTGGAGACAGCAGTGTACAAAGAGAAAGTGAAATACTCTGTCACTGGTCACCCAGCTCCACAGACTGAAGAAGTGATATCTTCCCTCTGTAGGGGTAAGAGTTGAGTGGGGCAGATTCCAGAAATACTGTCAGCATAGGTGCTAGCAACCCTAGTGACTGAAAAGCTGTGCAGTCCTCTGGGGTCTGCATCATGATATTTGAAACAAGCTGGAATTTTCAGAGAAGTCTTTTCTTTCCAGAAGACTTCTTATCACCTCCTAGCAAGTTCTTAGTGGGCCAAAGCCATGTCAAGAAGGGACAGCTTGTCTTAAGTCACACTTCTCCAGGGCTGGGAAACCTGCATATCCCGATCTTGTAGACCCCACAGACATTCCAATGCACTAGTACAGTTGTAGGTGCCTCTTGAACCAAGCTTGGCATTGAAGTCCAGCTCCAAATCAAATCTACAGGATGCTTTGTGCTACAGAGAACCAGTGTTTCAGCATGGAGAGTAAGGGAAGGAAGGTGATGTCCTCAAGACACAGGCTATGAAGCTTGCCTGCTCGCTAGGCACACACGCAGATGCAATGGCAGCAGCAGGAAGAACCTGTGGTCTGTCCTGAGATGTTGCCACTCCGTTTCACTGCTACCACACACGGTTGCATGCTGGGATACCCGTGAGCAATACAGGAGCCCCAGCTGCAACCATCCTGCAAGCACACAGCCTAAGACAGTTTGAAGAGAAACTTCGCTAGTGGGGGCCCTGTCTTGTTACCTTCTCACGCTGATAGACCCTAAGCTAGAAAGAATCAGAAAAGCCTAACCAACACCCTGCCCAGCTAAGGGAAGCCCAAGAGGAAGTTTGCCCATCTCTGACTATCAAACCTTTCAGTTTACTCTCTGGAAGGCACCAGATCAGAAAGAATCAGAGTTAGAAAGGAGGCCCCTAGAGAAAGTTTCTGGTTCTGATGGTTTCTTATTATGTCCACCCTAGCTATTGCCCACCAGTAGCATACAACTTAGGGACTTCCTTTGTTCCACCCACTCAGTAGTAGCAGACAGGAGCACCAAGTCACACTGCTCTAAGAGATGTCCAGCCTACATCTTGTCTGACCATCAGCTGTTAGAGAGACTGAGTAAGAGTGTGACAAAGGAATAGAGACTTTTCCTTATGAAGCACTGGACCCAGATCATTGTCTGGGAAGAAGACATAGAGTTTCAGCACCCATAGTACTAGTTCAGTGAGCAATGCCAGAAAGCCCAAAGAATAAAAAGGCAGCAGTACCTAAGATCCTCCCATCATCTGACTAAAGGCTCTACTACCATTGTAGGTATAAACACACAGTATGAATTTCACAAGCAGTGCTATCCGCATCACACCGGCCTAAATTATTACCATGCTCCCTATCTTGGACGGCCAACAGAGACAGAATAGACTGTATACAAACTCACCAATAACAGGGAAAGAACAACAGGAGACTGTACTTCATGCCCAACTGGACATGATGGCAACATTGCCTAATGCACCAATGCCATCAGACACTGGATAAATCTACTTACTTAAGAAAACATACAATTTTAGTGACAGCTGATCCACTACATATACAAGTTTCAGCATAGGAACACAGGAAATATTATTAATTGGGTCATATGATATCACCAAAAGGTCATAACTCTTAAGTAACGACAGCCATGTGTTTTAAATGGGTGAGAGGCCTGATAGAGAATTCAAAGAATGGTTTCTCAAAAGCCATTGATGGCTAAGATCTAAGTGACTGAAGATAAACCATTCCCTGACATTGATAATAAAATGCATATCCAGCAGAGAAATGCATGTTTTGAAATAGATCCATATAAAAATGGAAAGTTCAATAATTCAAATGAAAAACTCAGTTGAAAGCCTAAAGATATATTAGATCAAACAGAATAAGAAATAACTGAAAGTGAAGAGGGGTCTTTAAAATTTTCTTATTCAAGTAGAAAAATATCAGGGAAAGAAAGAAAGAATGAATAAAGCATTCAGTATCTTTGGGACACCACCATTCAGTGATCGAACAGCAACACTATCCAAAGGCTAGTGCATTGAGAAAAAAAAAGTCAGTGTAGTAACAGCAGAGGGACTCTGTAATCCTAGGAACTGCACAGACATCAGCATGCTGAGGCTCACTGAGCCCCAAATATACACAACCAGAAAAAAATTCTCATCATGGGATATAAAATCAAAGCACAGGACAAAGACAGTATTGTGAAATCTGTGAGCGTGGTTCTAAGACACATTGAAGGATAACTCCATTAAGAAATGATTCCACTACAAGCACCCTCCAGGTCAGAGGACATAACGTGATGTATTTTAACCCCAGAAGGAAAATAACTGCCAAACAAGACTCCTATGCCCAGAATTGAACCAGAAACAAAGACCCGAGATTAGTAAAAATGGAAATGATTTATGACCATCTGAGCAACCTTACAAAATAAACTGATGGGAAAAAGTGCCTGCAGAAGTAAATGAGTGAAAATTACATTATGACAATATATAAAAGTATCAGTGCTGCTCCCAGCAGCCACAGGAGATCAAATGGCATTTATGCAGAAGATGTTGGTTGTCTCCCTACATGCTGTTTGTCAGGGGTCTCCAAAAGCTCCTAACACAGGCTATGGTGTTGTCCTTGGCCATCCTGAGCTAGATGGCATGATGTATGTTATTCTGTTAAATTGTCATATGCAGTTTTTTTTTACTGAAAAGATCATTCTAGAAGCAAAGTTTCCCTCCTCACCACTTCAGACTCAACCATGTTTCTCTCAAAGTGTCCTCAAAGGTCCTTGTCTGGAGATGACCCCACCCAAAGAAAAAAGAACAGCAAAAGAGCCAAAGACTAAAAACACCAAGCCCTTACAAACAGCTAGAAATGCTATTTCCAATAGCACCCTCTGTTATTTATCCAATTATATAAAACTTCCTATAGATGGAAAAGAGAAGGAGGAAATTCAGCCCTGGACAAAAAGTTCAATCAACATCAAGTGTCTTTACTCAGATAGCCAGGGATCTTAACCTGTTGGTCATGGCCCCTGGGAGGTTCTATATCCTGGGCCAAAGTGGGGTGTCTTTAGCAATAAGGTATCACCATTTGTTTTGTACAGTCCAGAGGATGGTCTATGAGAACCATACTTTCAGTTTTGAATGAGTTTATTGAGCACATAGCAAGCAACAGTAAGAGAATACATAGCAACTTGGAGATGGATAGAAGCAATACCTAGGAAAGCATTATTAAATCAGGCACTCAAGACATATAACAGGAACCACCTGGGGGTAACCACGTTGAAGCCGTCAGACAGAAATTCAAGAGGGAGTCATTGGAATATTAGTGCCCAATTGGATAAGGTGTCCCACGGAAAAAAAAAGAACAAATAACATCAGAAAAGTAACACACCAAAATCAGGGGCTTGTAAACATCAATCAGAAACCAACTGGTGAAAATGAGACATTTTGCTGGAATTACAGACTGAACTTTTTGTCCAGGGATGAATTTTCTCCTTCTCTTTTCCTTCTATAGGAAGTTTTATATAATTGGATAAATAACAATAGATGCTGTTGGAAACAGGTCACATAGTGAAGAATTCATGGAGGAGAGCGTTTAGGAGGGGTAGGAAATTTTTATTTACTCACCACCTGTGAGGCTCCGGCACCTTGGGTTCTGCAGCAACCTTCTTGATGAGATCTTGCGGTAGCCGACTGATGAGGGAGACCACCAGTGTGTTCTCCCAGGGAAGCTCTCTCTGCTAGGACATCCAAACTCAGAGAACTGCCTTTGTTTTGGGTGTGTATATAGACAATATATAGTGAAAAACAGCAGGAGAAGAATAAAGTAACTGATGAAGAAAAGTAGGTAGCAGAGAGTTCATTTTGCCCTCAGATTTAAATCCTGTGCTTGCTGTGATTCTTCTGGACCTTGAGGGGAGCCTGAGGTTGGCATTCAGAGGTCCCCAAAATTTTGGTGCCCAAACAGGGACCCGAAAGATAATCTTCAAGATTACCTGGGGACAGAGGTAGCCCTTGTCAGGAACTGCCCATACAATAAGACTGCCTGAGAACATAAACCAGGGTCAGTCAAATTTGCCACACTCTTCCCCAGCTTTAAGGGGCTAACTGCCTGCTCCAAGCAACTTTCTTTGCTATGACCTCCTGAGAACATAAATAAAAACTAATGGGATTGACTATGTTCTCACATCCACTTGCAACTCTGCTCACTCTGTAAACCAGAGCTTTCATGAAAACGATTCATTGGAAATGAAAGAGTTAACTTCCAAACTGCTTCAGCCCAGAGCCAAAACTGCTGCTCATTGACCTAACAAAGTAAGCAAGCTTCTTCATTGACAGGCCTATAGCAACTACTGCAGCTCTGCCAGGACCTTCTCCCCCCCCCCCCCATTCAAAAATTCAAAAGGTTCCCCCACTTTCACTTTTATCCCAACACTTACTATTTCTTTAGCTGTTCTTTCCTCCTTGCTACTTTTAAAATCTGTCCATCCCTCATCTTTCTCTTTCTGGGTAAAATGTATGACATCGGAGCTTTTCGCCTGTTTACAAAATCGTGGCCGCATCAAACTTCCTATTTAGGGTCTTTCAGTTCATCTGGAGACGTCCTTCAGGCTCAAAGACTTAATAAACATTGTCTAACTACCTGCACTCTCTGCTTTCACTTCGACCTGGCTGCCAAGAGTCCCAACAGCATTTCTCAGCATTTCTGGCTTTAAGCCAAACTACAACAATTTTTTTTGTCTTTGGTGTTAATAGTGTATACCCAACTCTAAGTTCTTCATAGCCAGAGGAACAGAAGCAGAGGAGCCTGCAAGGTAACTTGTAAGCCACACTCCACACAGTAGATCAGTCCACTGACAGTCAAGGAAACTCAACACCAACACTGCAAGATGGATCACAGCAGAAGTGCCCAGAAATGTCAACCAGTGAGGTGACAGAGACCTAACTTCACTATGTCACCCTCAGCAGTCTAAGGAGTATTCTTAAGCTTTTAAGGATCTTGACTCAGGCCAAACCGGGATTTGTGGTTTTGACACTGCAGAGAATTTCAGGAGTAGCCTCAATAGCAAGGATATTTAAATAGGCTTGAGCAGGAGGAGATATGTGAAAGCAGCCTCACGCCCTGCTGAGGGCTACCAGCTGAGCCCATCACCATGCTGTGCCTGATCCTCTGAAAGCCTGAGCCAAAATAACCTCTGCCTCTCTTAAATTGAATCTTGGCATCTATTTGGGAGGAACCCTGAGCAAGGAACTCAAAAACTATAATGGCTTCTGGCTAGCTGTGATTGGCCCATGGTTCCGTGACCTCACAAGGAGCCACTGTGAGGAATGAGAGCGGCCCACCCCTAGAAGGCCCCAGCTGGGCCTGGCTCTTGTCCTTAGGCTGCAGGAGAAGTGTTGGTTGGCTGCAGAGTACTTGACTCAAGATTTGAGTCCTGAGAGCTTTATTTCTTATTGTCCATCTTTGGGACGGAACATCTGTGATCACCACTGACCTGAACATTGTGAATGTGTCTGGGTTTCTGCCTGTTTTGACTTATTGTTTATTTTAGATTTACTCTCCGTGTGTGCTTCAGTTTATTTTCATTATCAAGCATTTTCTACTATTCTCTATCCATTTATCTTCGACATTTTGTACAGTTGCTTCAGGTCCTTACCTTAATCTGTGTTAATATCTATTAGCTGTGAAAGATACAGAATTTGATTTCTCTGTGTGCTTGGCGCGCACCCACCTGCTCTGTGAGTTCTCTCAGCCTCTCCCTGGGGTTATCAAGTCCCCCGTCATGTTGTCTTCTCCTGTCCACCGTGCCACTCATTAAACGAAGCATGCTCTGGAGAGTCTTGAGGGACAGCAGTTTCCTCATGGCCTCAGAGTGTCACAGACAGGCTATCGTCCTTTTGATGCCCATAAATATGTGTTTAAGGAGAAGGAATTGAGTATCGTGAGTGTAGAGATGCAGAGGTCTGTGGTAATAAGAGTCATCAGAGAACTGGAGGCTCTGAGTTAAAAAAGGACTTGAAGACGCTTGCATATACACTCTCATCTGGTCCATAGCCATTCCTCTACCCCAGGCTAGCCCAAGCTGACTGAGTCCACTCCTGTTACTGCTGTTACTACATTCAAGTCCAAATGTCCTCTTTAAGGTTTGAAAGTGAGAGGTTTCAAATCGTCTCACATCTCTGAAGTCTTGGTCTCTGGCAGGGGCTGCTGTTCAGTAAGTTGTAAAACCCCATGGTGGTGGAACCCATTAGAGGCAACAGGACATGCCATGTAAGACCCACTTTCCCAAGCCCCCAGACACGGTTCCCTGTCCTCTGAAAGCCTGGGCCTAAGCAAAACCTATGGACCGCATGTTGCTTCTTCCTAGGGAATTGGTCATGGCAGTGAGAAAACCAGTGCAGTCCTTGGAGACAGAGATGAAGAATGTCTGGGGTTTTTATTTTTTATGGGCATGAATAGCTGTGATTGGTTCATTTCCTCCTATGACCTCACAG
This sequence comes from Neodon shergylaensis, assembly GCA_025134845.1. NCBI lineage: Eukaryota > Metazoa > Chordata > Mammalia > Rodentia > Cricetidae > Neodon > Neodon shergylaensis. Next base: position 6,384,064 of record JABTXL010000186.1, read on the forward strand.
AAGCCAATGTGAGGTGTTGCAGACTCCACCCACATTAGGCTCTGACTGGGGCTGGGGCTTCTCACTTTACAGAGAAGCTGTGGCTGGGTTTCCTGCTGAGTTGTTGGATTCAGACTCAATTGGTTCATGTAAACTTCCATGTTACTGATCTCCGAAAAGCAGACTGTTCATCTGCTTTGACATCCAAATAGTGAGTTTGTTTCCTGGTTTGTTAGTTTTGATTTATATCTCTTAATTGGTTCTTGGTTTAATTTGTGCTTTCAATTCAGTTTCTTTTTACTAGCCCCATATTTCTATTCTTAAGTGTGATTCTTTGATGTTTTTAAATTTAATTTTTCTGGTTCTAAAAGTTTTATTAATACGGGCAAGCTGTAAAAAACAAGATATTTCATCAAAATGGGAATGTTTATCACATCTACTCGTGCTGCTATTATCTCCTAAAATCTTTGAAGCACTTCAGTGCTTCTCTATCCTGGTATCTGTCTTCCACACTTGCTATGTCACACCTCAACACCCTGCAAAAAAGGCCAAACAAATGTTGTGTATCAGGAGGTACAGTCCATTTCATTACAACATCCCAGTGTCAGGGAGGGCTACCATCCTTTAGATGACCATCTATATGCGTTTTAGATAAAGGAATTGACTATTTTAAGTGTAGAGGTGATGTCTGTAATAGTCAGAACTCTTAGAGAACTTTATTGTCCTAGTGCAAAGGGGCAGACAACTGGTTCATTCTCTAACTAGTCAATACCCGTGTCCCTAACAAATGTTAGCGCAGATTTCCTAAGTCTGTCTACCTTGTGGCAATCATAGGCAAGATACTTAAACTTTCTACTGCTTCTACAGCAACAACAAAGTTATTTTTCCTCAGAGGCTGAGATTGAAACAAGACATACAAAAAGCTAGTAAATTCAAAACAATGGGGAGGGGGCAAGTAGATACCAGGTGATATTTAATTTTTAGGTGAGCAAACCATCTAATACAATTGTAGTTGTTGGCCACGGTTGGCACTGAGTCTAAACAATGGATGTACTTGAACTCCTGCGGTTCTAGTCTACACATCCCTCTGCTGTCCGCTATCTGCCACTTCCACACTAATGATGAACACGAGTGTCATTTAACAGTACTCCAGCTCTGCTTCCAACAGAAGTACAGAAAACGGTGCCTTTTTTTGCACATCGTCAAACATGTTGGCTTTCTTAGTTTGGTGCTATTTCATAAGCCAGCCTCAGCTCTGAATTTAACATTGTCTATGGTTGGAAATTATACTGTGATATTTGGGTTAGAGTCTGTCAGTGAACCTTTGGCAGTTTCTCTAGAGGTATCTAGTATATAACTCTATTCTTCTTTAGATTCATTGTTGGGCTGTCCCTTGTGTAGTCTGGCACATTCAAGAGCAGAAATAAATATGACATTGTTTTAGTGATCAGTTGTGTAATCTTAGACATTTTCAAAACCTAGTATTTTGTGTATGTGTATACACATGTGTGTCAAGGAGTTTATGCTATATATGTACATCCCAGAATCTAGTATTTTATGTATGTGTGTGCACATGTGTGTTAAGAAGTGTATGCTTTATATATACATCCCAGAACCTAGCATTGTGTGTATGTGTATGTGCACGCGCATGCATATGTGTGACAAGGAGTGTATGTTGTATATATACACATCCCAGAACCTAGTATTGTATGCCCAATGGGTATGTGAACATGTGTGTGCACATATGTATCAAGGAGTGTATGTTGTATATGCACATCCCAGTTCCCAGTACCCAGTATTGTGTGTGTGTGTGTATGTGCATGTGTGTGTGCATATGTGTGTCAAGAGTGTATGCTGAATATGCACACGCAAGGCCAAAGGAGAATGTTGTGCATCCTGCTTCTTCACTTTCAGTCTTACTCCTTTGAAACAGGGTCTCTCCTAACCAGGAACTGGGCTAGGGGACAATAAGCTGCAATGATCCTCCTGTCTCCACCTACTGCAGCACTGAGATTACAGGTGGCTACATGATAATCTAGCCTTCTATATAGGTGCTGGGATCAAATTCCTGTCCTCTTGTATGTACAATAAGCACTCTTATACATAAGGCCCAAGACTGGTGTTTTTAAGAGAAGCATAGTTAACGTTTAATTGCCAAGCACGTTTGAGTAAGGAATTTAATAAAACAAGACACATTTACGTCACTTTTCTTATGGTGATGAGAACAGTTTAAATGGGACTCTTGGAATCTCTCTTGAAATCCTTGTGCAGTATCAGAGAGGAAAGCCAGCCCAGCGTGTTAGGAAATCAGTCCCTTGCAGACGGACGTTTCCACTGCGGTAGGGTCAGTGGGAACAGCATGGATGTCTATTGGTGTCGGGTCAACTCCTTCAGGCCTCATTTTGAAACAGAACACTAATCAGAAAATCAATAGGTATTGAAATGGACTCTGTGGAATGCACAAAGAAACGAACAGCTCCAAACTGTCAGGGGGGGAGAAAACGTGTTTGAGATCCTGTAACGCTCACTGTGGTGGATGCTCTCCATGGATCATCAATAAGCATCTTGTCTTGGGCAGATGAAGTAAAAGCACATGGAATTAAATCTGTCTAAAACTGAGTACAGAAACCACGTAGGAGGAGCCTAGTGAGGTCCTGGCAGGCTTGCACTAGCTTTGCAAAGCCTTCCTGGCCTTAGACCCTTACCTACTTGACAAGTTCCTGGTAGGGCCCTAATTTTAAACAAGTTACAAACACCACCTCAAACTCTATTTTCTCGCCCAGTTGACTTCTAATATTCTAGAAATTTGCTAGGAGTAAAAATTTCCTTTGGATATAGCCATATAGTTTGTTATGGAACAGATACAGACATTTGAAAGTAGAAAAATAAAAAACAATTCTTATAAAAATAATTCTACAACCCACCTCTTCTATCACTTACCAATTACCACATAATGAGCCTTCTATTAGGACAGTGGTTCTCAACCTATGGGCCACGACCCCATTGGGGGCTATTGACCCTTTCACAGAGGTTGCCTAAGACCATTGGAAAACATAGATGTTTACATTACAATTCATCACAGGAGCAAAATTACAGTTATGAAATAGTAACAAGATAATGCTATGGTTGGGGGTCACCACAATATGAGGAACCATAAAGGGTCACAGCATTAGGAAGATTGAGAACCACTGTATTAGGAACTAGGCTTTGATAGTGATACCTTTCCGCCTCTCCGGAAGACCACCTGTCTGCTGAACTCTCATTCATCATGGTGTTTTGCTCTAGAAGAGACGAGTCTTTGGGTCTATATTTGTAGAAAAGATGGAAAATGAAGGAATTCTCCATTTGTGTGTATGATGCTGAGCTTTGCCATCAAGACACTTCCCTGTGGAATAGGCAGGCTTGCTGTTGAATTACTGTAGGGAGAAAGCCTCTGCAATCACCTAGCAAACACACTGGCTAGTTTTTGCAAATACAGGATGACTTCAGTCAAAGGAAGCATGAGGAGTTAGGCAGGAACTGGGTCATGAAGGGGCACCCAGAGAGCTGCAGCCATGAGTAGAATCAAGTCTGTGCTGTATACAACTGTCTATGTGCAATCTGGGCATTTGGAGGAAAGAAAAGCATTTAGGCTAAACCAGCAATGAATGGTGAAGGTATCCCAGTTTTCCTGTAGTTAGAGGTGGGTTTTAAAAGAAGGTGGAGAGAGGAGAGAACAGATAGAGAGCTGCCAAGGATGTTGCAGAGCTTGGCTAGGGAGTCAGTGAAGGGTGTCGCTACGCTGAAGAGTCTGAACACAAGAAAGCTGTCCTAGAAGGAAAGGTGAAAGACTCAGCCTTAGGATGCTGCTTTTAAGGAGCCACTAAAATACTTCAGTAAGAGCTTTCTAATTGACAAAATATAGAGCTCATACATGGAGCCATGGACTGGAGAAATTCATCCAGGGGCTCCAAGTAGTCCATCTCATGTTTTTCTCTTTCAGAGTGTCAAGGATGTAGGGAGCACTTTAGATTACCGCTGTTCTTCTTCTTGAGCCCTGTCTGCTTTAAGTGCCATTATCTATGCCTCTTGGGGAAGGCAAGCAAGAATACCCCATCTAAACATTCTCCTCTCCTTTAGAGATAGCATTGTGTCAGGATGACCGAGAGGTCATAGATGCCCAACTCAAGCTCAGCTTCTTCTAGAGATACCCTCAAGCCTAGAGTGTGAACTTCAGAAGAATTCTCAGCAATGTCTGCCAAAGCACATTACAACCAAATTCATTTATATTTATGCAGCAAGACACATGAGTATTTAAACTATAAATAACCCCACATAACCTCAAGCCAGGCTTTATAGCTGCACTACCTCTAAACTTTATGTATTTCAATGGCAGCCTAGCGGAGCAGTCTTTCTGCTTGCCATTCCAGCTCAAGCTATAAAACGTTCTCCCTGCCTCCCCCATTCTCTCCACTCCTATTAAGAATAAATAGCAGCTGATAGGTGACCTTAGGGAGGAGACAGGCCAGCACAGGGCAAAGATGCTGAAAGATCATAGCTGGGAAGCCCCAAAAGCAGGTACCTTTATCCTCTGCAGGTAGGACTTGTAACCATGCCGCCTCCATGGAAGTAGAGATAAAGGCAGTAGCCGCCAAAATCACAGGCGTTGAAATCACAGAATTGCAGTGATCTTTAAGATTATTAGTTGAGGTATCTCTGCAGCATGAAGTTTAAATGATAATCATAACTATGCATAAACTTTGTATGTAGATGAATAAATTTATAGTACACAGAGAATCAGGCTAACAGGACTAAGTCAATTAGTGTAAGTAACATGAGAATGGGGGTGGGATTGCAGTTCAGTACAAGTACGCTTGGTGAGCATTGGGAACATCTGGGTTCAAACCACAAAACTAAGATAGGTGATAGATAGATAGATAGATAGATAGATAGATAGATAGATAGATAGAT
>JABTXL010000186.1:6389002-6420427 GCA_025134845.1 Neodon shergylaensis
TAGATAGATAGATAGATAGATAGATAGATAGATAGATAGATAGATAGTAGGTAGACAGACAGATATAATGGGGCCAAGAGGAAGGGAAAGCCATGACACTTAAAGTTTTAGTCAGATTTGATTGGAACCAGGAGTTTAAGTGTTTGGGGTTCCTAAAAAACAAAATTTAAATTTAAAATTTATTCAAGAATAGGACAAAAATAATTAGAAGCAGATAAGAAACTACAATGCATTCATTTTAAAAGGCATACAAACGTCATGTCACATTCCTATATATTATCAACCCAAATCTGCATGTTTAAAACTGTTCTTCCCAGGTTTGACTGCCTGCTCTTTGATTATTCCTTGAAATAATTCCTATTGTGTGGCTATGTATAGTTTATCCGCATTCATTTGTTCAATACTGACAGTGTGAACTACTTGATCTTGGCATGATGAGATGGCTTACCAGGTAAAATTCCCAGCATCTGTCTCTAGCGGATCCATGGTGTCTCTCTCCTACTCTGCTTTCTTCCTCTCAGAATTCAGTTCTGTCTTCTCCGCCTACCTAAGTTTTGCCGTATTAACCCAAGCCAGTTTCTTTAGTCATCAACAAATAAAAGCATCACAGACAGAAGGACCTCCCACACCAGATAGATAGATGATAGATGATAGATAGATAGATAGATAGATAGATAGATAGATAGATAGATAGATAGATAGATATGATAGATAGAGATAGATGATAGATAGATAGATAGATAGATAGATAGATAGATAGATAGATAGATAGATAGATGATAGATAGATAGATAGAAATGATAGATATAAAGATAGATAGATAGATAGATAGATAGATAGATAGATAGATAGAAGATAGATAGATAGATAATAGATAGATAGTAGATAGACCAACCAATGATAGATTAAAAATAAAATGTGACTTAAGATATTTGGTCTTCTCATACTGTTATGTCACTTACATTTGTAGGGTTGCTTTAAACTAGGAAAAGACACTCCCAATTTCCTAACATAAGCAAAAAAAAAAACTTTGAAAAGCTTTACTTTGGATTATTTCTTTGTTTTAAGTCTTCTTCCTCCTCCATTATTCACAGGGCTCAATGTCAGGAATTGTTGACCAAATTCAGAGCCTAACATCAGTGCCCATTCTCCTCTGTTGGAGAAGTCTTCAGGTGAATTAGGATGAAGGGAAGCACTGAAATGCATTCATATACTAGGACATCTAGAAATGGCCCACAACTATGTAGATGTAACTATGATACTGACAAATGTAGTTAATAAATTAAAATAATCCCATTCTCTTATTTCCTTTTGTTGACTCTAATTGCTCATGGCCATTTCATCCTCACCTTACATATGAACTATGAACGAAAGTCAAGAACTATTAGCCAACCAGATTAACCAATTCCAGGCATAATGTCTTCATTTTATCACCTCAAGAAACAGTTGAACACATGAACCCATTGCTTGAGCCCCTCCCATGGCTTTGTTGGGAAAATGAGCAACACAGTTGCTCCCATAACAGCCATGAAATCCAGTCAGTTATTAACTTTTTGCATGAAAGGACAATAAATATTCAAATTCTTTTTGTCTGGTAAAGAAATAATTGTTTACTTACAATGGAAGAAGAGAAATGTTTTTAATATCTATGAAATTTTTTAATTTTTTGTTAAAAAATATATAAAATTTATTTAAAATGTTATTCCCTATTCCACTTCCCAATATTTACTATTAATACAATACATCTTTAATCCACATAAAAATTATCGTGCATTTACATTAGTTTATTCCATGAGATAATTTTCTTTTTTTTCTCTTTTAAAATTTTTCTAAAAAAAGAAAACTATCTTTTTTTTTCATTATACATACCAATTCAAGTTCCCACTTCCTCCCCTTCTCCCATTCCCTCCACACACCCTCCCACCCCACCCCCATCCAATTCTCAGGGAGGATAAGGCACATTGTTTGGGGAAAGTCCAAGGTCCTCCCTACTATATCTAGGCTGAACAAGGTATCCATCCAAAGAGAATAGGTTCTCAAAAAGCCAGTACATACAGCAGTGCTAAATCCTGGTGCCACTGCCAGTGGCCCCTCAGTCTGCCCCAGACATGCAACTATCAAACACAACCAGAAAAACTAGTTTGGTCCTTCCCAGTCCAGCTGGAATTTGTGAGCTCTCATTAACTCAGGTAGACTGTTTCAGTGGGTGAACCCATCATGATCTTGACCTCTTTGCTCATATTCTCATTTCTCCCACTCTTCTACTGGACTTTGGGAGCTCAGTCCAGTGCTCCAATATGGGTCTCTGCCTTTGCCTCCATCATTTGCTAGATGAAGGTTTTATGGTGACATTTAAGATATTTATCAATCTGACTACAGGGCAAGGTCAGTTTGGGCACCCAATCCTCTATTGTTTGGGGTCTTAGCTGGAGTCATCTCTGTGGATTCCTGGAAATTTCTCTAGAGCCAGGTTTCTTTCTAACCCTATAATGGCTTCCTCAATCAAGATATCTCTTTCTTCACTCTCATCTCTGTCCTTCCTCCTTCTCAACTATTCCATTCCCTCAAATTCTCCTCACCCCACTTCTTCTCCCCTCTTCTTTCCCTTCTGTCCTCTCCTCTCCCCCACCTCCATGTTCCCAATTTTGTTAGGCAATCTTATCTGTTTCCACTTTCCAGATGGATCTATATATGTTTTTCTTAGGGTTCACCTTATTACTTAACTTCACTAGGATCATGAACTATGGGCTCAATATCCTTTGTTTATAGCTAGTATACACTTACGAGTGAGTACATACTATATTTACCTTTTGGATCAAGGTTACTTCACTCAGGATAATGTTTTCTACTTCCACCAATTTGCATCAAAATTCAAGATGTCATTGTTTTTTTACTGCTGAGTAGTACTCTGATGTGTAGATGTGCCACACTTTCTTTATCCGTTCTTCAACTGATGGGCATCTAGGTTGTTTCCAGGTTCTGCCTATTATAAACAATATTGCTATGAACATAGTTAAGCAAATGCTTTTGTAGTATGATTGAGCACCTTTGGGGTATATGCCTAAGAGTGGTATTGCTGGATCCTGAGGTAGGTTGATTCCCAATTTTCTGAGAAACCATCATACTGATTTCCAAAATGTTTGTACAAGTTTGCATTCCTACCAGCAATAAATGAGTGTTCCTCTTACTCCACATCCTCTCCAGCATAAGCTATTTTTGGTGTTTATTATCTTAGCCATTCTGAAAGGTGTAACATGGATTTCAGAGTTGTTTTGATTTGCATTTCCCTGATGACTAAGCATGTTGAACATTTCCTTAAGTATCTTTTGGCCATTTGAGATTCTTCTGTTGAGAATTCTCTGTTTGGTTCTGTACCACATTTCTAACTGGTTTATTTAGAATTCTGATGACTAATTTCTTGAGTTCTTTATATATTTTGGAGATCAGTCCTTTGATGTGGGGTTGGTAAAGATCTTTTCCCATTCAATAGGCTGCCTTTTTGTCTTATTGACTGTGTCCTTTGCTTTATAGAAGCTTCCTGTTTCAGGAGTTCCCATTTATTTATTGTTGTTCTTAGTGTCTGTGGTCTAATTTATATTGAGGTCTTTAACCCATTTGGACTTGACTTTTGTACATGGGGACAGATATGGATTTATTTTCATTTATCTACATGTTGACATCCAGTTATGCCAACACCATTTGTTGAGAATACTTTCTTTTTTCCTTTGTATAATTTTAGCTTCTTTGTCAAAAATCAGGTGTTCATCGATGTGTGGATTAATATCCATGTCTTTGATTCAATGCCATTGGTCAATCTTCCTGTTTGTATGCCAGTACCAAGCTGTTTTCATTACTATAGCTCTGTAATAGAGCTTGATGTCAGGGATGGTAATGCCTTTGGAAGTTCCTTTATTGTACAGGATTGTTTTGGCTATCCTGGGTTTTTTGTTTTTCTATATGAAGTTGATCATTGTTCTTTCAAAGTCTGTGAAGAATTGTGTTGGGAATTTGATGGGGATTGCATTAAATCTATAAATTGTTTTTGGTAGGGTTGCATTTTTTATGAAGCCGGCTTGATCATGGTGGATGATTGTTTTATGTGTTCTTGGATTCGGTTTGCCAGTATTTTATTGAGTGTTTCTGTATCCATGCTCATGAGTGAGATTGTTCTGTAATTCTTTTTCTTGTTTGAGTCACTATGTGTTTTGGTATCGGTGTAACTATAGCCTTAGAAAAAGAGTTTGGCAATGTTCCTTCTGTTTCTATTATGAACACTTTGAGGAGTATGGGTATTAGCTCTTCTTGGAAGTTCTGGTAGAATTCTGCACTAAAACCATTCTGCTCTGGACCTTTTTTTGGTTATGAAAGTACTAGAAGGAAAACCCCAACCCAAGGAAGCTAACTGCATCCACAAAAAAACAACAGATAACCACCTACTAGCAAAACCCAAAGAAGGGAAGCATACAACACTACTGAAAAATAACAGGAATTAACAACCACTGATCATTAATATCTCTTAATATCAATGGACTCAATTCACCTATAAAAAGACACAGGCTAAGAGACTGAATACAAAAACAGGATCCAGCCATCTGCTGTTTACAAGAAACACACCTCAACCTCAAAGACAGATGACCTCAGAGTGAAGGGTTGGGAAAAGGTTTTCCAATCAAATGGACCTAAGAAACAAGTGGGTGTAGTCATCCTAATAGCTAACAAAATAGATTTCAAACTAAAATCAATCAGAAGAGATGGAGAAGGACACTTTACACTCATAACAGGAACAATCTATCAAGATGTACTCTCAATCCTGAACATCTATGCCCCCAATAAAAGAGCACCCACATATGTAAAAGAAACATTACTAAAACTTAAATCGCACATCAAACCCCACGCACTAATAGTAGGAGACTTCAACACTCTACTCTTTCCATTGGACTGCTCAACCAGACAGAAATTTAACAGAGAAAATAAGAGAACTAACAGATGTCATGAATCAAATGGACTTAACAGACATCTATAGAACATTCCACCCAAACACAAAACAATGTGCCTTCTTCTCAGCACCTCATGGAATCTTCTCTAAAACTGACCACATCCTCAGCAACAAAGGAAACCTCCACAGATACAAAAAAATTCGAGTAACCCCCTGTGTCTTATCAGATCACCATGGATTAAAGTTAGAATTTAACAACAATGCTACTCTCAGAAAGCCTACGAAGTCATGGAAATTGAACAGTGAACTACTGAACCACCCCAGGGTCAAGGAAGAAATAAAGAAATTAAAGACTTCCTAGAATAAAATGAAAATGAAGGCACAACATATCCAAACCTATGGCACACTATAATAGCAGTGCTAAGAGGAAAGTTCATAGCACATAAAGGAAACGGAGAAAGTTCACATTAGTGACTTAACAACACACCTGAAAGATCCAGAACAAAAATAAACAGACTCACCCAGGAGAAGTAGAATACAGGAAACAATCAAATTGAAAGCTGAAATCAACAAAGTAGAAACAAAGAAGACAATACAAAGAATCAGTGGATCAAAGAGCTTGTTCTTTGAGAAAATCAGCAAGATAGACAAACCCTTATCCAAACTAATCAAAAGGCAGAGAGAAAACATCCAAAATAACAAAATCAGAAATGAAAATGGGACATAACAACAGACACTGAGGAAATTCAGAGAATCATGAGGTCATACTACAAAAATCTGTACTCCACAAAATTGGAAAATGTAAAAGAAATGGACAATTTTCTAGATAGATCTAAACAGATACCGTATACCAAAATTAAATCAAGACCAGGTGAGAAATTTAAATAGATCTATAAACTGCAAGGAAATCAATTTTTTTGTTTTTGTTTTTTGAGACAGGGTTTCTCTGTAGCTTTGGCACCTGTTCTGAAACTAATTCTTGTAGACCAGGCTGGCCTCCAACTCACAGAGATTCACCTGATTCTGCTTCCTGAGTGCTGGGATTAAAGGCATGTGACATCACTGCCGGGCTTAATTTTTTTTTTAATTTTAAACAACTTGTGTGTATGGGTGTTTTGCCTCTGCATTATATCTTATATGCTAGGACCAGTGGAAGTGTTAATAATGACCAAGAGCGATTAGTTTGTAGCATTTGTAGCATGTGTTATTTTTCCATTAAATTCCTGCTCTGGTTACCAGGTTCAGGCTCTGGTAGTCTTCTAAAAGCAGAATATAATACAGTGTGCAAAAACAACTACTACCAAAGGATAGGTTTCCTGGGAACATACAGTACCAATCGAATAGCAAGCACCCTTAAAGTTCCAGTCATCTTAGGACACCAAGAACACTGACGATTGTACTGTGTATAGTAAGATATTAACAACCGTGGTACAGGCAAATAGGAGAAAAGCAGGGTAAGACTATATTACATAGTTCTGGGCCAGCAGAGCAAACATAGAGGAGGAAATGGTAGGACAGGGGTGAATGGGTAAAGCAGATTGGGCAAAAGTAGGGCAAAAATCAAGAGATGTGAAGAAATGCCATCAGCTCCCCTAAGACTCCCACCTGCCATGATGCTGAAATGACACAGAGAACCCCACAAACCAAGCAAACCTATGCTCTTGAAGTAAGCATATAGAAAGGAAAATGAGAAAGGAAGGACTACTGAGAAAGAGAAGAAAGGAGGGCCCGAGGACAGAGCAGCCCAGAGCTGGCCTGTTAAGCCGACACCGTTAGACAGAAGGTTTATGTGAAGAAAGAATCTGAGTGGGAACAGTGTCTGTATACCGTCTCACGGGCTGCTGGCTGAAGCATCAGCTCTCTTGGGGTGTATTCCTAGGTCCCCGGTATCTGCTATACCCTCTGGGCAGTCAGTCGCAAGGTCAGGTAACATCTGGTGGTTGATACTTCACAGATTGGGTCATAGATGATGGTCATACCTCTGGGTAGCCCTTTCAAGAGTCTAGCTGTAAATGCTGGTCCCGCTCCTGGGCTGTCCCTCCTGGGGTTGAATACAGAACCTGAGTCTGGATCTGTGTTCCCCTAAAGACTCCCTCTGATGATCTGTCTCCGATCAGATTTCCACCCTGCTGTGGAGTGAGGGTTTCTGATGCAAAGCTCCTTCTCTGTACTGTAGAGGAATTCTCATGGGCAGGGCCAGTGTATAGCAGTGGTCTCAACCTTACCAATGCTGGGATCCTTTAATACGGTTCCTCATGTTGTGGTGACCCTCAGCTGTAAAATTGTTTGCTACCTCAAAATGGTAATTTTTCTACCGTTATGAATCATAATGTAAATATCTGTTACATGACCCCTGTGAGAGGGTCATTCGATGCCCACTCCCCCAAAGAGGTCATGGCCCACAGGTTGAGAACCACCTATGTATGAGCTTATGACACTTGTTCTGAGTTTCCCAAGAGTGTGGTACTCTAAGGGCCTGGAGCCACCAAGCAATCAATTTGGTGGGAGTCTGTAAAATTACTTCTGTTCTACTCTCATGTATGTTATGACAATAAACCACCCTGCCCAATAAATAAATAAATATATAAATAAGCAAGCAAGCAAGCTTGGGAGAGAAAGCTTAAAAATACAGATTACAATCCTACATAGCAGGGAAACTAAGGTGGCAGGCACTTAAAACAGCCAGCCACGTGCCATCTTCAGTCAAGAGCAGATAGAAATGAGCACATTCATGTCTGGTGCTCAGCTAGTTTATACTATTCCTATACAGTGCCAGCCCCCAAAACTGAGAACGGTGCTACTGTATTCAAGCTGGGTCTTCCTACGTGAAGACAAGCAAGGCAGTTCTCCTCACACGTGTTCGCAGGTCAGCTCGATGGCAGATCAAGCTGACAATTCAGCCTCCTCAGCTTCTCGCTGCTGCTGCAGGCCAGTGGTAAGCAGAGAGGGTTTCTCTGTCATCTCGCCTCACTCTGCCTGTCATGTACAGCTTGCATCTTCCATGTCTCTGCTTCTATTTTCTCTTTAAAATGCTTGCTGCCCGAGAACAGTGTAGCTTTCTGAGACTCCCTGCTTTAAGCACAGCTCTATTCCCGCTCATTGACACATCCCCTCTCTAGCCACACACTGACAAATCCCTCTGAGACAGAGTCTAGATTCTTCTTGTTCTTTTCAACGTGTCCTATTTCATTTCGCTATTAGACTGGAGGCTCAGCTGTCACCCGCGTTTTCTGCTACTGTTATCCAGATCCCCCAGTTTCTTCCTGGGAATACAGCAGGTTGAGTGCAGGGGTGTCATCTGTCAGCTTTGATCTTTCCAGACAGCATCTTTTCAACAGTCACATGCTTGACAGTATATGAGAATATTCACTCAATGGCAGGGATGGGCATTTTAAACATAAAGGTCTCACTACCACTCAGCATCTCCCTAGTTCTAGTGACTAGATATACCAAGGAAGTCTATTACTGAGGCAGCAGTTTTGTAATGAATTGACTCTTGAATATGAACATGCTTAAATTTTTTTCAATAATCTAATGGATGAAAACTCCCTGGAAACACTATGTCTAGTTCTTATCCAAAAAAATAGTCTTTGTTTGCAAAAGCCTGACCAATTCCTTTATGTGTAGACTTTATTCCTATACACTTTCAAAGTTCTAGCAAATGTCTACTTCCTACTGGAGACATATTTCAAGAAGTATAAAGTAAAGTAAATGTTAATATTGGTATATTTCAGTTGTATAGATATGGACCGTGTTTATAGAAAAACAATATCATTGTATAAATAGTATGTGTGTCAAACTTTGAATAGACAGATGCAAGAAACAGTGTGATATAGAAAGAACAACGAAATAAAAGACATATACTAGACCCACCCTTCTATTAATTCCATGAACTTGGACAAATGACGTCCCCTTTAAGAGTCAGTAAGATAAAACATAGAAGTACTTCCTAGCTCGTAAGTAAGAAATGAATCAGTGTATCTCAGGGAGGGAGAGCATGGGAGTACTTGACGGAGCTCAAGTATCAGCGATTAATTCTCTCTCTCTCTCTCTCTCTCTCTCTCTCTCTCTCTCTCTTGTGAAATTCTATCTTAAGAAACTGTCCCTTCAGGGTGGCCTGCTACAAGCCCCATGTTAAGGCTGGCAATGACAAAGAAGCTCAGGTTCAGCCCTGTGGCCTCACAGCATGGGCCTGCTGCAAACAGGGTTGCTAAGCTTTGCCTTGTGGGCCTCCTGCTGGGAAAACCACAGGCATCTTCAAATACCCGGCTTTACTTCTGTCTGGACAATGTTCCAGGGTGTGAAAGGAAAAGTCCATTCATCAGCCTCATAAACAAGGCGCCTTTCCCAGGGAACTGAATCCTCAAGCTTGAAGGCAAAATTTGGCGTCACATTTGTGAGCCTCATCCTCCCACCCCAACCTACTTTGGCAGGAAGTGTAGAAACAAAGCCTGGCCAAGCAACAAGACCATGAACTCACAAAGGATCGAAACCACCTCTCTGGACAGCCACAGGCTTTCTTCTGATTTCCTGAGATTATTTAACCCCTCTGCCAATCTCAAGTGTGTATAAATATTTCGTGGCTTTAAAATCGCCACCCTAGCCTCACACAGGTGCTGTACAAGTGGTATGAAGTATATAAATATTCATATCAGTCAAGATGCTGTCATATCTAAGACAGGGTGGGCTCCCCCAAATTAAAATATAAAGAGATATGCTGCTCCCCTCCCCCCGCTTTGTCTTCAGCTTCATGCTGAAATCAATGATGGAGATAAAAAAAAAAAGTGGTCCCTGAAATTCAGACAAGGTTCAGGTGTAAGAAATTAAAACTAAAGACCAGTTCAACCCTGACAGTTTAATTTACTTCTCTTAAGATCCTTAATACCAAACTTATCAGCTCTCTCTGTTAAGCATTAACTTGTTAAATGAGTCTTAATTATACATAAGCAGATGGAGATTTGAATTAAAATTACCTTACACTCGAGTGGCTTTAGTTCATTATAACATATCTTCCTCTTAATCATTTAGGCAGTCTCATCATCTTTCATATAGAAAGTTATTAAAATATTCCAATTTCCATATTTCTTCGGATACAGCCACTGCTAAATGGCAAGCAATGCACATTAGTAAGTGACTTATGCCATCGGAGAGTTGGTGAATTATTCATGCCAGGAACAATTTTTGTACTTTTCTGTCATCTGTAGCATTTTCTTTTAAATACTTTATATTTACTTGCTCCATAGAACCTCACCTAATTCGAGTTCCAATTTTAATTCTATTCCAGTCCCAGAAGTTTGGGAACAGAACCTTGCCAACGATCCTTTGCATTTCTTCCCAGGAGTGTCCAGAGAGCCTGTCTTTCCTAGATAAAAGCCAAGCAGTTCTCTAGACAGTTTCCAAAAGGCTCTGTGAGCAGTAAGTGTTGACAACACACAGCACTTAAAACCGACGGTGGCAGTGCCACATCCTGAGACATAATTCAGGAGCAAGTTTATCTTCGGAGCCTACGGATGAACCCAAGGTTTTTTTTTTTTTCTTCTCTATAGGCTACTGACTCAAAGTTACACCTGTATACTGTCACACCAACAAGTAACTCCAGCATCCAAGAGGTTAACCTGGCCACACTGTGGCATTTTAGTATCCCTGAAAGTAAGAAATTTACAGCTATTCTCTCAGAAACCCCCTGGAGAAAAGTCCAAAGCCCTGCACTGCCATGCCTTCCTTTAGAAGCAGCACCCCCTTGGGCTGTTATTTTACCCAAGTAGTCAATCAGTATCCAATAATGCTCTGTTCCACAGGCCTCGCTGAATTTCCAGGCAGCAAGGACAGTGGCAGCAGAATCAAACTAGACAGCTGACAAGACGGGAAGGTGCTGCGTCTGGGCTGAGTCATCAGGATGAGAGTTCAGTCTTGTCAAGCACGGGCATGTTTTATTTAGAAAACACCATTGAGTGCCGTCCTTTATGATTGACAAAACTCAATATTCAGTCGGACTCTTTCTGAACTGCTTAGCCTGAGTGAGTGAGGACAGATGATTACTCCCCCTGCGCAGGCACAGTTTGAA
The DNA here is from genome assembly GCA_025134845.1 of Neodon shergylaensis. Taxonomy (NCBI): domain Eukaryota; kingdom Metazoa; phylum Chordata; class Mammalia; order Rodentia; family Cricetidae; genus Neodon; species Neodon shergylaensis. Next base: position 6,400,003 of record JABTXL010000186.1, read on the forward strand.
AAGTAGGGGGAACTGGGCTCAAGTCACAGAGGGAGTTGTGATCTCCCAAACAGGATCCCATTAGCACTGCAGGGAAGGGCAGTGATTCAGTGAGGGGCTTTCTCTTAAGACAACAATGCTTTTCTCCAGCTAGCAGGCAAGACATGGCTAATCTTAATTAAAGCATATTCACAGTATGACCTCACAGCCAGCTAGCTTGTGTTTCCATAAAAATGCATCACTAAAAGAGAAAGAACATTCAGACCTTGAAAATTGATGGTCATTTAAGATGGAAACATTAATACCATTTTTTTTCTTGGATACAGAACTGTCATCCAGTAATGTATGCATGTGTGTATGTGCATGTATGTGTGCCAGTGTGTTCGCATGTGTGTGTGCATTGGCTGATACCCAGGGAAGGAAAGAGTCCTTTTCTTTTCCACTTATATTTCTATAGTCTACCTACTGTCTTATACAACTAAATGACTTATGCATAAATATAAAGTGCTCTCTAGAGCAGTTCAAATTTAAATAATCTCAGAAGCCTTGGGAAATCATGTCGAAATTGGTCTGGAAGGCTAGTGGCTTGTAATGTGGTCACTATGTCAGTGCACACTGTTTGGGGTATCCTCTTGCCAGCTCATGCTCGCGAGTCTAATTAAGTTTTCTGCTTGCTGTCATCGAAAGATTCAGTCAGGTGTAATTAAAACTGAGCCGGTGACAGCCATGGCATTTGTCAGAATCATCCGGTGGTTCAAATACCAGTTCTGACAGAAATGTCAGACTGATAGCACTCCCATCTTCCCAGTGTGCACAAGGGGGAAACACAGAGGACTTTTATTATAAACGCTTGGCTGATAACCTTTCGGGGATCCCACAACACCAAATGCCTCACACAAAATTTTATTAGCCTTGAAAAGAAGTCAGCTCAGAGCTATTTCCGTGTCGTGTGGTGAAGCTCAGCCTAACCCAGGGCTCTTCTCTTCGAGGAGGTCTTTCAGGTAATTTTGAAGTAAACAGACAGAAGAGAAAAAACGTCACGTAGAAACACTCGAGTTTAGAAGACATTTAAGGGAAGTTTTCTCTTCCCAGATTGGTTGTTATGGTTGAGCTTTGTGCTGTGTTTTAGCGACAAGAGATAGTAAACAATTAGTAAAGGCACATTCAGGAAAGGAGTAAAACTACATAGCTTCAAGATCTGGACATCTCTAGCTAGCACTGTAGCATCGTCTAGCACAGCTCCTAGTGAGCTAAGATGTTACTCAGCCTCTGGTGATTTAAAGTGTGAAGGGATGAATCTTGTTCATGTCCAAAAATAGAGTGTCCGACTTGTCACATGAAAGCTCTTGTGGGATGTTAGAGTGGGAAGATAATTGATTATTTATCTTAAAGAAAAAGGAGAAGTGGGTAAATAAACATTTGTTCCCTTTTCTTTATGTCTTTATATCTGAGTGCATGGCTGAAATTAAATACAAAGGGCTTTCACCAGTCTATGGCACAGAGAAAAAGCAATATGTCCACACACCAACAAAGCCTCTAGGAAATCAACAGTTCAGTTCAAACACCCTTGAGTGGTTGACTCAGAAAGATGTGATATTCTACACAGACCGTGCCATGTGTACACATTTCTACCCACTTCATAGCATTGTTTTTAATTATATCTTGGAAGGAAAGGCTGCATTCTGGGAAGACTTTGAAACGCTTACCTCTGCATGTTCATGTAAAACGTGACTTTGAGAAGCAGGGAGGAGAGCATAGAGAGCCTCAAGGACTCAGAACTATGATCCAGAGTAATCACATAGACATCCTTGTTGAAGAGTGAGAAAGAAATATGAGTATAGGAAACAGGAATCGTTTTAGAACATGACTCAGTAAACCTTCAGCTAGTAGACAATGAGATCCTAGGTCATACAGGGAGACAAGAGATGATGACAGTTCTCTGTGTAAGAAGCAAACACATGGACCATATACACATTACAGAGAGCAGAGGACGGCGTGACTTCTTAGTGCGAGGAGTCAAGTAGTTTTAGGAGTCTGTATTTATTTCTTCTGTGTCTTAAATTACTCAGTCAATGGAGTACCGAGCACGGACATCCAGCTTTGCTTAAAAAAAAAAAAAAAGGAACACCCTCGGATGATGGAATGTGAGATCAAGATCTCTGAGAGCAGACCGGGCCTAGACAAGACAAATTTGCAGGAGAACAGGATTTCGCCAAATGGAGAACGTTGAGTCAAAGGCATAAACAGGGTTTGGGGAGTGACAGATTCAGTTCATGTTTAAGCTTTGCTTTCGAGTGTTTAGTGAATTGAGTCACTTTGTGACTGTCTTTATAATTTCCTAGTCTTTCATTTAACAGCTTTACAATCAAAATTGTTGTACATTAGTGTCTCTCAATTGTTTTCAAGAAAGACTAGTTCTTTAAAGTATCAGTTTTGTCTTTTCTTTCTTTTTCTTTCATTTGTCGTTTGGTTTGGTTTTAGTTTGGGTTTTGTGGGTTTTGTTTTTGTTTCTGTTTTGATCAAGTATGAGAACAAGATTTCAATTTCTTTTCAAAAGTCATTCCTGGGCTCTAAAGCAACTAGGCAGTACAAGAGTCTTCAGTTAATCTTCCAGAAAAGTATTAGCTGAGCTAGTCTCTCAATAAAGGGCTTTATTTAACACTGTTACCTGAATACACATGACTATGGACCCTTATTTGCATTGGACATCTGAAAGCCTCACATATATTCACTGAAAAATTGCTGACCAGTTATTAGCTCAACTTATGAAAAACTGAGCCTCTGGGTACCATGGAGAATGCTCTGAGGGCTTTAGACTCACCCTCAAGAGGCACCCTACTACAGACACAGCATACACACAGTTTGATATAGTAGAGAATGAGAGAACCTGAAATTTAAAGGGGTTTTGAGATATTTGGGGGATATTTAATGTTAATATAGCCCATCTATTCTACGGATGAACACTTGAGTTGTTTCCTGGTTTCATTAAGAATGACGCTGTTATGAACACACTTATACACAAGGATACATATCTGTTAGAAGAACATCACTGCATCATAGAGTTCAACTTTTGTAGAGTGTACCAAGTACCTTGGGGGCTGAACCAATATACACTTCCATGATCTGTGATAAAGGTTTCATTAGTCTGTCTTTACCAACATCTGGAGTTCATGTCCCACCCTAAACAGATGTAGCTCATATACTGCACACTGACTGATGTGAAGCATATAATTCAAGGGGCCTACAGGATGGGCAAAGAGTTTTCAGCTGCCAAAGTCAGGTGTTTTCACGTCTATAGAAGAAGGATCATGCCAGTTCTCCCTTGTCCTCTCAGCTCTAGGCAACGGCTCATGTACTTTCTCTATGGATCTCCATGTTTGTACATTTCATGTAAGAGGGATTGTATGCTGTGTGGTCTTTGGGATCAGTTTCTCACACTGAATAGAAATTCATTCCAGATTCACCCATTGTATCCAATGTCCACCACTCATAGTCATTACATTAGATAGTTATATACCACTTTTTATTCATCTGTTAAGCACTAGATGGGCTTGAGTGATGTCCTGTTTGGGGCTACCAAGAACAGCACTATTAGGAGAACTGTGTTACTTTTATGTGAATGATGTTTGTAAGTATAGACACAAGAATAGATTAGATGGTCACTCAATCCCCATCCTTTAGGGGGTTATTGCTGTTCATTCCTGTAGTAGATTCATCATTTTAAATTCCCACGAGCAGAGTAGGAAGATTACAGTTCCTCCACATTTAGCTTTTCCTGTGCCCTTGGTTACAAGGGTGCATAAAATAGTTTCTCATTAAAGTTTTTCTTAAAATTTCTATAACTTTAAGGGATGCTAGGTGACTTCTTATGTGCATATTGGTTATGTGTGTGGGAGATATGTGGTTCTTGTATGTGTGTGTGTGGTGTGTATGCATGTGTGCGTTATGTGATGCACATGTGTATGTGTGTTGTGTATGTGATATGTAGTGTGTGTGGATGTATATATGGTATTTGATATGTTGTGCATGTGTGTGCATGTGTAGTATGTGTCCATGTGTGGTGCATGTATGTGGTATGTGGTGTGAATGCATGTGTATGTGGTGCTTGGTGTGTTGTGCATGTGTGTGGTTTTATATGCATATGTGATGCATGTATTATATGTGATGTGTGTGTATGTGTTGTATACTATGATCCTTTGGACAACTTTTAAATTATACAAAATTTACTATTAGGTTGTAAGATTTTCACAAATGTTTTCAATGTTCTTATCAGAAATATGACCCTATGATTTGCAAAATGATTTTTCATTCCCAATACTTTTGATTTTTGAGGGTATCCTTTGACACATAAAATTATTTAAATTTCAGTTATGCGTAATTTTTCTTCCTGTAGCTATTTGTGCCTTTCATGTCATTCTAATAAACCATTATCATAATTATTATCCATCATCATGAAAATTTATGCTTTTTCTGTAAGTTTAATTCTTTGAAATGTTTGAAACTTACTTCAGAATCCAGAGCTCAGTCTGGCTGGAGCTTTTCCTCTGTGCATCCTCAGACAATCATTGGTCCACTATCTTCCATGTAAGTGAATTAAGTCACATCTGTTGAACACATGATGCAAAGTTAATATGTAGTACTAGCAACCATTTTGGTTTAAGTTGTTTTTGAGAGTTTGTTAAACTCACTCTCCATATTATCTTGTTTACTATTCCTACCTTATTCCTGCTGCCCTCACGCAGTCTTTTGAGGGTGGGTATCTTCCCTTTACTTGAAGCTCATCCTGCTCGGTCCTATGATGTCATCCTCGACAGAGCAGAGTGTGTGCAACGTGACCCTTTTCCCTACCTTTTACTCTGCTGTGTTGATATGTTACACCAGTCAGCATTCAAACTGTTCTGTCCAATCCAATCTTTCTTATATTTGAGTTATACACAAATGTGCTTGCTGAGCTATCTGAACTTAGCCCTTCCATCTCACTTCTTGTTTCAAGTGTGTGGCACTTGTTCTCTTTCCTATTTTCCCTACTCTTAAGCCCTCACTGGAATAGTTTATCATTGTTACTATTTAGTCCTCTGTGTTCTATGTCTGCATTTACTATGCTCTTCCATATGATCCTTGTGGTTGCACTGTGCATTCTTCATTTATAAGGTCTAAAGAAGCTTAATGTGTCCCATGAGCTGACCATCCTCAGCAATGAATTTGAATTCTCTGGGTAAGAAACTAGTTCTACATCCAGCAGGAATAGTGAGAACAGGATCTTTAATTCATTGTGGACGGTTTGGTCATCCCCATTCTCTTTTCACCATCATGTTTTCAAGTGTGCATTAGGCATAACTGCTAATAGTACCCACTCACATGGAGTAGAGCATTAATCCTGGAATTACAGAGTCACATGGACACTTACAGAGCCTTGGGATAATTTTTTATTGCTTTTATTGAGCTCCCCTCCCTTCCTCTCCCCTTCCCTTCAATCCTCTCTTATGGTCCCTATGCTCCCAATTTACTCAGGAGATTTTGGTTTTTTCTACTTCCCAGGTAGATTAGATCCATGTATCTTGAGTTCTTTGTATACTTTGGAGATCAGCTCTCTGTCCAATGTGGGATTGGTGAAGATCTTTTCCCATTCTGTAGATTGCCATTTTGTCTTGTTGACTGTGTTCTTTGCTTTACAGAAGTTTTTCAATTTCAGATGGTTCCATTTATTAATTTTTTTCTCTCAGTGTCTGTGCTACTGGAGCTATTTTTAGTAAGTGGTCTCCTGTGCCAATGTGTTCAAGTGTACTTCCCACTTTCTCTTCTATGAGGTTCAGTGTGGTTGGCATTATGTTGAGGTTTTTGATCCATTTGGACTTATTTTGTGCATGGTGATAGACGTGGATCTATTTTCATTCTTCTACATGTTGATATCCAGTTACGCCCACACCATTTGTTGAATATTCTTTCTTTTTTCCATTTTATATTTTTTGCTTCTCTGACAAAAATCAGGTGTTCGTAGGTGTATGAATTAATATCCAGGTCTCAGATTCAGTTCCATTGGTCCTCCTGTCTGTTCTTATTCCAATACCAGGCTGTTTTCAGTACCGTAGCTCTGTAGTAGAGTTTGAAGTCAGGGATTGTGATGCCTCCAGAAGTTACTTTATTGTACAGGATTGTTTTGGCTATCCTGGGTTTTTTGCTTTTCTATATGAAGTTGAGTAGCATTCTTTCTAGTTCTGTGAAGAATTTTGCTGGGATTTTGATGGACATTGCATTGAATCTATAGATTGCTTTTGGTAAGATTGCAATTTTTACTGTTAATTCTACCTACCCAAGAGCAGGAGCATGGGATATCTTTCCATTTTCTGGTGTCTTCTTCACTTTCTTTCCTCAAAGTTTTAACGTTCTTGTCATACAAGTCTTCCACTTGTTTGGTTAGAGTTACTCCAAGATATTTTATGCTGTTTGTGGCTATTGTGAAGGGTGTTGATTCTCTGATTTCTTTCTCATCTGTGTAAAGGAGGGCTACTGATTTTTTTGAGTTAAACTTGTATCCTGCTACATTACATTATTTTTTTATGAGTTGTAGAAGTTCCTTGATAGAACTTTTGGGGTTGCTTATGTAAACTATCATATCATCAGTAAATAGTGAGAGTTTGATTTCCTCTTTTCCAATTTGTATCCCCTTGATCTCCTTTTGTTGTCTTATTGCTCTAGCTAGGACCTGAAGAACTATATTGAATAGATATGGAGAGAATGGACAACCTTGTCTTGTTCCTGATTTCAGTGGGATCGCTGGGAGTTTCTTTCCATTTAGTTTGATATTGGCTGTGTTGGATTGCTATATATTGCCTTTATTATGTTTAGGTATGTTCCTTGTATCCCTGATCTTTCCAAAACCTTTATCATAAAGGGATGTTGTATTTTGTCAAAGGCTTTTTCAGCATATAATGAGATGATCATGTGGTTTTTATTTTTCATTTTGTTTATATGGTGGATTACGCTGACAGATTTTCATATGCTGAATCATCCCTGCCTCTCTAGGATGTAGCTGATTTGCTCACGGTGGATGATTTTTATTTTGATTTGTTACTGGATTTGATTTGCCAGTATTTTATTTAGTATTTTTGCATCAATGTTCATGAGTGAAATTGGTCTGTAATTCTTCTTCTTAGTAACGTCTTTATGTGGTTTGGGTATCAGAGTAATTGTAGACTCATAAAAAGATTTTGGAAATGTTCTTTCCATTTCTATTGGATAGAAAAATTTGAGGAGTATTAGTAATAATTCTTCTTTGAAAATCTTGTAGAATTCTGAGCTGAAACCATCTGGTCCTGGGCTTTTTTTTGGTTGGGAGACTTTTGATGACCTTTTATTTCTTCAGCAGTTATAGGTCTGTTTAATTTGCTTATTTGGTCTTAATTTTGGTAAGTGATATTTATCCAGAAAGTTGTCCATTTTCTTTAAGTTTTCCAATTTTGTGGAGTACAGGTTTTCAAATATGACCTGATGATTCTCTGTATTTCCTCTGTGCCTCTTGTTATGTTGTCCTTTTCATTTCTGATTTTGTTAATTTGAATATTCTTTCTCAGCCTTTTAGTAGGTTTGGATAAAGGTTTGTCTATTTTGTTGATTTTCTTTAAGAAAATCCTTGTCTCATTGAGTCTTTATATTATTTGTTTCTATTTTGTTGATTTCAACTCTCAATTTGATTATTTCCTGCCATCTAGTTCTCTTGGGTGAGTTTGCTTCTTTTTGTTCTAAAGTTTTCAAATGTTCTATTAATTCACTAGTGTGGGATTTTTCCAGCTTCTTTATGTAGGCATTTAGTGCTATGAACTCTCCTCTTAACACTGCTTTTATTGTATGCCATAAATTTCTGTGGTCATTTTCATTGAATTTTACGAAGTCTTTAATTTCATTCTTTATTTCTTCCTTGACTCACTGGTGCTTCAGGCGAGCCTTATTTAATTTCAATGTGTTTGTGGGCTTTCTGGAACTAGTACTGCCATTGAATTCCAACTTCAATCTGTGGTGATCTGATAAGATACATGAGGTTATTCCATTTTTCTTTTCCATATTTGTTGAGGTTTGTTTTATTAACTAGTACGTGCTCAGTTTTTGAGAAGGTTTCATGAGGTGCTGAGAAGATGTTATTTTTTTATGTTTGGATGGAATGTTCTATAGATGTCTGTTATGTCCACTTGAGTCATAACATCTGTTAGTTCCCTAATTTCTCTGTTAATTTTCTGTCTGACTGACCTGTCCTATGGTGAGAGTGGAGGGTTGAAGTCTCCCAGTATTCGTGTGTGGGTTTTAATGTGTGATTTAAGCTTTAGTAATGTCTCTTTTACATATGAGTGTGCCCTTGTGTTTGAGGCATTGTCCTGAACTCCCATAGGCACTGCAATTGAAAGAGTTATGAGGAGAAAGTACTGGTCACCACCTTGATCCTGAGTATAGACAGGGCATACCCAGGGGAACTTTGCCTAGCTCCAGCTGTAATCCATTCCTGCTCACTCACTGGCAACACTAGCTGAGGGGGCATGTTCTCCATTTTGAGGTAGAAACTCTCATAGCAGGTGCATATGGGCACCCCACATCTACGGCTACCACACTCGTGCAGTTGCCAGTACAGATCACCTCCACTCCTCCACACTGGAACCAACTAACTGTGAGGACTACAGGGGAGGTCCTGGGGCTCTAGCTCCCTTCTCTCCTGTGAAACATCATTGGAACCTGCACTATGGCCTGGTCAAAGATAAATGCTTCCAGACCCTTGTCACTGTAGCTATAACCAATCAGGGACCCTGAGAAGCAATTGAAAACAATATCAAGAGTGTCTAAGGAAATCAAGTACTGGACAGAGGCCACCAGTCTCACTGTAGTAGCCACCCAGTATGTACTCACATACTCTGCCGTCTATACCCATACTTACTTCAACTGCTATGTGTCCCCAATCTTAAGAGATCATAGATACTTCATCTTTGTATACACTGTACTTGAACTTGCTACTCAAAAGCCAAAAAAAAAACTATATAGGTCAACTACATTACAGTGTACTCTTGGAAATACAACCAACACTGCAAAGCCAATACCTCAATATATATTTCCAAAATAAAGCTACATAATCATAAAGCTATCCTATAAAATAGTTGAAATATCTCATGCAAGTTTGTGGTCATACCACCCTGAACATAACCTCTCTGATCTCATAAGCTAAGAAGGGTTAGTTCTGGTTAGTACTTTGTTTAATAAGAAGTATCTAGTCTACTAGATGTGCAAATTTTAACATATAAAAAAAGAAATATGAAAAATATAATAATCTTGACACATCTAAAATATCTAGACTCAAGAATACATGAATACTTGAAAGATAACCTTAAAAATGAATTATTATAAGCAACTCAGAAATCCAGAGGATATATATAAATCAAGTTAACTGAAATTAGGAAGATAATGTAGGCTATGAATGAGATTTTCAACAAGGAGATAAAGAACTTTGAGAATGCAACAAGAATTTTGGAAATGGGAGCTGGAGAGATGGCTCAGCAATTAAAAGCACTGACTGCTCTTGCAGAAAACCCAGGTTCAGTTTCCAACACCCACATGATGGTTCACAACTGTCTCCAGTTCCAGGGAATCAAACATAATTTTCTGGGCTTTAGGACACTGTACACCTTACTACACATACTTACATAAAGCAAAAAAAAAAAATTCATGTGCATAACATAAGTAAATCTTGAAAATAGTTTGGTAACTAAATAAAAAAATTAAATGAACATCTCAACAATCATACAGAAGAAAGAACATTTAAGATTGAAGAAAGATGGTATGTCTTTGAAATAATGCATTCATATGTAAAATAATATGTAAAACAAGAAAGAGTGGAGCTATTTATTTCTTTAGGGTGCTATTAAATAATAAAATATTCATTCCATCAGAAATAAAGTTAAAGGCTTCAGCATATATTTGATGAAAGAGTGGCAGAAAAACTTCCCCAATTCTAGAAAAACCATGGACAGCCATATAGAGAAGGTTATAGAACCTCAAATAGACATGACCATAAATGTGTGTGTGTGTGCATACATGTGTGTGTGTGTCTGTAATCAAACTGGCAAAAATGCATGACAAAGAGATTTTCTCTTAACTGGAGAAAAGTTGTAAGTCACACTTAAAAAAAACATGTGAAGACTAATGACTCATTTTTCCTGAAAACCCTGAAAAGAAAGAGATTAATGTATTCCATGTCCTGAAAAAAATTAACGTCCAATATAGATTACTATATTCAACTAGGCTATCCTACAGAAATGAAGAATAATTGAATCCTTCCACAGATAAGTAAAAATTGCGGAAATTCTTGACCACTAGAGCGTCTCACAAAAGTTGCCTGTGGAAGACCTATATCCAGAATTGAAAAGTGAAAAGGAATACCTACCACCATAATAGACCATGAAAATGATCTTTTATGTCTTCTCCTAGAAGAATGGGCGTATAAAAGAAGACGCGTAAAAGTAAGTTGCTAAGTAACAGTGGAAATACAAAAGAATATGTGAATATTAAAAACAACTAGAGGAAAATAAAAAATGAAAGGCACATAAAAACGTTTGATGTAAATGGACCAAATTCTCCAATTAAAAGATAATAGACTAGCCAAATGGATTTTAGGAGTGAATGTGGGTTCATTATACTACCTACAAGAAACTTACTTTAGTAAAGAACTGAAAACTAGAGGATACAGGGCTGGAGAGATGGCTCAGTGGTTAAGGGCACTGCCTGCTCTTCCAGAGGAACCAGTTTGGTTCCCAGAACACCCGAGGCAATTAACAATTGATGTCCTCTATGGTTTCCTCAGGCACCATAGACATGTGGTACAAACAAAATATCCATACATAGAAATTTTTAAAAAAAAATTCCAAAAAAGAAATAGAAAATAATATGATTCCGTGGGATTTGTCCATCTGGTATTATTTCGTACTCTTTCTTCTTCTGCATTGATTTCCCTCTCGCCTCCCCATTTGGAGACTCCTCCCCATTATTCTGTTTCCTACTTCATATAACCTCTCTTCTGATATTACCTTCCAAAATCCCCCCCCCCCCGTGGTCCCTTTATACTTGTGTTGTTTCTGTGGTTCCTCCATGTTGTATACTTTTATCTGAGGACTAGAAACTAGGATCCTCTGGTGAGAAAGAATGTGGCATTTGTATTTCTATCTTTGACATCACTCCATATATCCTTTTCTACGTCTACACGCAAAGTTCATGATTTCATTTTTCTTTATAGTTGAATAGCATTCCATAGTGCATATTTACATTCTCATTATGTCCTCATCAACTGAAGGATAATAGGTTTTTTTTTTCCATTTCTCAGTCACTTTAAATTGGGCAGCCAGCAGAGCAAGCATGTGTGGAGTAGGGTGTCCAGTCCCTTGGGCAAATGCCAAGGAGTACTCTCTCTGGATCATATGCTAGACTTATTTTTGTTTTCTGAGGATTCTCCATGCCGATTTCCTGAGTAGTTGCCCCCAGTTTGCTATTGACCCAACAATGGGTGAGGATTGGCCTATCTCTGCAACTTTGACAACACTTTTTGTCAGGTAACTGTTATGACTGGGGTGAGAGTAAATCTCAAAAGTGTTCTAATTTGAGTTTTCATAATACTAAATGTGTTTTGTAAAGGACATTCACTTGGGCTGATAATGATCCTTAGAGGCTAACAAAAAACCCTATACCAGACATGAGAAAGTTCATTTTTGGTTGCTCAGAGTTGTCCAAGTGACTCCCAAAACAGTATACCCTATTGATGTAGTTCTTGGTGGCCTCTCAGGACTGAAGATGAGCCCCCATTTCTGAAGACACTGAATACTTGGGACACAGGACTTAAATAATTTGTATTGTATCTGACCAGAAAGCCTCTTTACTTTAGTGTCCATGGTTCCAGAAAATACTATACAAGTTGCCAAGAAATAGAAACAATTAAACAATCTTACTTAGCTGTAACACCTATAAGCCAAGACAAAGAACAGCATGACAAAACATGTATAAATGTTCAAGAAGTGGCACTCATATCTAGGTGGTAATCAACAGCTCTCTGGTTAGACTTAATGTCCACTCAATAGGAGGCAAATCATGTTTGGTGCAGGAAACCTAGCCAGCTTCCTGTGGCTCATCATCTTAGTAAAGAATCTGATATTGATATTTTGCTAGGACATCACAATGTCTTACTACATTCTAATTTTTTTACCCAGAAATAAATATAGCTATCACCCCTAATCAATGAAGCCTTTCTTTCTAGCAAATGGAAACCATAGCAGAAAAACACACACACAACTGGACACAATGCAGAGATCAAAGGTCATGGTGAGTCTATCCCCAATGGATACATGTACATCATAGCTCCTGTATCTATGGCTCAGGGGAGAAAAGGGAAGGACGAGAAGAGCAGAAAGATTGCAAGAGCATGAATGCGAAAAGGTTTGTTGTGCAATAGTCTCTACTAGAAACAGTTGTATAATCAAGACTGGAACAATATCAACAACAACTAAGGGGAAAGCAATAATTTCACCTGGTCCCAACCTGAGACAAAGAATTACAGGCAGCATGAATAACTATCCTTTCCCAGGGATAAGGTCCTTTATTGGTTGTCCATTGCAGAGTAATCACCTCTGAAGCCATAGCAACACAAATAACAAAGCCAGCCTGAGCATGTTATGTTTATATGTATCTGTGTACACACAACAACAACAGCAACTACTACAGTAAAAAAGAAGGGTGACGGGATGGCAGAGGCTCAAGGAAGCGTAGCTGGCATGGGCCAGAGAGACAAAGAAGAGGAAGTGATGGAATTCTATTTCAATTAAAAACATAAAAAAAAGAAACAGGGAAGTTGAAAATATGGGAAATAATATCCTAAATCAAATAAGGTACTTATACACTAAAGTGACAAACTCTAATATAAAAATGATCAAAGAGCAACAAAAATCACTATAAAAGAATCAAAGGATTAATTAAGAAGATATATCATTTGCAAATCTATGTACAGTTGCTTGCTGTTAGAGCATCCACTTTTATATACACCTAAAAGAACATAGAGGCTACAGCAGAAAGGTGAGGATTTACCATCCCACTTTTATCGATAAAGAGATTAAACAAAAAAAAGTTAAGAAACATCAGTTAATCATACTATAGACATGCACATCTATAAAACACTTCATTGAACAGCTTCAAAACATATATTCTTTTCACCAATACATAGAATTTTTTTTAAATGGATCATATATTAGGCTACTGAACAAGTCATAAAAAATGTTTAAAAATAAAAATCATAAAAAAACCATAGCCTGTATCTTTTTTGATCACAACGAGCAAAGATATGAATCAATTTCAAGAGTCTCTAGGAAATTATGCAGACACATGGATGCCAAACAACACGGGCTTTTAAAGGTTTTTTTTATCACTTTTATTTCTGTGTCGGGTGCCAGAAGAGGGTGGTACCATAATATTCTGCCTAAACAGCAGTCCACGGCAGTGAGACAAAGCCACCATGGATAAAAATGTGATCCACAACAGATCTTACCTTCTTTCAGTTGATTCCATGAGCTACTCTGTCAAAGTGCTGAGAGCTGACATACATATCCTAACGTTCACAAAAGAATGAATTGGCTTCAATTCTGGAGCTTATGGGAGGACTCAGGGCATAACGTTCACAAAAGAATGAATTGGCTTCAATTCTGGAGCTTATGGGAGGACTCAGGGCATGCAACTCAATGACACAACAATGAAATGAAGGAAAGGTAGAACTTCTATGGTCATTTGAATAGACATCTGGTAAAAATTCAACATACCTTTATTATAGAAGCTCAGAGCAGACTGTACAGAAGGACTGTACATTACACATCTACATATGACAAACCCACAACCAATACCACACAGAAAGAGGAGGAGCAGCTGAAAACATTGCCTCAAAGACTAAGAAGATATCAATGTCTCCTTATCTCATTCAGTATGATACTCAGTATAGTGCCAACTATGGTGATTAGACAAGAGAAAGAAGTGAAAGGCATACAAATAGGAAAGAAAGAAAGGAAGGGAGAAAGAAGAAAAAGAAAGAAAAACAAAACCCTGTCTGCAGATGATGTGACTTACATAGAAAACTCTAAACCTCTGCAAAGATACCCTTCGCTCTGATTAATAAATTCAAAAAAGCAGCAGGGTACAAAATCAACATAGAAGAATTGGTAGCTTTCCTATATATACTTTTAAAACATTGAGAAAAAAATCATAACACTGTCATTCACAGTAGACACAGGGAGAGAGAGGTGAGAAAGAAATAGAGAAAGAGAGAGAGAGAGAGGAGAGAGAAACTAGGAATCTACTTAACCAAAGGAGGGAAAGACCGCTATAATGAAAATTTTTATAAATATTTTTAAAAGGGCATTTAAAAATATAGAACAACTTCTTATGTTCATATATTAGAAAATTTAATATTACTAAAATTAATGTACAATAAAAAGTAATGCACAAATTTAATGCAAGTCCATTCAAACACCAAAGGCATCCTTCACAGAAATAGATCAGGCAACCTAAAATCTTGAACAAAAAGAAGGCATGGAGCCATTGACATGCTTGATTTTATGATGTAAAGTAGAACCACAATACCCTAAACAGCAAGGTATTGGTATAAAAGTAGACACACAGACTTATGAAACAGATAAGCGAATTTAGAAATATACATACACAGTCAATGAATGGACTCATAGCAAAGGCTCCGGGATCATATGGAAGTGATCCGGGAACTCAGTGGTTCTCAACCTTGTTGACCCCCAACCATAAAATTATTTTTGTTGCTACTTCATAACTGTAATTTTGCTGATATGAATGATAATGTAAATATTTTGGGAGATGGAGGTTTGCCAAAGGGATCATGACCCACAGGTTGAGAACCACTGGTTTAGCGTACACTCTCTTCAGTTCATGGTGTCAGACAAACTGGAGATCCACATGCAGGAAACTGGAAGCTGCCTCCTAACACTCATCTTGTACAAAACTCAATTCAAAGTGGAGTAAATTCTTTACTGCAGGAACCGAGTCTCTGAAACCACTAGAAGAAACCATAGGAGGAAAGCTTGTAGAGTTTGGTGCTACCAGGTCATCATAGTTTCCTGGGTAGGACTCAAGTCTTGGAGACCCATCAGGATTGATAATATGGAATGAGAGCCAAGTTAAAAGTTCCCAGCCAGCCAAGAATGTGCAGAGGGAAGAAAAAGTCTGTAGAACTGGAGAATACATTTCCCAGATACTCTCCTGATAGAAGAAAAATACCCAGAATATTAAAAAGTCTCAAAAGTGTTGTGGAATATTAGTTGAAGATGTGTTGCATTTGTTTATGCTGTGGAACTTTTGTTTAATGATGCACATGTGTGTTGCATTCCTTTATGTTGCATTTGTTTAACTCGGTGAAGCTGTGCTACGGTGACTGTCTAAAACATATGATTGGTCTAATAAGGAGCTGAATGGCCAATAGAAATAAGGCAGGAGAAAGAATAGGTGGGGCTGGCAGGCAGAGAGAATAAACAGGAGAAAAATAGGGATGGGGAAGCAAGAAAGGAGAGATCAAGGAGCATGAAAAGGGGCTAGCCACCCAGCCACCCAGCCACCCAGTCACAAAGTAAGAGCGAAAGTAAGATTACAGAAGAAAAGGTAAATGCCCAGGGGCAAAAGGTAGATGGAATAACTTTAGAAATGAGCCGAGCTAAGGCTGAGCATTTATAAGTAAGAATAAGCTTCCATGTATTTATTTGGGAGCTGAATGGCAGGCCCCTCAAAGAGTAAAGACCAAAGAAAGAGTAAAGAGCAAATAAATAAATAAATAAATAAATAAATAAATAAATAAATAAATAATAAATAAAGCGTGCAACTACACAAGAGAAATTCAGCGTGAGAGAAAGCCCAAGTGATCTGATTTTAAAAGGCAGATCATCTGAGGAAGACCCTTCTGAGAAGAGAAAACACAAACATCCTTCGCCATCAGGGAAAAGCAAGTCCAAACCACAATGAGGTATACGTCACCCCAGTTAGCAAGGCTGGCTAACTGTTCAAAGTGGAAGCCATGGCCACCGTGGAGGATAGGAAGTAAATGTCATTCAAAGCAACTAACATAAAACAGCACTACCAGACGATCTAGCTACCTGACTCCCCTGTGCGTGGACCCTAGGAATGAAGTCAGCACACAGAAGCAGCACCTATGTACCCGTGTTTATTGCTGCACTAAGTACCATAGCTAAGATATGTGATTAGCCAGTGTCCAACAGACAAGTGCACAGCATGAAGACACGCACAGATGGAGCATTATTCCAAAACTGAAAAAGAAATTCTCTCACTTGAAGCAAAATGAACGAAACTGGGGAATGTTTTGTTAACTGGAATAATGCGGACTCAGAGAGACAAGCAAAATGTTCTTCTGCATAATATAAACTAAAAGGTACATAGGAGGAAGTGTGCTGGGACAAGGACAGAGTGTATGAAGACGCTGCACAGCACTCACTAGCATATATCGTAGTGTAAACTGATAAAGTAAAATTAAAATATGCTGTACAATGAATGTGTACTGAAAGATAGGCCATTCAAATATATAAATTGTATGCCTTTATGTAACTACTAAAAAGATTAAATCAAGAAATTATTTAACCTCCAAAAATGTGTCAAAACTTACTCTTAGACTTTCAAATTTCAATGTTTTAAAGAGATTTACAAATTATTTTCCAAATGTATCAGTGATAATAAATATATTTCAGCAAACACAGACACTAAAGGGAGGAGCCTCATTTGCCAGTAGGCTTGTATCAGAGAACATGAGTAAAAGAAAAAACTTACCTCAAAGCTGGTCTAGTTTATATGCAGATTCTGTTAGGCACACACACACACACACACACAGAGGTGGCAATTAATTTACATCAGTTGTGCACATTTCGATTCTGGGAGCATTTCCATTTAAATATGGGCCCCTACAAAAGACCTGAACTCATCTTGGTCAAAAAAGTTTCTTTTTATAGTAAGCAGTAGTAAATGCAGAGACTCATGCCTTAACAGAAAAATACGCAACTGTGAGCTAGGCACAGTGGTGTACACCTTAAATCATTGCAACACCCAGCAGGAGAAGCAGTGGGTCTCTGTGTGAGTTGGGAATCAGCCTAGTCTACATAGTGAGCACCAGGCTAGCCAGGGCTACACAGTGAGACTCTGTCGCAAACCAGAACTAACAAAAATTATATCCTAAATGGGACATCTTTATCAACCTACTTACACCCTAACTCACCATGTCTCAGGGAACCACACAATAGAAAGGCAGAAAGATGGCAAGGATCTGAGGATGGGCAGAAGCGCTGTCTTCTGAATATGACATGGCTATTGCACTCACAAAACAGCAGCAGCCATGGTTACCACCAATTGAGTTCCAGCATGGGTGGAAATACACTGATTTCCAGGCCCTACCTCTTTACCGCAGATGGTATTGGCAGTCACTCGCTGGGAGAGAGAATTATTCTTTTTTGAGAGTGTGACCACTAGTAAGTTTTCCATGATATAGTGGATGACCCCATACAATGTACATATGAACAACACTCGTTGGACTTAATGAGTTAAGAAAAGAAAGCTACAAAGTTGGGAGAAGCATTGCAAGGGGTAGCTGGGGGGAGCGAGAGGGGTAAGCGGTGTGATACAATCACATTTTTTGATTTTACATGCATAAAATTTCAAAACATTTAAAATGTATTAAAATACAGTTATGTGTTCCTATCTTCTTTTTGAGAGCCAAGACAGCAACCACAAACACTGTGGTTCTGGATCTGCACTTAGCACAAGCGAAGCTGAGAAGCTTCTGTCTGCTTCCCTGCTCACCACAGACCCCACAAGCACCTACTTCATGGTTCACACATTCCGAGTGTGTGACTGACCTCAGTAGGCCCCGGAGCTTGTGACCCATGTGTTCAGTCCTCAGATAAATGAACCTTGACCCTGGTCTCAGAAAGCCGCTAGCATTGCCTACTTTTTTTCCCCTCTCATGTCTGAAATTACACCGAGGTCTCTGACAGATTTCCAACTCATCCCCTGCTCTCTTAATTCACTCAATTTTTTCCAGATACCTTCCGGTTGACCTCCCGCTATGCTCTTTGAATGAACCGTGCTCCCAGAAGGAATGGGGGGGGGGCGGAATCAGGCCTGCTACTGCAGCCTCTTGGCTCACAACCCTATAGGGTTCCCATTTCTGCACCAGACTTCTTGTTTGTTTTCTATTTTCTTTATTTTTGGGGGGGGGTGTGGTTCCCATTTTAATTTTGAGTTGTATTAGAAAGGTCGATGGGTTACACAGGGCTGAAAGTTTCGTCTGGAAAGATTGCATTTCTTTTGTGAAAATGTCTTAAGAGATCATGATTAGCCATTGTGGCAGAACTGGGTTGAAATTAACATAACGCAACAGCTTATGTCAGCCTGGGTTGCAAGCTTGCCACAAGGAAGGGCAGGCAGAAAGGTCACACTCATCGGCTGACAGTACAAGCGGCCGAATCCCCAAAGATGACTTCTCTTTAATAAGTCACTGGTTCCCCGAGCTCCAGTCAACACCCCCACCCCTCACACAGGACTTTCAGACACACAGCTGTTCACCCTTATTGCAAGCGTTCACAGAGTCTGTCCAATCCCTTTCTGTGAACTTGGTTTCCTGAGTCCTGACCTGATTGCATATTAATTCTTTTTTTCTTCCTGCTTGGCTTGGCTGCTATTACAGAACTATGAATTTATATCATTAAGGATCTGCTAACCTTAACCTTGGTGATGATTGCAATTAATACAAGGTTTCCTCTGAACTGCATCTCCCGTGAGCCTTGCCTCAGGTGTGATCTACTAGTCATGAACCTTTAACATCTCACTCCTGCTTGCAAATACTAACAGAAAGGGCTTTTTCTCAGTTCAGCCTCTGCCATGCAAGCCATGGTCCTGTACTGCCTATCTAGACCAGAGCTCATGGCTGGGATGCCAAGGTAAAATAGGTACTGGTTATAATAGATAAAGCATACTCAGTGGGGTCTGCCACAGCTCGAGGAACTGGCTGGCTTGGCCACTCATTCAGGAGGATGTCAGAATGACAGGCTATTCTCTGATACTTGTCTGCTGTTGCTGGCTTTATTAATCCCAAGGCTGAAGACTAAAAGTCACCCTCGCTTTACCGCCAACCTTGATAGCGCTAATTCATCTTTCCAGGTGAGAGCTCAGATTCTCTGCGAGCCCAGGTGTAGCCTCAGAAAACAAACCACTTAGGCCACTTGCCTGAAGACTCAGCATGAGTTTCCTATTTCCACTAGACTCAGCCTCACCCCATCAACCCATGTATCCACCTTAGCCACCAGACAGCCAACCCTGAAAGGACGAAGCAACCAGAAGAAATTCTGAACTATGTCAATCTTGGGTTATTTCGGAGTTCAGTCTCAACACGAAGTGTTTTTGCATAGGCCACCCAAAGGAAACCACTGAATTTTACAAGGGTCATCCTTGTCACCAGGGTCCTAGCCTTTGTCCCACACCACCACCAACTCACAGGTCTCTAATCAGCCTGCCTACCTCTTCCCCCCTCCTTTCTCTCTCTCTTTCAAAGCATGCTGTCTTTCAATTAACATATTGATGACCTATTGTCACCCATCACCATGCTAATCCTGAGCTGGTGTGAAATTACTTTATAATAAACACTATGGAGTTCTGACTTTCAATTAATTTTTCACATGCTATGCTAAATCAGATTAGCGCTCCCCCATCACCACCCTTTGACCACAGACATAATTCCTTCCTTATAATGAAATGGGGGATTAATTTATATGAAGCATATCTGCACACATTAACAAATAAATGTACAGATACACTCTGTGGCATATTTGCATTGTGTGCTGTGTCAGGATGAATACAGCCCCTCGGATATGATTAATTTTTGTGTTTGCTGGGACGGGGAAAGATATCACCAGTTGTAATTGTTTCTCTGTTAAATTCAAAGGAAATGTCTTCACAAAGGACAAGTAAAGAAATACTCGCGGATGTCTCTACACTGGAGGAACTTCAGCAAATCATATAATATCTCTTTAGGGAAGGCTGGAAGGACATGTACACACTCTGAGACAGAAACTGGAGTTCAACCTCTAGTCCTTGCTCTCCCTGGATGTGCGGTCACACTCACATGGAAAAAATGGAGGAGGGAGAGACTAAGTGACCTGAAGGAATCTGATGTTGACTTTAAGCAAATGGACCTCTTAAGAACTGATATAGGTCCTGCAAGAAACCATGTTCCTGGTGAAACAATTATTTTCATCTTTGGAACTCAATATCACAGTGGAACGCTGGAAGATGAACGTGAGCATATCCTAAATGAACAAATTGTGTGTGTGTGTGTGTGTGTGTGTGTGTGTGTGTGTGTGTGTGTGTGTGTGTG
>JABTXL010000186.1:6420437-6449887 GCA_025134845.1 Neodon shergylaensis
GTGTGTGTGTGTGTGTGTGTGTGTGTGTGTGTGTGTGTGTGTGTGTGAAGAACTAGGGATCACACTCGCCAGAAGCTAGGCTGCATTTTCCCTTCTAGCCATCCTCAGCGTATTTCATTCGGCTTCTTTCGCTCCTGCAAAATATTGATAGAGAATTTTCCCCAACACATATTTTCTTTTGACACCAAATGAGAAAAACTGTCAAAAGAACTAAAGGTATGGCACATATAAAAGATAAATGAGTACTTTTCGCATTTTTTTCTAAACTAGTCTTCAATAACAAAAGCAGAAATAAAATCTTGACGGCTATTACAATAATGAAAACATTTTGCCCTGGAGTTATTGTAAGGCAGAATAAGAAAATTATGCTTTGCATACACCAAAAATTTAACTTAATTTTATTATTCGTGTGTGTGTGGTATGATGCATATGTGTGTATCTGTTTGAAGGCGCACACGTGTATACTAATATATACATATCTGTGTTTGTGTGTGTGTGTGTGTGAATGTAAAAGTTAGAGGTCAACATCTAAGTACCATACATTTTATTAAACAGAGTCTCTCACCTACACAGAATCTTACCAATTTGGCTGGACTGGTAGCCATGGAACTCGTTGGTTCATCACCTCTTTCTGTGCCCCTCTCCTTCCTCTTCAGCACCAAGGTTACAGATTTGTAGGCTGTCCCTGACTATTATTCGGCTGCTAGAAATACAAACTCAACATCCCTCTTTAGCAACGAATATTTTACCAACTGTGCCATCTCCCCACTCGGCTGGAAGTTTACTGATTGATTTGTTCAATAGATATTTAATGCCTTTAGTGCTAACCACTGCTCTAACTACAACTAATAAAACTTCCCACCCTCAGAAAGATCTCTACTTACGGGGGTGAAATTCTGAAAATAAAAAGAATATATCCCCTTGCTTATGATCATTTACTTAGCTCTGGTGACACCCTCACCAGGAATCCCCACGTTTAATACATTTGCAGAGTATTAGCATCATGCACTTTAAAGATGATTGCCTCAAGCGAGAAGCCAAGCAATTTGTTCAAAACCCCAAAGCACATAGGCACAGTTAGAACTCAAACTATGGCTGAAGGACTGAGGATTCTGGGCCAGTTTTCACTTGATTCCACTGCGTCTGTGTTTCATTATCTCAAAAGCATTCAGCATAGCATGTCAACTTGACACAATCTGGAATTATCTGAGAAGAGGGAACCTCAATTGAAAAAAAAAAGGCCTCTATAGGTTCTGGCTGTGGGGAATTTTCTTACTTAGAGATTAATGGGGGAGGACCCAGCCCATTGTGGGTGGTACCATCCCTATCTTCTATAAGAAAGCAGTCGCAGAAAACCATGGGGAGCAACCCAGTTTGCAGCAAGCATCCATGGCCTTTGAATCACCCCCTGACTTCCTTCAGTGATAAGCAGTGATATGGACATGTAAGCCAAATAAAACCTATCTATTGAACAAATCAATCAGTAAACTTCCAGCCGAGTGGGGAGATGGCACAGCTGGTAAAATATTTTTTATCTCACCATAGAACCTAACCAAGACAATAGTTTTCAGGTTGTCCAAATCTTAATTTTGCAAGTGGTGGGTAAAAGAGAGGAGAAAGTATGATCTTTGTCCTATTTTCTAGTGAATTGAGAGGACATTAGAAATAATTTTTTCTGGAAATTTCTTTGATGCAGATAAGTTTATAGGCCATAAACATGGAATGTAGGCCATATGGTGGGGGAGGGGGCAGGAGTATTTTCTGTATTTGTCTCCATTTGAATAGCATATTTGACTTCTGAGACATTGAGTGAGTTAAGTTCACCAAAGCTTTTACAGAGTAAGTTCAGTAGCACCACCTAAAATGTGTCTATTGCGAGCTGCACTGGTTTTCCTCATTGTAATTCCATAGAAAACTTCATTATACTGCACACAAAAGTACAACGACAATCTGCAGTGTTATTTCCTGATTTATTTTTTCTTTCGTAGCCATAAATTCTTATAATTGCCTAACATGTATACATAGTTTCTTGACTTGAATCGTAACTTGTACTCATTATTTTAGTATTTTTAATTTTGGGGGGAATTTCATGTTATATTTTGATCATATTCATTCTCCTTTCCAAACTCCTCCCAGATCCTCTTCCCCTCATACCCAGTCAATTTTGTGCTTCTATTTTTTTTTAAATCTGTTGAGTCCAGTTTGTGCTGCTGTGTGACCATCCCCTGGAGCACAGTTGACCTACCATGGAACACACCCTCTCCAGCAAGTATCTCTTACCAATAGCTCCTCAGTTAGGGCCAGGGATCCATGCCTACTTCTCTCCTCCGTGCAGCTGAGATCTTTGTCTGTCTGGAGCTTGTACAGGTCTTCTTTTTTTTTTTTTTTTTTGAGACAGGGTTTCTCTGTAGCTTTGGAGCCTGTCCTGGAACTAGCTCTTGTAGACCAGGCTGGCCTTGAACTCACAGAGATCCATCTGCCTGCCTCTGCCTCCTGAGTGCTGGGATTAAAGGCGTGCGACATCACTGTCCAGTCTTGTGCAGGTCTTAAGTGTACTGTCATGATTGCTGTGAATTCATATGCATAGATGTCCTTTTAATGTCCAGAAACGAGTGTTTCATTGTTGTCATCTACCACCTCAAACTCAATCAGAAAGCGGTTGGTTACTTCCATGGTATTCTTGACACTCCTGTACCATGGACACATCTTTCCAGGTAGGCTGTTACTATAGCTCACTAGGTTCATAACTAGGGAACACTGATGATGACTTTTCTCCTCTGGACAATGACTCCAAAAGAGGTAGCCCATCTCTACACTGCGATCTTTCTTTGATAGCCTGTGGGCGCCACTGTTCTTTCATAGAGAATATAATTAAATTATACTTTATAGAGTATATAGTTAAACTTTTGGGGAAGCTTCTGCAGTAGTATGTTTTCAAGTGACTTTTTTAAAAGGTCTTTGGTGTTGGCCAGCCTTGCCCATATCCCCTCAGACCACAGAAGATAGCTCATCCTATCCTCTTATAGAGACACACATACAATATAGACAAACTGAAACTCAACTGACTGGATGATCATTATTTTCTAAATGCTTCTATAATTTATGGATCTGAATTTCTAATATGTTTGAGCAAACTTAGCTAAGCGAGAAAAAGAGAATAAAAGAGACCTGACAGCAAGTATTGATAATTTCATTCATTAAAAGTCGGGATATTCACTCTAGAAACTTCTATGCTATAGCTGTGATGTGCAGGCATCACCAGTTTTTTATTCTTTTCTTATACAATATATCCCATTGCAGGCTCCCTTTCTTCCCCTCCTCCCAATCCCTCCATCTCCCCTCTCCTCTATATCTACCCTCTCTCCATTTCCCTTCAGAAAAGAGCAGGACTCCCAGTGATATCAATCTAACTCAGCATAACAAGATTTAATAAGATTAGGCACAAAGCCTCATATCAAGGCTTGAGAAGTCCACCTAGTAGTAGGAGGAAAAGAGTCCCAAGAGCAGGAAAAAGTCAGAGATACTTCTACTCCTATTGTTCAGAGTCCACCAACAACCCCAAGCTAAAGAACCACAGCATGGTATAGACCCAAGCAGGCTCTGTGGTTGACACTTCAGTCTCTGTGAGCCCCTATGAGCCCTATTAGT
This sequence comes from Neodon shergylaensis, assembly GCA_025134845.1. Classification (NCBI taxonomy): domain Eukaryota; kingdom Metazoa; phylum Chordata; class Mammalia; order Rodentia; family Cricetidae; genus Neodon; species Neodon shergylaensis. The sequence continues at coordinate 6,424,086 of JABTXL010000186.1, forward strand.
TGTTTCTGTGGGCTGTGGTCTCCTAGTCTTCTCAACTCCTCTGGTTCTTACAATCCTTGCTATCCCTCTGCTTTGGAGTTCCCTGTGCTGTGCCTAGTGTTTGGCTCTGAGTCTCTGTATCTGCTCCCATCAGCTGCTGGAAAAAGCCACTCTGATAATGACTGGGTTCCTGGGCTTAGCACCAATCCTGAGAACATCAGAGTAACATTAGAAATCATTTACATTTTTTTCTATCCTGTGTCTCTGAGCCATCCAAATTCTGGATCCTGGTCATCCAGGCAGTGTATGGCATGGGATCTCTCTTGTGGTGTGAGCCTTCCATCACTAGTTCTTTAAAGAATCAATTCTATTTAATACTGGGTCTATGAATCCTCAGTTGACCTGGAACTCATTATGTAGACCAAGTTACCCTTGAACTCAAGAGAGATCTGCCTGCTTCTATCTCTGAGTTCTAGAGTTGAGAGAATACAGCACTGCACCCAGTAAAAATCAGTATGCTTAAAAGATGAAAGAACTATGTACTAATAATACTCAACCAGATCTAACCCGATATCTGTCATGAACCAATAAAAACAATATGTGTTGGGCCTTGTATGGAACTTCCAGACAATCTTGTAATGATAAAATTGTGTCAGAGGGAAGAGGTCCCTTCATGACTTCTCTCCCAGCACAAACACAGCACATGCAGTGGATACTCAGAGGACACTGTAGTCACCAAGAAAATGGCAAAATTAATCCTCTTGTAGTTGATAAAATTAGTAGCCACATTACAAGCAACAAATAACAATATCTTCACCAAATACAACAAAAAGACAACCAATAAGTAAAAACATAACTGCTTTTCAAAAGAGACTTGTGGTCAGTGTGTCCATAATGGATGTCTTAATATTTCTGTGCATTTTGTTTTGTTGAAAATAGTCACAGAAGTTCACATTGTATTTAGAAGTCTGTCTATCTGCACATTTACAACTGTTGGGGGGATTTTCTAACTTGAGGGGGAAAACCCTCTACATAGAATTGCATTGAGTTTAAGCAAACGCAAAAACATGATACTTTCTGTTTAGTTTTTTTGAAACAACTGATTGGCATAAGGGAAGGAGAAAATATATGCACTGATATTAAGTTAACTATGGAATGAACAGTATTATAATTATAATTTAATAAATGTAACTAATATATTGAACTTCCTCAGGCTTTATGTCTGTGTCTTTCTGAAGCATCTTTCTAAAATATGACATGTAGAATCCTTGAGTTCTTAAATTTAGAAAAGGCAATTACTCAAAAATAAATAAAAAAAAGGATGTAGCCTATTTGACCAAGTTGTTCTCACCAAATACATTGGAGGGCAACAAGCTTCAAGCAATTAACACATTTTAAATTAATGTACTTAAATATTTACTCTCTCCCCATCAGAATGCCTTTGCTTATTTTGTGTACATTGTTAATGTTTGGTTTTATCACTTACAGTGTGTTACTATAGTTCATTAAATATAAGTTGCCAGCAATTAGAATAGGAACATAATTATATGTTCCACTAAGAAAGATAAGAATACTGTAATTATAATGGTAAGACCTCATTAATTGTTAAGAAGCATCCCAATTTCAGGGATATTAAAATATGTGTGTGATGGGCTAAATATACCTAGAGTAATAATGGTTAAGTTTCTGGGTGAACAACAATAGAATAAAACCAAGATATTGCCTCGACAGCCCCAGATTGTCTCTCAAATTGTGCCTACGGGTAGCCAAGCCAAGACATTAAGCCATGTCCCCCCATGTCTTTGTGACACTTTCCCTACCTAAAGCATGGTCCAAACTGACTTCTCATGAAATATATACTCCGACTTTCTCTCTAAGAAGGGTTCCAGGATTTCCTAAATACTTTTATTCCCATTTCACTAGGAAAAATGTGAGGGGCTCACAGGAACATTTAGGAAGCCATAGCTGTAGCAACACTAGCTCTTTATGTAGCGGAGGAGAGTGTCAGATACTGGAAGTCAACTGGAGGGCTTCTCAACATATAACCTACTAGTCCAGGAATGTATGCATCTAGCTTCTATGTAAATACACAAATGTGTGCTGGCAGTTTGTTTTGCAGATATAGCTTTAGATGTGAGTACTAAAGAAAACTCCCTTTGAAGACAATGGGCATCCTAGTTTGGATTGTCTAGAAGTAGCACCTAGACAGACACTTGCTTAATTGATGTATTTATTGTGGGAAGGGGGGAAGATGGCCTTCAGGAGCAAAACAGATCACAGTGTAATAGGCTGAATGGAGCATGGGGGAAACCCAGAAAGTCAGACTATGGGACGAGTTTAGTGCTAGCACCACGTTGTTCCTAAAGGCTGCTTGGGAGTCAGATTCCACTGTTGAGTTTGTGCTACCTTGGTGCATGCTTCATAGGGATGAATAAGGGATGAGAGGATGGGTGTCTGGGGTCTGGCAGCTCTTGTTTGGTTTTAAGGGCGTCTAGGAGCACATCAGTGACAGCTCCCTAGGGCTCGTCCTCCGTTCACAAGTGCTGCAGGATGCCTACTGCACGTACTGGTTTCCCATGCTTCTGTCCGCCGACAGCCTCCTTCAGTACCTGATGCTGAGCACTCCCTTCTTTAATCATTTGCTTTGCTTGTTAATATCTCCATCCACTGATTCATTAAGCCTATATTAAATATCTCCTACGATCTAGGCTTTCAGAATACAGATGAGAATAGTCAAGGCTATGCAATTGTCATTCATGGCATCTTCTCGCACAGGGATGAAGCACAGGTGCCCTAAGAAGGCTGCTGTGCAATGGGAAACCTTGCATTCTCAGGTACCTGCTCCCTTTATCTTATTTGACATTGTTCCTTCCAAACCCTGTGGTCACATTTCTGATAGGAAGTTAAGATGAGCTGTCTCACACGCTTGCTGGCTCTGTGCCTATTTCAACCCCTGACATGTCTGTGACTGAAGGCATCATGACTTAGATTCATCAGTAAAGGAACCTTCATAAGCAACCAAACTGTAGGCTGTAGTGAGAACTAAATTACACAATAAACCTGAAGCCTCAAGCAAACAGCAACATCTTCCAGGTGTGACGAATCACGCCTGTAATTCTAGCACTGTAAATTTGAGGCAGTTAGATTGCCGCGAGATCAGGTCTAGCCTGGGCTACATAATGAGTCTCAGATCAGCCTGACCTATAGGTACAATATCTGTCTGCAAAAAGGGAAGGAAAAAAGGAGAGAGGGAGGAAGGAAGGGAAAAGGGGAGTGAGGGAGGAAGGGAAGGAAAGAGAGAGAACAACAAAATAAGATATAAAAGCAAAGAAGCATCACTATGGAGTACTTAGGAAGCATCTTGTAAGTTCAACCTCCAAAGACCTACCCCTCCATCATCAGCTCTACCACAATGCTCAACTCACTACCAGTCCCAGCTTCAATTACTCTAATAGGTCCTAAATCCTTCTACAGTGAGTGTCGTCGCTCTTTAAAAAAAAATCATGGCCATTAGGAATTATTTCTCTTTACATGCTCCATGCAGGAAGTGTTAGTCAAATTCACATCCATTGAATGGTTTAGAGAACAAAGAAGTCCCAGCAAACTGCCCTCAACCAGGTCCACCACCACTGGACTGTTACTGCGAAAGCATTTACTATGGTTTGCTTTAAGTTTTCAACAATAGACTCAGTGCTTAATTCACTAGAGTCAGGTCTTAGGAAGCACATGAATATTCAGTGTGATTATCAGAACAGTGTTTGCCCCTGCAGAGAAGGCAAGAGCACTGTGGGAAGGCTCAGGCAGACTGAAACATTGCTCTGCAGCTGTTCTTGACAGCATGAGGAATGAGGTCAGGGAGAGCAGGAAGAATCAGAAAACAAGAAAGGAGGGAAAAATGAGAAGAGAGGAAGGGGCCAAATACAGGAAGAATAAAGGCACCGACAAGAGGAAATCCTTTTAGCACTAAGTAATCGTTTTATAAAGAACATATCCCCAACTTCCCTGGCTATTTTATATGGACATACATATTTAAATATAATTTCTTGTCAGTTCCAGCTTAATTTTAATCTTAGCGGTGTATATAGTATATACATATATGCACATATATTATAGACAGTATATATCATATACAGTATATATTATATATACATATATATGTTTTAATATATGGTATATACACACAAAGTTTTCAAAAAGTATGTCAATCACTTGCTTGATACAAGATCTAGTTCTTCAAAATTTGTCATATTCTTACTCTATTTATTTTATCCAAATGACCATTTTACTCTAAATAGTCCAGGCATTTATGAAATAGGGTTATAGGAAGTGCGGGTGATGTGGCATGCCAGGGATTCCTTCAAATCACATCATTTCACTGCCTTTATATCCAGGGATTTCCTGAATGGTAGAATTACACCAAATATTAAAGAAGGATCCTAAGCAGCCACTTCACTCCTTGCTCTCTTGAGAGTTCTTCAGTAGTTTTTACTGTGAAATGAGCTAATCTGGTATCAGGTACTGAAAAAATTAAAGAGAATTATTCACTTACAAGATATAACTTTTATTAATTTTACTGTATGATCTAAAAAGTCAATTTAATTGCTATAGTATCTCCATGTCCTAAAAATATATTGGTGATTACTAAGTGAAGGAAAGTCTGTAGAATTTTAAATTTTCAAACATTAAAACAGAGTTTCCAAATACATTCAGTATATCTTCCCTTCTCTTCTTATCTCCTTTCCTCCATTTCTTTCCCCATCTCTCCCCACCACCACCACCACCACACACACACACACACACACACACACACACACACACAAAACCCTGAGACCAGTCTTTTATCATAAAGAACAGTAGAGGGAGACTGGGGGATGCTGTGGGATAATGTTATTGTATACTGTAAAGATTTGCCACTTGCTGAATCTATGTTCACAATTTTTCTTCCTTGTAAGAAAACAAAGTAGGTTTTATTTATGTTTGATAATTTATATTATTCATAGTTTACAATTTTACTTTAAATATTCTAAAGACTTTTTAAATTTATTAAAATTGGTTTAATAAAATGCTATTGGCCAGTAGCCGGGAAGGAAGTAGAAGCAGGGTGACCAGACTAGTAGAATTCTAGAAAGAGGAAAGGCAGAGATGCAATTAGAAGCGAGATGTGGAAGAAGCAAGATGAGAATGCCTTACTGAATAAAGGTACCAAAACATGTGGCTAAACATAGATAAGAATTATTGGTTAATTTAAGTTGAAAGAGCTAGTTAGTAATAATGCTGAGCTAATAGGCCAAGCAGTTTATAATTAATATAAGCCTCTGTGTGTTTATTTGGGACTGAATGGCTGTGGGACAGAAACTTTCCATCTACGGGAGAAGAACAAGCATATTGAATATCACATTGTGACAATGACAATTAATTAGCAGCTGTCAGAATCCATAATGTGACCCTTCATTAGAATAGAAAGATCACCAAGAACAGGAGGGTAATGTGGCTTTTGTACATTGCCCACCATTGAAGAAGGCACTGCAAACGCATAATTCCAAGCCCTGCCTCCTAGGCAAGTGACCTTCGACAGGAAAAGCTGCAGCCTTACATAGTTCAGAATGGAAGTTGTCACCATCACAGACAGCATTTCCAGCGGTGCTCATGTTCATCACACTGGCTCTGGAGAGCAGCATTAATGTGCTTTGGAGATGACTGTATACTATTCATTTATAGTAAATGAGCTTATTCTTCCAGGTATATGACAAGCACTAAACAACAGTGGCCTTGAATCATACACGTCAATAAATTTGAGTGCTAAACCGATTCTGCATAACAAAGGTAATGACAATCTGGGGAAAGGGAGCTGCATCTAATTAATAAAATGCCCTTTGTATTTTCTAATGGTTGAGGCATTAACTTGAAAATGGCTTTCCCTGTAATAATTTACAGACAAGCCTTCTTTAATGGGAAAACAATTTAAATTTATGTGCAATTGAACTACAATTATTTGATTAACTTTATTAAATTCTTGTTGATTTTACAGTCTGCAAGAAGTGTCATTTTTTTTACAACTTTCGTATGTGGTGGTGTTGAGGTTTTTCAGCCTCAGGACTCAACTGATGCAGACAATGCATCTCCTTTAGGAAGCTTCTTGTTCTTCATAGGTATGACCTAGATGGACAGGATTTGTTGTAGGTGTTTGTTTTCACATGATTAACTCATTTTCATGCTCAAGAAGCAGCTGAATACATTTAGTAGCAGAATTCAAAGGATTCCTCGGTACATTGCATTTATTGGAAAGCATGGAAGTCACTTAAGTGGGGGAAGCTCCATTCAGCTGAGTGAGATCTGTATCCACACATTTAGGGTTAATTAGCAACTCCAGCGACTATCCTCAGACAGCATGGACAGCTTAGAGAGTAGGAGAGGTTCCAAGTTTATAGCCAAACTTATATATTAACAATTAACAAGGGATCAATGCAATGATTCGTTGGGTAAAGGCACTGACTACCAGGCATATAGACCTGAGTAGGATCCCTGGGACCCACAGGGCAGAAAGACAAAATTGCCTCACAAAAGGTGTCCTCTGATTTCTGCATACATCATACATACCATGGGCACATGTACACCTGCCACGCACTTACACTAAATAAAAAAAGTAATTTAAAATGCTTTAAAGAAATAGGAAAGGCGGCGCGGGCGCCTCACAAAGCACACCAAGTTCGTGCGGGACATGATCCGGAGGTGTGCGGCTTCGCGCCCTACGAGCGGCGTGCCATGGAGCTGCTCAAGGTGTCCAAGGACAAGCGCACGCTCAAGTTCATCAAAAAGCGGAAAAAAAAAAAGAAATAGGAAAGAGAAGCAAAGTAAACATGACCATTCAGATAATAACAGTTGTGAGGACAGTGGACTGAAAAGACGAAGCCTGCAGATTTCCTCTCTAGCAAATCATAAGAACAGGAAGCAAAAACTGAAATTAGTAATACGTGAAACCAAAAGACAATTCTTTAAAAAGGTTGATTAAAAAATAATCCTTGAAGTGGTCAAGATAAAAAGAACTACAAATTACCAATACCAGGAATTGAAGGAGATATTTTATTACTGATTGAATACTATTAAAATATTATTACTAACTATTAAGATAGTATTAAAATATGTGTGTTCTATGCACAGAAGTTCAGCAAATTATATAAGATAGATTCATGATTGGAACAAAGCAATCAAAATTCACTCAAAACAGAATTTGAGTATTCGATTTGGCAATTTGAACAATCCCTTTTAAAAAGTAATAGATATGTTGTTAAAAACTGTTGATAAACAACCCAGACCCAGGTAATTTCACTGACAATTTCTATCAAGTATTTAAAGAGGCATTAATAAAATTGTATGATCTATTGCCCATCAAATAGAGTGGAAATCAATACTTCCTCACTAATCTTGTTAGGTCAGGACTATCTGGATACCCGACACAGAAAAAGACACCATAAAAAAGAAAACCACAGACAAATATCCTTTATTAGAGTCAGTGCAAAAGTCCTTGTCAAACGTCAGGAAAGTGGAAGCCACCAATATGCACGATGAATGGTGTAATGCAGCATCAGAGAATGCTGGGATTGTAAGGCTGACGTCACATTTTAGAAAATCAACATAAGCCAGAAATGGACAGATTAAAGAAAGCCAACGGTTTACTCAGTATGTATAATCATAACTGACAAAGAAACATTGATTCATGATTAAAATTAGCAATACTGGCATGGTAAATAACAGCCCTATAACATGCACACCTAACTTGGAACTTATTGGGAAAAACAAGAATTTGCTGAACTGGGACAAAGCAAGAATGCCCCTTCCTACCCATCCGCTAGCACAAGGCAAAAAAAAAAAAAAAAAAAAAAAAAAAAAAAAAAAACAATAACCCGTGCATGAAAACATGAGTTTCACTTAGAAGATTTCAAAGACTCCACGAAGTCTCGTAGGATTTCTGACTGACCTCGAAAGGTATATGGAATACAAGCCTCAAGTTAAAAATTTAAACATTTCTACTGGATATGAACAATAAACACTTGGAAAATCAAATTACAAAAAGTACTTTTTTTACTGTATTCCTTTAAACTAGGACCAAAACAAAACCACAGTAATGAATCTAACAAAATTAGATCTCTCTGCTAAAAAAAAAAAGCAAAGTCTTCATAATGCTATTAAAGAACACAGACAGGTATGTTCTATGTTTACAGTTGGAGGCTCATATTTCTAATCATATTTTTAAAATGTCAGTTCTGCAAAAATTGTCCTATTTCAACACAACTCCATTCAAACTCCAAATACAGTTTCACAGTCCTTGGCTATCAAGATGGATCAGCAGTAAAAGAACTCATCACACAAGCCTGGCTGCCTGAGTTCAATTCCCAGAACCCAGCTGAAGATAGGAGAGAATTAACTCTGCAAAATTATTCTCTGACCTCTCACCCACTGTTGCCTATGCACACATATGATGATTGTAAATAAATAATTTTTATTTAACATAAAAATTAAAAACTACTTCTATCTTTTTTGTACGGTTTGGGGAAATGGCTCAGCAATTAAGAACACTTGCTGCTCTTTCAGAGGACCTGAGTCTGGTTCCTAGCAACCACACTGGCTGGTACACAACTGCTTGTAACCACAGATCCAGGACATCTGTCACCCTCTTATAGACACACACACACACACACACACACACACACAGTGGGGGGAGGCAGGGAAGGAGGGAGAAAGGGAAGGAGGGAGGGAGGGAAGGAGAGAGAGAGGGAAGAAAGGAGGGAGGGAAGGAGGGAGAGAGAAAGGGGGAGTAAGGGAGTTCTTTATAAAAAGTTTGACAAAAATGCAAATAATCTAAAATAGATATTTTTGTCAATTTGGAAGACCGGCACTATCTAATTTAAAGACTTACAATATAGCTGAAGTCATCAAAATAAGGCAATGATATTAAACACATAGAGCCCTCAGAAAGAATAGCATTCAGAAATAGATTCATGTAATTATGGTCAATTGTTATTTGACAACCACGCCAAATGAACTGAAGTGATAAGCAAATGCCCTTTAATTGAGTGGTGTTAGAACAACTGGACAACACAAAGCAGCTCTTCACAGCTCAGATAAAAATGTATTTCAAATGGATCATAGGCCTAATTGTGAAATGTAAAGTTCTAAAAGTTTCTTTAAAATATTTAAGCATAAAGCTTCATTATGGATTAAGAAAAAAAAGATATGTCACTAAAATCATGAGAAATTTTAAAGCTCAATTAACTTCGTCAATAAAATGTAAAATTTGGACTACTAGTCCATTCAGACTGTTATAATGAAATGTCATAAGCTTTTATATGACCAAAATCTGTTCCTGCCGATTCTGGCAGCTGTGCACTTTCACAACAGAAGGGACAAAGAGGCTCTCTGAACTGCCTTTAGGAAAGACATAATCCAGCTCCATGGGCTGTCTGATCACCAGGCAAAGCTCCATTGTCTATTACCGTGACAACATGGGAAAGGGAGGCGCAAGCATCCAGAACAGCAAATGCCCAGAGACACTGTTCTGTGAACAAAAATGGCCACCGACAGATAGGATTCAACCTCTCAAGCCTTGGTGTCCTAGTTAGGGTTTCTATTGCTATGAAGCGACACCGTGACCATGGTAACTCTTATAACATTTAATTACGGTGTCTTACAATTTCAGAGGTTCAGTCCATTATCATAATGGTGGTCAGTGTGCACGCAGTGTGCTGGGGAAAGAGATGAGAGTCCTGCATCTTGATCCATAGACAACAGGAAGTGAATTTTGTCTACTGGGTACAGCTTAGCATAGGAGACCTCAAAGCCCTCTCCAACAATGACACACTAGCTTCAACAAGGCCAAGCCTACTTCAACAAAGCCACGCCTCGTAACAGTGCCACTCCCTTATGAACTTATGAGGGCCAATTACATTCAGACTACCTCGCTTGTCAACAATATAAACTTAATTTTATTCTGTGTACTTTTTTGGTTTGATATGGTTAGTTTACTCTGAGGCAGGATCTATGTAGTTCAGGATAGCCTTGACCACTTAGGCCTCCTGCCTCAGTTTTTTGAATGCTAGGATTGCACCTTAAACTCAGTTTAGAAGAAGGAAATTGTGGGTCCCGTAGGTTCCCCTGACCAACTCCAGGGAGACCTGCTATTTGAGGATTTGCTAGATAGTCTATGGCTTCTCCCACATCGCAAACTATCTATGTATTATTGAGTAAGCTTGTAATATTTCACTATGGATTTGCTTTACAAGCATCTTTGGTTTTATTTATCTTTCATTCTGTATTGCCCTCCCTCGTCCTCCCTGTTAAACCCAGTTCTGTTTTCTCTCCCTTTCCCCTTTCTGGAGTTCCTTGCCTATAGTTCCATTCTGCTTCCCTCGTTTCTGGGGTTGCTCCAGATCATGTACTACAATCTAAGGACTCAGAGCTGGGATCCACAAATAAGAGAGAACATTACACAGGAGACTTTTTCGAGGTCTCGGTTACCTCCCTCAATTACGTTCTCAAGTTCCATCTATTTACCTGCAAACGTCATGATTCATTTTTTTTTCTTTATGGATACTGTTTGGAGACAGTATCTTCTATACATGATAAGGATTTTGCACCCATGAAATCAAAATATCGTCTCCTAAATAAGATCTGTATAATAACACCAGTTGGCATACCAGCAAGGATGGAGAAATCTCACAAGACCCAACCACTAGATGAAGCGCCACAGGCAATTACTGCTGAGGAAAGAAGAACCAGTTTTCTTCAGTGATGATCCTCCTGCTAGGATAATAGATCACTAAACAATAGCAGAGAGAGCTATCAGAAGAAAAGGTCAGGCATCCCGGAGAGTGGAGGCTATCAGAGAAGTTGGAGGGGGAAAGATAGAGGACTGGAGATGATGTAAATGCAGTTTACTCATATATTAAATCCTCACATTTTTTTTTAATTAAAAAGAAGGAAATGGTTCTCAGACATCTCAGCAAAGATGATACAGGGAAGATAATTAAGCACATGAAGATAATCAACATAATTAGTCACTTGAGAAATGCAAACCCAAGCCACAATGAAAGAAATATTACCACGCATCTATTTGAATGGTTAGCAGAGACAAAACAGACAATTCCAAATGCTAACAAGGATGAAAATAGACTTCCTACCCATAGCTAATGAGATGGAAAATATGGCGGTCTCTGTGCAGTTTATCTGTGCCTTCTGAAATAAAGCATTTCACCAAAACGTGACCCCCAAATTACACTCTTGGAAATTACACCAGAGGAAAGAAAACTACATTCACAACAAAACTGTTATACAAATTATTTAAAGTTATTGTTAAAGTTAGCGATTGGCTTTGTTTTTGCATTTTCAGACCTATATGCCATTTTACCCTGTTCTTACTCAAACTCAGCCCCTCCACCCCAACCCTGCTGATCTTCCCCCAGTCTCCTGGCTTGTCTCCCTTCCTCCCTTCAAACATTCCTCCTTTCTGTTTTGTGTCACATAAATTCTATTACATTCAGGAGCCCTACCACCCTAGAACCATGTAGAGCTGAGTGCACTTTTCCCTAGACAGTATTATCCACACCCTCACAACCCAGCCCTATTTGCGAAGGGTCTGCCCACAGAACCCTGCATGCCTCCTACAAACTTTTGAGGATCTGGAATGGGAACCTACTAGCTCTATGGAGGGTTCTTTCCTGTGCTCAGAATCTACCCCTCCCCCTCCCGAGTTAGGACCATTTGTTAACTCCATTCTCACATCAATAGAGTAACTCCAAGACTGAGCACAAGTTCTGGTCATCTGGTCCAAACCTGTCAAGCAAACAGAGATCCAAATACCCACCTGACAAACAGGAACAGAGAGCCAAACTGGAAGTAACTAGGAATGGCCTGACTCCACATGCATAGGTTCCAAGAAGGTAATGCCATCTTGTCCTGACTCCATTCCGTGTCTGCCTACTCAAGTCTCAGTCTCCTACCCCACCCCCAAGATCCATGTTTGTCTTGGCAACACACTTGGGATTTCCAGGACCCTGACCATAATCAGGACTTATTAACTAAAAATAATCAATACATATACAAACTAAACATAAACTAAAATAACTCACAAAAGTATAAATCAAAATTGTCACATTGTGTCTAAAATAACTATTGCCGTGTGTCTAAAACAAGTGCTGTATTCTGCCTAAATAAATGCTGCCAGGTTTCTTTGCATCTCATCTAACGTTGATGTAATTGTGGGGTTTGCCTTTTAAAATGCTGTAATTCTGAGGGTTTGCAATAAGTTACTCGGTTCTTGGTCAAGAACCAAAATTAAAGGATTCTTCTACCCTTAAATTGGCTGAATTAGTATGGTGGCCTATATCTTTCTCACAATAAGTACATCAAAAACTCAGCTCTCCCATAGTCATAGTCCTTAAGAGAAGAAACTTTGATGATATACAAGACAATGGATTCAAAATGGCAATTATAAATACACTCAAGGCACTTAAAGAGGATGCAAACAAAGTCCAAAAGGAAGACCTTGAAAACACAAACTTAAATGAAATAAGGAAAACAAGCAATAAAGGAGAAAAATCAAATTTAATAAAGAATTTCTGAAAAAAAAAATGGGTCCAATAAAAAGCTCAACAGGAAGCCTCACCAACAGAATGAATCAAGTAAATGAAAGATGATCAGAATGTGCAGACAAAATAGAGAAGTTTGGTAACTCAATCTAAAGAAATGTTAAATCTAAAACAACCCATGACCAGAGCATGCAGAAAATCTGGAAATAACATAAAAATAAGTCATATAAATAATAGGTTTAGGTTCATAAGTAGCCCAATTAAAGCCATAGAATATATTTCCAACAAAAATCACAGAAGAAAACCCCCCAAACTGAAGGCAAAAGATGCTATCGAGGTACAAGGGACACTCAGAGGAGAGCTCCATTATCCTTGTCTCCTTTCCCAGGGTCTCCTCTTCTCTCCTCACAATCACCTCTCTACTTTCATAACCTCCACACACATAAATTGAAATCTAAATTCTGTATATGAGGGAAAACATTGTTCACATAACCAAGTCTGGTTTATTTTGCTTATCTATACATGTCATAACTTCATTCTTAGCAGCTTAATAAAACGTCACAGTGTCTATGTCCACATTTTATTTATTCAATCATTGATGAGGGTATAGGCTAGACCCATTTCTTCAGCTGCTGTAAACAAGGCTAGACCCATTTCTCCATCTTCTGTGAACAAAGCACCAATAAACTGTGTGTGTGTGTGTGTGTGTGTGTGTGCATGCAAATGCTTCTTGACAGCTTTACTTCAGTCATTTAAAACTGAAACATCACAGAAATTCTTTAATTCATGAATGGATAAAAAAAAAACTCCCCAGCATTACTATAGGAAGAAAACACATAGCAGACCACTCCAAGCAGCCTCAGGAGTATTGAGCAAAGCCAACTTGAGTTCCACCCCTATATGTTACATTAAGACAAAACAATGTGACCATGTATACATTTGTCTCTTGGACAAATCAGCAGTTATATCTTTGCTTCACATGGGCAGAACTAAATGTTCTTGGGGCTGTGGATTACAACAGTAACAATGTTTGTCAAAATTAATATAATACTGCACCCAGAAAAGCGAGAGTTACTGGATAGAAAGGAACTATAAGAGAGAACAATAGAGCTAGGCTGGCTGAATTTCCACTCCAGTTTGTATTTTCATTTGCCTTCTTTTACCCCTAAATAAAATGGTATAATAATGTGTGGTTCTCAAGGTGCTTTCTTGTTTTTAGTCCTTGTTTATTATAGCTTCCCTACCCTTGATTTTTTTGTTTTTGTATTCTGATGTCATTACTACCTCACTTCTAACCAGCCACAGCAATTCCTTCGAACACCTTCCAGTTCCTCCTACAGAAATCTTTCATAGCCACCTTCCCTTCCTCCTCTTCCTTAGTAACCATGTTTTCTCCCTTCACATATATATCATGTCCCACTGGCTAGTTGGCTTAAGTTCCAAAAACCAAAACTTTTGGGATATTCTGTTTAAACATTTTCTTTTCTCTGATCAGAACTCTACAGTTAGTTCTAATTTCAGAAAATATCTGTTCCCAGTACTTCAAAATTAGTGACTAGTCAAAACATGTAAAAAATAAAATAGGCATGAAAAGATAGCAGGTGAAGCTTCTAGACATCAAGCCTGATGACCTGAATTCAATCCCTAGATTCTACATAGTGGAAGGGAAGGAGAGAAACAAATCACACGTAAACACACACACACTAAACAAACTTTAAAATTCATACATCAACTCTCTTATAAGCTCCTTCCATTCCCATGCCTTAAGGGCTCCTTTCATTTCAAACTAGCAATAGTAATAAAAAGAAAATCTGCTGTTCCTCAGTAACTTTATCAATATCTTTATCAATACTATATTCTGGATACTCTCTTGTTATCATTTCTCTCTGACTCTGAGACCTACCTTGTGAGATCTACTTATCCCCCCCTTTACAAAAGAGAGTGTTGTTATTAAGCAGTAACTAAGTGTATACAATATCAAATGTCTAAACTGGAATTCGAGTCAGGTGTAACGCAGAACCTATGCTTTTCATTTCCCAAGCCTGTAAAGTATGTCACATGTACTTGATTTGACCCTACAGCACCTTTCACAAATCATTCCTTATCCTTAAATATCTTCTTCCCAAGGCATCTTTGCCAAATTCTTCAAGGATTCTCTCCTCACACCATTTAATTATCCTTGGTTGATACTTTAAAAATTGTTCTCTTGCCCCCAGTCATGTTGCCCCATAATAACTCTCTAAGGTGTGATCTATGCATGGAGTTCCTTCTCCTTATGACCCAACATTCTTAGTCAGTCACACACAGGAGAAAATATCCAAGATTTAATGAGCACCCAGTTCATGCCTTGCAGCCAGAAAGACTAGTCTCTGCGTGTGGAAGCGCGCAGCCAACTCTGTGCGAACAGAAATTATATCACCCGCCCTTTTATACTTCATACAATTTCCCCTAAACAGCCGTTCAACTGCACTCCACATATTTAGGATGGAAGAGTAAATGCACTTGTTTGCTTAATACACTGTCATAGACACACAGATCCAAGACTTGAGAAGGAGCGTCACAGGTTTTATGTTGAAAACTGCTAATGATGCATCAGGCCCCGTGTCCTTCATGGCCAAAAATGAGCACAGGAGGCAAAGGTGTAGAGGCTGCACACCACGTGTAAGCAAAAAGCCAAGTAGAGAGAAGAGACGCTTGCTAAGCTGAAGGACCCAGTGTTTGCAATGAAGGGATGGGAATTCGCTGGAAACCATACTTCCCTGCCAGCTGGATGAGCTCATTGTCGCAATGAGCTCTGCTGGCTGATAACCACGGGGTCCCAGGAATTAGGCAGACTCACAAATCACCTGCATAGCATTCTGGCTACATGTTAGAAAGTTGAATTAATTGCCTGGAAATAAATGAAGGGGTAAGGCCAAGAATTACCTCATTAGTATGCAGCAAAGCTGCTGTCTTTTGAAGAAAGGGAAAGAAATTGGGCGGGAGGAAAGGGAAAGCCATGGGAAATAGGGAGGGGAGGAGAACGGGAGAAAATGATGAGAAACTGTGGTACTACAAGCATCTCATCGCTGCCCTGTGAGTTGGACTGGTTACAGGATGTTCTGGGCTAGCAAAACTCAAGATGTCCACATAGAGTCCCCACCCCCCATGCTTTCTAACACAGCAGCCCGACACTCAGAAGCCCGACGACTGATCTGTATGCAACACAGACTGAACAGCTACACGGATTTTCCTTTTTGTTCCTCAGATAAAATGGAGCAGCATTCAGGTATTTTTATTCGGCAGGAAAGATGGCAAGGGAGAGAAAACAGTGCCCACAGGTGCACCGCTCACGCATGCTCATCAGTGGCTTGATCCCAGCATGCTCTACGGCTGAAGCTGGGTTTCTCAGGCAGGGTTGGACTTTCTTTCACAGCCCCTTTAATTTGTGCTGTTAAAATCTGTTTAGTCTTTAAAACCACAGTGATAAAAGCCAGGCTCAGGATGTTTGTGGGCACTGGTGTTTTCTCCAAAATTTGCACCTGTTACATTGCTAAGGGGCCCTGCTCCTAGGCAGACCCTTGACAGAAGCCAAGCAATGATCATGGCCCAAAGGAATTGTGAGGACTGCGCGCGCGCGCGCACACACATACACACACACAAACACACACACCTAATTTATATACTGCAAATACAATCCTCAGTGGAGGAAGTGGTCCTTGGTGGGTGGAGTTTGCCTTTTGGAGATGGAAAGATCATTAGAATGGAGTTCATCAGAAACAATTAGTGCCTCACAAGGAACAAAGAAAAGAGCCCCTTCATCTCTCTCCACAAATACTTTCACATTGAATTTCTCACTTCTCGAACTGAGAAATTAATGCTTAAAGCATCCAGTTCTGGGGTAATTTGTTACAGTATCTCAAACCCACTACTGACTATCAGACACTGAGCTATGTGTGCAGCTCATATCAGAGTTCTTCAGAAAGCTAATCAATAGGAAGTATTCCCAAAATACTGTATATAAGGTGTATTTTATCCATACATAGTTGTAAGAAGCTTAAATAACCAGAAGCTGAAAACATCCCACTGTGGATCCCTACATCTAGAGAGTCAGAAATATAGGTAGCTTCTCAGGCCAAGAAGGTAGGGGCTTCAGAACAAAAAGTATAGGAGCCAAAAAGATGACTCTATTTAAGAACACTTGGGACTCAAGCAGAGGAACTGGATTTGCTTCCCAACACCTACATAACATGGTTCACGACTCACTGTGACTCTGGTCCCAGGGGATCCAACACCTTCTTCTAGTCCCCACAAGCACGTTTGCACAGATGGTGCACATACTCAGGCTCACACACATATAACAAAAAATAAAACAAATCTATTAATGAACAGTACAAATGGCATAGCCTTTATCTACAGCCCTCTGAGGGTCAATGGGATCAGCTCCTTTCCAAGGACTCGAGAATCTGGACTCTGGTTGCCCTAGGCAACAAGAACTGCAAAAGGGTACCACTCTTACTCAGGGTCCACAGGTAAGAATGTGCAAGCTTCTCCGATTTTCTATTTTTTCATCCCTGCCTCTGACACTCGTGTTAAAGAATGGTCTTTGTGACTTAGTTTACCAACGCTGAGCATCGAACCCCAAAGGAAACACTCTCAGACACACCAGAAATGTGCTTTACCCTAGGTATCCCTGATCCAGTCAAGGCGACCCCAAGACTCGCCACCACAGGGTCCCAGAGACAAACGGTGCAGCGGTGCCTAGCCTTCTCCCTCTGAAAACCCAGGGCTGCCCCTGCTGGTCTTTGAATGCCAGTCACACTCTATAGCCTCCACTTTTCTTTTCTGGGTCATTGACACCCTTTAAACTTTAAAGCCTTCTGCACTGGCTGTCTTTCTCTAATCCCTTTATATGCAGCCCAAACCCTAAGGCAAAATAGGTGCTCTGGTGATTTGAATAACAGTGGCCCCCATGGGCTCATATATTTGAATGCTTAGTCACCAGGGAGCTTAACTGCTAGAAGGGAAAGGATTGGGAGGGGTGGCCTTGTTGGAGCAAGAGTGTCTCTTGGGGGGCGGGCATGGGTTGAGGTTTCAAAAGCTCATGCCAGGCCTAGTGTTGCTCTATCTGCCTGCATGCCCTACTGTGGGATATTTTACTCCTTTGGCTTTTGGGGGGACCTGCCACCCAGCTCCCAAATAAATCATGGAGGTTTGTTCTTAGTTATGAATGCCCAGCCTTAGCTTGGCTTTTTTCTTGCCAGCTTTTCTTAACTAATTATCCCGACTACCTTTGCCTCTGGGCTATTACCTTTCTCTATTTCTAGATACCTTTCCTTCCTTTTTACTACTTCACTGGCTGGATGACTGGGTGGCTAGCTCCTGATGTGATTCTCTCTGTTATTCTTTTTTCCCCCCCAAGCGGACCACTGGGGCACTATTTTATTTTATTTATTTATTTATTTTATTGAAAAATTTTCCGCCTCCTCCCCGCCTTCCATTTCCCTCCCCCTCCTCCCACTCCTCTCCCCCTCCCCCCAATCCATTCCCCCTCCCTCTCCAGTCTGAAGAGCAGTCTGGATTCCCTGCCCTGTGGGAAGTCCAAGGTCCTCCCCCCTCTATCCAGGTCCAGGAAGGTGAGCATCCAAACAGGCTAGGCTCCCACAAAGCCAGTACGTGCAGTAGGATCAAAAACCCATTGCCAATGTTCTTGAGTTCTCAGTAGTCCTCATTGTCTGCTATGTTCAGCAAGTCCGGTTTTATCCCATGCTTTTTCAGACCCGGACCAGCTGGCCTTGGTGAGTTCCCGATAGAACATCCCCATTGTCTCAGTGTGTGGGTGCACCCCTCGTGGTCCTGAGTTCCTTGTTTGTGCTTTCTCTCCATCTGCTCCTGATTTGGACCTTAAGATTTCAGTCCGGTGGAGGTGGGTGGTCCTTGAACTTCCCACAGGGCAGGGAACCCTGATTGCTCTTTGGGCTGACAAGGGAGGGGGACTTGACGGGGGAGGGGGAGGGAAATGGGAGGCAGTGGCGGGGAGGAGGCAGAAATCTTTAATAAATAATTAATAATAAATAAATAAATAAAACACAAAAAATAAAAAATACAAAACCCAGTGCCATTGTCCGCCATGTTCAGAGAGTCCGGCTTGATCCCATGCTTAGTCAGTTCCAGTCCAGCTGGCCTTGGTGAGCTCCCAATAGATCAGCCCCACTGTCACAGTGGGTGGGTGCACCCCTCGCTGTCCTGACATCCTTGCTCATGTTCTCCCTCCTTCTGCTCCTCATTTGGACCTCAGGAGCTCTCTGTTATTCTCTTGCTGCTTGCTCTCTTCCTTGTTTCTCCTTGTATCCTCTCTGTCTGCCAGCCCCGCCTATCCTTGCTCCTGCCTCACTCTTGGCCATTCATCTCTTTATTAGGACCATTAGGTGTTTTAGACAGGCACAGTAACACAGCTTCACAGAGTTAAATACATGCAGCGTGAACAAAACCCACACACCTAAAAATAATATTCCTCAACAATGCCTCAACTAAATGTTTTCTCTCATGAGTTAACTTGGTCAAGGTGTTTTTCACAGCAGTAGAACACTGACTAAGACAGGGACAATTTGGTTTCATCTACTTCTGGCCCATTTTCTTTGCAGCACTTTTTATGGTATGTGGTCTATGTTAGGAATTTTTCCTAATGCAAGCTCTCTGCCGAAGCAAAAATCCCAATCAAGCCAAATCACAACAAGCCGAATTAAAGAATATCCAGGTTTAATGGGATTCCTGCGCTCTCCGAGGGGGAACCGGGAGGTTGCAAACACAGCCACCAAGAGGAAGGAAAAGAGACCATTTGTTCCTCTTTTGGGAGTTCACTTAAATACACTGTGGGAGTAGGTCCTGGGGGTCATGGATTTGGAGTCTGTCTAGAGCAAAGCAAGTCCCAGGCCAGGGGCTGGGGACTACGTTTCCAACTTAACATTCCAGACTCTTTGGACATAGGGATGATAGGAAACTGAAGTGACAATTGTGACCAACAATTTGTGATCTCTGGGAAAAAGGGGCATTGACTGCAGTCTGGCTATTTCCTGCGGGTATAGGGTGATGTGGGGAAGGGGAGAACTAGGTGTTGGTGGGTCCACACTCAGTGGGAGGTGTGGCTGGAAAGGCATTCCATGTACTGTCATCACGGAGACGTCAGGCATCTGTCTCTTGGGGGAGGTAAGAAGGCAGGTGTCCTGTGAAGTCCTGTCCATGGAAGTTCGAGAGACCTAGGAGTTAACTGTTTGAGGAGTACTTTGTCCCCTGGGGAGAGCGGGGCAGGTTTAGGGGCATTAGAGTCCACTGGTGTGGGGGCAGGGAGACAACTGTCAGCGTGTGAATGGAGAAAGGACCTTAAAAGGGAGAGGTAGGGTAGGTACCTGGCCAGTGGTGGAGTTTGAACTGGGAAATGGTGGTTAAGGAGAAAGGGCCTGCCATAAAGCAACTCAAAAGGGCTCAGGCTCATAGGGGAACATGGGGTGGCCCTGAGGCAAGTAAGGGCAATGGGGAGAAGGAGGGTCAAGATAACCTGAGTTCAATGGAGAGCTTGGTTAGTTGTTGTTTGATGAGTCCCTTGGCCCTCTTCACCTTTCCCAAGGATTGTGGATGGTAGGGAGTGTGGAATTTCCAGGAGATGTTGAGAGCTTCTGACATGAGCTCCATGACCCTGGAAGTAAAGGCTGAGCTACTACATCTGCTGTTTCCCTGAGACTGGAAATACTTCTATCCATCCTGTAAAAGTGTCCACAGGTGTTAAGAGATAACAGAGTTTTTTGAGTAGGCATATGAGTGAAACCAACCTGCCAATCTTTGCCCATCTGATGTCCATGGAGCTGGTTTAGAGGCTATGTGGAGAGCCCCCTGTGGGTTGTCCTGGGCACACATCTGGAAGGAGGAGTGAATCTGTAAAATATGATCTTGGAGATGGGTGGAGTCAAAAAGGGCTCCAAGAAGCAAAACAAAGCTTTGGGGAAGCGGCAAGTAGCGCCTCAGTCCATTACTTTTATTTTGGACATGAGAGCTTCTGTTCTAACATCTCACTCAGGCTTTACATTTCCCTCACCAATTTCAGTTATAGGGGTAGATGGGACCCATTTCTCCCCTCTTAAAACTTTGCCACTGCCCTGCATTCTTGCAGAACAATTTTTCTCTCATTTTTTCTTAGTGATACCTGCTTGCCCAGCACCTTTACTCTTTTAAAACATGCCATCAGAGGCTAGCGAGATGGCTCAGAGGTTAAGAGCATTGGCTGTTCTTCCAGAGGTCCTGAGTTCAATTCCCAGTAACCACATGGTATCTCATACCATCTATAATGAGATCTAGCGTCGTCTTCTGGCCTGAAGAGAGACATGCAGGCAGAACACTGTATACGTAATAAATAAAAAAAATAAAATCTTGCAAAAAAATAAAACATGCCATCAGAGGAGAAAATGGAGCCACACAGTTATTAATGAAACAAAATAGTAGGGCTGGGATTGTAGCTCAGTGGAAGAATTCTTTTCTAGCTTGGTCAAAACCGTGGGTTTGCTCCCCAGCACTGAAAAAGGAATAATGTATAGTAGACTTGATAGCAGCTAAAGACGTCAGGTCCCCAGGCTGCACATCCAAGATGTAAGGGACCTTCGGATGTTTATAAGAATGGATAACAGAGCAGCAATCTGCTGCAGAGTGAATCTGGGTCAATTTGCTAGGTTAGTCTAAGCACAGATTTGGTGAGAGAAAACATTCAGTTCCCTCTTCTCAAAAAAAAAAGTGGTTAGGCAGTGGTGGCGCACGCCTTTAATCCCAGCTCTCGAGAGGCAGAGGTACGCAGATCTCTGTGAGTTTGAGGCTAGCATGGTCTACAAAGTGAGTTCTAAAACAGCCAGAGCTGTAACACAGAGAACGCTGTCTTGAAAAAAAAAAGTGTGTAGGGGAGGGCAACAGAGGCTGTGCATGAGGGCAGAGCCATCAGTAGACTCACCCCTGAAGATGGGACACAGGAGCAAGAACAGATGAGAATTCTCACTAAGAAAGGCAATTCTACCCCAGGTAAAGTCTCACCCACTATGACAGTGTCATTGTCAGTCATTCTAGGAAAAGTCAAACTGACTACGGCAAAGTGGACCGCACCATGACTAAGAAAAAGAATTAGTATTGTCTCTCAGGGTGACCTGTAAAACTACAGCTGTTTAAGGCATGGTTTGAGACACTGCTGAAGGTACAGAGCAACAGGATGCTCGCTACATTTACCAGAGCAGTCTGTTGAATGGGTAATTCCTGAGCACACACAGCCTCTACATCCACACACTATGAGGGCTTCTCCCTTTGAGTCTAAGAGAAGCCTGTGACTGGCTTTAATGAAGAGATGCGCCACCAATGTACAAGTTATAGGCCTGAATGTGAAGAAGACCTGGTCATATAGATTCTGGTTTTCAGTCTTGAGAGCTTGATTAATGGATGGTCCATGTGGAGAGGCGACATGGAGAGGAGGACCTGAGGGCACAGGAAAAGTGGGCTTCAGTTCAGCTGCTGTCCTAGCCGAACCTAACTCCATGACAACCTCGTGGAAGGCAACCACAGTGCCAGGTGGAAGGGCTAGCTAAAAAGTAACATCACTGGGTTCAGCAAAGATTGCAAAGTTGCCACAAGTAATAGGATGTTCTTTGGCGTCACATTCTGGTTGGCTGGTTGAGGAGTCATGTGTAACCAGAGCATCATTATGCTTCTCCAAAGTCCTTCATGCCAGAGAAGAAAAGTGAAAAACTGCTTCAGCATGCTGTACCATCTTCAACCTCTGTCAAGCCCCTCTGGAATCGCTGGTCTCCATTTTTAAAAGTGTAAAGAAATGAGGGAGATGGCACCGATCGAGAGAGTAGGAGAGTCAGCGTGGCTCTTGCGACAAGCTTGGCACTGTCAGGAGGGGATGTCCGGAGAGCAGAGCCTCTTTAGACCTCAGCTGCATCTGGTGTCATGTGACTAAGACATCCCGGAAGTCTACTGCAATGACTACGGAGGACTGAAAGGTGTTGCTGTTATCTGTACAGACTTCTAATGACCTCCTCTCACACGCGCAGCTATTTCTCAAGTCTTTAAGGGACTGGTGAACAATAAAATTGACAGCAGTGAGCCCCACACTTGACATCCAAACTGCATGCACGGGACAGACATTCCGAGCTCTTGCCACCTTCGAGTTCCCAGATAAGGACTGTCTTGAGTCACCTAATAACAAGGTCTCTCGGGCTCCTTCCCACTGTCCCAGGAGCGAGTCTGTCCAGGCGCTTTACAAATAAGCAAGTCACCCTATTCTCAAAAGACTCTTGATGGAACCATTTTAATGAAGCAGACCTAATTTTTCAATCTCACCTTTGTAACTTGGTATAAATGAGCTATTCTTCATGTTCTCATAGCTTGACAGGAACAAGAAAGTGTACCAAATCATTAATTCTCTAATTTGCCCGTGTAACATTAAACCAGCTGGCTTTTAATATTTAATTAAATTAGTGTGTTCCCCAACTGAGTTCTAATATTCCAGTTTCAATTTTCAGCACAAAGCTAATATCAAACCAAAAAGCAGTGAGTGATGTGGAGAGGGAAAATGTGACCTTGGTAGGAGAATGTGAAGGTGTCTACAGATGAAAAGATTTCAGTCTCCTCTCTCTCTCTCTTTTTTTCTAAGCAATGGAAGATGTCCAAAGTTAAAATTTTGATTAAAAACATTACATTCTCTTTTAAGAAATAACATCACATGGTAAAATGCATGTGCATTTGGGGCTGCTTCTGTTTATTAATTAATTCATCTTTTCAACCAGGCGCTCTCCAGCTTCTTGCACGGAGACATCATACCTGGTTCAGGGCGATGGATGAATCATATTATCGTGTGTGTGTGTGTGTGTGTGTGTGTGTGTGTGTGTGTGCATGTGCAGGGAGGTATTTTGGACACATTTACCCTTTGAGCTTCAGTTCACTGTCTGCAGATGAGAACCTTAGCAACCTCTCACTCCCGTAGATGAATTTCTATCCTGTCTTAGGCCGTGCTTAGGGGACTGTAGAGGGGGCAAGCAAAGAAGGAGAAACTGAGAGGGTTTATGTAGGTTTCATTGTTGTCGTGTGCATTTGTTCTTAGGGGGGTAACCTTGAAAAGGTCGTATCAGGACCATGTGTTTTCTCTGTGGCCACTTCTCACATAAAGTCTGGGTGCCTAAGTCTGACCTCAGAAAGTTCGAGATGGGCCTTTGGTTTGTAAATCCTGTGACGCTGTCACTGCCCTGCATCAGGTCATCACTGCCTGTCAGTGTGCATCTTGATTTGGATGAAATAATGCCAAACCTAGAAATTTTGTTTTTTAAGTTTTTCAAGGTGTCTGAAGCCCTGTGGCCGTTTATGACATAGCAGCCAAGAGAATGTAGTTGAGGCAGTGCTGTTTCATGTTTTTACATATCTAAAGCTATGTATTTGTCTCTTTAAACATACAAATCTCTTTTATAATCATCAACAAATACATCTACCTTTAAATATCTATGCGTATATCTTAATGATTCTATTTCTCTGGGGTAAACCCCGAGGAGTGCATGTATTTTTAATTGTCTACGATTATATTTATGATACTTTATTTTCAAATTTAATATGACATCATAAGGATTGTTTCATCTTATTACACACTCTTAATGAGTGTTCTAATGGCCCGTAATTAGGTGGGTTCATTAAGAAGAGCAAAGGGAGTCTTCCCCATTACTCTCTTTGTCTCAGCTATTTGGACCTCAGACTAGTTAGAGGACAGCTTAAGCTACTGGGGAAAAAAAGAAAAGAAAACATCCAGGAGAAGAGAGAAAGCAGGTATGTTAACAAAAGGCCAATGGAAAGGAGACGGAAGAAGTGAGCCAAGAGAAGCCCAGAGCCACAGTGGAGAGAGGCCAAGGTCTATAGCTGAGAGCACCTCCGAAGGCTTCCGATTTCTGTCTTCCCTGAACAACAAGCCATGAGCGGCTGAGGGGACTCAGCTGCTTCCCCACCCTTGATTCCATGCTGTACCTGGGTGCTTACTCTGGCCTTATCTCCCCGTCAATGGGAAGTAGAGAAAGTTCCAGACAGTACTGTGTCAGAGACAGACAGGCACATTTTGTGTGACTGAGACTTGAGTAATTGCATCATTTGCAATTTGCCTACTAGATAGATGTAGCGGCATGGTGCCCAGGACACCAGACAGTCACCAAGATACCGGAAAGGTTAAGAACGTGCCCAAGACCACAGGGTCTCTCCTATGCAGCTGGAACTAAACTCAGGTCTAAAACTACTGATCATCCTGCACGAGTCTTATTTCCTCATTCACTTAAATTTTTTTATAAATGCAAGCCTTTATTCTCAAGAGTTTTGAATTTCTAAAATTTATTCTTATTGAAATAAATAGTTATGTCTCCAAATCCAGGGTTTGTAGAAACCATTGATAGGTAGTATTAGAATGTGCCTGTCTCTCAACTTCTGAAGCTAACCAAATAAGTCATATTTATGTCTTCCATTATTTCCCCATGTAATTACATTACTTATACTATTGTTTTGCAAATATTTCTAAAACCTTTTAGAATGAACTGTGGAAAATGCTGGCACTCCACCCAGGTTATTATTACAATACTGGTAATATAGCTTTACTATGCGGCAAAGGGAAAGGAAGAATTCTACCTTCTTATGAGGACTGAATCCACAGACAGGACAAGATGTCCCTGCTGGGCGCAATGATCTGGAATTGGAGTCTCCAATTCTCTTCACAATACAGACTCAAAGTCTTTACCCGTCACTCAACTTTTCAAAACACAGAGACCAAAAGTAGAGATGTCTTCCTGTGTGGCTTAGTTAAATTTCCCAAAGGAGGAGTGAAATCTCCCAACTGGGAAACAATAAAGAGACAGAGAATAGGGAATACAGAATGTTCTTCTTTAGAGAGACCTACCCCATAAGCAATCCCTTGCCCAAATATTTCAAAAGTATGACTAATTTGTGATTGGGTTATGGCCTCTGTCACCCTGCACACTATATTGTTTTTTCTTTGAAAGCTATGAAAGAGTAAGGAAATGATAATAAAAAAATAATATTTATTTGCCATTTCAAATGGGGAGAATTCAGCACAGTAGATCCTCAAAGAAATAATGGTGGCTCCTCTTCAACCATCTCTCCAGGACTGAAGTTGGCAGGGGCTCAGAGCATGAAGGAGCGGAGGATCAATGGGCACAGATCATGGAGGAGCAGAGGATCAATGGGCACAGA
>JABTXL010000186.1:6449897-6462346 GCA_025134845.1 Neodon shergylaensis
AGAACATGGAGGAGCAGAGGATCAATGGGCACAGAGTGTGGAGGAGCGGAGGATCAATGGGCACAGAACATGGAGGAGAGGAGGCTCAGTCTTATCACAACAGTTTGCTACGAGTGTGGAAAACTAAGTTACCTGCTGAGCACTCACAGACCTCTCACTGAGCATGGCAACAGTTAATTGAACAGACTACACAGTCATTAAAGAACATGAGGAATTTTTTTTCTGGAATTTCAGCATTAGCGCTGAAAGGCTTCTACTGATTATGTTTTATTACCTGGTTTGTTAAGCATCTATCGTAAAGTGCTGTTAAATTAGAACGAATTAGACTCCTTCCTCCAAAGTGTCACTGAAATGTACTTAGCAAGCTCATCAGTGACACAAATATGTAATTATTTATTTTATTAAGTAGTTTTGTTGCCTTGACAGATCACAAAGTGCTTTTTCATTATTTTTTCTCCTAAAATTTTTTAAATGATTATGAAGCATAGAGTTCTTGAATGTGGTCATATTCTCACAAAACTCCCAAGTCCTAAACAATTTCTTGCCCACTCGGATATTGCTTACAATTTTACCTTTGATCTCCAGATCAAAGATCTCAGTGAGAATTTTGTTGTGTATAAAAAACTTCCTTCATCCAAAATAATGTAAAGATAGGATGTTACATAAACCTTCAGAAGTTCCATGGACCCCTAGAAAGTTCCAGAATTAAGGTTTTTTTTTTAATCTCAAGAAGTATATGCAACAATAAATTTTCTGATTTGCTACACATGACATTTTCAAGTTACACTGTATTGAGGGAGGAAGCAGCTGCCTGTCACTTAACGGCAAAGAGATTCAAGGTGCTCATCAGTCTTGATTTCGTTGGTTAGCAGCAACCAAATAATGTCCTATCCCCTTGTCTTCTTCTGTCAACCCAAGACACACTGTCTTACCAATTCTCAGAGGAGACTTTTCCATGAGAATAAAAAGAAGTCATTGTAGCAGTGTCAAAAGAAAAACCAACAAACCAGCACATGTGTCCTGGACAGTTTATTGAGCAGTTGTTCAGTGCTAAAGAGTACTAAGCATCTTTCTTGCTTTGTTCCATTCAACCTTCACAAGGGGCACAGAAGATGCTGTTTTTATCCACACCACACCCATAAGGGAATTGAGAAAGACACAAGAACTGGTAAATAACCAAGCTGACAGTCCTTTTTATTGTCCAGTTACCAGGATGACATTCCATTTTTCTTCTCTGCCTAGGCAGCTGAGCCCAAACTATCAGAACCACATGTCTTTTATCTACTTAAAGTTCTGTGAAAGAGAAGCAGTTTTATTTTATTTTGGAGAAACAAATAGCCTATATCAACTTGCACCTGCCCTTGATTTTGTGCAAATTTATTACAATAAATTATGTAGCAAGGGGTGAGAGTCCTCAATTCAGAGAATTTTAAATAGTCTTAAATCAAACTTGTAATGTACACCCATTAGTCCAGGAGAGAGGAGAAAGAAAAAAAAACAGTAAATCTTTTTAACAGCAAAATTATCAGAAGGGTGTGTGGAGTCCTCCTGTCCTAAGGACTTTCCCCCTTCGAGTGGGGACCGCAAATCACTGGGTTATTGTGCGGGATAAGCAGCGAGTCCATCAATCTCATACTCATCATTTGCTAGAGACTGATTTGACTTTGTAATTGTGTGCTCCTCTGCTCACATTATACCATCAGTGATGTGGGAGATCTCTGGAGAATGCTGCAGACAGACTCAGGAAGTATGCTGGTGGCTAAGTTTTCACAGAGTCTTAGATGTGGTTGGCAATAGAAGCGGAAGGGCAATTTTGGGAAGCGTCTCCAACATAATAGTGGCACCCAAGAGAACATTCACAATATAAACCAGCAATAAACTATAGACAGAAGTGAGTGCAAAGCAGAAACTGAGAGAAAATTCTCATAACCACTTCAAGAGCACAGATTTTCTCCTAAAGATATACTATGTGGATACCTGCTGGGAATATAAATATGGAGCTAAATATGCACATGGTGGTTATTCAGGCTAAAATTCAGGAATTCTAAATCTGAGAAACTTCAGTTCAGAGTCCCCCAATTACTTGTCATCTCACTGAAAGCTGCTGATGGTGAATGCCTCCTCTACTTAACACCAAGGCTTGGCAAACTCTTTTGCTAAAGCATTAGAGAGCAAATATTTTTTAACTTTGTGGGACATTCTGTCTCTGTAGCAGATACCAGACTATGCCATTATGGCGTAGAGAGAGCACCAATGCGTGGTGATAGATTGGCTTGTGCTCCAGACAGCTGGTTAGATTTAGGAAACAGGTGCTAATATGCCAAGCTCTACTCTAGACCTTAAATCCATCTCTGCTATTTATTGATTTCAAAGTTTGATTTAATCTCTCTCAACTTTAGTTTCTTCTCCCCAATGAAGAATGCTGTTTTTTTCCCCAACAGTATTACCAGTTGTACTCAGATAAAATTATTGAAAATGGTTTCCCATAGGGTATATTTTGAAGTCTTCTTCAGATATATAAAAGCATGTAAATAATAGAATGATTATATTCATGTGTCCCAACATATGTATATTGTGATGGTTAATCATGATTAGCAGTTTGGCCAAATTGAGAGATGCCTAGAGGATAGTAAAGCACACATCTTGTTGTGCCTGTGATGGCGTTTACAGAGAAGACTATCATGAGAGAGAAAATGAGGTGGGAAACATTGTGGCAAAGACCCATCGTGAGCATAGGCAGCAACATGACCTAGAATAGAGACACAGAGGAGTAAAGATGGAAGAGAAGGCCAGCCAAAGCCCACAAGTCCCATGCCTGAGTACTGTCCTCACCTGTGGATATAGTCCTCTAGCCTTTCAAGACAGACACCTGTCAGCCTCCACACCTTTGAATCGACATCACTGGTCTCTTTGCTTGGAGGCATCCAACATCCAGGACTGAGCATCTACCAAGTTCTCTGTATCCCCTGTGTAGATGGCCATTGTTAGTCTACCCAGCCTCCAATTACATAAATTAACCTAATCCCTTTTGATAATTATATGTGTGAGTTGTATTAGTTTTACTCTTTTTTTTTTTTTGGCAGTTCTCCAACTTTATTTGACATTCAGTAGGCTAGTTCTCATCCACATTGACTGTCTGTAGA
Source organism: Neodon shergylaensis (assembly GCA_025134845.1). Classification (NCBI taxonomy): domain Eukaryota; kingdom Metazoa; phylum Chordata; class Mammalia; order Rodentia; family Cricetidae; genus Neodon; species Neodon shergylaensis. Next base: position 6,453,041 of record JABTXL010000186.1, read on the forward strand.
TTTTTGAATGTAGTAACAGGCACGTAAGTTACCAATGTGTAGAGTTTGTTTGGTGAGTCCTCATCCTCATTATGTTTTCAGGACAAACACACCTGGATATGGTATGGAACATTTCTTATTCCTTTGGCCCAGACGGCTTTATTGAGCCTGGTATCAATCCACACATCTGGAGTCCCCATCTCCTTCATGGCAAATTTCCGGATTTCTTTGATTGCCCTAGGAGCACGCTTCTTGAAGCCCATGCCATGGATGTGCTTGTGAATGTTGATGGTGTATTCTCGGGTCACCATCTCGTTGATGGCAGAACGGCCCTTCTTCTTCTCACCACCCTTCTTTGTGGGAGCCATTCTGCCAGGCCCAAGCTGGAAAGCTAGTTCTACTCTTGTAGATATCCCTGATTAATACACATATATGGGAGGAAGAAAGCAGGGTTGGAGAGAAGCCATGGATCCTCTGCCTGAGATGGATGCTGGTTAGAATTTTATCTGGTAAGCCACTGCCATGTGGCAATACACAGATTAATAGAAATGGGTTAAATTAAGATATAAGAATTAGCCAATAAGAAACTAGAGCTAATGGACCAAGAAGTGATTTAATGAATACAGCTTCTGTGTGGTTATTTCAGAGCTAAGCTAGCAGGGTGGCCGGGATGAACAAGCAGCCTCTCCTTGCAACAATTGGCGCTCCAACGTGGTCAACTATATCCACGTAAAACCTGAGATTAAGAGTCTCATGCTCTACTGACTGAGCTAACTGGGCAGCCAGAATGAACAAGCGTTCCCCTCCTACAACATTAGTGGCTCAAGAACATTAGGAAGCTGGTGAAAGCTGCCTAGCTAAAAGTGGCTGAAGTGTGATCAGTTAGTTGCTCATCAGAATCTTTATCTTTGATGACAACACAAAATAACTTGGCAAGGAGGAAAAAAAAGAATATCATCCTAAAGACCCACAGAGGCTTAACCTACCCCTGATGATTGATTGTTATATACAGAGACCAATGCATCCTTCAACCCACATTGGAGATACTTCTGTTAGCAGTAGACAGTGATCAACAGAGACCCACAACTAGTCAACAGGCAGAGAATAAGATACTGCAGAATTATTAACCCTAAAGGGAACATATATAGCACTATCTCCTTTTCCCCAGACTTAGAGATCAGTGTGGAGATGGGGAGAAAGGAGTGTAAAAATCAGAGGCAGAGAATGAATACAAGGAAACAGCTTCTAAACACAAAGGGCAGATACACAGATGAACTCACAATGGTTGTGACAACATGTACGAATATTTTATACATTCAGGTCAGTCCAAATCCCACCATGGATAGGAGTTGAGCACACAATCCCACCACAACTCATGGAGAAATTAGCAACTGCTAACTGCAGGGAAGAGAAAAATTAATTTTCTCTAAGAATTTAGTCCCTGGTAGGTCAACCACACTACAGTGGAAGCTCACACAGCCAAAAATATTTGGGGCAGCACAAATGGTCCTGAAGAATTTACAAAAAAAAATAGAAAGGAAAAGAACACAAAGATGGATAGATAGGAAGAGGGTGGCACTTGGAAGGACTGTGGGATAGTAAATACAATCAAGACATATTTTATGAAACTCAAAAAAAAACTTCAATGAATAACAAATTTAAAACCAAAACTCAAAGTACACCCTACCAAATCAAGTCCATATCCACATCTCCTCGTCTGTGTTAGCCCATGACTGAGGGTAGTCTTCGGTCCCTGATTCCACCCTCATGCGACACTGAACCATCTTCCTTTAAGCTCATATCTGGTCCCATGTATTCAAGTCCATCAACCCCTCTTCATTTCATTTTAAACTTTTCTATTCATGTGTATGTTCCTGCTTTTCTATATGCACCATAGATGCAGGCACCCATGAAGCTAGGAGACCATTATCAGATCCCCCTGACCTAGAGTGACAGTTGTGAGTCACTGTACGTAGATGCTAGGTACTGATCCTGGGTTGTCTGGGAGAGCAGCAAGTGCTCTTAGCCCATGAACATTCTATGCAACTTCCACATTTTGTTTCTTAGCCCACTTGGTGTTTCAAGGGTGAAAGTCTTTAGACTTTTCTCTATGACATCCTGGAAGTTCCTGTCTCCCACTTACATCATAAGTTAAAGCTCTAATGTCTGTCCATATGGGATTAATAACAAGTGAGCACAGTTGTTTCTTTCCTTATGATTCTATCACACATACATTCCATACTATAGCAAGCGCGTAGTTCTCTTATCTACCACAGTACCATAGATCTGTTCATCTTTGAAACTCATGCAAATGTGGTTTTTCTTTTCTCTTCCCTGTTTTGGTGGGAATGTGAACACAAGACACAAGCAGTATACTTAGGTAATAAGTATTCCTGGACATCTGATACTAAAATAACAGATTATGTTTCACATTAGACAGGACTAGAATCCACACACTCCATCTACAGAAGCTGAGCAACACCCTGCAGGTCTAACCCAGCACTTCTATCTGCAGGGTCTGTTCCCCATTTTGACCTCTTTGATATCAGAGCCAGAATAACGGAATAATCTCCTCAGTGAATCCTTGTCCACTGTTGCACCTATGGCCCCTCCTTGAACTACGTTCTTTCCCCCATTGTTATTCTTTAGCCCACCTCGCTAGCTACCTGCACCTACCAGAACGCTTTCTTGGTAACTTTGTTTTTGCATATTTTATTATTCTCCACATGACACCTAACTATAAAATTCTCTTGTCAGCTCCATATGGCTAAAAGTTTATCATGAGCACTGACTGATTTCTGCCCAACCAGGACGCAGACAATGAGACTTCTATCATAAATATATTCTGATTCCCTCATATTTAGACTCAAAAATTCTGTAGAGGAAGTATGTTAAGATGTTTTTCAAACAGCTGTATGATAATGCACAGCTTCCATTCTGCAGACTTCAACTTATTTTCTATAATTCCTGGAAAGCCTCTACCATGCCAGAATCAGGTTTGTCCCCAGGATAGCATTTTTGCTAAAAGGCTAAAAGCAAAATGGTCTCCCAGTCAATCTAGTTGAAAAATCCTGGTCTACGTGGCACTTAGCATTCTCTCTTCTGCCGTGCATCTCAGTGCTTTTCCACATTTAAAGTCCCCAAGACACTCCAGAGGAGAGATGGGACCATCTTCCTGAGCATCACTGCTGAGATCCTATGGAACCGGAACAGTCTGATTGTAACAGATTTGCTTTACAGTCTAATCGTTTGGCACATGGGATCTTGTAGAATCTGTCCCCAGTCATGTCTCGAAGCAGAGCTTCTATTCTGGAACTCAAGTTCCCAAGCACATGCATATCCACTTCAGCAAACTTTCTGTCAATACAGAAATGGTTTAAACATTATTCAGTCTTCACACACAAGAGCTATTCTATCTGTCAGAGATGATAAAGAGAAAACTCATCAAAACCCGCTTTGTTTTCTTTGACAGCTCTGCCCTATGCAGTCCCCACATCAGTTGTCTTTATCACATCCAGCCATCATAAATCTGGAAACCCCACGCTGTCTTTGCTTTTTCCTACTCTCCAGCCTGTGCCTGTTCCTGTGCTTCCGAATGGAATCCCCTTTTAACTTGGGTCTTTCTCTGCAGAAAATCTTCGGTGGGTCTGGTGACAAACAAATATGGTAAAGTTAACTTGGTACCTACAAGCCACATAACTACAGGTTTGCAGGAGGAAGGGGTACTGATTGACTGCTGGATAATCTAAGAGTTTATATAGGACAGATTTCCCAGCCATCATGTGTACAAAAAATTCTGTGTCTCCCTAGTGGAGACAGGAAATTTGAACCTTCAAATTAAAATGAAGGCAGAAAAAGAACCTCCCAGAAGGAAAAAAAAAAAAAAACCCTTCTTAAGGAACAGGAAGCGTTCCCTGAAGTAGATATGCACGCACTGTCGAGATGGCAGAAACCATCAACTATCGCACAGAACAGAACCAGACAACTGGACTCTTATATCCATCCGCCCATCCAGCTCCAAGTCTGAGAGTGCCTCCTGGGGTTTCCAAAAGGCCACAGAATCAAACGGTGTCTGCAAGAGCTTTCCCGCTCTGAGATTTTTCTCTCTGCCTCAGGATTTGGGAGCTCTACAAACACTGATGCCTGAGACTCTGGTTGAGGAACAGGAAGGTGCCTGAAGAGGAAGGCATGGGAGGGAGCGATGGGGACCAGACAAGAGAGGAGTTCAGGAAAGCTGCTACCCTAGAACAAGCTGGAACTTTGAAACCAAATGCCCTGACTATTGTTCTCACCGCAACTCCGTCCTGAAGACAGACAGCTAACCCCAGAATGCTGCTCTCAACCCCCAAACGGAGCAAAGGCAACAAAGTCCAGAAATCTGGCTTATTAATTTCTTAGGGAAAAGGAAAGGAATATGGACATGAGAAATAGTTACTTATTTGAAAATAAATATGCATGAAATGCTAAACCAAAGTCTAAAACCAGTATTTATACCCATTTACATGAATTTTAAAGCAATATGAATCAAGAAGCTGTAACATCATCGTTTCAACTTCCTATAATGGGACAGGGAAATAACGTAACATCTGTATTCAAATTTATTCCATGTGTGAATAGAAGCACATTGTATGGATGGATTTCTTTGTGAAATAATTGACTTTTTCTTATAAACCCAACGAAAAACAGTTTCATATCATTGAAATTAAGAGATCAATCTAGTGTACCACAAAGTAAAACATTCTAATCCATATATGTAAATGAGGTAAGTGCAACTCATTCAACATCTGCTAACTTCAAAATATATACTATTCATTTCATAAGGTTTGAAACAGAGGCACGAGTGTGATGAGGGAGAATATAACCGCTGAGAGAACTCTGTGTGGCATTTTTCATCTCATATTTACCCGCAGCTCTATGTGTAAATAAACAGCTAGTTTAATATCTGTGCCAAATGAAAAAAACAATATATTGCACCACTCAGAGCTTTGACACACATGGTTTATATGTATGGTTTAATTTAGAAAAAGAAAATGATGAAGAGCCTAGCTATTATCAAAATCATACCTAGAGAATGAGGAATTATCACCCTGGCCACCTTTCCAAGTGAGGGTCCATCTACAGAAGCCAACCATCAGTGAAGCAAATGGCTGCAGCTTAGAAGACACTCATTATCCCTAATTAACAGGAAGAAAGACTCTCCTCTCCAAGTCTGGGGGCTCTTTTGTGATTTTTATCACAACTGATCTTTATTTAATTGCTCCATTTTAAGGATTATTTATCTTGTTTTCCTTCTCTGATCCCTTCCTTCCAGTGCCTTAGAAACTGGAGCCACTATTAGCAACATCACTAATTTCCCCTACAGATCATCTGAGCACCCAAGTAGAAACATCGTATCAGGTATTTTTTTTCCCCATAAAATTGAAATGGTTTTAGATGGCTAATTTTCAGCATCTTTAATGTAAGCCTCAAAGGTAGCCGTTCTTTAAAAAAAAAAATAAGTAATTGCTTACAACCGAAAATGCAACCACAATATTTCAAAGAGAAGATAATGCTAAAATGAAGATGGCCATGATCATTAAAGCCTTTTGTTCCATCCAAAATAGACTCTTCAGCTAAAGGCCACTAAACTTCACAAGGCATACAACAAATCATATTTCAATTTATTGAGCACAAATTTCCCCTCTGTGTTTAGTATTTGTCATTGGGATATATAAATAGAGAATTAGATTCGGAATAAATTAAGCATTGTGATAATTTGTGGCAGGCCTGATAAATCATGTCTTCATGCCCCGTGATTACTTGAAATGAGAGGGCCATCCACACATAAGGCTGATAAATTGTTCCACGTCTAGGAAGGCTTTGCTCTATATACCAGCTCTCTGCTTTTTCGTGTGGGCAAAAACACATTAACTTGAAAGCCTTGGCCTAATATTTCAAATGCAATTTAAAATACTGCTAGTGCTCGATAATGTCTAGTTATTAGGAGGAAGCACAGCAAAATCATAAATATCATTTCAAAGACAGAACTAAAAACTAAAGGGGCACAACGCAGCTTGGTGACGGGAAGAAAACCAACCTGGCTGGAGCAGCGGAAACGACGTGGTAACAATGATTACAATGGAACAGAAAAGCTATGAAACTTGCACACAGTGGATGGCTGAGGGCCCTCTGTTCATCTGTTAGAATAGAAAGCCACGGTGAATCTTGTCACAGGAGGTCCTTAAATCATTCCAAACGGGGGCTGTGTGACCCAAGGCTTTTCTTTAACTTCCACGTTGGTATCTCTCCTGCATGCATACACATGCACCAGCTCGTGCCGTCGTCCATTTGACCTTGGGGTTTGAACTTAATTGTAAGCTAAAGCAAAGAAGCAAAAAACCTTATTTTTTGTATAAACAGCCTCAGTCAAACATTTCATTACAGTGGCAAAGGGCCTGACTAATGTACCCACTCACCATTTATGTCCATTATATTCAGCTGGTCTCTGAGGCCATTGTTTGTCATGTTTGGTGGCATGAAGTCATACTGATAAGCTGCTACAGAGTGAAAATATCCATTCCTTTTTACAGGCTGCATGGAAGGGACATGTTCAATACACTTTCAGGTTCTGGTACTAAAAGCAGGTCATGTGTCTGGCTCAAAGGGACAGACATTGTGCTAAGAAGTATAGTCTTGTACAATCTATCTTGGCTACTATACTAAGTGAAATGTAAGAATAATTTTAGACCATGTAAAATAAAATTCTTTAAAAAAAAACCTATTGCCATCTCTTAGCTACAAATTAGCACAATCAAGTCAATATGAGAGGAAATAGAAATTTAGTTAAGTGATAAAGAGCCCGTAGCTCTACACAGTCAGCTTCCCAAACATCCAATATTGAAAATAATTTCCTTCACTTACTAGGCCGTTCTCCAAGTTTCTTATGGCTACTGTAACAAATAGCCATGAACAGGGTTTAGGAAGAGGGCCACTTGGAATGATAGAGCATGCCTGTAATCTCTATCCTTCACAGACTGAAATAGGAGGACTGAATGTCCAAGCCACTCTAGGCTACATGTTGAGAACTTTGGGACCAACTGGCCAAAGATGCTTCCTGAAGTAGATGTGCTCCACTCACCAGCCTCCAAGGTGGACTTTAGCCCTGTGGAATATCTCGGCTAAGATCACATGAAAAATCAGCTATTAGCTAAGAAATTCTGCAGGTGGAGGACCACAGTGAAAAAATTTTGGGTTTCCACTGTATCCGGCAAAAAATAAATAGTATGTATTTTTGTAGACACCCAATTGAAAATGTCCATGATCTAAGCAATGAAGCTTCTAGCGGTTAGGGCAGAATGTGTTATGTTTTCCTGACTCTTTGTTCTTGAAAGAGAACATGTGGAAGAGAATAGAAGGAAAACCAGACACGTATACATCTTAAAAGGTGATGAGCTTTCTGTGCAATTAAACAGTAAATCCGTGATACTATATTATTTCTTTCTTAAGACTCCAGAAAGTACAAGTAAATTCAAGACTAGAAGCAATTTTCCTACAAAGAATGAAATATTCCAAGTCCCAGAAGCTCTTTTGAATATCTTTATGAAACATATTAAAGGCTATTGTCTTCCTTATTGGTCAAGTGCTCTCCAAATATAATCTTATGTTACACTTTATATGTGAAAATCGTAGCAGCACTGATGGTCTTTGTGTCCAAATATAGAACTTAGACAACTCTGATAGCATTTGAACAGCTAAAGATGGATCAGAGGGAATGTTCATCAGGAACCAAAACCAGAGCAAGAAGTGCAACAAAACATTATCAATTTCTTAACATCAGTAGACAAACCTTTACATTTCATTTGCTCTGGAAAATCTAATCAGTCCTGAATTCAAAAGATAACAATAACGGTTGTATGTAGATCATATCCTAATAATTCTCTTGATTTCTCCCCAAATGGTATGGAATAAAAGCAACCAGACTCTTCCCAGGTTTGTGGAATGTCCACAGTGGGAGGTAGACAAGCCAAAGGAATCACCAACTATCAATGATAATCCATATTCTTTTGAATCCAGAGATTGCATGTAATGCGTGATATTCATTTTCTTATTTCAAACTAAAAAAAAATGCCCAGGAATTGGGCTGAGGAACCATTGTATCATTTTGGCACAGAACCAATGCTTGGATAAGGTGGCGTTCTTTTAGATAACCCGAAGCAAGCTCTAGAATCTGGGATTTCTACGACTCCTACTCTCACAACTAGCTAAAACAGAGGCACTGTCTTCTCTTGACTGACAAATGCTTCATCTATACACAGGACCAAGGATGGACACCACTTTCACAGTCCCAGTCAAAATGAAACACTCAACTGCATATGGACATCTGAATATAAGCAGAGTGTGGGGCAGAAGTAGATTCTGTGCTTATAGACTTTAGACCTGCATACAGTCTCATTTGTCTGTCCATACGACCCAAGTATACACTGTTACTGCTCAGCTCTGAATCCAAATGAAACCCCACCAAACCATCCAGGCCGTTCTTAACCTTGTTTATCTCTAAGAATCCTGTTTCAAATGCCACCGCAGCCCTTTAGCAGACTACACCCACGTACAGTAAGCATTTTTAAGAGCACACACTAACAAAGAAAAATTCATTTAATAACACTGCACTTTCACCAAGAATTAGAATTGTTATTATTTGATTTTGGTGTTTTACATTAAATCTTGAACTCTCCTAATTAATTGTGAATATGGAAATATCACTATGTTAATAATAATTCCATGTAAATAGCAAATACTTGGGAGTGGGTAACAGCTTTAACATTAAGTGAGCATTCAAAATCACTTATTTACTGCCCCTTATACCAAAACAGACATAATCTATACTTCATTTCCTAGTCTATAATTGTGCAATATATTTTATTCATCAATTATTATGTACTAATGGGCTGTGTAATATCCTTTTAGGATTTTTATCATAGGTATTTTATTAAAATGAATAGATTCAACTACAGAAAAAAATCCTTTGTCTATTGCTGTTTATTTTAATTGTAAGTAGTTAAAGAGTTTATACTTTGTGTTCTTTGATTTGGACCATATATATATATATATATATATATATATATATATATATATATGAAATCTGATTCCTGCTGGTAGATTCTTATGTATAACTTTTGCAATATAATAGGCCACATGTGAATTTCTGGTGTTATTCTTTACACATTCTATTATTAATATATTAATCAGCAGTTGCCAACTTTAGGGTTTTTAATTAGAGAAAAGTAGCTTCGTTCATTCATTCCACATACACTTATTACTTGTCTCCTATGTGCCAGACACTATCAGTCA
>JABTXL010000186.1:6462356-6482364 GCA_025134845.1 Neodon shergylaensis
GTGTGTGTGTGTGTGTGTGTGTGTGTGTGTGTGTGCTATTCCAAGATCAACAAAAAGACAGATAGACCAGAAGTAGAGTAATCAAAGGTGAGAGAAACAGATTGAGGCAGACACTAATGGCAGAAATTGCACAGGGTTAATATGCTTCTTTAATGTTGTGTGTGTGCATGTGTGTGCATGTGTCTGTGTGTGTGAGAGAGAGGGGGGGAGTAAGGGAAAGAGAGTGTGGGAAGGAGGGAGGGAGGGAAAAAGGAAAAAGAGAGGGAGGGAGGAAAATTTGGTGCATTTAAATTCTTCCTGGATATAGTGGAAGTCTATTATTATGTTTAGCAGATGGCCTTTGTGTGGTAATTCATCAATACAGGACATTGTTGCTTGTGGCTCTACTATTCCAACCTTCACTTGACAGTCCTTGACAAAGGGAAAGCCAACTAGAAGATCCACTGACAGTATTGTTTACACTCTTATTCCTCGGCCATTGAACAATCAGAAACCCAAGGGAAAAAAAAAACTATATTTCCTTGTGTACTGGTCTTGTCTGTTCTTGGGAGCAAAAGTAGACACAGAACAATAGGAAAATATCCCTGTTGGTTAGGAGAGGAGATGATAAGGTGTATAAACTGTGGTAGCACAAGTGAGATAGGAGCAAGAGGATTTGCCAACTAATAAAATATAGAGAATTGAATTAGAAAGTTGGAGAAACATTTTACTACTGAATATAAAAGCTCTGGAAGCAAGGATTCAAAGAGGAACAGCAAGAGTTTGGTTCTGAAACACCAAACTAAAATTTCCATGAGACAGATATATTGAAAAATAGACAGTTGGGTATATGAGTCTCCGGAAGAGAAGAGAGGAAGGTATAGGTATCATCAACAGAGGCTTAGCATCTGTATAAAGAACAGAAAAGCCCCAAGGCTTGAGTAGGATGGGCAAGAAGAGTAGGAAGATAAGGCCTATTGTTGGGCCACGTGAGGCCCAGTATAACTTCCTGAGCCTAACTTGAGTTTGGTGAGGCCCAGTGTAACTTCCTGAGCCTAACTTCCAATTGGTGAGGAGTGACTCAGCACAGCCCGACCTAGGCCCACCTCTGCCCAGCCACCACTGACGTGGCAAGATATTATTGGTTCTTATTCCTTACTCCACGTCACCCTATCCCAAGACTTCCGCCCCTACCTCAGCCCTATAGAAATTCCTGCCTGATGCAATAGAGACCCTGCTTTAACAGATTCCCAACTCAGAGTGTGTTTCTCCCCGGTGACCATGGGGGAGATCTGGGTGGTCAATACGCACCATCCTGCTCAGCCCCAGAAAGAGACCGGTGGGATCGGTTCTGCCTCAGCTCTATCTGCTGGAAAACCCAGCAGCCTGTAAGGCCAAGAGATGAGCTTACCTGGAGTCTGCCTGAGGGCCTAGCAACAGGTGTTATCAGAGGTCCTGATCATGCCTAGCCAATGAGGGATGACTACACAATGTCAAGGAATTAAACACAATCTAAACACGGGGAGGAGGGTATATAAGGCTCTCCCCACTGCTAAGTAAATGAGTCTGCTATTTACCTTTTACCTGACTCCCAGTGTCTATGCTGTTGATGCCTTGCTTCCTCACCCCCTCTTCTGAAGGAACCATTAGGACCCAGCAACAACAAAGGACTTAGGAAGAGGCTACCATAATTTAGAAAAGAACCCACCAGTGTGTAGTGATGTGGGGTGTCCTTCTGTATTTGTGTTGTGTTTATTGGCTGATGAATATAGCTGTTTCGGCCAATGGCTTAGCAGAGCAAAGCCAGGTGGGAAATCCGAACAGAAATGTAGAGGTTGGCAGAGTCAAAGAGATGCCATGTAGTTGCCAAAGGAGACAAATGCCAGATTCTTACCAGCAAGCACAGCCTTGTGGTTGATACACAGATTAATAGAAATGGGTTAATTTAAAATGTAAGAGTTAGTTAATAAAAAGGCTGAGCTAATAGGCCAAGCAGTGTTGTAATTAATATAGTTTTTATGTGATTATTTAGATCTGAGCAGTCAGGAAACAAGCGAGCAGTCTCCATTTACAGTGTAGTATTTCAAAAACCCAGAGCAAATGAGGTTTTAAACTCACCTTTAAGGAGAGAGTGGTCAGCTTCCTGATCCTCAATAGGTCAAGCTAGACAAAGACATATTATTGGTCATTGGATTCAACAACATTACAATTATTGCCAACACTGACAGAGACTGCTTCATGAAATGATGGATATGGAAGCCCACTGGAGTTCTCTGGGAACAGAAAATTGAAGTCAGAGATGGTGTGAGTCATGGAAAGAAGTTTATGTACAAATAGAGTAATTCAATCAAACAGGAATAGGAAAGGATGCAAAGGACAGGGGAGAAGATGCCTGGTTGGTACCTTGACTAGGAGGGAAGAAATGGGAGTTGATGCACCCAGTGAATCCTGTCTGGATTTCAGCCACTGAAATGAAGAGACACCAAAGTACAACAAGTAGCTGGGCAGGTTTGGGAATGGTGATCTGTGGAGCAACCTGTTGATGGCTTCTGCTTTTCCAGTGCAACGGTAACCAAGATCTTTAGCTGAAATGAGAATGGAGGAGAGAGCAGCAAGCTGTCATCCAGAGAACCAGAGAGAGACGAGATAGGATGTAGATTTCTATTGGCATACTACTCTGAGAGGCACAACTTGTTGGCAGTCATGACCTTAAGTCAAAGCAGATGGTCTGGGGTGGTTTAATACATTTATATAATTATTTTTTTTGTCATTTTCACCACCATTCTCCTTCCTCATTCTCCTCCCTCTCACATTGGAATCCTTCTCAATAAGGTTCTTCCTACTGTCATGTGTTCCGTTAGTGTGTAGACTACTGAGTTTAATTAATTTAGTGTCTGATCACGAGTGGAAAGTAATTTACTGTATCAAGGGAAGTTTATGAGTGACTAAACACTGAAGTTAGGGACACACATACCCTCAGCAGCCATTAACTTCTGGCAGTCCCTCTGGGAGGATTGGGCCTCATAGACCCACTCTCCCATCCGTGATGAGACTTTGCTGTAGCTACTCTGGGTTAGACTTCTGAGTGTTTTCCCCTCTCTTGCTATCATCAACTAGGTAGGAAAATGAGGCTAAATGCTGAGATTTCTTGTTTTCATCAAACTTAACATTAATAGTCTTAAATATTAAATGTTTATATAATATTGGTCTCTTTCCGCTTGTGTTTCTGAAACTGGTGAACCATTATAGAGAAGCATCCAGAATCCATTCACTCGCATACCTTTGACCCTATACTCCTTTGGCTCCTTTGGTGAAAGGTATGTAACTCCTTAACATCCATTCTCTCTGCCAGAACTCTTTATCTTTCTAGAACTCACCCAGAAAGGATGTGATTCCAATTCCCCTCTGTGAGCTCAGCATCCCACAGTCCAGTTCCTCACATCTCCCCTCCTCCATGGCTTGGGGCTAGAAGTCAGTCTGCAGACCCTAGCCCATCCTCACTCAGAATCCAGAAGACAAACTTGAGCAGGGCCCTTCCACAGACACTGATCCCTGACTGAAAACAAACTGAACACATCCAGGGCCCCTTCTCACCACTCAATGTTCCATCTGCCTTTCTACTTCATCCACCCAAGGGCCCAGTTCACAGTCTGGACGGTGAGTGGCACGAGATGATAGATTGCACCATAGAGTCTGCTCCGTCCCTTGAGTTGGACCAATTCTTTCACAGTCCAGATGGTTGACGCTGCTGCAAAAACCTGACTAATATGTGGAGCTTACCACACAAATAATTTGCTCGTGGGGAAATTTGAAAAATTGGTATTGAAACAAATAGAAGTTCAGCTTACTTAGTTGAAAAAAAGAAAGCCTCCATAGGAACATTTGGACAGGTTTCAGTTTAAGTAGAAAGCATTTCGCTCATTCCATTTGAAGAGTCTCTGTTGAATAAGCATGAAAAATGCTTTTCATTAGTCCTTCCGTACTATACCTGACAAGCAGGGGCAAAACAGGATTTTTTTTCCTGTAGTTAACAAATATTCGGTAGTGAAATGGAACAGCAGGGGAGAGGCAAAAGGAATGGTAATTTTGCAAAATGAAAAGGCTCCGGCCCAAACAGCTCATTTATCCCCAAGAAGGAGCAGGAATGTGCTAACAAGTGATAAAAATAAATATAAAATTTCTAACTGGAGATTATGATTAAAAACAATTTATAATCGCCTGAAATTGTAAAGAGGCACTTTGCTTTTGTTATTTGCCTCAATTTGATTTCTTTTCTCACACCCCAATTTTTCAACAGGGGACCCCCAACAGTCTCGTTATAGGTAGAATTGTTTGTTGCACACCCAGGCTAATGTGTGCTGTGATACGAATGGCTTATTTCACAAGCTCCTTTTATTTCTGGGTCTAGGACTTCACATTAACATGATTTTCCCCTAATTTTTAATACTCTGAGAATCATTGTACATGTGGAATATCTAGTTTTGAAATGTAAATGCCTTTGACATTTTACTTTAATTTCAATTTGGAAGGTAATTTAAGGGTTTAATTAACAATAAAGATGAATCAACCTATTAAAATGAATACATAAACAGGGAGTAGCAATTTACACAAGTGGAAGAAAATTTTTCTAATGCATTCTCTGTAGATTCTTGCTGGAGTGGGAGAGACTATGTATCCATGGACTTCCTCAAACAATTAAGACTAGGAATTACAAGGTCCAAAAGCTGCCTTGCTTAAACAGCATCTTAGGCCAATTAACGGTTGTGAGTACCATTTATAATAAGTAGAGGGAGAGAAAGCAGTGGCATTTTTGAAGAAAGAGCCAGTAAAGCACAAAAAAAAAGCAATTAATTAAAGTCTAAGAGGATCACCTGTTTCAGGTCACTTAAGCAAAAATAAGTAACTCATTTAGGTGGAAACAGAATTTTTACAGGACACTAACAAAATGTGCCACACACTTGCCATGATGTCTCATTTATTCTTAGACTTCTATATGAGAGTTCGATTATCATCCTTTTCGCTGTGGGTGACAAGACCTAAGCTAACTTTCACATCATCACTCAGCCAGCGAGTGGCAGAGACAAGATTCACACTCAAGTCATTCTGACTCCAGACTTATTTTATACAAAGATAACCTCTTAAAAGACTGTAAATTTTTAAATTTATACACTCTTAAGGCGCGTATGAGACTTGAGAGTTTGCTCAGTGGTTAAGAAAACATGGCGAGTGCTCAGCACATTTTAGTTAGTGCTATGTCGTGATAACCTTTCAAATGAACCCCAAGTTTGCATGGCAGTGTTTTTTTCTTAGAAAAGCAGAAAATATAAATGTATTTTTAAAGAAACTTGAAACATAAACATGGGAATTAAGTCATCAATAAGCTATAAAATTTTATATGCTTCTGACATGTTATACCGCACTTTCAGATAATTTCATTCTTTTTCACTATAACCCTTTGGTCGGGCAGACGAGCACTAATAGGTCCATTGAACACAGAGCTTAAGAAACTCAACAAGGCTAAGACGCCTGTCCCAGGCTACATGGATTTTAAATACTATGGATTTTAATGTTATTGGATCCAGCAGAGGCTTTCAGACTGTGCCAAGATTGAACACAAATAAAATGGTTATTGTTTTGAGCCGTCACAGACAGCTGTTTGACAGAACAGGAAACCCTCATGTAGGAAGCTCCAGAGCATGCCCAAGTAGACCCTACTGGCGCCTAGGTGCCCAGTAGAAGCAGATGACGGGACACCTCTGCTGGGGACACAACACACATGGCTGGATGCATGTTGCACATGATAGGACACCTCTGCTGGGACACGACACACATGGCTGGATGCGTGGTGCAGAAAAATCAAGTGGAATTTGAGCTGCAAATTTTCTCTCTGCTAGCTGTTTTTTTTTTCTTTCTTTGTGTGTGTTTTCTAATTATTTTATTTTGAGTGTTATAGCATGATTACATCATTTCTCCCTCCTTTTCCTTACTCTAATCATCCTAAATGCCCTTTCTTGATCTTTATCATATTCGTAGCCCCCTTTTCCATTATTTGCTGTTACATACTTATAGACATATATAGACATAAACATTCCTACCTGCTCAGGATAATGTTACATGCATGTATGTTCTCAGAGTATCCGATACCAACTGGATAACCAATTAGTGTTCCTTGGGGAAGACTATTTCTTTAACTCTCTGTCGGGGGCCGTGCGAGAGGAACAACAAGCAGCTTTGGAACTCATGGAAAACGGCCCACTGTTTAGCATAGACACAGCAGATGAGTCTCAGAGTGGCAGAGCCCCAAGGACTATGCTTCCTGAGGACCTCTTGCTGTTATTGAGCATCGTTCTGCTCATTGCCCTCACTGTCAGCACAGCCCTTAAAATCTATTGTGAAAACTCTCAGGTGTTTCTAGCCCCTCACCGGACGGTGGTTCTGGAACTAACAATAATAGGAATAGACTTTTTCCAAGCATTGCTGCTGGCGCAGATTAATGATTTAACCGCCAACCTTAGTAAGAATTTAGAGATGTAGATTGTTAGTAAAGTTAGGCTAAGAAATTTTTATTCATGGCTTTAATGTAGAAAATCTTGGGGGAACAATTTAAAGTTTAGAAAGGCACATTTTCATTAGTTGAGCTAGGGACTTCCTGAGTCAAGGAACAAGATAATAGGAAGCCCAGTTATTACCAGCTGATGTGCTTTCCTTGCTAAAGATGCGTGGTGACCAAAAATGATGATTAATTTCTTACATTCACTTTTCTCTCAGGTTCTTCGTATGACTTAATAAAAAAATTGTTGCTTTCTGAGGACTTAAGATAGAAATGACTGATTAATTTTTATATATGAGAAAGTTTAGATTCGTGATTCTTTTAAGATTTTTATATCATTACCTTTTGAGATAAATAATAGATTGATTGATCCTTTCTTTCTAACCACAAACAGCTGCCTGACAATACAAAAGGCTAAAATATACTTGACTTACTTACAACTTTGTTAATCAGTTATAAAAGAATCATTGCTTTGGGGTGAGGATATTATGGTGGGAAAATTAATACAAAGAAAAAATTTTTAATTACTTGTGGGCCTCTAAGAAAAACATGTATCTTGTGATCATAATGCTATTTATTCCCAAGTAAAGATTTCGGTTTGTTTTTGGAAGAGATGTAGCTTGTAGCTGTGAGGTAATCTTTTCTTGCATAGAAATTTTTGTCTTAGGAAGTATAATAGGGATGAGGGAAAAAATAAGAGAGTTAGAAGGAAGACATCAGGGAAGAAGAAGGAGGAAAACAGTGGGAAAAAGAAGGCAAACAAGAAGGAAAATGACAGGGTAGAAGAGCAGAACCGAGTAAGAACAGCAGACATAGAAAAATAAAATGAAGAACGAAGCTTTGCCCCTCAGGTAAGTGTATCTGTGTATCTATCTGCTCAGCAATTTCGCAGACTCCACGCCTCCTCATCAGTGCCTGGCCTGCATAGAGCTGGTTCACTCAGTAGCTCTCAGCATTTCTCAGTTGCCTGTCACTCATAGAATACGGTTGAGGCATGGTGGGCTTTTCAATGTCAACTTTGACATGTCTATTGCTGTTGCTCTTGTTCAGTTCATGTTTGGACATCCATACTGGTAAGACTTTGTGGGTGAAACTCCTGACATTACAGGGGGGCACAATCTTGGAGCAGAATGTCTCTGTCAATTTTAGAGTTTTGGAAGTTGCTTACAATGTACTTCCTGTTTACTTAGGTAATATTATATCCATCTGGAGTCTTTGATGGAGTTGAAGAATAGATATAGTTTTCCTTAGTTATGATGAAAGATAAAGTAGATATAAATATTGTAACTTTAATTCTTACTTGATACTTGTTTTGTTATATGTAATTTTACTATGTTGAAGATAAAGCCTTCCTTTTCAATTAAACAGAAAAGGAGAGGTGATGTGGGATTTCTCTCTGTATGCTGTGAATATCACTGGCCAATGATATCATTTGGGCCTATAGCAGAGCTATAGGTGAACAGAGCTAGGCAGGGAAAACTAAACTGAGTGCTAGGAGAAAGGAGTCGGAGTCAGGAAGAAGCCATGAAGCTGCTGGTGGAGACAGACATGCTGACACTTTGCTGGTAGGCCACGACTTTGTGGTGATGCACAGATTAATGGAGATGGGTTAAATTAAGATGTAAGAGTTAGCCAATAAGAAGCTAGAGCTAATCAAGCAAGCAGTGATTTAAATAATACAGTTTCTGTGTGATTATTTCAGGTCTCAGTGGTCGGGAACTAGCTAGCCACCTCCTTACTACATGAAGATTTTTCTTATACCAGTCAGAAACAAAAAGATTAACACAACAACTGACAAGAAATGCTGGAAGGGGTGTGGGGGAGTGGGAAGCCTTATTCACTATCAGTAGAGTTGAAAGCTGATACTGACAATATTGATATCAAAGCCAGGAATTCACAAAAAGGATTTAACATCATCAATAACAGGTTCTTAATCATCCATGTTGATTTCTATTCTATTTACAGTAGTCAGGAAATGAAAACAACTCAAATGTCTTACAAACAACAAATGCAAATGAAAATATGATCGGTATATAGTATGGAATGCTATCCATCTGTAAATAAAAGAATTATAAACTTTTTAGGAAAATAATTGGAACTAGAAAAGATCATATTGCATGAGAAAACTCAGAAAGACAAAGATCAAATACTCTCTGTCATCAGAGGCTCCTGCAGTCAAATGTTCAAATGTGAATACATACCTTAAAGTAACTATAAAAAGTTGGAAAGTAAAAAGGGACTCCTGCTGGGGTGATGGTTGGGGGAAGGAGAACAGCAGGTTTTGAGATATCTGATCTGGAAATGGGACCTTTAACTAGGGAAGAGGGAGGGAGATAAATACAGAAAAAGGAAAGAAAGTAAAATAACAATAAAGATTTCTTTAGAAAGTTGTAAACAATCATACTATTACCTACCTAAAAACTATAATATTTGTGAGTCTGTATATAAGTATACATATATAATTTTTAACAACATTTTCTTATCTTACGCAGAATGTTCTCTCCAACATCCAGAAACATTAAACAAAATCCTCAACTCCAGGCATGAGAAACCCTCTTTTGAACTGCTGGTCAATATTGTTGTCCAAAAGACTCCCATAACATTATAGACTATTGTTAGTGCCTTTAGTTGCCCCCCAAGAAGTAGAACATAAGTCCCTATCACTGAAGACACCATGTACTTCAGAAACAGGGCCCAGATGCCACTGAGACAGAACTGACCTGAAAATTTCCTCCCTGTGGAATACCTTTTGTGATATCAGAAGGCACCATGCAAGTTTCCCAAGGAGTGAATCAAACAACAGTCATATCTAGCTATGATGCTGGTGAGCCACAGAAATGGCTGGCATGGTGTGTTAACCCTAAGGGTACAGAAATGGCATGCACAGTGTGGCAGCAACCAAGAAAATTGGGTTTGAGGACCATTCAACAAGAAGGAAATCGTTCTTAATGATGGAAACCTTGCCAACTGCCTTAGGATAGCGAAGTCATGGATCTTGGAGGCAAACCTACAACCACTTCTTCACGAAATCAGCATAATTCCTAACTACATTTTAAATATCTGACCTTATATTCACAGATAAGTGTAGTCTCTTCCCCATCAAGGAAATTTCTCTTTACAAGAGTTAGAAACCATTATAAAAAATCACGATCAATCAACAGAAAATAGGAGGGAAATGAATGAAAATGAAAACACAGCATATCCAAATCTATGGGATAAAATGAAGGCAGTTTCAAGAAGCAAGTTCATGGTACTAAGTGTCTAATTTAAGAGAGAGAGAAAGAGAGAGAGAGAGAGAAAGATCTTGTACTAGCAAGTTACGGCAATCTGAAATCTCTAGAACAAAATGATAAAATTAAAACCCCCCCCTCAAAAATAGATGTCAAGAAATAATAAAACTTGGGGCTAAATTCAACAAAATAGAAACAAAAACAAACAATACAAAAAATCAATGAAATAAATAGTTCCTTTGTATAAATCCATAAGATTGATAAATCAGCAGCTAAATTAACTAAAAGATGGAGAGGGAAGATCCTGAGTGAGGTAACCCAGACCCAAAACGATGAATATGATATGTACTCACTTATAAGTGGGTACTAGCTTTAAACAAAGGATATTGAGCCTATAGTTCATATCCTAGAGAAGCTAAGTAACAAGGTGAACCCTAAGAAAAACATATATAGATCCACCTAGAAAGTTAAAACAGACAAGATCGCCTGAAAAAATTGGGAACATAAGAGTGGAGGAAGAAGGGGGGTGGAAGGGAAGAGGAGAGAAGAAGGGGAGAGGCAAGGGCAACTTGAGGGAATGGGATAGTTGAGATGGAGGAAGGATAGATATGAAAGCAAGGAAAGATATATCTTGATTGAGGGAACCATTATGGGGCTAGCAAGAAACCTTGCTCTAGAGAAATTCCCAGGAATCCACAAGGATGACCTCAGCTAAGACCCTAAGCAATAGAGGAGAGGGTGTCTGCACTGGCCTTGCCCTATAGTCAAACTGATAAATATCTTAAATATCACCATAAAACCTTCATCCAGCAACTGATGGAAGCAGAGGCAGAGAGTCACAGCAGAGCACTGAGCTGAGCTCCCAAAGTCCAGTCCAAGAGTGGGAGGAATAAGAACATGAGTAAAGAGGTCAAGACCATGATGGGTTCACCTGCTGAACCAGTCTACCTGAGCTAATGGGAGCTCACCAACTCCAGCCAGACTGGGAAGGAACAAGCATAGACTCAAACTAGTTCCTCTGAATGTGGTTGACAGTCACATGGCTGGGGCAGACTGAGGGGCCACTGGCAGTGTCCCTACTGTTTGTACTGGCTTTTGGGGGACCTATTCTTTCTGGAGGGAAACCTTGCTCAGTCTACATATAGTAGGGAGGGCCTTGGACCTTCTCCCAAAGCAATGTACCTTACCCTCTCTGAGGAGTAGAGAGGGCGGGGTGGAGGGGTAAGTGGAAGTAATGGGAGGAGGGGAGGGAGTGGGAACTTGGATTGGTATGTATAATAAAAAAAGATAATTTGTTTTCTTTTTTAAAAAATAAAAATAATAAAAAAGAAAAAATAGAAGGTAAATTATCATGTTCAAAGATTTAAAACATCTTTGCCTGCTGGGCAGTGATGGTACATACCTTTACTCCTAGCACTTGTGAGTCAAAGGTCAGCCTGCTCTACAACATAAGTTCCAGAACTGTCAGGGCTTCACAGAGAAACCCTGTCTTGAAAAACAAAACAAAAAAAAAAACAAACAAAAAGTCATTCTTTTTATGAACAAAAATTCATAAGCCATGAAATTGCAAGTAGTCATGGAGTCCTGCTGTGGAATAATCCTTTTGTGCACTGTAAGATTTGTCACTCAAATTGGCATAGTAAAACTTTGACTAGCCAGTAGCCAGACAGGAAGCATAGGCAGAGTGGCCAAATTAAGGATGATGGAAAGAAAAAAAAGCAAAGATTGGGAGTCACCAGTCAGATACAGAACCAGTCAGACACACAAAATGGGACAGAGGTAAAAGCCATGTGGCAGGATGTAGATGAATAGAAATGGGTTAATTTAAAGTGTAAGGGTTAGCTAGTAATAAGCCTGAGCTATTGGCCGACCATTTATAATTAGTTTTCAGCCTCTGAGCAGTTACTTGGGAAGTGGTGGGTGGGAGAGAAGCATCCAATTATAGAATTCAGAGATATGAATGTCAGAAATATATACCAGACTGTCACCTTAATTTTGCTTCAAAACTTCTTTTCTCAAAGCATCCTATGTATGTTTCAGTATTGGGTATTTTTAAGTTCACCTAACATCTGAAAATGTCCACAATAGTCATTCTAGTCTTGATTAATGTCAATCATACCACCCTCTTAGTATTGACTGCTGAGTGTTTTTAGATGTTGTACAATAATGCCAGCAGACTCAATAACCACTCAGCCACTTAGCTGACCTGCCAACACTTGTCTCTGGTCACCTCTCCCTTCATCCAATTTCTGATACAAATTTAATCTACCTTTCCCACTCTCTTAACATCTACACATCTCCTTCACTTTCAGCAAAGGATGTCCTACCTCCTATGTATTCAAGAAAAGAAACGCTGCCCATATATGAACTCTCTCAACTTCCTCCCATTTGTTATTAGCTTATTTGCATATCAACTTACTCCTCTTACCTCCCTTTCCTCTTAGGGTTTTCTTCCTCTCTCTCCCTTAGCAATCTCACTCACACAATGAAACAGCACGTCAATCTCATTACGTGTTCCCCTACCTTGTCATGTGATTGTGGGGTGTTCTCGACTAACGCTTTACATTAAATACCTTTATATTCTTTTAAGTTTCCTCTACTTGTACAGAAGTGGAGGAGATCTATACATTATTGAGTAATTGTCTAGAGCGAGCCTTTTCTTTCTTTGCTTAGCACTGAAATTCATAATCCCTTCATTGTATGAGTTCTAATACTCTGCCAGACCCTTCGACTTAGTCCAGTGATACACTTGCTGTAGCTGTTCTACGTAGAAGCTTGCTTATGCTCTGAATTGAACTTGCATTTTTCTGCTTCTCCCAATGACAAGCCAAATGAAAGCTTCCTGCCAATAGATCTCTGAAATGATGACCTACAGTTGCTAAACCACTCTCCTGAGACTGGCGCCCTCTACTGAGGCAGGACCTACATCAAATAGGTAGAGCTCCCTGAAGGCCACACTAGCCAGCTGTCACCAAATATTTCCAGGTGGATGTCTCAGCTAATTGACAGTTCTGGTGGAGAGCTGGAATTCAGATGCTGTGTCTCGAAGCAAAGGCAATTTACCTTCTCTCTGAGCGATGGACAGGGAAAATGCCAAATGCAGCAGCTTACATGCTCTTATTCACAAGCAGTATCTGTCAAAATCATTTTTCTTTAGATCCATTAATAGAAATCTTTGGCAAGCACACACACTAATGATTTCCATATTAACTCGGTATTCAACAGTTTCATTGTATCCCCTAACTCTTTATACCACTCGGGTGGTACTCTTGTTCTCCTGTTGTTTATATGTCATCTCTCTCCAGACCATTTTCCTAGGACGAGGCCATCTCTGTTCTGTCTGAGGTGCTTTGAGGTTCTCCCCGGTGTGCCATGCAAAGACTGGCAGGAAAAGAACCATTCACTCTGGACCACTATCTGGTGACTTCTTGCAAGGTGGAACTATATCGACCCAGAACAGCTAAGCAGAAATACTATATATAAGCTTTCAAAGCCTAAGAAATTTTTTTTTTACCGAATCTTCTTTATTAGGAGAGAATCCTGAATTTCACAAATACTGTTAAGATGCTGCTAAATTTTAGCTTCCTTGTGTATTCCAAAATAAATCTTTGAATATATATATATATATATATATATATATATATATATATATATATATTAAAGCCCTTGGTTGATAGTGATAATCTGGCTGCTAAGACTTTTTAAATGGGGAAAAAATCTGCTTCAAAAAAAAGCCCTCATTTCTCACTTGAGACACTAATATGAGGACAAGAAGTGAAGTCCTGGCGCGGAAGTCTAAGCCGTGTTACTGCTCCATCAAAATTCAAGTCACATCAGGGTCTGTTTCTGCTGCACGCTGCCCTGCTTGATCTGATAACTTATCAGTCAGATTTCAAGTAGCACTCCTTTTACATTTAAGAATGTGATAAGTTGTCCTGCAGAGCCGGCAGACTAATTTGGTTTTTTGTTTACTCTTTCCCAACTGCCTTTCTGCCAAGGGACCAAGGTAGCCCTGGGCAAGCCACTGGGCTCCTAGTCAAGTGCTGGCTGCCCTTCCCTCACCCCAGTCCCACCGTCCTCCAGGCTTCCTTTGGCAAAAGAAAGCCATTCGGACTCCGTGGCCATCACAAGCTTACTTCTTTCCTCCCTTTCCCCACAAGAAACTCTCAGAGGGGTTTTACTCAGCACCCCAAGAAGCTGAAGTGGAACAAGCGCAATATGGTAATTGCGTGTGAGCTACAGTTCAGGCTTAATGAACATTATGTTTATGAAGAATGTAGCTCTGATTTCTAAAAGCACTTTGGTAAATTATACAAATTAAATATTCATTACTTTGTACTTCATCAGTTCACATTTGGAATACTTTTTCTTCATTATAGTAGCCTGGAGTAAAAGCTTTTTAAAATACCTTTTATTCTGTTATTTTTCAGAAACTTTTTACTTACATTATTAGAGCCAAACTGTATTCCCTCTGCCCCATCACTCATGGCCTATGATAATCATAATTCCTTTTTAAGGCTGAAAAAAAAAGGCAACTAGATATTTATTTAACACAAAGAAAGTAACTATGTCTCTGTCTGCGATGCTTACTGCAATAGTCAGTATAAAAATATGCAAAGTTTTAATTCTGGTTTTCATTCAACATTTATTTACCACTCTTATTCCAACAAAAGAAATATAATTTCATTAGGAATAAGCCTCAGAACTAAAGCTAAGACGCAGCAGAATTACAAAGAATAAATGCAGTCCAGGATTAGAATAACCTTAGCATGATTTAGCAGCCACCAGGCACCAGGTTAAAAATACTTTACACAAATGCTATTTACTCCCTGCTGAGGTAGGCAACAAATGACGGCTCTTCTAGAAGTGTGGACATAAAATCAGAAGGGAGAACTAGGATGGAGCTGCTCATTTTTCACTGTCAAATACTCTGGTCAGCTAAACGCGTGCTCTTCCTGGGCAGATTCAGCAAGCTGACAATGAGTGAGTCCTGCTAGGATTCAGCCACACAGCAAACAGCTGGCGTGGAAGTGGATTTGAGAACCAGGGAAACGCCTTCAAGTTTAAAACAACTGGATTTTCTTTTTCCTTTTCAATGTGAAACTTAAACAAATGGCAATAAGTGATGGAGCTTTACTAAGAGATGTTTGGGAGCGAAATGAATTCTAAAATTGACTTTGAAACATTACAGATAAAATTATCTCAAATAAAATGTAAGTTAGGCAACCGAAGAAACAGGGAGTTCCAGTTGCTTCTTATAGCTTTTGAAGCTTTTTTACAATTATATTTTAAAATTGTGTGCGTGTATGTGTATACATGCCCACATGTCACAATACAAAGGTGGAGGTCAGAGAACAACTTGAGGGCTCCCAGGAATTAAACTTAGGTTTTCAGGATTGAAGGATGCTGTTTTTACCCACGGAGCCATCCTGCTAACCTTTTATTCTCTTTTTCTTTTAGTCTTTATAGCATTCCTTAATCTCCTTAAACACTAATGATCTAATCTAGAAATGACAATAATATCTTTCTCTGGCCTGCAGTGCTTATATGGTGAGATTATAAAATTGATATGTAAAACAAAAACAAAAAACCGTTACACATTAGAGGGTTGGAGTGACAACTCAGCAGTTAGATGTGTACAACCATTAGGACTGAACTTAAGAACACAGCACCCTTGGGCTGAGGATTGTAGCCTGGTTAGCCTTTGCTTTATATCTAATATCCACTTATGAGTGAGCATATAGTGATATTTTGTCTCCGTTTTAACAAATAAAGTGTTCTTGAAGATCAGAGTGCAGAGCTAAGCCTCTAGAGGCCAGGCAGTCCTCAGCATGGGGGTGGAGGGTGGGGGGGAGTGGTGGATAGATGGATCTGTGTTAGTTCAAGGCCACCCTGGGTCACATGAAATTGATCCAATCTAAAAGAGAAAAAGAGGTCACACAAAGGTGATCCCAGCACGGGGCATCCCAAACCTTTAATCCCAGCACAAGGAAGGTGGAGACAGGAGCCATATGGCCTGGTAGAGAGAGGAATATAAGACGGGAGGAGATAGGAGCTCAGTGTAGTCTGAGAAGCAGTGCATTCTGAGATGCAGTCTGAGGACAGGATCGCGCCTTTGTCTGAGCATTGGTAGAGGTGAGAACTCTCTAATGGCTGCCACCCTGCTTCTCTGACCCTTCAGCTTTCACCTCCTGATAGCTGACTCCGAGTTTTTAATATTAAGAACAATTAGAATTCATGTTACATGAGTTCATACTGTGCTTGTCTTTCTGAGTTTGGGTTGCCTCACTCAGGATGATTTTTCCTAGTTCCATCCATTAGCCTGCAAATTTCATGACGTCGTTGTTTCTCCCCTCCCCCCACTACTGGTAATACTCCATTATATAAATATACCACATTTTATTTATCCATTCTTCAACTGAGGAGCATATAGGTTGTTTCTAGGTTCTGGCTATTACAAATAATGCTGTGATGAACATAGTTGAGCAAGAGTCCTTGTGATATGGTTGAGCATACACTGGGTATGTGCTCAAGAATGGTATAGCTGGGGTCTCGAGGTAAATTGATTCCCAATTTTCTGAGAAACCACCATACTGATTTCCAAAGTGGCTGTACGAGTTTGTACTCCCACCAGATCATTGTTCCCATTCCACATCCTCTCCAACATAGGCAGTCATTAGCATTTTTGATCTTGACCATTCTGACAGGCATAAGATCATATCTCGGAGTCATTTTGATTTGCATTTCTCTGATAACTAAGGATGTTGAAAATTTTTTAAAGTGTATCTTTGCTTTTCGAGATTCTCCTATTTTGAATTCTCTGTTTAAATCTATATTCCATTTTTAATGGAATTATTTGGTATTTTGATGTCTAGTTTCTTGAGTTCTTTATATATTTTTGAGATCCGTTCTCTTTCAGATGTGGGGTTTGTGAAGAACTTTTCCCATTCTATCTTATTGTCAATCTCAGTGTCTGTGCAACTAGTGTTATATTCAGGAAGTTGTCTCCTGTGCCAATGGATTCAAGGCTACTTCCCACTTTCTCTTCTATCAGCTTTAGTGTAACTGGATTTATACTGAGGTCTTCGATCCTCTTGGACTTGAATTTTGTACAGGGTGATAAATATGGATCTATTTGCATTCTTCTACATGCTGCCATACAGTTATACCAGCACCATTTGTTTAAGATGCTTTCTTTTTTTCATTGTATATTTTTTTACTTATTTGTCAAAAACCAGGTGTTTATAGGTGTGTAGGTTTAAGTTAGGGTCTTTGATTCGGTCCCATTGATCTACATGTCTGCTTTTTATGCGAACACCAAGCTGTTTTGGTTACTATAGCCCTATAGTAGAGCTTGAAGTCAGGCATGGTATTGCCTCCAGAAGTTGTTGTATTGTACGGTGTAGATAGAAGCTTCTATTCTGTCTAGTCCCACAGCCATTCAGTCCAAAATAAACACACAGAGGGAGTGTAGGGAGGTAGAGGGAAGGGGATAGGGTGATGGGAACATTGGGAACTTGAGGAATCAGAATGGTTGAGCTAGGGGTGAGATGGAGAGAAACAGTAATAAAATATGTATCTTGATAGAGAGGCCGTTATAGAGTTAGGGAGAAACCTGGTGCCAGAGAAACTCCCAGGAACCTTTACAGATGACCCCAGCTCATACTCCTAGCAATAGTGGAGCGCATGCTTGAAGGGGCCTTCCCTAGTCACCAGATTGGTGACTACCTAATTACCTGATGGAAGTAGATGCAGAGATCCACAGCCAAGAACTGGGCTAAGCTCCAAGAGTCCAGTTGAAGAGAGGGTAGAAGGATTTTATGAGCAAGGAGGGATCAAGATCATGATGGGGAAACCCTCAGAAATAGCTGACCTGAGCTTGTGGGAGCTCAGATCCTGGATGGACAGCTATAGAGCAAGCATGAGACTGACTATAGCATCAATAATAAAAATCTAGAGACAGATATTGGGGTTCAAGCTGAAGATCAGAAAAGCAAAAGAGCCAAGCCACTAGAGAAGTCTTACCTTTCTCAAGGTTGAGCAACTGCATACTGAACCCTGAACCTCTGTCTACTCCCATTTTATACTCCTCTTAGTGATGGGGTTAAAGGTGTGTGACTGGGATTAAGGCGTGAGTCATCACCACCTGGATCTGTTTCTGCATTGTTATTGTGTAGCCCAGGGTGGTCTTGAACTCACATAGATCCATCTGCCTCTGTCTCTCAAATCCTGGGACTATAGGTATATGACACCACTGCCTGGCCTCAATTGGCTTAGTTTTACCCTCTTTAGGCAAGATTTATTCCTTAAAACATAAATAAAATATTACTATAACTGACCTAAGCCCTCTGCATCTGGATGACATATGTGTAGCTTGATCTTTTGTGGTACCTCTAGCAGCAGAACCAGAACCTGTCTCTGATGCATGGGCTGGCTCTTTGGAACCTATTCCATAAGGTGGGATGCCTTGTTCAGTCTTGATGCAGGGGGAGGAGCTTGGTCCTGCATCAACTTGATATACCATGCTTTACTGCTTCCCATGGGGGCCTTATTCCATCTGACTGTAGACAGAGGAGGAGTAAATGGGAGGGTGTAGAAGGGAGGTGGGGGCAAGGAATGGGAGGAGAGGAGGGAGGGGAAACAGTGGTAGAGATGTAAAATAATAAAAAGTGATGAATTAAAAAGAAGAAGAAAACAGCACCCACAGAAGAAGCTGGGCACAGCCTCAGACACACCTGTAACCCTAGTGCTGTGGAGCGGGAGGGGTGGGATAAAAACTAAGGTTTGCTGGTTGCCAGCCAAGCCACATGCTCACAGCCCCAGGTTCAGGAAGAGACCCTATCTCAAAGGGATAAGACAGAAAGATACAGAGGAAGACGTTAATGTCTTCCTCTATCCTGCATACATGTATGCACAAGCACACACACACACACACATACACACACACACACACACACTACCAGAAACATAAAAACTTTTCACATGTCAAATATTCTATAAAATCGTGGTGTGAAGAGCTCATATCATGAGCTCTACATGTTCACACACTAAAATATCCTTAACAAACCATGAACTCCAACAAGCAACATTAAATAGACTCAACAAGTCATATTTATGTGTTAATTCATATATCGTGTAATCATACCAATTAAAGAATAAGAAACATGCACTTGAGAGGAAGTGGGAGGACATGGGACAGCTTTAAGGGAGGAGAAGGAGAGGGGATGGTGTAAGCATATTTTAACCTAAAATAAAACAAATTACAAACTCTGGTTGAAACCGTAAGAATGCCACAGACAATCGCAGCCAGGTTACCATTCCTCCTCAGTGCTAGCAAATCACATTCTGTAAGCCTGTTTTGGTAGGATGGAATTTACATCATTCAGATGAGAGCTCACTCCCTTTCTGTTTGCTTTCAGCATCCATTTTAACCAACTTTCCTGCCATGGTTGACTTTGAAAACAATAGAGTTGCAAGAGGGACTAAAAGATGTCTGGAGTGAGGGCAGCAGGCCACATGGTATGAGAGTCAGAAGGAGGCTAGGGTGGGAAGGTATAAAGCGAGGCAGGGACGAGGGAGAAGAAAATCAATAAGACAGAGTGTGTTTAAAGATGACATAATGAACCTAATGGGAACAGGAAACAAAAGATCAATACTCTAGAGCAGGAAAACGAGAGAATTGAATACACCCAGTCCTGCAGAAATGTCCAGAATGGGGCTGGGCAAGGAGAGGACAGAAACAGCAAAATGACACGGGGAACTTGGAGAATAAAACACAGACAGACACGGAAAACAGAACTGGCAAGGGGTTTGCTTGCATGACACATTACTAAGAAGCTCTTAGATGCTACAGAGGAGGGAGGGAGAAACAAGCTAAGAAGGGAGGGCTCCACTCAAAAGACTGCATAGACTGCCTGAAATCAGCCTTTTGCATGTTCCAAGGAAAGTGATGGAAAGATAGTGACAGATGCCAAAACAGCAGCCTGTAAATAAAGCCTGACATTTTCAGGATAGGGAAAGCTAACCCACAGAGTGTTCTTTTACTTTACTCTCAGCACAGAATGTCCAAGATCACAGATAAATAGAGGGATCGTCCCCACTCCCCAACCAAGTAATGCAGCAAACATCTGCTGGTGTCCTCTAATTCCCTTTCGGTTCTGACTTTGTTTACTTAGTTATAGCATCAGGGTGGGGGTTGGGACTCCCCAAACTGCCCCTTCCAAAGTGCGCTGGTTGGTTTTTGTCAGCT
>JABTXL010000186.1:6487234-6544449 GCA_025134845.1 Neodon shergylaensis
GAAGGAAGGAAGGAAGGAAGGAAGGAAGGAAGGAAGGAAGGAAGGAAAAGCATTGGAGATCCTAACAGCTGGCTGCCTCCCAGCCATGCATCTCGGACACCCCGAAAATAAACACCAAGCATCAAATCTAGGAGTTTTATATAAAATGAGAAAAAAATAAAAGGGCCAGGGTCAATGGAGACCAGGCATATTTCTTTCTCTCATAAACTGCAAATTTTGTATCCTCTTCATGTGATCTTATCTTGGAACTGTTACATCTTCAAGGAAATTTCTTTGAAATATCATTTTTTTAATGTTTGGTAAGGACTTAAGGAAAGGGCAAAAATCCAAGTTTCTCAGGAAGATGGGGATAATGAAAATTACATCAGCAATTAACAGTGTTTACTTCAGAGCTGAAGTATGAGAACAGTCAAGGGGACAGAGAGGAGAGGGCAAGAGGAGGGAGGATGAGGGGAGGGTAAGGGGAGGGTGGCACTCCTGATTTTATCTGTAGATATCATTTTGAATCTCAAGTTCTGACAGTCCCTGTTGAATTTTTTAAATTATGGTCATAATAAGCTAGGTTCCCAAATGGTTACGTTATCAGCTATGTAAAATCAGAGGCATAATTTCAGAAGTGGAGGAAGGTGAGGCACTTTGTTTCGCTTACATCGACAGAACAATGCTACTTGTGCAAAATACAGTCTTCTGCTTGCCTCATAATTGTGCAAATCAATAATACATGAGCACATGGGGATTCTTTTAATGATTTGAAATTTATTATAAAACTCTACATACTTTGAGATTCTGTTTTAAATGAAGGCATCTTTTATATGTGAGAATCAGGTGTTTTAACACATCAAAACTTAGTCTTAAAATCTGATTGTTGAAATAGAATTCACTAAAATGGAAAAATTTTTAAAAAGCCTTCAACTATTACATTTCAAAAGTGCATGGTAAGTTTGACTAGAATTACTCTGTGTCTTACAGAAACTGGGAAACCGAAACGTCAAGTCAGTATAGCTCAGTTACACTTCAAAAATCATTCAGTGTTTTCAGTTTTATCCTCGGGTATGATTATTGTCTACCTAGCATCTCCATTCTACCTAGTGACCGGAGTTTTATCTTTCTGAATGCAGAAGGAAAACACTTTTCTCAACCAATTTATACTTTTCCTGAATCTGCTTGTACTTCTTTGGCAGCCACAATCTTGCATACAAATTTGGAGCAGATTTTAACAAAGGCTTTTTGGGGTTTTTAACATGCTCACCTGAGTCCTCAGGTTGTGCTTATGTTTGCCACCCCAGACAGAAGATGCCCTGTTTATCAGTCTCTACCCACAAGTTTTCTGCAAACTCCATGTTTCTTCGGAACGCTCATGCCTTTCCAGGCTACTGTGTCCCTCCTCTTTGGAGCATGGGGCTTCCAGATGGGACTAAAACCCTCTGGACTTCAGTGAAGTCTTAGTGGTCTGACTGTGGTCTTCTCATCTGAGCAGACGCACCCTAAGGTTAAGTCCTGTAATGTTAAGGTGAAGTTCTTAATGTGACTTCCTCAGAAGTCAGGAGAGTTGACATTTCCATCAAGAAGTGTTCAGGAATAAGCTTGAAGCAGTCGGCATTCAGCCTAAAAATGACGGCCGAGATGTTTTAGCCCTGGATGCACTATGGGATGTTTTCCAGTGGACGCGTTGTACCTTATATATTCATCGGATTCTGGTGACATGAGTCCAGAGGACTTGATAATGTTCTTCTGCCTCCGTAAACAGGCTTTCAGGATGATGCACAGCGTCTAACCTCCTCTCTCAGGAGTCCTGATTGCCCTCAGTGTCTGTTCTGTGGCCTCCTACCCCAACTCTTTTTCTCCCTGAAATCAGACACTTCACCCATGGAGATTGTCAGGCAAAACTCTTGGCCATTAATACTGCCAGGTCACGGACTTCGAAACCAAACTCAAAAGGTATTAAAAGGTTCTCTGTGGTTCTTTGTCTATAACATGAACTCAAAATTTTATTGATAATTTAAAGACTTACTAGATAACTTGAGATATTCCAGAAATATAATTTATATACTTTCCATCTTTTAACTTTGAAACATTTTAATAAAATCCACTGGTTACAAAAAAACTTGTCATTTAATAACTAGAAATTATGTAGATGATTTCCTCTGAGTTGTCAATAAATTTAATTTCAGTATAACATTTTATGTATTTGATTGGAGGAGCTGAAGTATGGTTAAATTGTTTTAAAGTCTATTTTCTGATTTTTTTTTAGCATAACCATTTCACTAGTAGTTAACAATTCTTTTTTCTCCTACAAATGTAAATTTAAATATAGGAATTGGGTTTATAGAAATGTTCTTAGACTTTACAGGTTATAACATAATTAAACCTTCACCCTCACTTAGTCATATATAATTTATGATAACTTTGCTTCACCTATATTACTATTTCTTTAAAAGATTTGTTTCAGTTAATTTCACCCAAACTAGCTTCCATGAGGAAAGTCTGAGGCTGCTTTTCCAGACTAACAGAATAAAAGGTAAAATTTTGTCCCGTAGTATAAAAAATGTCTTTACTAGTCCATTTCTAACATGGTAATTCTAGGCCAGCCCTTAATGATTTCAATTCGTACTTCCCAAAGTGCTCTTCAACTGAGAAGCTCTCCTCACAGTCCTCAAAGGGCTCTCCAGATAAATTGCTCTCCTCTGTCAAGATATATATATATATATATATATATATATATATATATATATATAGTATAAGTATGTTACCAAAAAATAAATAACTATAATCTATAGAAAATTCTTGAAAGCCAGTATTGATGGGAGTAATGAATGGTATACAACCATAGTTAATGTGTTAATATCTAAGAAAGTAATAAGTGGTTTACCCTAATACTCGGCAAACAGTGTCTGAGTAAAGACATATAAGTATGTACACAGGAGAGTTTTAAAATATGATTTTGAAACATTATTCCAATAATAAAACTCTCCCACATACATTATATTTTTATAAATTCATAGATTGAGAAAGAAATAAAATCTCTATAACAGAAAGCAAATAAAATTAATTTGGCCTATATCAATATTAGTAGATCTCATAAAGATAATGTAAGGATGGGAACACGATGAAATCTCATATTAATGCAGAGCCTGTTGTAAATCAAATGCATTTAAAATTGCAATGACCAAAGCCTGCAGAAGTCATTTAGGAATTGAACAGAAAACTAAGAAATAAGCCCTTTAACATACAGATTGTTCTCAATGGAGAAGCCAGACCGATCAGTGGGAAAATGACCTTCTATGCAACCACAGTGCTGGGCAAAGTAGATATTCATGGTCCACTCTCACCAAAAATGACATTAAAACAACTCAAAATAGAAACAACACATAATACTACCAAAACTCGGAAGAAAACACCAGGTAACTTCTTGCAAATGACATCAACAGTACAGATAATAAAAAAAGGAAAGTAGCAGATAAACTGGAAGTCATGAAATAGTATCATTAGACTCTGTTAATAGAATAAACAAGTTGTATAAAGTGAGAAAATATTATTTGCAAATAATTTTGTCTGAGCAGAGACCTTCCAAGTTTGATTTCTCTTGCTATGATAAACACCATGACCAAAAGTAAGGGGAGGAAAGGGTTTGCTTGGCTTACAGGATATAGCCCATCATGGAGGACAGTCAGGAAATTGGGGAGACAAGAACTGAAGCAGACAGAGATGGTGGAAGATGATGTGCCCTGACTCGCTCACAGCCACTTGCTCGGCTTGCTTTCTTTACAGACCAGGATACCTTCCCAGGGCTAGCACTGTCCATGGGGGGCTAGAGATCTGCTCACAGGACAGTCTGATAGAGGCAAGTCCTTGAGTAAAGGCTCTTCTTCCCAAGTAACTCCAGTTTGTGTCCAACTGACAAAAACCAAACAGCACAATTGGCCCCTTGTCAACTTGACGCACGAATACATCATTATTATACCATGACATGTTCTTCCTTATTTATCCCAAGATCTCATGTTAATACCACAATACAAAACACGGTGCAACTTTAAAAGCCCTGTAGTCTTGGCAAAAATTCAAACACTTTGAAACTTCAAAGTCTTTTTAAAATATCACAAATCTCTTAGTTTCTGTACAATCAAAAACAAGTTAAATATTTCTTACTCTAAAAGTGAAGAACCAGTAAATGAGGAAAAAGAAAGTCCTACAATATAAATAAAACCCGGTGACTCTGATCCAGCTTCTGGAACTCACTCACCGTCTTCTGGGCTCTAATGCATTTGCATAGCTTCACTTTCCTGATTCTGTTCTCTGTGAGTCACACAACTTGTCTCATGAGCTCATGCTACCTACACTCTACAGCCTATGCTACCTAGATGCTCATGCCATAGTCCGGACATCTCTGACATGCTGAAATCTCCATGGTAACTGAGGCTGTACGCTCATGAGGCATTATCTTGGCCTCCTCAGGTACTAGGCCTCAGCTTTTCTCCAGCGCCCCTTCGATGCTGCCATTTCCACTGAAACGGAGGTTTCACCTTTACCAATGGCCTCCCCTGGACTTTCTTCAAAGATTCTCTAGCCCGGCCATGCAGTGCCAAGTCTTAGCTGCTCTCCATAACCCCATCCTGCCTTCAAACCAGTACCGTGTGAGAGAATGGTATAGATCATTTGCCAAGTTCCGTTGTAAACTTGATATGCAGCCTTGGTGACCCCCCACTAGAGAACAGATTTTGTGTGACGACCCTGAAAAGAAAAAATGCTTCCTGGAAGATTTCACCTTAGTGGTGCTGGTCTCTTCTTAACCACAACTGAGTTTTCAGCCCTAGCTAAGCAACGTCAATTGTCCCAGTCAAACAAAGGCATTACTTTTTTAAGTGATACTTATTTATTTTATTAATTAAAGTTGATTCTTCAGTCCCAGGTTACCAGAAACCATTAGTTATTAATGCAAAATATGACACAATCAACCAAGGTAGAGCCTTTGAGAGATTCTCAAATTTGCCTCTGAACAGGCACAAGCCAAGTCTCCAGAGCCTGTGCTTTTTCCACATTTTTATTTTCTTATCTCCCACAAAACAGCCCATTAAGCTCTGAGAGTACAGCAGTTTTCCCAGTCTAAAGCTCCAAGATCCATCTACAATCCTCCCAGAACACCAGCAAGCACAGGCCCTTCACAACAATCTACCATTCTCTGGCACCAACTTTCATATTAGTTATGTTTCTGTAGCTATGATAAAACACTGCAACCAAAGGCAACACAAGAAAGAGGTTATTTTGGCTTCAAGCTCCAGAGGGAAGTAGTCCATCATGGTAGGGAACCACGGCAGCAGCAAGAAGCAAGCATTGTGTCGGGAGCTGGAAGCTGACAAGTCACGCCTTCAACCTTACACACGAAGCAGGTAAAACAACCTGAAAGGGGGGTGAGGCTATGAACTCTCAAAGACTGCTCACAGTGATGTAC
The DNA here is from genome assembly GCA_025134845.1 of Neodon shergylaensis. Lineage (NCBI taxonomy): Eukaryota > Metazoa > Chordata > Mammalia > Rodentia > Cricetidae > Neodon > Neodon shergylaensis. The sequence continues at coordinate 6,492,681 of JABTXL010000186.1, forward strand.
TTTCTCCAGCAAGGCCACACACACCAGCTCCTTAGCAGCACCACTAACTGGGGTCTGGGTATTCAAATGCCCGAGCCCTCGGGGATCACGTCTCATTCACACGACTCACTGAGCACTTAATCTCCAGTTGCCGGCCCTGTTTGGAGCAGTGGTGAGGGACCAATCCACTGATAAAATCGTAGATATGAAAAGTGGAATGGTGGCTGCCAGGAAGGAGAGCAGGGGGGGGGGGGGAGAAATGGAGAGACATCATTTAATCATGGTAGAGCTTCTATTTAACAAGGATGCAAGTTGGCTAAATATATAATTCAATATACATGATATATTAACACCACCAGAAAAAAAGAAAAAAAGCATAGATCATTTTAATAAACACCAGAAACCCATTTGATAGAATAAAAATCTTTCCACAACAAGAACTCCTAACTTAATAGGTTTGGGAAAAAATGCATCTCAAGATAAAAGGCGGTGTGACATGCCCCAGCCGATAGCATACAGAATGAGAAAGACAGCTTTTCTTCTAAGACCTAGAACAAGGGTGGGTGGCTCTTTGGTCTGGACAAGGATTTGCTTTGATAAAACCTCCAAAATGCTGGAAATACTCATGACTGTCATCTCAACACTTAAAAGAGAGAGAAGCAAGAGAACAGTCACGTGTTCAAGACCATTCTGAGCTATATGGTGAGTTTAAGGGCAGTCAGGGTTCTTAAGAATGACCTTGTCTCAACAAACAACTAAACAAATAAAAGGGCCTCTTAAACCACAGTTAACAAAAGCAAAAGGTAGACAGAGGATTGCATCGAACAAAAATGTTTCTACTTAGAATAGAAACGATTAAACTAAATATATATCCAAAGACATGAAGTCCATGTGCTGGGGAGACATCTTCCGCGCCATGTTGACATGCTCTTCACAGTAGCCAAGGTCTGGAATCACAGTCAGTATCTGTCAGCTTAACAAGAGACAATGGAAGTGTTTCATGTACCCACCATGAAAATATCTTGGACTATAAAAAAAATGAAATCTTGTCATTTCTGGCACCATGGATGAATCTGGAGGACAATATGTTGAAGTAAATAAGATCTGTGCAAAATGACAAATAATGCCTTGTTCCCATCCTATGCTTGTCTTTCCTGGCCACTCTTAACCCCTTCTCTGCTCTGGACCCTACCATTGGTAACCATTCTCTTCTGTGCTTCTGTGAGAGCAGGTTCTTCAGAATCTGCATAGGGTTAAACAGGAGAGATACGCCTGATTGCTCTACCACATGCTGCAATCACTACAGCATATAATAATGTATGTTGAATTAATTAAGAGTATAGTTTGGATGTCCTTACTGCAGACAAGTGCTACATGAGGACACATGCCAAATACTGCCATTTGGTTGTCAGCAACGCATGCATGTATCAGAATCATACCATATTCCAAAATATGTACAAATTTATGTGTAGATAGAAAAAAAGATTTTTAAAATATTGATACATTGCCATCAGCCACAGCTCTACCCTATTCTTGGTAGCATAGACTTAAAACTTGTATTCAAGATGGTGAATTCCTGAGGAAGGTTCTGGGAGGGAAATGAAATTGGTAATCAAGAGCAAGGATTGTATCTGTAATACAATACTCCTCATTTCAAGGGGGAGGGAGTTAAATTTCAATCAATAACTATTTTTCATACATTCTCTATACTCTTATCATTCAGCGTTGGATATAACTCATAGTTTTAGAAGACACACACCTCAATTTTTAATAAGAACATTTTAAGGCAGGCTTGGTAGCAGCATACACCTTCAGTACTAGGAATTGGAGAGCAAGGGCCTCTCAGGTACAAAGCCAATTTGATCTGCAGTGGAAAACTCAAACTCAAAAAGCCAATAAGTAGTTTTAGTAGAATTCAATGGCAACACCCTGAGTAAACTCTAAACTTACTGTTATAGTTAGACTCCAGCTATTTCAAGCATGCTCATGGTAGCTTCTCCTACAATCTCCAAACAGAATATCTGGCCCCTAGCATTGCCTGTTTCACTTAATTAACACTGTGATTGTCAAGAAGTCATCCAATCACCTTGGGACTTTGCAGTAGAGGGGCAGCAAAAGATGGCCTTTGGAGTTCCAGCCACATTTAAGACCAGAGATTTATAATCTACATTTCATTTCAATTTCAAATTGTGATGCTGGTCTTCCAGCTGCTTGTCCTATGTTCACTTTTTACCCTTGTTATAGCACCAGACAGGTCATCTACCCCCATGGGGCATAAACTCCTGGGGCAGCACAGTAAACATAGGCTATTTTAAGGTAAAACAAACAACAGCAACACCTGCTAGAATGTCAATTTCAGTTTTTAAAACAGCAAAACAAATGTCAGCTTTGTGTATCCATACATTGCTATGATAAGTCAAGCCACACAGTTACAGAGGAAGAGGCTGCCATTCCTTGGGTAGCTTGCCTACAGCAAATCAATGGTAGTACAGGGAACGCGTTCTACTTTGCCTAGGAGGTGCAAAGGATTGAGAGAGCATGCACATTGCCTTTGAGCAATCACAGATCAAATGGCATGTAATCATGACTCTCCCCCTCTCAACGCGATCCCTTTGAAGCCAGTGCGAGACAGACTTGTTTCTGTGCGACTTTCAAGTTCTATCTCCACAGCCTTACTTGAAAATCCGGTTGCTATGGTGATGTGTACCTTTGCAAATACGCTCCTTCGCAACAACTAAGTCACGCCCTATTGAGAAAAAGTGGTGTCTACGGCTTAATGGTTCAGCGAAAGCCGACAGATCTATGCTCTGATTTCCAACTGAGAGGTTTTTAATAAGCACTTTCAGCTTCTGGAATCTGAGAAGGTGGAATAAATTTAGCAGGGTCGATCTGAAAGGCATTTCCTTCCAGCTGAAAAGATACACACGCCGAAGTATGCTGAATTGGCATGCCACCCTCGGGCTTGATTCCGGGGGCAAGGAAAAGGGAGACTGTTTCAAAACGAGCCAAAAGGGCTACGTGAGTAGCAGACGCCCCTCCTCCAGTGCTGTGTTCACCCATGAGCCCTCTTGCTTACCACCTACTCAAACAGGTGCCCATTCCCCTGGGCTCCCTTCTGATTGTTCCTGGAGCCTCCCACTAGTCTCACTATCAAGAGGCAGGGCAGTGGGAAAGGGGCCAGTTCCCAGCACAGGTGAGAAGGAACTCAGTGTCAGAACCTCTCTGAATGCATTCCCCTAGATATAAAAATATTCCATTGGAGCATTAGATTTAGTAACAGTGTGTGTCAAGGGCTAGTCAGGATTATGGTTGACTAGCTGCATTAATATCTTTGTATTTATGCGACAAATTACATCCTCAGTTCTATACAACAGGCTTCAAAAAGAACTCTTGAAATACAACTTATTATATTACTTTATAGCTTACTAAAATACAAATACCTCCAAAGACAAAAACCGCCTTCTTCCTTTTTTAATACATCTAGAAATTATCATAATCCTCATTAGCATAATGAAAGGCTTGTGGAACTTAATTGTGTTTGGGATGAATATATGGAATACACAAATAAATCTAATGTAAAAGTCCTCTGATGTGGGAAACATCTTAAATTATACTACACATGTTTGACATATTTCATCTTTAGCTGTTTTCAGGAGAGATTTCTCTAAAGCCTAAACTACCAGCCAACCATTCCCATGCAGATTCTAACACAAAAACCGAAAGCAAGAAAGGTCTGTGCTAATAAAATAGGCCAATAAAAACTCCGTTTATGATCATAGACTGCAAATTAAAAGGGTCACCGTCTAGAAATAAGAACATCTGATGACATAAGCATCAGCATTTCATATTAATATCTGCTCTGAGGTAACCGTGCAGCTCGAGGAAAAGTGTGGGCTCTGACAATTCTCCAGGAGAGATAAGGCTGAGCCAAGCAGATGTGTGTATCATTACGTCCTCCACCTTGGAGACCAGGGTTTAATTGTGATCCCCATATAAAATTACAGACCTAAATGGATGGGTCAAATAATCACCTTTTAATACTACAGCTTGCTTTTTTCCAGTCTAAGATTTAGCCTTTCATATTCTCTCCCTCTCCCTCTCCCTCTCCTCCCTCTCTCCTTCTCTCTCTCTCTCTCTCTCTCTCTCTCTCTCACACACACACACACACACACACACACACACATACACACATGGGGGGGCATCTCAGACAGTCATGTGTCTCTCTATTTATTTCTGTTTATTTGTTTATTTGAAATCCTCCCTCTGTTTCTAATGTTAAGTAAAAACAAACAAACAAAATATACTCTCCCTATCAAAAAGAAAAGAAAATAGAAAGAAAAACAAAGCTTATCTCGGTGGTCAATTTTCTAGATCATCTGTAAACAATCACACTTTCTTTGTCCTTAACTTAAAAAAAAATCTTTCCAAATCATAAAGTTCTTCCCCGAAACATTTGCCAAAACATATTACAACAGATTCCTAAAGGAACCGACTCAGGTGATCTTTCTCCTCTACCTGTGAACAAACCTAGTGTTCTAGCTCTTTCTCTCTATTGATAGTGTTCTCTTTATTGATTCTGTGTGGATCCATTCCCTCCAGTTTCATGGCGTGGGCACTGTTCGGTGCTGAACAGAGCATAGTCCTCCTTATCCGTTCCAGGGCTGGCGTATGATGCCCAAGAGCTACCTTCTAAACACTTTTCTTTCAAGATCTGCAGCAGCAGTTAGAAAGTCCAGTAAATGATAGATCTAAAGTATTAGTGCTCCTTCCCATAGTAATCTTCTCCTGCGGTCACTTCATATTGTGAATGTCTGTTTTAGGTACCACAGCCCTAAACCTTCGACTTGTTTTCCATCATCTCATGCCTGCCTCCACATAAACTTAGTTCTAGCTTTCAGGGTAGGCATACCTGCTTTTGTATCCCTGGTCTTTCCTAGTTCATCTCTCATCATTCAGATTTCTCCTACCTCCTATGCACGCCAAGGCTAGGGTAGTCCAACTGGACACTCAACCCCCTTACTTCAGCTAACCACACCTGAACTTCCTTTAGTGACTTATCCACCGGGTAGGCAACATCTCACAAAAGGGTGGATTTTTAAGCCCGTCCCCATGTAAACAGTGGGTGCAATAAATTTCTGATTGATTGTTGATAGTTTTGTGATACTTGTTCTAATACTGCAACTCACACATTGCTGGTAGAAATATACAATGGTACAGCTACTGCTTGATAATTTCTTATACACAGGCATATGCCTACCATACATCCTGGCCACTATACCCCCATTTATATGAGAGAATTAATTTAGTCACCGTTTATCACCCTAAAGAAAATTAACCAATATTTAAACAAATCTTTTTCTACATCTAACAATGATGCATACATCTACGATGTTTTGCAGTTTCCTCAACCAAGTATTTGCAAGTGCTTGAAAGAAGCAGAATACAGAGAATAGTGTGTTTGGAGAAACAAGCACATCCTCTCGAACGACATTAAAGAAGCCTAGAAGACTAGAGCGCTAACTTCATTACTTCCCCAAAGACATTGAACTTGCCTTTCGTTTCATTGGCAGACGTGACGTGCGTTAAGTTGACTCACTGTCCTGTTGATCCAGCTGTTCCCTTTACAGTAGACAGAACTAATGAACGCAGGAAAAAGGTGGCAGCTGGCAAGTGGCAAACAGGCCTGTTAGTCATGAAATCTGTGCAGACTGTGTCAAGTTCCTTCCTCTGAGTATCTTGGAACCTTTAAAAGTGTCACCTCTTAAGCCTGTTCTACACTGTGGCTCAAGAGTCATTGCATCCCCATCTCTTCTGCAGGTCTGAGAGTTTCCTGGGCACACACACACGAAGGCATGTGTGCGCATGAAGGTGCAGGTCTGGGACACACAACTTTCGTTGTGGCCCTGTGTGGCACATGGTGTGTGACTTCCCTGTTTCACCATCTTTGTATTTTTAGTAATTTTACTTAATTATGCTTACGCAGCATAAAAGCTATCTATTTAAAATATATGCAGTACTTTGAGAAGCCCCCAGATAGTATCAAATCAATCTGTGGCCAAGTACTACTCCTTCCGAAATACCAGGCAAGCGCTGACCTGTTTTCTCTTCTTACAAATTTCACATGAATCTGATATTGCTATATACAGCTTTGTGTCTGACCTTCACTCAGACTGTTTGGTTAAGTCTTCTCCATCTTTGCTTACTCATCAATGCTTTCCTTTGCATGATCACCACTTTATCATGTGAGGGTTCCATATTTTCATTTTACTTCAACAGTTGATAGAGCCCCAGGTTTCACATTTATCTATAATGAAAAAAGTTACTAAAAATGCTCAGGAGATTCTTTATATGATTTGCATACATTAACAGATTTAGAGGTTCATTTTATTACCTGTAGTTTGTTTAATTTTGGCAGATTTTTAAAAAATGCTCTTTATCTCACTGTTGGGTACACTGTCCTATGAACATCAGCTGCATCCTATTGGCTGAGAGCATTTCCCAAATCTCAACATTCCTAACTGTTTTTTCTGTCTACCTATTTTTCAGTTGTTAGTTATTGGAATCTAAATCTAAAAATACAAACCTGCCTACTTCTCCTTGCTTGTCACTGTATACCATCTACTATGAAAAAATCTACTAGGTACATAAGAAATGGACTGAACTCCATCTCTTTTTAATGAGGTTCCTATACCAATTTCATCCAATATGATTGTTACAAATTTGATCTTAATATTTATTTTTCACTCATCCTATCTTTTCATTCCCCTCCGCTTTTTTCCCTTTCATTTCAAGGTTTGGTTTATCTTATACTAAGAATGTTTTGTGGCTTGAGAGTAGAGTACCTCATAGGCTCACGTATTTGAACATATGGTCCCCAGTTGGTAGGTGTCTTAGGGTTTCTATTGTTGTGAAGAGACACCATGACCACGGCAACTCTTATAAAGGAAAACATATAATTGAGGTAGCAACTTACAGTTCAGAGGTTCAGTCCATTATCATCATGGTGGGGAGCATGGTGGCATGCAGGCAGATATGGTCCTGGAGGTATAACTGGGAGTCTTACATCTTGTAGGCAACAGGAAGTCAAAGGAGACACACTGGGCAGAATCCTGAGAATAGGAAACCTCAAAGCCTGCCCCCACAATGACACACTTCCTGTAGCAAGGCTATATCCACTCCAAAAAAAAAAAAAGCCATACCTCCTAATAGTGCCATTCCCTAAGAGATTATGGGGGCCAGTTACATTGAAACTCCTACAGTCTGTCTGGGAAACTGTGACATCTTTGGGAAGTGGAGCTTTGGTGGTGGAAATCTATAACTGGGGTGTGCTTTGAGAGTCCATAGTTTATCCAGCTTCCTCAGTTTGCCTTCTATTTCCTATGCATGGTAAAGATGTGATTTCTCAACTTTCTGTTTCAGCTGCCTGCTGCCATGAATCCCCTGCCATTGTGGACCCTCCCCCTGGAACTGTAATTCAAGATAAGTGACTTCTGTAAGTCACTTTGGGTCATGGTGTTTTATCGCAGCAATATAAATACTGATAAAGTATGCATGCACCGTCAGTAGGGGGACTGGGTCTTCTGGAGCTGGAGTTAAGATGGTTATGAGCGATGTGGGTGATTGGGAACTGAAACCGGTTCCTCTGCAAGAGCATAAAGTGCTCTTAACAACCCAGCTATCTTTCCAAAGACTTCTTTTCCTTTAAACTGAGATATGGGGTGAGGGGTCATTTATCTTCCCTACTCTATCACCTACAAGTCTTGTCCACATATCTCTCTCATCTCTTTCTGATGCTCCATATACCTGTGTGTGTGATTACTTGATGTTCTCACACAGATCACCTTCTTTGCTCTTGTTAAATCAGCCCCTTTTCTACTTCACTCAGTTTTTTTTATAATTTATTCAAGCTCATGAATCTTTTCTTTTTGAACCTATTGTTTATCTAACCTGGCATTTATTTCAGCCCATGCATGTTCATCTAAAATTTTTATTTATTTTTATATCCCCCATGTCTCTACTTAATATGCTTAATTTTTATGCTCCATTTTTCTTTTAGTCTTAAATGTATGGGATAAAGTTAGAGCTCACATTTGTGGTTCTGTCTTCATATTTGCCATGTCTTTCACTTCTAGAACAGTTTTAATTGGCTATCTTCTCATCATGGATCACATACTTCTTTTTCTTTAATGATATATATTTATGTTTAATTAGACACCAATAATTAAGAATTCTACATTTTAGGATGTATTATAATTTCTGGGATTATCTCTTCTCTCCTTTTCTGCCTTAGTGTCCTTAGTATATTTGTTGACTCAAAGAAACAACTGCAGTCCAGCAGTGCTGCTCATTAGAAAAATAAAAACTGATAGAATAAAACTCAGTTATGTACTGCCAGTCTATCATACCAGGGCAGGGAATAACTTCCCGATACCGTAGAGAAGGAATCACCTTTCTAACTTTTAGGATAGAAGAGAGTCAGTGGTAATAACTTAACGTACTTAAAGTACTTAATGCAAAGTACTTCAGCTGAACTATATTGCCTTTGAATGGTCAGTTAACAATACGTGTTGGTTTTGAATGAAGAAGAGTAAAGAAGGAGAGAGAGAGAGAGAGAGAGAGAGAGAGAGAGAGAGAGAGAGAGAGGAGAATGGTAAAGGTGGTACAAATGCCAGGACATACAAGTAAAGTCATTTTCATTAATGAGAACAAATCTGCTATCTCTTCCAAACTTCATCAGCTATGATGCTCACTTGTCTTTTGAAAGTAACGTTGAAATTTTCTTTCAATATAACAGATGGTTACGTCCTATATTTAATCTATATAATACCTATATAAAAATCATAGGAATGTAAAAAAAGAATTTGGGGGAGGAGAAAGAATATGATCAAAATTTATTGTATGAAATAATCAAAGAATAAGAAATTAAATAGGAATCTATGATATAGATAAGGAAATAAGGGCTCAGGAGATGTAGACTATGAAAGCTAAACTGATCATGGTAGACATATTTTTCTTCTTTGTAGTAATTATCAAAAAATTTTGGAAGCGATGAGAATTCCTCAGGGCCCATACCTCTGGTGGACTAACAGTTCTCTTTACTTTTATAGCCACCTATAGGACTAACGACACCAGATTGAAAGAAACCTGGGATGAGCAGAGAGCTCCCTACAAGCCTATTTTCTTGAAGCAGAGGTGTTTAACTGTTCTATCAGCATTATAAATACCACATTGTCAGTTTTCCACCGTGGTATTTCAGATGCTCCTGATATAGGCTATTTCTGCTTCTCCTAGTGTGGCAGCCTCCCATCACAAACGTTTATACCTAGCAGATGGTGGCTTCTTCCCCCTCTCCTTTGTTGCCTTCCCATTCTCTGCACCCTGCACTGCATAAACATTGAGTGTAATAAACATTTCAGCTGCTCAAAAACTGTTCTGAAATTTATGGCAGAGTCAGTTCAATTCGGAAAGGCAGCACAGATGTATCTACGCAACAGAAAGGGTATTATAATAAAAATACTCATTATTAACAGGGCCGGAGTTAGTAACAGCATTTCATGGTTTTGTTTTCTGCACCAACCCCTACCTTCCTGCAAGCAGAAAATCCAGATTATTAATCATGTCTATTGTCACAAAAGACTGAGACTTGATTAAGCACCAATGACTTCTCCAAATGACAGGCACATTTTAAGGACAGTTCAGTGTTTCAGTGCAGTGATTAGCAAACAAAAAATGGGCATCTCTAGACATGGAATTGTGGAGGTTTTTTATTGGGGAAATCTCCATAGAAGAGACATTCTATGAGTTCTACCATGAAGTAAGAGTAATAGTTTACCAGACAAATATGACTCTAAAGAATATTCCAGGAAGAAAAGATGCTACATCTATCAAAGTTTAAAAAGCAGAAAAGACTAACGTGTCCATTGGGTGTGTTAATAAGATCAAAATTTACATGCAAATTTTCTAACTCTGTGACAGACTACCTTAGACATCTTCTAGGAAAAAATAGTTATTTGGACTCACAAGTTCAGATCTTTCCTTGGTCATTGTCTCCATAATTTATGGGCCAGTGAAGAGGAAAACATAACAAGAAGTGTGCTGTGGAGTAAATATGTTCTCCTGATTGGGTAGGGGATGATAGGAAAAGACAAGAAAGGACAGAGGGATGGGAAGAGAATGGTGGGATTGAGGGAGGAAAAAGAGGACACAGAATCCCATTTAAGGGCATGGCCCCAATGACCTTTTACTAGGACATCCCCTCCTAAAGTGTCTAAAACTTCCCAGTAGCATGAATATTGAAGACTAAGCTTCCAAGAAGGGGCCAGTTCAGGTCCAAACCATAACACGGGAGCTGAGCTTTTGAGGACAAGTTGTTGAAGGATCTGTCTCAAAGTTTGCAGTTTAACTATGGCTCAAACAACGATATGATGAAACTATTAAAACAAACTTAACAAAAGTGAACACTACAGGTTTTGTATGCTGTGTGCGAAACTTACCCAAACTATGACCTCACTGACAGCAAATCATTGTGACAGAACACAGGAAGTCTAGACATGAGCAGGCTCCCTTCTCCAGAGCTTCTATTCAAACAAATACACTGTATATGCCTTCTATTTACCCTCATATCTCAAACAAACAAAACAAACTTTGTACCTGCCTTTTACTATCCCATAACCCAACACACACACACACACACACACACACACGAGAAAGAGGAGGGGAGGAACAACAGAAACACAGAGAACACAATAACACACTGGTGCCTCAGGTCACAGAGCAGTTACCTGCTGTGCCTCTACTTTCCCTGGCTTTGCTCACCACAGATTAGAATCTTCTCCCAGCCAATTAACAGTGAAAGTCAAAGGAGGCTTTCAATTAAAAGAAAAAAAGGATAGAGTCCTTAACAGTAACAATGCTGAACTTCTTACTATTGAATCTAAAAACAAAACAGTCGTCATTACAAGACTGGAGTTCTGAGAGTTCCAGCGATGAAACCAGTAATATTTCTCATGTGATCATCTATGAGTGACAAGTTCATACAAATTAATTAAGAGTATGAAAACAGACCCAAATCTAATAAGAATAGCAAACTCTTCAGGTTTTTCTTAAATTAAATATTTGTCAAATATCCATTTTATCCTCCCCTTCCATCCATTTGTGTGAATTTCATTAATCAAATTAGCATGTGAAGCAGAGGAAAAACGACAGGGAGTGAGGGGCATGCAGCAAGATAACAAATCCAAGTACTCAATTCCAGACCGCAGTGCAAAATGATATTAAAATCCAAATCTCAACAGCATGAATTTAGGGAGATTTGCATGGTATCCAGAAGTCATTTGTTATTAGTTTTCCTGCACTCACAGATAAATGAAGTCAAGAACATTTCCATTCCCCAGCTGCGGATTTTCTGAGCACGGTAGAATATTAAACAATTGGGTGGAAGCAGTGCCCGCATTAGCTGCTAGTTTTGAATGTAACATGAGTGATCAGCACAGAATGATATTCTTAGGCCTCCACTGTAATCAGCATGCATTGTTAGAGTGTTATGGTATCCAAATAAAGTGGAGTCTCCTCGTTCCTAATTTTTGAGTGTGTTTTAAGAATAAATTATAATAATTTCCAAATGCATGAAGGACAGCTTTGTAAGATTACATCTTTCTTTTTAAAAATGATAAGGAATTGACTAATGAGTCCATCACAGGGCCTCCATTAAGGACGTCAGGACAAAGATCTCTTGGAGACCTCATCAAGTGGAAACAATATGCAGGATTAATTCACATCTATTCAACTTGCCCATGTTTAAACAGGAAATGAGCTTTGAGTGACAACTTTATTTAGTGAGTCAAAGACTACTGAAATTTTCTTTTTATGAAAAGGTGCAACATACACGCAAAACAGCAGATTTTTATTAGGAGCATTTGATGTGATACAGTGAAAAAGAACTCTCATTAGATGCCAGCTAATAAAGGGCATGAAATATAAATCACTTGAAAGATCAACCTGCATGAAGTCGGCTGTGTTTGCAATCATAGCCTCATCACGGTGTTTATTAATATCGATCCCATCTACTGCCGTGTCTTCTTTTATATCTGACTCATTTGAAATCATAATGGTTTCCCATAATTTGGTTTTATTTAAAACTACGGTTGATTGTTTAGACATACATCCTTAGACATTAATTTATAACTGTAATTCTTGGAGCTCAAATACTTTGTTTTAGTCAGGAAAAACAACTTAAATCATACACACAGATCTCATATATTGGGACATAAAAAAAAAACAAGGGCCACTGATATTATGTAACTCAGAACATTGAATTTAAGACTTTGAAAGGGTTAGCAAAACTAGTCCCATGTAGCTAAATTATTTAAACTCCACTGGTAATAATAATGCACTTATGTAAGTTTTATTATAAAAACAGAGGAACTAAAATTATGTACACACTCATTATGTTATATCCAATACAGACATAAGAGAAAGTAAACCTTTAGGTGAAGACAAAGGCATTGCTATTGTCCTGACAAGACAGTGTTCTTAGAACCACAGAAAGAAAACCATCTTTTACATTTACTTAGATGTCTTCCTAACACACGGGTCTTTGTGGATCAACACACATATACTACAAGTTTTCGTGTATTCAGAAGAATGCATTGACAAAGGAATAGTCCTTTAGTCACTAGTAAGTTGCTAATATGTTAATTAAAATATACTTTAAAAATGTGGCTAACAAATCCACAATAAGCTAGCTTTTATTCTTTTTTAAACGCGCCTACTCAGTGTTGGGTCCATTAGCAGTGCTCCACTTCCTCTATTATTGGTACCTATGTGTCTAACACACTAGCGCATCATTGAAAGTAAATCAGGAAATGATCCCAAGTCCAAATAACAACATGCACAGTGCAATCTCCTAGGACTGAGACTCTGCCCTGATGCGCTGTTGAACCAGGAGCAGGTTGAGATGAAACCAGTTGTCTGATAGATGGGATCTGTCCCAAAATTTGGTTGTGTGCTGCAATCATCTTCCTGATTTCTTAGCCCCAGTACTTGTAAACAGGCAGTAACTCAAATTAAAGACATGCAACGGGAGTGTTTTCTGAGGGATGTTTGTGCTCAAATGGCATCCTATCAGGAGGTCCAAGATGTTGGGTTTCCTAGCTGTGAGATTGTTTGCTGAGGTAGAGTGGTGATGGGAATCTCCCCATTATCAAACTTGTCACTTTGCTATTAGCAGGGCATCTAAAGATCAACACTTGATACCTATGAAATCTTTGCCTTGTGTTTCACCACCCAGTCCTCATGCTTGCTTGAGTCAAATATTTTATGAAAGAGTTAAACTGATTTTGAATTATGTCATCCATATTCTAAGTAAGATTCACCTTTAAAGTTCCCTCAACACCCAGACTTATTTCCTTACCCTGCATCACATTCTCCTGGCAAGATAAATGCCTAGTTCTTTACATTGAATTACTAATGTTTAAATGAAGCAGTCAGTCTAACCATACTTTCTAAGAGTGGTAAACAAAGTTCACGCTTTTTGCTTTACAGACTTGTAATGCCCTATATCCAGTGACTTCCGGTTTATTTGCAGATTGGCCAACTGATGTCCTTTTACGTTGGCTCACATGACATCTTGTCAATTGTGTATGCTTGTGTTGGTTGCATGCCTGTGAAACTGCGGATACCTGTAGATGCCTGAAGAGGCCAATGGATCCTTGGGAGCTGATTGACATTCGGGACCTTTACACCTACTGGCTTTTGTACTGGTAACATACCAGTAAAGTCAACCATTTTAAAGCTACTTAAGATCATTCCCCTTAATCTGTGTGGTTCTGTTGCCGTTTGTATTCTTTTGCCCACATTTGTCCCCACTTTAAAGGCTCCTTTGTTTTAGTCACAGCTCTGTCATGCTTGGAGCGGGGACCTTCAGTGACTGCTCAGCTCACACACCTACTAACATCCATTTGCACTGCTTCCGTCCTCTTGCCATTACACACAATTTGCCTTTAATTCAATTATGACTGTGCACCTATAGCATATTTTTTCCATTTTAATGCTATGAAACCAAAACCCAGACATCGAGCATTCCCCATTATCACATTCCTTGATCATGTGTTTGTCTGTCTGATTTCTAGGCATCTGTGTGAAAAGGAAAAGCAAACACACGAAAAGAAAATGCAAGTCAAGTCATCACATGCATTTCTGAGTGCAACTGGGTGTGAAGAGGGCCTGGGCAGGAAGCCATCACCTAACATTGAGTCTGAGCTGGCTGCACTCTGCTCCTTGCTGTCAGGCATGAGTGGGATAGCTCACAACACACAGCGCATGCACCTACAACTACACACCCCCCTGCAACTACACACACACACACACACACACACACGTACTCTGGCTGCTAAGAGAATGGAGTTTAAAGTACCAGGCCTGAGTGAGAGAGCATAATGGTCACCTTTGCATTGACAGTGTTCTGTAGAGTTATATGAGAGAAGACAGCTTTGTCAGATTTGTCCCCCATTCAACTGTGTGGAATCTACCAAGCAGTAACTAATGAGTCTCAGTACAACAGAAAATTATCAACAAAAGGAAAACCAGTACATGATTAAAAATTTACTCTCGAATTTACCCCTAATGAATTGTCTTGACCGTGGACTATTTTTATATGAGAGAAACTTGGAAGAACTTCAAAGGATCACTAAGAGGTCACAATTTAAAAAAAAAATGAGGAATGACTTGTTTTCCTGTAGGGAACATCTCAGACTGTCTCAGATGGCTGGATGCACACATTCTGATCCCGTGGACCCTGATACTCTGGGGGATGGAAGAAGAGCAATGAGCTGAGTCTTTCTCTAAATAGAACAAAGAATAGAAGGCTCCTTTGTTTTGAATTTCTGCTTAATTTTCATCAAGTTTAATTTTTCCTGGGAGATGTGTATGCTGCAAAGTTTCCACCTCCCTAACCCGTTATGACAATTTATCTCTTTTCCCTTCATCTCCAGTCACAATGGGCAGCATGCTCCTTATACTATGAACTACTTTTAAGTGACATGCGGGAGAAGAAAGACACTGCAGTTAAATGTATGAAAATAAATTTTCTTGGCTTACTGGGGGAACCAACAAATATCTATGAGTAATGTCCCTATATCACAAGCTAGCAGGGCACTTAATAAAACCCAAACAACTGTCACATACAGGTTATAAGGTCACTTCTCACACATAAGATAAACTAGAAGTCTATCCAAGGGATAGAATCAGGGAGAATGTTATGAAGTTTGTTGGAAAATAGCGAATGAGCTCTGTGTGTTATTTCATTTCCCAAGGGCGCTTTGATAAGCATACACACATATTGTCAGTGTATCCTGGGACCCCGGTGCTGGGCAATGCAGAAAACAAGCAAGTTCAAACCCATAAATACCATTTAGTAACAAATTAGATATTTGCCATGGGAGACAGGAAGACAAATAAGGAAAATAAAACAGTTATATTGTTTTTACTGCCAACAATACAGGGAATGATGGAAATGTAAAAGAAAAGAAAATGAAGATACTGTCCTTCAAGAAGGCCGTGATAAGGTTTCTATTTATAGCATTTGCCTTAAGAGAATCACAGAGTCTGGTACCCATCAGTGGTTGATAAATGAAAGCACAGCACCAAGCGTTGTAGGAATGCGAGTTTGAGGAGATTCTGGGAAAGAAATGGGAACTCGCGGACATGCTTTATTTGAGAAGCAACAACCATAATTCTAAATGAACTCCGAGACTAAAGAAACCGTTGACTTTTAATCTGGCCCTACAACACTTATTCTGTCCCAGTAGTTCAAGGGAAAAATCTTTACCTGGTGATAATCGGACTTCATTGTGAATCAAGCAGAGTTCAGTTCAATAGCTGAGTGCCTACTGGACATATGCAAGACCCTGGGTTCAATTCCCACCAGTGAATATAAATCCCACACTGAGTGGCCACTCTGGATGTTTGCCAAATATAGAGATTCAGATTTCAGCAGGAGCTTTGGACTTGTCCTTGATCTGAGATGTGGGGTGCATGGAGAATCACCGCTGCCTTCCAGTGGCAGGCTCAAAGATGTGGTCATCCCCTCTCTTCCTCAGGCCTTCATTCATAGAAGCTGTTTTATTTTCATTTTAGTCCCATCTGACTATTCCAGAACCACAGCTGAGTTCAGTCCTCTGTGAGCAAAATACTGTATCTAGAGTCAGAACCCAATTTTGATTTACTTTGGGCAAACAACAGTTTTATAAAAGGCTAAAAAGTGTTAATATATAAAAATCTACTTTCTTTGTATTAAAAATTGATCAAAGAACATACCAGATAAAAGAACAGGATGATCGACTGGTTTTCAAATTCAGATACATAACAAATCCATTTCTCATTTAAATGGAAAACTTAACCATTTGTTGAATCTGGAACTTGTAATGCGCACTATGCAAAGCAGGTGCTTGCCTTTCATTTTGGGGTGACAGAGCAAAGAATGTGGAATTGGTACCTTTGAGTGGCACATGGACACAGCCACGTGTTGTAATAAGAGCGGCGGGGCTGCATCCCCAGCACTCCGGCCGCCTGCTAGCTTATGCCTGAAATAACAACACACAAACTGTATTCATTTAAACACTGCTTGGCCCATTTCTATCTAGCCTCTTCTCAGCTAACTCTCACATATTAATTTAGCCCATTTCTAATCATCTGTGTAGCACCCCAAGGTGCGCTTACCGGGAAGATTCTAGCCTACGTCCATCTTGGATTGGAGCTTCATCGCTCACGTCTGTCCGGGAGACTGGAGCATGGCTTCTCTGCTCCCGAGAGCAGAGCTGTCGAGTCTGAGCTCACTTCCTCTTCCTCCCAGCATGCTGTTCTGTTTACTCCTCCCACCTATGTTTTAACCTATGAGGGGCAAGCAGTTTCTTTATTGCTTAACCAATGAAATCAACAGATTGATATATGACACTCCCACATCAGCCACGACCAAACTCCACTTAACGGAGATCCTGCAAGGTATTCCTCATGCTCTGGGAGCTGCCATCATATCAAACACCTAGACATTTCCCCCACAGACAATTACATTCAGTCAACACAATTCTCTACTGGCGAGACCTCTGAGTGCCCCACAGACACAAAAGATGCAGAGTCAGTTAATGTGCACAGCTTCGCTCACTGTCATAACACCTGGCTGTCTAGTGGGATGCTGCATAGCCCATCCCTGCTAAGGTACCTCTGAGCCCTCCTGCTTGAAATATTCTTAATTTTTGAGGTGTTGGGGTGGAGCATCCTTTTTCTCCTTTTTATCTCTAGTTCTCCACTTTCAACCATTCCCTCAAAAAATTCTGTTTGGTTATTTGCCACAAAGTATGTGTGTGTGTATGTGTGTGTGCATACGTGCGTGAAAGTGTGTATGTGTGTGCATGTGTGGTGTGTGTATGTGTGCGTGTGTGTGTGCGTGTGTGTGTGTGTGCTGTGTTTCAGCTGAAACAACACTGACACTTAGGCATCTGTGGCAGGACTAGCTTGTGTAATTCAGGAGTTTAAGCAGGATTTTTGGCCCTGGCGTTTAGATAGCAGATGCACGGACTGTGAGAACTAAAACCAGGTGCAGCTATTACACAGTGCTGCTCCTGGGGCAGACTGCTTCCCTCTGAGTACCGCTGTGTCAGCCAGTGATGTGGGAGTGTCATATATCAATCTGTTGATTTCATTGGTTAAGCAATAAAGAGACTGCTTGGCCCTGATAGGTTAAAACATAGGTGGGAGGAGTAAACAGAACAGAATGCTGGAAGGAAGAGGAAGTGAGGTAAGACGCCTCAGACAGACTCCATAGCTCCTCTCAGAGACACACGCGATGAAGCTCCGACCCAGGATGGACGTAGGCTAGAATCTTCCCGGTAAGCGCACCTTGGGGTGCTTACACATCTTATTAGAAATGGGCTAGTCCAGGTGCGAGAGTTAGCCGAGAAGAGGCTAGATAGAAATGGGCCAAGCAGTGCTTAAAAGAATACAGTGTCCGTGTAATTATTTCGGGTACAAAGCTAGCCATGCGGGTGGTCGGGTGCCGGGGACGCAGCCCCGCCGCTCCTTATTACAACAAGCCAGGGCTGCTCATAATGCTGTGGTTTGTCTTTCCTCCTGTCAGGGGAGGGCAAGGGTAGCAACCACCTCTTAATAGATAAATAGGAGAAAAAAATGAAAATTTTTAATGTGCACAATAAGGCCCAGGGAGGTGGCCCAGCAAGGAAAGCACCTGTCTTGCAAACATGAGGACCTACGTTTGGAACTCCAGAAATACCAGGTGCATGTGGCAGCCTGTCTGTAATCTCAGCCCATTTACACATGAATCCCTGGAGCAATCTGGCTAGCCAGACTCATCAGCATGGTGAGATCTGGCTTCACCAAGAGAGACTGCTTCCACATAGAGAGTAAAGACAAGTGGATGAAGATACCAGATGTCAGTGTCAGGTGTCCGCATGCATACCCGTGTGCACCCACACACACAGACACACAATACACATGCATACAGGTACAAATTTACATACATAAGCAACACTAATTATAAACAAAAAAATTTTAAAAACACTTTTACATGATGAATGATATTGCAACTAAAAAGCAATTTAGAAAAAGTGACTTCCTGAATGCCAATTAAAAATACTTTAACATTTTCTATTGCTCCAATAGGAGCCAAGATCAATAAAACAAATGACAAAATATTCTGTCAAAGATCGGGGAAAGGGGAAAACCTTTTCTTTGCTGGTGGGAGTACAAACTGGCATACTTTTTACAGAAATGGATATAAAAGTTACTCAGAATACTGAAAATCTATCTACCACAAGATCCAGCTATATTACTCTTGGGTGTATACCCAAAAAACTCTAGATTTGCACATCCATGTTCACTACTGTCAGAAATTCTAAATAATTCAGATGTCCATCAATCAAAGAATGGATAACAAAAATGTGGTGCATTCACACAATGGAATGTTTTTCAGCTGTTTAAAAATTATGAAACTTTCAGATAAGTGGATAGAGCTAGAAACAATCATCTAGAGTGAGATAATCCACACCCCCAAAGACAAGAATTGCATGTTTTCCATTACAGAAGGAAGTTAGCCTTTAAGCCTTAGATAAATGTTTCAATCTAAATAGTCACAGAGGTTGGGTAACTGTTATGGGGCCAGGGGGAGGAAGGGATCCTCCATGGAAGGGCAAATAGAATAGAGTGTTATAAAAAGGGGGGGAAGAATTGAAGGATTAAGTGGGGACAGGGGTGGGATATCAGAGTAAAGGAGATAACATTGGGAGGGACAACTAACATGAAAAGCCTTTTGAAAAGCCATATGGAAAGTGACTACTGGAGAGGCTTTCTAAAATATATATATGGATATGAAAGAAAGATAGAGTCTTCATATAATGAGGGAGACAGTGCTCCAATTAGGGATCTTACAACAGCATGTAAACTCTCCAGTGCCCATCGTGTTACATCTTGTTGAGTCCCAGGCCAAAGAGGTCTCATGGAAGTTCCCAAAACATCACAGGCCATTGTCAAGGCTGATGGTTGCTCTCTACAACATGATAATAAAACCCTACTGCTGAAGACACAACTTACTTATGCTACTGAAAACGGAAGAATGAAGCTGGTGCCCCAAAATAAGTTTCACCCCTACTGACTAGCATTCATGGTGTTGAAGGGTACCCTGCCCACTCATAATATCACCCAGCTGCCCACTCTGAAACCTACAACAGTGACCAGCCTGCATGATGTAATGGTACAATAGTGGCACAGATGCTATGGGAGTAACCAACCACTGTTTCCCACTGGATGTAAGGCCACTCCATGAGATGGAACACAAACCTGACACTGATAATGTGGCCAAAACCCTGAGACTTGCTAAGTCATGGTCCTAAGGGAGAGACTACTACTACTATTTTGCTAATGGAACACAGCAATAAAATGACTCCCAATGACATACTGCTATATGAGTAGATCAGTGTGCTGTGGGACAATGGTCTTGTACTCTGCAAAGTTTTGTCACTTGTACTGGTTTAATAAAATGCTAATTGGCCAGTAGCCAGGCAGGAAGTATAGGTGGAGCAACCGGAACAGGAGAATTCTAGGAAGAAGAAAGGCTCAGTCTGCAGTCATCACTCACAGTAGACACAAGATGAGAATGCCTCACTGATAAAAGGTACCAAGCCATGTGGCTAACACAGACAGGAATTATGGGTTAACATAAGATATAAGAGTTAATAAGAAGCCTGTGCTAATAGATCAACCAGTTTATAATTAATGTAGACTGCTGTGTGTCTTTTTGAACTGAGTTACAAAGGATAGTCCTACCACAGATGCCTAAATGTCAGTACTGTTCCAGCTGAAAACAGCACGCGCGTGCACGCACACACACACACACACACACACACACAACACACTGTTGCAAATAACCAAATAAAATTCCTTGGGGAAATGGGTGGGAGTGGAGAACTCCATCAACATCAGTGTCTTGCTCAAGCCTCATCAGAGTGCTTCTTGTAATCAATGACAATTGGCAAAGACATTCATGCTTGGACAACATTCAGAGAGTCTGAAATTTTGGATTCAGCTCTAAATGGGGTATCTTTATCACCCTTCCTTCCAAGGCTCAGGGGCATATGTGGAAAAGAATGAGAAGAAGATTCTAAGAGCCAGACCTGATGGGTGACTCGAAGCAATCAGGCACAATAGTACTGATACACATGTGAACTCACAGTAGGCTGTGAATATGCTCAAGACCTGCACAAAGAAAGCAGATGTGATCCCAGCACTGAGAAGGGGAGGTGCAAACAAAGTCCTATTCCTAACCACGAAGCTAGTCACAACTGATATCCGCTGACAAGGAAAAATGATCAGTTTTCCCAGATGGAGTGTCACTGGTATATTAACGACACTTTAGGGAAGGCTCCATGCCCAGAAGCAGTTGGCTAATATGGAACAAGCACGCTCGTGTGTGTGTGTGTGTATGTGTGTGTGTGTGTGTGCATGTGTATGTGTACGTGTTTTGTTTGACTTTGCTTTGGGGAGATGTTTTTGTCCTAATGTTTTGTTTGTTTGCTTTGCTTTTCATTTCTTTATTTTGGGAGGCTGGTTTGAATGAGAATGGCCCTACAGGCACACTATTCGAATACTTGGTCTCCAGTTAGAACTGTTTGAGAAGAATTAGGAGATGTGATTTGTTGAAGGAGCAGTGTCAGTGGGGGTCGACTTTGAGGTTTCAAAATGACATGCTGTTCCCAATCAGCTCTCTCTCACCTTCGGCTTGCAGATAAAGATGTAAGCTCTCAGTTACTGCTTTAGCACCAGGCCTGCCTGCAGTAAAACTCCTACCTTGATGACCGTGGACTCTAACCCTCTGGAATCATGAGCCTTAAATTAAAGGTTTTCTTTCATAAGTTACTTTGATCATGGTGTTTTCTCATGGCAATATAAAGTAACTTAAGACACATCTTTTCTCCTTTTTTTTTATTTTCGATGAGGGAAGAGAAAGAGAGAACACTAAGTTAGGAGGGGAAGGAAGTGGGGGAAGATCTGGAAGGAGTTGAGAAGGGGAAAGAATAAGATTAAATTATATTGCATTAAAATAATTTTAATTTAAAATATTAATATCTTCCTAAATATGCTCTCTATAGAAAGTAAATAACAAAATAATTTGTAAAGTAAAAGACAAAAAATTAAACTATAGATAGCAAATATTACATAATATACAATAGCATAATAGAAAAATGTAAATACTGTAAAATGTTTCTTCTGGTTGTAAAGGACATAAAAGACAGAATAAAAGTGTAAATAGCTGCCAGGCAGTTGTAGCATACACCTTTATCCCAGCACTCAGGAGGCAAGAGGCAGGTAGATCTCTGAGTTCAGCTGGAGTTCCAGGACATCCCAGAGCTACATAGACAAACCCTGTCTTTGGGGAAAAAAATATAGTTGTAATGGAGAATATTCTAACATTCTAATACTATTCTTCATAATATTTTGAAGAATGAAGCTATTGCAACAGGAGTTAGTAAGTTAGTAAAACAAAAACTTGCTTTCAAATTATTTCTAAATACCTTAAACACTTGAGCCTTAACACACAACATGGAAGTGCAGATTGCTCAGTAGTCTTTCTTTACATAGCCAACACCTCGGTTCTGAACATTAGCTCATTTGTATGAGTTCCACATGCTCTCTCTTGCAGAAACCATGCCTATCATGCATGCACAATGATATTTAGGATTGTTTTTCAATGTGAGATTAAAATGTGATTAATACGGCAGTTACTTAGCCTATCCTCAATTCAACAGCATATTTCCCAAAGAAATTTAGTATTTATTCCACTTTTTATTGCCACCAATTTAGTTTTGTAGAAACATCTCTATTTTCACACTTATATTTCACTGTTTTAGGTAAGATGAAACTGGATTTCACAATAATAAATATTACTAATTGATTTCAAGCAGCATGAACAAGGCCTAGGGCTGTAGCCAGGGTAGAACTTTGCTTAGCTCACCCTCTTGGACAGGGTAGAGTAAACACTTCCTGCACGAGAGCACAGATTTTCTGCAGGAACCACGCTTTGGATCGTAACTATGAAATCTTTCTGAAGTCATAAAGTTTCTCTCCTGTGTGTGTTTTAGTGTCTTTAAGCTCAGGTCTGTCAGCCATATTCAATTCCTTTTAACATACTTCAAAGTACAGAGTAGATTTAGACTTGTGGAAATACCTCTACATCTGCCAAGATGTCTCATGGGATTACAGGTCCCATACAAACATGTAAAGTTAGTCCCTGGTAGGCACAAGTGGATTCTCATGTGTCATAGATGTATGTAGATATGATATATTCAAAATTCAAAATGGCACATCAAGACACAAACATATCCATGATGGCATTTTAGCTTTCTTAGAATCCAGTCTCTTCAAACATAACATACATACACACACATACACACACACACACACACACACACACACACACAGAGGGTTTTTTCCCAGCCCTTTTGCAAATAGGTAGAAATCATTCACTAGGTTCTCACTAATAGGATGCATGCCCAGGAAATATGTGCCACTTTCCCATCTAACACCAATAGCATTGAGCATGAGCACCTCTGTTTTCCATGAAGGTCTGAGCCCACAGCAGCCTGTGATCTAGGATATAGAGCAGGTTAAAATGAATAGACTTAATGGAGCTATATCAGAAAATATCAAGTTCCATTTTGGGTTATGAAGAAGGAGCCAACCAGAATGCGAGTCACTTACTAGACAGAGTCTCCTTGACGTGCATCTTAGATGTTTCTTTTTAAAATCAAGTACTGGTTGAAGTGCAACCTCCATGCTCCTGCCAATAAGACAAGACAGTATACGAGGAGCTCACAAAGACAGTGCATTGCTGAGCACAGATGGTCATAGTGTGGTGTGGAAGGGCCTTCTGTCTATGTGTTGCTTTTATTGGTTAATGAATAAAGCTGTTTCGGCCAGTGGCTTAGCAAAATAGAGCAAGGCGGAAATTCCAAGCAGATAGAGGAGGAAAGAAGGCAAAGTCAGGGAGATACCATACAGCCACCAAAAGAAAAAGATGTCCTCCCCAAAATCTTACCAGTAAACCATGAGCCTCATGGTAAAATGTAAAATAATAGAAATGGGTTAATTTAAGATGTAAGGAATAGCTAGAACTATGCGTAAGCTATTGGCCAAACAATATTGCAATTAATATAGTTTCTGTGTGATTATTTCGGGTCTGGGCAGCCAGGAAATAAACAAACAGTCCCCACCTACAATAGTGGCCCCCAAATACTTCATGCTTAAGACGTTATGGAAGGAGCTTGGCTGGCAGAGCCACTACTATGTACAGAGCATCACCAGAAGGGGCTGTGAGAGCTTAGGCACAGCCAACCTCCAGCAACTTCAAAGGAGCACCGCTTTAACCTTCTCCCCCACCCTGTTTTTAGACAGAGTTGCACATTGACAAAACCCGCATGAAACGGCAAAAGAAAAGTCAGAAAGCATGCCCCCCCCAGTCGGCCCCCTCCTGAAGGACAGGGAGATAAAGAGCAGAGCTAACATGCAAACGGAAGGTATCCAACATAAATGACAACAAGTGCACTCGGTTTAAGTCTATGCTCCACTGTGTGATAATGAACCTGAGACAAGTGGCCAGCAACCATGAAACCGAGAGGTCCAAAAGAGTCACCATCATGGAGCCTATTGCTGGTCACATCCAATCCCAGGCCTGCTCCTGAATTATTCCTACTTTCTGGAATGATGTATGAGGGAACACACAGACACACTTTAAATAGTAAATGAATGTAAATGCTCTAAACAACAATAGCACTTAGGGAAGTATTCTGTAAAGTAAATTCAGAGACATAGCACTGTTCCCTCACCAGAATGACTGCAGTTTTTAAAAGACTGATAATCGTAAGTGTTAGCAAGAAGGCAGGATAACATGAACTTGTTCACTCCAGTACAGTCACCTTGGAAAACTCACTATTTATAGTCTAACAACATCTGCCCGCACTCACATGACTATACTAAAATGCATACTTAAAAAAATGAGTATACCCAGCACAGAACACATATTACAGATATTACAGAATATTCTTAGTGGTTCACAGTTTACCTTCCAAGCCAACTAAATATATAGTAATAAGAGATTGAACTGAGTTCACATAATAGAAAGCTGGAAAAAAAAGACTAAAAAAGGATGCTATAGATTATATAACAAGGTAGGCAACTGTCATGGATACTATAGCAATAAAGAAAGGGCAAAAACATATATCATACAGGATTCGTTTATATGAAGCCAAAGATCACACAAAATTAAGCTAATCAAAACTGATGGGCATCACTATTCTACCTATAGTGTTTACCTCTGGGGTAAAGGCACTGACTGGAGAAAAGCTAGGGCCCCTCTGGGAATGCAGAGGAGGCTCTCGGCCTTCATCAAGGTGACAATATGGTGTATACCAGTGGTTCTCAGCCTTCCTAACATGGTGACCCTTTCATACAATTTCTCACACCACAAAGTTATTTTATTTGCTACTTCATAACTGTAATGTTGCTACTTTTATGAATCATAGTGGAAATATCTGGTATGTAGACTATCAGATACACTACCCCGTGAAAGGGTCATTCCGTTCCCCCACAGGGTTGAGACCCTGCGTTCAAGAATCGCCGCTGTGCAAGCACCTGAGCTGCACACTGAGCACAGCACTCTTTCTGCCTATCGTGTGTGCATATTGTGTCTCAACCGGAGAGCGTTAAGAGTGGTCAGACCCCCACTCCTCAAATCTCCTGAATCAGGAGAGCCTCGTACAGACTTAGCAAAATGGAAATGAGCACAGTCTATGGTGCGAGCGACATGACAGGCCACCACAGATTCCAGGAGCAATTGAACTGACTCAATGCTCTCTCGTAATGAGATTCCTCAAGTTTGGATTTAGCTGAGAGCACAGAGAGTCTCCGGAGGAGCTATTAAGAATGGTTGAACAAGCTGTTATATTCCTTCTTGAGCATATTTTTTAATGAAAAGGCTATTTGAATACCTAACTGTAAATGAAATGGATATTTAAATATACCAGTTAGGTAAGTCAATGGCGATTCATTAATGTCTAATAAACTAAATCAAGGATTTACAATGGGAAAGGATAAGAAAAAAAAAGTGGAAAGAGCTTTTGGTTCACTTACAGCCAATTCAATAGTTTTCATGCAGAAACCCAAGGGAATTTTTTTTATTGAATTCAATCCTTGAATTGTTTCTAGCTAATGGGCCCATTCCTATTTACAGCATCATTTCTATTAAAGGGCAAGCCTGAAAGTAAAGGAATGCGCTACCTCCATTGTCCTTGAATGATCAACACTTCCTTGACTGTTTTTATTGCTCTCTAACAAAAGCGGGATTATTATCAGCTGAGCTGGAACCTTCTAGGAACTAAGATTTACATAAATATATGGACACAATAACTATAAAAATGTAACCAGACCAGATAGGAAGCCAGCTATGACCTAAGAAGTGGGATTTTTCTGGAATCAGAGGCTACTTCATGCTGAAAGACAGTTAAGAATGACACTCAGGGCCAGGTGGTGGTGGCGCACGCCTTTAATCCCAGCACTTAGGAGACAGAGACAGGCAGATCTCTGTGAGCTCGAGGCCAGGCTGGTCTACAGAGTGAGTCCTAGTATAGGCTCCAAAGTTACACAGAGAAACTCTAAAGAGAGAGAGGAGAGAGAGAGACAGAGAGAGAGAGAGAGAGAGAGAGAGAGAGAGAGAGAGACTTTGAGCCTTCCCAGTCTAATCAATGACGGAATCAGGACCAGAATCTGCACCCTCTGTTCCTAGACCATTCTGTACTCAAACTGACTGAGTGATCCTTTTCTTCTTTCCCCATTTTTAGCTAATAAAACTAGAAAGCAGGGCTGAGTATATTCCTATCTTAACAAATGAATTTACAACACAAAATTTCTCAAGGAAACAAAAGGTCCCTTAGGGTGCACTCGTCAGGAGGCATGCAGTGGAGAATAAGTCATGCCCCAAGTCTAACACAGGCTCTTTACTCTTCAATCAATGAGCAAGTGACAGAAATGTCAAGAAGAGGGAGTGAGTTCATGTGGATATTCCATTGTTCCAGGTCACTATCTGTCCTTACCCTTACCTCTACCCACCCTTACCCTATCCCTGTATTCATAGCTACTCCAGTGTTGGTGTGGAAACCAGGCTCTGCTATTCTCCCAATCAGCTACACTTTAATCCATGACCCATATGTTTACAGGTATCAAGCTAATTTAGACCTATCGATGAAAGATACCCAGGCAGAAACTGTTTTCGTGGGAAATGAGGAGAGAATAGAGCAGGAACTCACTAAACTCGCCCACGAAGAATCTCTAATACAATCCAGCAACTGAAAAGCAAGAGGCCAGCTCCCTATTGTCCCCAGTCTGTGATATACACAAACATGGCATATAAGTAAACCTGGAGATTTGACATTAACTAAAAACATGGGAGAGACAATATTGCTCACTGTTTGTATCTGTTCTTCAGAATTTCTGGGAGCCACGGTAAGCATCATGGGGCCAGTTGTGTGTCTGAGGTATTGAAGACAGACTGCATGCCAGCTCTCTGATACTTGGATAAAAAGAAGGTTCTGCCTATTGTGCTAAAGGCAGTTAAATCCTGCGAGGTGCTCAGAAATGAATCTGTCTAGCACCCAAAGAAAAGCCACGTTTATAGCAGCTGATTTATTTGGTTGATACACAGCATTGCTATGGTTTATAATTTTTAAGGCATGTGGACTGGGACAGAGTAGATATTACAGAAGGAGTGAGCTGATGATTTACAAGACTTCATATCAGGCCTGTTGACCTTCTCAATAAGAAAGGTTGGTGGTCGTAACAGCACTGAAAACCACAGCCCTTGGGAATCAATTTAATGTAGAATAAACTCTTTAACAAGCAGTGAGATAGCCATATCAGCTGCGCCATCTGCAGATTACACTGCTCTGTAAAAAGCACGTTTTAAAATAAAACATTCATAGACTTTATTTTTGAAAACATATGTTCCCATCAGAAACAATCCAGCACCTTTTCTGATACAAGCATCTCTACTTTGTAAAAAAAAAAAAAAAAACACGTTTCACAACATACAGAAGCAGGAGGGGAAAGGCCATCCCTTACCCAGTAGAAAGAGTGCTGGGACAATGTTCTTAATGTCCTACAAATAAATCACTTGCCACAAAACAATGATATACCCGTGTGCCCTTTGTTCAGCTGAAAATACATTCGTCTGGTCCCCAAGGCAAATCATGTTAGTTTATGGACAAGCCAATACAATCAATAGATGGATGGAACCATCGGTGACACTTCACGCTCATGTCCTCCCAGAAGCTGATCTTTGGGGGATTTGTCTTCCCGATGATCAGAGTCAGATATCGGAGGAAATGCCAAAAGTAGTTCATCTTAGCATATCTCTTACAGCATCAAGGCAAACATCTGAAAATGCCCATTCTTGTTGGCAAGAATATTCTGGAAGTGTGTTTGTCTCTCCACCACTAGAATGGGTTTTTCAGGTGAACTGTAACTTGACTTGGCTGTAACTTGGCTCTGTTTTTTTGTTCATGCTAAGTCTCTCCAGAAAAGCTCAAGCTTAAAGGAAGGTTTTTGTTTGTTTCTGAATCCGGATCCTCCCGAGACATTGAGTCAAGTTGAATCTATATACAGTGGCTGAATGAACAATTGGGTGCACACTCAAAGCACAGAGAGGAGAGTAGGGCCAGCCTCTCACCAGCAGCTCACTTGGCTGTTCTTTCTACTGTGGCAGCTGATTTGCTGGACACTGTTTTGAAATTTTTCTTTTACTTAAAGAGCCTGCGCGTGTAATTATTCTGGGCTTTGAGTTATTATTCCACACCATCTCTTTGTGACTGTTCCCCCATTACATAATAATTATTCCTTAGGGATCTGTGCCTTCTCTAGGCCGACCATACTCTCTGGCATATAATAATCCCTCAATGGCTACATTATACTTGGATTAGTATACACATAAATAGTCTACAGGAGTCAGAACCAATGGGACTTGCCAGAAATTTTCGAAACTCCTCCGAAAGTTCTCTCAAAGACAAAATTTAACCACCACTTGTGATGGAATAGATACTCTGAGCTGCTCTGGGGAGTCCTGTGACAAATAAAGAAAACTTAAGATGAAGTTTTTGCCCTCAGAAAGTCCCTAAAAAGAAAGAATGACACCACGCAGCTTAAATCTAACAAGCTAACACAGAGACGAAAACGGTGAACTGATGAGTGATTGGCATGTAAGCAAGGCAGGTGAGAATCGCTGAGGAGACAAAGGCAGTTCATCAAGGTGAAGTTGTCTGAGGAGAAAAGAGTCAGATAAGGAGGAGGATTTGATGCAGACCATAGCGGGGAGGGTTTTCTGTGCCTTACCAAGAGAAGGGGGAATCCCAGAAGAAGACACTCGCTTAAAGACATATGACCTGACTTTCCGGCTCCCCTCCCTTTATGCGCTCTTCCCGTCAGCACTGAAATGGAAATGGTGGCAGAATGAGTATTCTAACGTCGTCCGTTTGGAGAGGAGGGACACACTTCATGATCTTCTTCCGCACGGGATGGCAGGTCTCATAGTGCACCACCTGGCACTGGAGATCAACTCCAGGCAGCTGTGATTGCCAGAGATTGCCAGGGTAGCTGTCTGAGGCCCAGCTCCAAAGCAACCAAGTGGTCTTTTAAGATTTGATTTTTCTGGCATTAATTCAGGTTGCAATTAAGCTTCAGAAAAGGACATGCTGTGAAATAAGCTTCTAAAAGACAAAATATTTTCTTAAAATTGTGTTTGCCAGACCTGGTGACATGGCCTGTGATCCTGGGTTGAGGCAAGAGGGGTTACAAATTCAAGGCCTGCCTGGGCTACCAAATGAGACTACCAAGACTTGCTCTCAAAGTAAAAAACTGAAATAAAGATAAATGGAAAGCTGAGGTATAGCGCTCAGTGATGGAGCATGTGTCTAGCATGGACAAGGTCATGGGTTCAATTCCAGTGCCATAAATGCACATTAAAGTGTTTTAGCTTGAAAACACAGTCTTGAAAATATATCCATAACACCTATGTCCTTCAATAAAAATTCAAAGGGAATTGTTTTGAGTGTGTACAAAACTTTTCTCTTAGAGATTCTCTCTCTTTCTCTCTCTCTCTCTCTCTTTGTGTGTGTGTGTGAGAGAGAGAGAGAGAGAGAGAGAGAGAGAGAAAATTAAGATTCTCAAATTTCCTAGAATAATAATTCAAAGATATTACACAAATAGTTATGAATTCATAGTAAAGTAATAATTTTTATAGGATGAGAAAGAGGAAAAGGGCATTGACTTCTTTCAGGCTGGTTATATAAAAAGTACTTTAAGTTTTGTTCATGTGCACTAGTTGGCATTTATGCCAATGCTTAAACATTCTGAACTCAGATACTATCCAAGAGGGCCCTTCTGCCACAGGAACCAGGTCAAAGTTTCTGGTTCCGTTTACTGTGTCTTACCTCTGCGGCACCCTGACTGGTGATCTCCCCTAATTACCTAAGCGTGGGATGCCCTGACCTCCGGGCACCCCTGATCTGATTACCTAAGCCTGGGTTTGAGACTAAATCACCTTCACAGGATGAGCGTCAGTTGTCTACTTTGACAGAGTATCAGTGACAAAGGATGAGAGCATTTCCAGAAGGATCCCAATGGCATAAATTGTGTTCCTTAAGATCTCCAAAGAAACCAAACCTGATAATCAAATGAAAAATATGAAATAAAAGGAAGAGGAAAGAAAGTATCATATAAGAGGGAGAAGGAGAAGGAGGCTCTTTCATCTTGGAATGGGATATACCAGAGGCTCAAGAGAAGTTCTATTCTGTAGGTGCTATTTTTAGTTCAATAAGGAGTTCGCTGTGGCTGGGCCAGGCATCCATGGGATGTTGTCTCCTTAATTCAAATCATAATGTACAGTTTGCTCAGAGTCAAGTGCTCAGCATCCATGAGCACCTGCATCGCCCAATGTCCCGGTGTGTAACTAGAAGCCACCATTTCTTGTACCAGGAACTCATGACCATTGGGGTGTCTAAAGATTCCAGGATGCTTGAGATATGGTTGCTGCAATCTTCACATGAAGTAATTGATGGATAATACCAATGGTTGAAATGCATATGGACAGATCCACTTCCAGCCTACAAACCACAATCCCAGAGAATTTAGACAACAATGAGGACACTAAAAGAGACTTACATAGATCTAGTCTACAAGAAAAGTAGAAAAAGACAAGATCTCATGAGTAAATTGGGAACATGGGGACCTTGGGGGAGGGTTGAAGGAGGAGAAGCAGAGAGGGTAGTAGAGAAAAATTTAGAGCTCAATAAAAATCAATAATAAAAAAATGTATCAATCTGTAAAAGCACAAATGTGTATAACTAAAGCTTGCAGGTGAGAAACATCCTTTCTCCTACAAGGGCTGAGTGTAACTGTGCTTCCCTGGGAATGTTGGGAGATGCTACTGAAGGTGCTGTCCCCCGCTGGTGGAGCCATGTCGGGGAGATACTGGAAATGTGGCCTAGATAGAAAATACCTATCAGCCAGGCAGTGGTGGCACACACCTTAAATCCCAGCACTTGGGTGGCAGAGGCAGGTGGATCTCTGTAAGTTTGAGACCAGCCTGGTCTGCAGAGTGAGTTCCAGGACAGCCAGGACTGTTTCACAGAGAAACCCTTTCTCAAAGAAAAAAAAGGAAAAAGGAAGAAAGGAAGGAAGAAGGGAGGGAGGGAGGAAGGGAGGGAAGAAGAAAGGAAGAAAGCAAGGAAGGAAGGAAAGAAAGAAAGAAAGAAAGAAAGAAAGAAAGAAAGAAAGAAAGAAAGAAAGAAAGAAAGAAAGAGAGAATACCTATCACAAAGAGGTGTGGTTCTGAAGGACATCTTGTCCCTAGTTCTGCTCGCCTGTCATACTCTGTCACCATGAGTTACGAAACCGTTTGCCCACACCTTTCCCCTGCTCTGATTTTTCGCCTCATCTCAGTCACACAGCTATGGTGCCCATTGACCATTAACCATAGACCAAAACCTCTGAGATCATAAGCTAGAGTTATTTTTTTCTCCTTTTAAAACTGTTTCTCTGATCTGAATTGTTCAAACGAACATGGGGACTCTGAACTCAGTTGTCTGAATCACTCCCTCATCATATCATTAACTTGAAGCATTCCGTTGGACCCAGTCTTTTCCATTAAGACAACAAGTATATGCTTTACTCGGCATGAAGTTAAACTCTGAGAACGGCTTTCCCTGTCTGCGTCGTAGGTCCATTCCCTAAGTCCCGAGAATCAAGGTGATGCGGATGACGTTAGTATGTGCAGCAGCAGAATGTGAATTCTACAGCATCCTAGTTAGGCACGGGGGCAGGCAGAGTGTGGAGCTCCACACACAGTGACAAGCCTGCCTCACATGGATGGTCTCCGATGAGCCCATTAGTGCGGAGGATGTCGGCATTCCTCTGAGCAGTCCGTGGAACCAAGGCCAGTGCCTGGCTGAAACTCACAACCGACAATCATACTGTAAACGTCTTCTGGAATCAATTGCTGCTCTAAATCCAGGCAAAATACAAGACTCATGGACGTGTCCCATCTGAGACTCATAACCCAGTGCCATTTTAACAAGCCGTCAACATTGCACCTTTGTCCCTGAATGCTAATCACCACAAGTTTCAGCTTATATCAGTTACACCCAGCAGAGGTTTGCTGGAAGTTGGCAAACGGAGCACGAAGCCCCATGGCTCAAAGCACTCATCCAATAACAGGCAGAAGCTCGAAGCATATGCCTATCAGCAGGGAGCAAAGCCACATAACCACATAGCAGACAGACATCGGGGAATACTGTGGAAGCGATCTGGGTTAGCATGGTCCACTCTATCCTAACAGCAGTAATTTTTCTGCGGCAGCCTTTGGACAGCAGAACTGCTGTATCCCTCTCTCTGTCATATTCCTAAAGATCCACATGCTAAAACTAAAGTTATAATATGTGTTCCTGGAGAGAATTTTTAAAAATTATCCATACGATGCAGCTTTTAGGAGCAATACAAGAGGACAACCAAGTTGGTATAAACATGGCTTAAGTGAAGGGGTAAAAACCTGGCTTTATTTGAGATAGATAGATGATAGACAGATGATAGATAGATAGATAGATAGATAGATAGATAGATAGATAGATAAAGATTGATTGATCCAAAGTGAATAGAGCCAAGAAGAAGCCAGAAAGACAAAGTTCCTTAGGATTAAACTTGCAAACTTCCTACTATGATAGAGAACTCAGTGTCAGTGCATGAGGGCCTGCAAGATGACTGAGTGAGTAATGATGCCTGCCACCAACCTGACAACATAGCTCAGTCCCTGCGACTCACGTGGTGGAAGAAGGAAGCCAGCTCCTGCAAGTTTCCCTCTGGCCTACACACACACACACACACATGCATACACACATACACACATACACACACATGCATACACATGCACACATACACACTCATACATACACATGCACACACACATACCACAGACATGCACGCACACACACATATGCATACACACATGCATACACACATGCATACACACATGCATATACACATGCACACATACACACATGCATACACATGCACACATGCACATTCATGCATACATATGCACACATACACACTCATGCATACACATGCACACACACATACCACAGACACACACACGCACACACACATATGCATACACACATGCATATACACATGCACACATACATACATGCATACACATGCACGCATACACATTCATGCATACACATGCACACACATACCACAGACACACACACACACATATGCATACACACATGCATATACACATGCACACATACATACATGCATACACATGCACGCATACACATTCATGCATACATATGCACACATACACACTCATGCATACACATGCACACACACATACCACAGACACACACACGCACACACATAAACCACACACACACAGATAGAGAGTAATGAAATTTTTAAAAAGAATGTGTGGGTTTTTCTTACTCATTTGCCCAGACGTGGAGCAGGAGACAGGCTTGAGTATGCTCAGTGGGAAAGCCAAACTGTATTAAACCTAGTTTAAGAATCTTGACTCTAAATGAACTGCTTGTGAAAATCTTTCCTTGGGTCATTGAGTGATAGTTTTCACTCCTTGTCTTAAAACGGGACTATCTAAGAGATCTATTTGATTTCCTGAATCACCAGAATTTTTCCTCATGGCAGGGGGACGGATTTAAACTCTGGATGTACAAATAATAAATGGTTAGAGAAATACCTTCAGGCTGCGGCTGAGTACAAGGCATGAATTTAAAATTTTTTTAAAAATTGATTTATTCTGTTTTTATGCTACATGTAGAAACTACTTTGCAGTATTCCTTTTTATTTTAAGAGAAAAAAATTAAAAATCATTGTGTGTGAGAGAGAAGAGATGGGAGGGAGAGAGAAAGAAAGTGTGGGAGAGAGGGAGATAAACAGGGGCAACAGATGGGGGAAGGAGAGGAGAGAGACGGGGGGGGGGAGGAGAGAGGCAGAGAGAGAGAGAGAGAGAGAGAAAGGAGGGGAGGAGGAGAACAGAGAGAGTGACCCTAGAACCATAAACGTAAGAGAACCTTGAGATAAATAAAGACTTTTGCCATCATTAGAACATTTACCTATCTCGGGTGGGGAAAGAAGAAGTAAGGCCCACATCAGATGTGTCCACACAGAATCTAGCCATCAGGGACCAACACTGATGCCTGTGCTTTCCAGCCTAATTGCTTTTTATTTTGTTTCTTCCCAAACAAGTTAAAAAGATTTCTTCACAATCAATGAACTCAACTACCTGGTCAATTCAACTTAGTTATTAAGAAGGAAAAAACATTGAACTGACTACATTAGATCCAGTTGTGTCACAGGGGGTTATTTCACTCAGAAAGGGGAGGATGCACATTTTCTTTGAGTGGAAATCTGGGTGGGAAAAGAAATTGAAGCGTTGGTTAATAAACAATGCTTCTTAAACCCGCTAATCCTCTCAGATCTCTCACCGGCTGAAAGCTCTGGGCTCCATCAAAAGGGAAAAAGCATTAGCCCTAGAAGCTGTGGTAAAATTTTGTCAAAGTCACTTTCAAAAGAACCAGTTCCACCTGAAATTAAAAGCAGTGGCAGTCACCAGCTGTGGGTTTTCAGCAGGAACTCTGCTGTGGCATCGCAAAAGGTGACTTGCATCCAGACACTGGTGTTGAGCCTGTCAAACAATAATAGACCCCACCAGCAGTGGGATCTGAAAGATGGTCACAGAAGTCTTCCCCAAAGTAATTCCTGAATTGGTCTTCTCAATCCGATCACAGAAAGAAGGACACCAGCTCAGCCGAGCCCCCTCTTGGGAAACATTTCTTAGACTTTGTATTTTTCTAAATTTGTCCTTATGCCTAAGTTTAGAAAACCTTTTTCTGACCAGTAACAAATAACACAAGTAAATACATACTTTATATTTGTCTCTCTGAATCTGTAGTTTCCTCACTTGGGATGATTTTCTTTTAGTTCAATTTACCTAAAAATTTTAAAAATTCATTTTTCTTAATGGCTGAGTAATATTCCATTGTGTAAATATACCACATTTTCTTTATATATTCCTCTGTTGAAGGACATGTAGATTGTTTCCAATTTCTAGCTACTCTGAATAGAGCTGCAATGGACATGAATAATCAATTGTATCTATAGAAGGATGAAGCATTCTTTGGGTATATGCCCAGGAGTGGTAGAGTTGGATATTGATTCCCATCTTCCTGGGGAATTGCAACACTGATTTTTATAGTGGCTGTGGAAGTTTGTTTTCCCACCGGCAATGGATGTGTGTTCCCCTTACTCCACATTCTCTCCAGCATGGGCTTTCATTTGTTTTATTGATCTTATACTGACTGGTAAATGTAGCAAGAACCTCAACAATCAGAGTCAGGCTGCATGAAGCAGCATGTGACCGGTTCCCAGCTTCCTCAATCCCCAATTCCATGATTTTGTTCTCCCCAGTACCTCTCAATAAATTGATGATAGATAGATGATAGATAGATAGATAGATAGATAGATAGATAGATAGATAGATGATAGAGAGAGAGAGAGAGAGAGAGAGAGAGAGAGAGAGATGATATAGATATCTTTGTAGTTCTCACTACCAGAACAACATGAAATCTCAAGTAGTTTTGCATTGCATATCCCTAATGGCTAAGGATGTTGAACATTCCTTTAAATGTTTGTGCTTTCACAGGTTTCTTTAGGATTTGTTCATTTCCTCTTTAAGGACCTCTAACATAAGGCTGCTGATCTCTAGTGAAAACACATTGTCCTGGCCATTATTGGTTGTTTATACACTGGCATCTAAGTATCTGGGTTTGGAATGATTATGATTCTAGGTGATGATATCTGTTCTTATCCCTTGGTTTCTGTCATCATCTCTGAGTCTTAGGAGAGCATAAAAGCTGTAGGTTACCTGGTAAGGAATGTGTCTGAGATCCAGCCAGGTGTGTTCACTGGGGGTTCCTGGTAGAATGTTTTTCTGGTTATTGGGGGCTGACATTTAGAAATGGAGATGGGATAGGAGGGGTAGAGGATGGGAGATGTCCACAGGAGGGAGAAAAGATGGATCTGCTGCCACTAAGGAACTACTTAGCCCCCAGGGACGGTGAAAGGGAGGGAGGAAAGCTCACTGCAAGTGGTCTGCTACAGAGTTGAGCATGAGACTGGGAAACTGGATTTGAAGACGAGGAGGAAGAATAAATATCTGAAGATCACCTACCTGCTTCTCTTGCCTATCTGCATCTGGCCTGGTCAGTGGGTTCTCAGGAAGTTCCTACTGGAGTTTGCAACTGGGACAAAGGTATGAGAGAGGTCATGACAAAGGCTGTCAAAGAAGTAGGGTCTTTTCTTGGTTCACATGAATTTTAGGATTTATCCCTATTTCTCTGAAGAATGTTGTGGGTATTTTGACTGGCATAGTACTGAACCTGCAAAATGACTTTGGCTTGGTTATCATTTTCACAATATTAATTTTACCAATCTTTGAATGTGGGACATCTTTCCATTTTCTAGGATCTTCCTGATTGTCCTTCTTCAGAGAATTGAAGTGTTCACTGTAGAGATTGTTCATGTCTGTGGTTAAGTTTATTCCAAAATGTTCTATTGTCTTTCAGGCTACTTACTATACATGGGAATTTGCCAATGTTCTCTTCCTCAGTTGTTTGGTCTTGATGTATACAAAGGCTGCTAACTTTTATGAGTTGACTATGTATCCTGAATACTTTGCTAACATTTTGATTATTTCTAGAAATTTTTTGGTAAAATTTGTTACTTGTTTTCTTAATGATTATTAATGATCATTGTTTAAATTATGAATAAATGATAATGAATAATATATATGATCATTAATATTTCTTAATGATTATTAGCATCCTCACCGGGGTAAGCCGGAATATTAATGTAGTTGCAATTTGCATTTTTCTGATGGCTAATGTGGTTGGCCTTTTTTTTCATTTCCTTTTTTGCTTTTGAATGTGGTCAGTTAACCATTTTATTTATTGGGTTGTGTGCTACTTAATCATTATGTCAGTTGACACAAGTTAGCATCATTTTGGAAAAGAGAACTTCAATTAAGAAGAGCCCCTCACTGGACTACCTGTGGGCATGTTTCTGTGGTACATGCTTTTAATGGAAGAAGCTATTTATTTTAAATTTGGTGCATTTTTAATGATTATTGATGTGGAAGGTACCTAATCACTGTGGGCAGGGCCACCACAAGGCTGAGGATCCTAGGTGTTAAGAAAACAGGCTGAGCAAGCCACTAGAAGCAAGCCAGTAACAGCACCACTCCGTGTCCTCTATGTTAGTTCCTGCCTCCAAGACAGACTGTTGCCTAGAGTGTGAGCAGAATAAAGCCTTTCCTCTCCAAGTTGCTTTCAGTCATAGTATTTCATTGTCATAAGAGAAACTCTAACTATGATCAGGTGTTCGACTTCTTGTTGCTGATGTTCTTCTAGGTTTTTTCTAACATCTACATATTAATCTTGTCAGATACCTAAGTAACAAAGACTTTTTCCCCATTCTGTAGGTTCTTTCTTTAATCAATTCACTGCTTCTTTTGTACTATACAAGTTTTTCTATATCATGAAGTCCATTTGTAGATTGTTGGCTTTGTTTCTTGAATGACTTGAGTCTGTTTAGAAAGTACTTACCAATGCCCAAATCTTAAAATGTTTTCTCTGACTTTTTACACCATTTGCAGAGTTATAGGTCTATATTAAAGACTTTGATCTATTTAAGATATTTTTTATATAGGATGAAATGTGAGAAGCTAGTTTTTCTTCAAATGGGGATAACCAGTTTTCCCATTTGCTGAAGATGCTCTTTTCTCTAGTTTACAATACTAGTTAAAAACTGTGGGGCCTTACCATGTGAGAACCTACTGCTGTAAAATATTTTATTAAAAAATTGGGGGGAGGGGCAAATATGAGTAAAACTGCATTGTACTTATGTATGAAAATCTCAACAAATTAGAAACATATAATAAAAATTTGAATTGAGTTACTCTGAGAAGTCATAGGTTTTCAGTAAAAACCCTAATACTTTGTGTGGAATGTAGTTATTAGGGATGTTTCCCAGATGCTCCAGATCAATACAAGTTACTGCCTTTGTTTTTGCCTTGCCTACCAGAAGTTGGAGGTAGAACACTATTACTGAGGATACCAAACATGGAGAACTCATGCCTGGTACTGTAGACCTGGCCAGCAACTCCTGACCAGGAAAGTCATGACCCTAGGGAAAAACTACTAGTTTTATTTTGATAAATGGACATAGATGGCCTTACAATTGTGTACATGGGGCTGATACCTGGACTCAGCAGATTATTTAAAAAAAAAAGGAAAGGAAGAAGAAAAAGAAGGTGTTAACTTGAGAGGGAGATGGTATAGAGGGGTGTCAGGGGAAGTAGATGTGATTAAAATGCATTGTAAGTCTCTGAGATTTTCAAAGAATAAATATATTCTAAAATAAGAATTAAACAATATACACATCTTATGGATTTAGCTGTATGAGTTTTTCATCTGGGACTTCTATACTAACCCATTTATTTAAATGCCTTGCTTGGGCATAATACCATGATATTCACTTTCCTATGGCTCTTTAGTACAATATGAAATTAGGTATAGTGACACCTTCTCTGCTATTCTTTTTTTCTTGGGATCACTTTAGTATCTATGGTCTTTTGTGTTTCCATAAATAATAAAATAAATATTTTATACAAATAAAAATATTTCTTGTTTAAAGAAATCCTAATCTTCTTCAATTGGCCCCCTACTGTTCCTGATGACCCCATTCCTCTTTCCAACTATTCTTATCTACTTTCATGTTGTGTGTGTATGTGTGTATGTGTTCCATGTAAATGAAGTTGGATATAAGTTTATCAATATATATGCTTTATTACATTGAAATATTTTGTTCCCTTCCTCCCTAGTCTCTGTAGGGTTTTTATCATGGTGGAAAGCTGGATTATATCAAATGAATTTTATGTCTCTTGAGATGACCATGTAATTTCTGGCCTTGAAGCCATTTATATAGCAAATTTTATTTCAATATTTTCATATGTTGCACCATCCCTTCATCTCTAGAATGGAAACAACTTGATCATAGTGGAGGAACTTTTTTTTTAGATATCCTTTAATTTACTTTCTAGGTATTTCTTTGAGAATTCTTGAGACTTTGCTCATTAGAAAAATAATCTGTTGTTTATGTTCATTAGGAAGATTGGCAAATAGGTTTCTTTAATGCTGCTATATTTCTATCTGGGTTTTGCTGTTGGCCTAATACTGGATTCATAGAAAGAAATTGGAACTGATTTTTCCTTAACTATTTTATAGAATAATTTGATAAACGTCTATTTTAGTTCTTTAAGAATTTGGTAGAATTCTGCAATGAAGCAGTCTGGGTGTGTGTGTGTGTGTGTGTGTGTGTTTTGTGTGTGTTTTTATTTTGTTTCTTAATCAGAAATTTTATTACTGCATCAATCTCATTGCTTATTGCAATTTAAAATTGTTTATCTCATTTTGGATTAATTTTGGTAAGTGCTATGCCTCTAAAATATCATCAGTTCCTTTTAGATGACTCAGTTTGGTGAAACAAAGGTTTTTAATGAATGCCATTATTTTCTAAGCATTGTTCTAATACCTCCCCTGGTGTCTTCACATATATCCTCAGTCAGGTTTATTCCAAGGTGACTTTTCTATTTTGAGGCCACTGTGCTTGGGATTCTTTGCCTGATTTATTTTTGGTTGATTTTGGTATACAGAAGAACTATTGAATTTTTCCATGTTTACTTTGCATCCTGCCACATTGTTCATAGAAGGCACGGAGGTCTTTGTGCTAACAGATAAGCACCAGTGGAATCTGGAATGTTAAATACACAGGGAAGGAATGCATAACCTCTTACCTGCCCAGAGGGCTGGGAGCAGACATGTTTAATAGCCCAATGACCTTTGCTCTATCTGTGAGACTAGAACCGTCCCTGGCACTGGATCTACCCCCAGAACTCTATAGTAATTTTTCCAGTCAATCTTTAGAGCATATCTTTACAGATTTTACAATGAGTTTCACATCTGATACATATTTAGTTCACATTGTTTCTCAAGAGATATATGCTTTGTTGTGAACCTAGGATTGAGTGATCACCAGAATAAGCTTTTACCAGATTGTACTGTGCTTAAATATGCCTAAAATAAACTACTTGGGGTCAGACGCCAGGAGATTGAACCAACACTGGCTACTAAGTCGTGCTTAAACCAACTGCCTTCTTGCTCATCCTCTTTCCCACAGATCGTTACTCTGATGGCTGTGGAGGTCACAGAGTCCCCAGCAACTGGTGTGAAACATGTGGGCTTGAGCCTTAGAGAAAGACAGTAAGAAAATTTTTCTGTAAAACAGAGCAGAGAGTAGGAGTTCAGTCCTTGTGCCCACGGAATCAGAAGCGTGAGTGTGAACTAGCATGTGCTCTTCTCAGTCCTCTGGGGCAAAGTATTTTATACAACGATTGAGATGTGTGTTAAGATCCGGGAAAACAAGAATATTCAGAGAAACAGCTCTAATACTTTGTACAAGTGCCTGTAAAATTCAGTCCTTGGTTTCCTGAACAAGAAACCACTGATGTTGAAAATTGGAAATACATAGGAGTTGATGTAAAAAGAGTCCATAAAAGGGCGGGGGGTAAAATCCTTGTCAACTATTTTGCAATCTGGACTGCAGTAGTGCTTGAATCCTTTCCAGGAGAACCATAAGGATCCACAAAACATATCGTGGCAAGGGGTGA
Source organism: Neodon shergylaensis (assembly GCA_025134845.1). NCBI lineage: Eukaryota > Metazoa > Chordata > Mammalia > Rodentia > Cricetidae > Neodon > Neodon shergylaensis. Next base: position 6,533,566 of record JABTXL010000186.1, read on the forward strand.
GGCAGGCTGAGAAGCTGAGTGGCTAGGGCCCCTTTCATTTGCCCAGAGAAAACATTGGGCTAAGGAAGGCCAAGGCTCCCTCTTGGGGAAAAATTTAAACAGACTCAACATATAATACAGGAACAATTACAACTAAGACATACAGAACCTCAGTTAGTGCTTGGAATTTCCCTAAGTTTTGTTATTCGTGAAAGGGCAAAGAGTAAGTTTTAACTGTTCCATGATTTTAGAAACATAGATACTAAGATGAAAACAGTGGGGGCATCCTCCAGCTGAAGCTTCTGTTCCTACTGCGATTTCTCAAGGACATTACATTCTTTTTTTTTACTCTTATTTATTTATTTATTTATTTATTAAAGATTTCTGTCTCTTCCCCACCACCGCCTCCCATTTCCCTCCCCCTCCCCCAATCAAGTCTCCCTCCCCATCAGCTCAAAGAGCAATCAGGGTTCCCTGCCCTGTGGGAAGTCCAAGGACCACCCACCTCCATCCAGGTCTAGTAAGGTGAGCATCCAAACTGCCTAGGCTCCCACAAAGCCAGTTTCTTATACTTGGCTTAAAAAGCTACTTTTGCTCTATTCCTTTGTATCCCAATGATAAGGAATATTTTGCATTTGTTCCTACTTTACACAATCGACAGTCAGTAATCCAATATCATTGGAGAGTTTTACCACGTGGGATAAAAATAACACCATTAGATGTCAATATTATATACCTAAAGCACTTAAACCAGTGCAGATTTAATTCCTGAGGCACTAATTTTTCATTATATGAATGACATTCTCCTCTTCTGTTCATCTAATCAGTACTTAAATGAGTGCTTAACTTTCTTGGTAAATAAACTAAAACAGCAAAATTTAAACTTAACTCCAGAGGAAATACAAAAGCAATCGCCTTATAATTATCTAGGATATATTATTACTCAACAACAAATCCACCATCATCGTCTCAACTTCAAACTTCCCAAACAATGTACCTACCTTCAATTGCTTATGAAAATTTGGGGCCTTGTCAATTGGGCACATCCTTTTCTGTCTATTACTACTAAGGATTGGTCTCTACTCTTTGACTTACTTCCTGGAGGCTCTCAGTTGAACTCTGTAAGAAACCCAGCACCTGAAGTAAAGTAAGTTATTAGTTTGTCAAATAATGTTTCTGCTAAAGCAGCAGCTTGCAGAACTAATCCTGTACTTCCTTATCAATTACTTATCCTTCCTCCTTGCCTAGCACTGAAGGGAATTATATATCAACAAAGTAATGATATTATAGAAATTTATGCATGTCAGAATTCTTCACAATAATATGCATATTTATAAAAAATTTTAGACTTGATAATGATGGGAAGGAAATGTCTTAAACAACTTGCCGGTAAAGAGCCTACAGAAATCATTGTGCCATTAAATTAAACACATGTTGAATATTTGTTCCACACTGTTAATAATTGGCAGGTAGCATTAGCATGTTACTGGATCTGCTGATAACCATTATCCTAAAGCTCCCCTTTTGAAATATTTTTTAAGATACCCTCTGGTTATAGCCTAAAATTACATCCAATGATCCTATAGATAATAATCCTTTTAGTGTTTTTACAGATAGTTTTTCAAAAGGACAAGGAGCTTATACAAATATGCAAATTGTGTACAAATTCCACATCCTCCACAAAGCTGCCTTCTTGCCTTCTGTGGGTCATAACTCTGCTGGCTACAGAACTCGCAGAGATCCCCACACTTGCTGAAATTGTTTATCAGTTCTAAGAATTTTTCTGGTGGATTCTTTAGAGTCCTTTATATAGAGAATCTGAAAGCAATAATAATTTTACTTCTTTTTTTTATAGCTCTGCAACCTAGAAGATTACAGAGACCAGCTGGGCCGTGAAAGAGTCTCAGACAAAGCAAGGTGCCTGGAAGAGACACAAGAGCCTTTTTAGCCTGTCAAATGGCAGATTGCCAGTTATTCAGTAAGCCCCAGGTTTCTAAATTTTGTGGGCAATCCTATGCTAGGGTGAGATTTTGGTGACACAGCTGTCTTCACGTCATTTCTTCTCCTGTGAGTCACCCTGTACCCATGCTACTGTTAACAGCATTAATAAAATACACAGATTCACTGAAGTTGGCCCCAAGTGGTATCATTACTTTTGTCTGTCGTTGGTTCCGTATCTAGAGGTTAGGAGGCATTTCTTCCCATCTCACCAAGAATACTGTCACAAAATATAATTGGCACCCAAACAAGGACCAACAGAAATGAAGAGGAGTTTGGGGAGAGTAATTGCATTGCATTGGATATGAGAAGCAAGGCATACAACTGAGGCTGAATTGGCCTGGGGGTGGAGTCATCAAAGGAGTAGTCCTGATGTGGCTCTCTTTCCCTACATAGGATGGGGCATGCGCCTTTGTGCTATGGAATTAGCTGTGTAGTTACTACAGCGGGTCCTGAGATGTGTAAAGAAGGATAAGTCCTTTCCCCAGAGGTAATTCTGGATTGAGAGTTTTCAAGGAAACCCTGGTAAGGCTATCTTCCTCTATGTGGTATGGTATAACATACCTTCTTAATGGGTTACATCCAATGAATGAGTATACAGACATCCTAAAAAAGATTAAAAATTTAAAACAAATTTTGTGGTCTGTGAGAGTAACATACAAGGAACATTAAGTATCATCAGGCAACCACAAAGGTTTCATGGCACTGTTATATGTAGTTTTAAAAAATATAGAGATATATGCCTAAGGCCAAGGAACCTCTTCAATGGAAATTTACCTATGTAAGAGAAATGAGATGGAAAGACTGAGTTCCTGTCTTTTATAACTTGCACTGTTAATGGTGTTTTGTTACATACCTGATACTGCTAAAGTAGACAAGAATGTGGGGCCAAATAGGTCATACGCCTAGAGTGAAGCCTAATACTGTTCTGTTATATAATGACATAGTGTTGTACTTGCAGATCTGAATATCACTTAACCCTCATCAGAGAAGTTCCTTCTTGAAGTAGATGGGAATTACAGAGAGACTCACAACTGGACAGTATGCAGAGAATGACAGACTTCGTCTCACTCATGCTTAAATACAGCATCTTCACAGCAACACGAACATTAAAAAGGACCACTGTGGAGTAGGACAAACATCTATAACCAGGTTCCTGAGTGACTACCCAAAAGGAAGAACAGCACATGGAACCTGACCCCTGAAGCACTGCCCAGAGATGTGACCAGCATCTGGGATCTATTATGAAGGAGCACCAACCATGGGCAAGAGAAATGTCTGTTCAAGTCATTTACTCATCTTTGACTGGACTGTTTTGCTTTAGTTAGTTTTGAGAGTTCTCTCCTTATTCCACATATTAATCCCTTATCAGAAATATGATTTTCAGATATTTTCTCACAGTCTTCAGGTCCTTTCTTACTCCTATAATGGTCTTTGATGTACCAAATTTCAATTTTCATAAATTACAATTTGTCTGTTTGTGTTTTGTTGCCTTTGCCTATGATGCCAATATAAGAAGTCATTGAAAAACCCGGTAGCATGAAGCTGTTGCCCTACATTTTCTAAGAATTTTATAGTTTGAGGTCTTATATTTATATTTATGATCAATTTTGAATTGATTTTCACATATGATATTAAGCTTATCTTTTGGATGTGAATACCCAGTGTTCCCAGAGCCACTGACTGAAAAGACTGTTCCTTCCCTGGCTGAATCCCTTTAGCACCATTTTCAAAAACAATTGAAACTATCTGGGAACGCTTATTTCTAGACTTTTCATTTTACCTCACTGGTGTGTGCATTCATCTTTATACCAATACCACACTGTTTAGATTGCTGTTGTTTTGAAGTATGCATCGTCTGCCTTTCTTTTTCTAGTTAAAGACTGAATATTTGGGTTAAATGTAAGCACTGAAATAGACATCCATTTATGATTTTATGGCAATAAGAAGCCCATTGACAACTAAAGGTTTCAAATCAAAATATGCCAAATATCAGGAAGGGATAACATCTTTCAAGAAAAATAAGACACATTGATGTCAAGTTGGAAACAGGCTTGCAAAGTCTGAAGAAATGTACTCTGAGGAGAAAGAAGTGAAGTCTGAGTACAGATTAGATGAGAGAGAATGCAAGGCAGAGGAGCCATTTGGAAAAATTTGGAAGACAGAACCTCCCTTCCAGTTCTTTTTGCAGGGAAACATCAAGCAGGAGAAGCCATCTAGGGTTTGAAATAATGGTGGCACTCTAGGACATGGAGAGAACAGGACAGGGACACTAGGCAAACTGTGATAGATTGGTCTTGAGCAGAGACAGGGAAGTCCAAGTAAGCTGGCCCATGTGAAAAAGACTGGAGGCCACCAGAGCCTCAGACCTGAGAGAGTTACCAGGACTTGGTCCTTTCTCTGAAGACACCGAGGGAAATCTTTGTATCTGAGAGCTGAATCCACAGTTCTGTTCCTTTTTCTCTCTGCCTTTTCTTCCCCCAGAATAAAAAGGAATATCCACCATGATATAGAAGACCATGAAGATCACAAGTGATGTCACCTGTGCCTGGTTAAACAGAAGTATTTTCACTTTTCTAAAAGTTATCATTTTATACTCTGTATACAGTATTCATTATGTGTAGCCTAGGCTGGCCTCAAATTTGTGATCCTCCTGCCTCTTCCTCCCAGGTACAGGATTACAGGTGTGCACAAGGAAGCTGGACTCCTACATTGTTTGCACATCATAATTGTTACTATTATAAGTAGGAAGCAGAAACAATAAACATTGCTATGGTCACAGACAGACTTAGGACAGGAATGACGCAAGGGAGTGCTTGTAGTGGGTGCTGATTCCTGGACAAGCAGGCGGGAAACAGAAGCATCAGCCCGTCTCCTGCAAGGCAAGGCCCAGTTTGAGAGCAGCTAAGAGAAGGCTCGGAGATGGCGGCATTTCTATACATTTCACTCAACTGTTGGCAGCAGTGACACTCTCTCTCCCGCTAATTCAAAACAGACAAACTGTCAAAGTACAAAAAAAGTGCAAAATCTACAAACAAGTCAAGCAGAGCCATAAATGCATCCCTTTTACATGATGGTGTTTAACAACTTACATTCCATTCCAAGAGTGACAGGAGACTGAGTATTCCTCGAGAAGTCCCGGGTTCTGAGACTGTTTCCTTGGAGATGTGCACAAACTGCAGCATCCCCCATCACATAATTCAGGAAACAAACAACATAGAAGAGAGGGACTTTCAGCACTGTCAGGGATGGAATGGTCCCCACACATATTAAATACATATGTTATTAAGTCTGGACCCCTGGTCTGATGGTCTCTGGAGACTGGGCTTTAAGACATGACACAGGTCATATGAATAGGGAAACTTCGCCCTTGTACAAGCTGATACCAAGAGACATCTTTGATATGAGAACACAGCAAGAAGGTGTCTGTCTGTCACAAGGAAGAGTGCCCTCACCAACACTCATGCTTGTCTTAAACTTCTAGCATCCAAAACTATGGAAAATCGGTTCTAGTGGTTTAGGCTGTCCAGCCCATGGTATTTTGTTATGGAGACCCAAGCGCTCTGCAAACCTTCCTTCTGAGTTCCTTCTGCCCCCATTGTCTGCACCATTTGGATGGGCAGTTACGTTCACCTGTGTTCTACATGTGGCTTAAAACGCTCCATTGAATGAATATTTGGAAATGAGAAGCCTCTTGTCAGGAAAGCGTTACATACGGTACTCATCTCTCAGTCAAAATAAGTCATCAAGTAGCTACCATATCCTAACCATGCTACTGAGTCTTCTAGAAAGATGCCAAGCACAAAGTCACAAAGCTCAAGATAGTCAGGGAACAAGATATCAGGCTAGATGTGTATCGAGATAACCCTAACAAGTAAAATATAGCCTAGTCTCATGGTGCATGGGAGAAGAAGTGGCTCCTGCACCTGGGGAATACAGGTATACTAACCACCCAGATCCAGGAACCTGAAAGGAAATGAGACCTCTAAATGAGGACCAAGCTTTGATTCTGCACAGAAGGAGCAGTGTGGTGCTGATCCCCGTGTGTGTGTGTGTGTGTGTGTGTGTACATGTGTATATACATGTGTATATATGCATATGCATGCACATGGATGTGTATATATGCATATGTGTATGCATGTATGTGTTCATTTGTGTACATGTGTATCTATGCGTACATGTGTATGTATACATGCATCTGTCTGCATGTGTGTATGTGTACATGTGTGTATGTTTATGTATTACAAGGGGTTAAAGGTTAAAATGCGGAATCATGATTAGACAAGCAAATTGAGGGCAAGATACGAAGGGGTGAGATTCCTGCAAAAAAAGCCTGCGAAGATTCTATTTTAAATTTTAGGCTCCACACAGTAATTGTTAATGTATTTTATTATTTCTTTGAATGTTTTGCACAATATGTTTTGATCATATTCACCCTTCCTCCTGCAATTCTTCCTAAATCCAGTCCTGTTTCCTCATTCACCAATTGTGTCCTCTTGTTTTGTTAAGGTTGGTTTTTGTTTTGTTTTGTTTTTATTGACACCAAGGACAATCTGTGCTTTCCAAATGTTCTTTGATGTCTGGATTTCTATTGGAGCATGACCTACTTACTGATCAAGGGCTCCACTGTTAAAGAAAATTGACTCTTCCTCTCCCAGTATCTTACAGATGGGGCTAAGACTATGCCCAATTCCACTCTCCATAACCTATTGAGCAGGTCTGGTGCATGCTGTCACGGTCACTGAGATCATATGTGCAGATGCCTGATGTGCCCGGAAGACACTGCTGCTGTGTCGTCATCAACTGCCTCTGGATTGTAGAACCTTTCTAAGCCTTCTCCCAGAATGGTTGGAGGAGGGGGTATAGTATATATGATCCATTTAGGGTCAAGCATTCTGTGGTCTTTTATTCTCTACACCTTGGCCAGTTGTGGGTATCTGTGTTAACCACCATCTATCGCAAACAGAATTTTTTTCTGATGAGGGTTGAGAGACATTGATCTATGTGCATAATGATAAGTCATTAGGAGTGGGTTTAATACTATGTTCATTTAGCAAATTAATAGCAGTGGGTGCTCTCAGGGATTTTTAAGCAAGGAAGTGAATGATCTAATCTTTACTTTGAAAAAACATCTCTAGAAAAAGAGCTCAGTATCTAACATGGAGAAGCTAGAGTAAAGAAAATTAACAAGAAACTATCCCAAAGAAATGACTACGAAAGAGGGGTGGGCAATTTCATGGAAATATTTGCATTTGGAATCATATATGTGTAATTTACAGATTAGGCACTATCATATGATGGGATGGGGTATTTGTTCACCTGCCCTGTAGCCCTGAAAAAGGTGGCTGGTGAACCAAGCAACAGATGGAAAAGTTATCGTAAGTGAGAGTAAGGAAGTAGGTGTTGCTGAAAGTCATGGCTCTCCACTGCTGAAAACACTGGGAGTGTGTGAGTAGGGGCAGGGGGAGGGGGAAGAAGGGAGAGAGGGAGAGATTTGGCATCAGAGATGCAGTCATGGGATGATACCAACAGTCTGAGGGGACAGCAAAAATTCGTGACAACAGATTTCCAGTAAAGTTTAAAAATCTATTTGCAAGAAAAAAAGAAAGCAGAGAGGGATTTTTATAATTTAACCTTTTAAATATTGAAGTCACTTTCAGATAAGATGAGAATTTATAATAGTCACTTGTGATTAAACTAATTCATAATATACGAAAAACTGAATGTTCTTAGAGGAAATCATGTGGAGGAACTGAGAGACTCAGTTATTAAATGCGTCATAAAGAATGTCAAAGCCACCCAGAATAAGGACATGGGCTGAAGAGATGAGGCAGACTTCAGAAAGTACTGTCACCCTCAGAGAGTGCACACAAAGACTTTGCCAGCCCACAGATGTTGATCCAAATGAACGAGGCAGTTCTGATTTGACCCATTTCAATAGTACCATGATTGCCGCAGAACACAGCCTAACAGCATAGATAGAAACCGGAAAGGTATAGGCCCCATCTCCTGATCATATTACATGTCTGATATCAAGCCTGGTGCCTTGCTCTCAATTCCAAGACTAGGATAGCCATGATCCCAGAAACTCCTACTTTGGTGTTCCCAAACAATTCTACTCTACCTTCTGTGGACAACACACTTTCCTGTACCCTCAACTTTAGGAATGTCCACTCCCATAGCAAATCTCTATTACAAGATAAACATTTCTGGTATTTAACACATTCAGAGTTTTCTTCCTGTAAAAGTCTTGATTCTTTGTTTATGGATGGATATCTGATACTCTCTTTATTATTATCAGTGATCCATCTCTTGGTTACTTCTCCTAACTTCATTTGGTTTCTTGGATTCCAGGATTCTTTTGTGCCAGTGTTCCTTCCCTCACCCTTATTAAATTCACCATCCCTTAGAGGAATGGTCCAATACCCAAACTATTCAGTGCCTTTAATTCCTCACTTCCACCCTCAGGATCCACCCTTGGTCACGTTCTGCATCTTATCACCCTCCAGAAATTAAACACATCTAGATTGTTTTTCAAGTACATTTTCAAGCATGACTTTACTTTTAACTCATTTCTCAGGTGTCTCTGCTTTTACAAGTCAATGAATATTATTCATTAGGACATGAGCTCCTGCAGGTTAAGGATTATTCAGCAATATAGTTTCATTATAAAGGTGTGGAGTTTCCTCAACCAATCTAATTTTATGGATCCCGAAACACATGCACACTTAGGTTCCAGGAAGACAGCGGTATTGTGTTAATTTTCTTTCTATTGCCATGACAAACCATGACCAGAAGCCACATAAGAGGAAAGGGTTTATTTAAGCTTACAGTTTACAATACATCTTCAGTGAAACTCAGAGCAGAAACTCAAAGGAGGAACATGAAGGCAAGAACTGAAATGGAGGCCGTGGAAGAATGCTGACAACTGGTTTGTTCCCCACGACTTGCTCGTCTTGATTTTTTACACAATCCAATACCACCTTCCCAGGCTTATAATGGCCTGGACCCTCCCAAATCAATCACTAATCAAGAAAATACTCCACATACTAACCTACAGGCCGATCAGCAAAGGTAGTTTATCAGCTGGGATTCCCCTCTTCCCGTATATCGAGCTTTATGTCAAGTTGATTAAAAAAAAACAGCACAATCGACCTCTTGTCAACTTAACACACAAATGTATCAGTATTAAACCACAACCTTTCCTTTCTTGTCACCAAGTTATATGTTAATATTAATATCACAGTATAAAATATAAGCAACATTAAGTCTTACAGTCTTTAAATTCTTTTTAAATTTCTAAATTCCAACTTCTCTTTAAAAGTGTCCAAAGACTCTTTTAATGTCTCTCAGTGATGGGCTCCTATAAAGACAAAAGAAAATTACATAATTCCTATTACAAAAGGTAAAAATCAGGGTACAGTCACAATCAAAGCAAAGCAAAGCCAAACTCCAACAATGTTAATTGATTAATGCCTGCCATCTGTAGCTCACCATCATCCCCTTGCCTCTAATAATCATGGGCAGCTCCACTTCACCATCCACAGAACACCCAACTTGTGTTGTAGGCTCAAGCAAGTTTCACTCCATAGCTGCTGCCACGCTTGGCAATAGCTCATCCCATAGTCATGGTGTCTCTGTATGCTGGGGTCTCCACAAGTTGTTAACTCCACAAGTCTCGATATCTTATCATGACTCCTTCATTCCTGGGGTTTACACTCAACTGAGACTACAATTTCACCAGCGCTCTCCTGACTCTTCACTATGCCAAGCCTCAGCTGTTCTCCATGATTCCCGCATTTCCTCAAAACTACTACCACATGGGAGACTCTGATACATTGACAGGCTCAGCTGCCTGCATAAGATGCAGCCTTGACATGTTCTGGACCCCAGCTTCTGTGTGCTGACCCTGAAAAAAATCATCCAAGATCATTTCAACTCAATGTTGGTCTTTTTCTGAATCACAGCTGATTTCTTACCCACCATTAATCAATATTGATTATACCAGTAAAGAGGAGAGTTAACTTTAGTACTTCTGGTCTCTTCGTAATTGCTGCTGAGTGTTCAGCTCAAGTTGATAAGATACCAGAGGTTCTTAATTCAAAATATCATATGAATGACCCTAATAAAGTCTTAAAGTACTCTAAAATTTCCTTCCAAAAGTTGACAAGCCAGGCCTTCAGCATAGGTGCATCATCTTCCAAACTTCCACAACATCTCAGTAAGCTCTAGCCACTCAATGACGTTTCCAATCCAACATCCCAAACACTTCCACAATCCACTCAAAAGCAGTATGAATCTGTCACAGCAATATCCCATGATCTTAGTACCAATGTCTGCATCCAGTTTGCTTTGCGCTGCTGTGATAAAAACCATGACCAAAGGCAACTTGATGCAATCAGGACAGGAACACAAGGCAGGAACTGACACAGAGACCATGAAAATATCCTGACTACTGACTTGCTCACAAGTGATTGACTCAGTCTGCCTTCTCATACACCCCAGAACATCCTGCCTGGAGTAAAATAACCCAACGTTTGCTGGGCTATCCCTTATCAGCCACCCATCAAGAAAAATGTACCACGGACTTGTCTAAAGACCAATTTGGTGTGGGGAGTTCCTCAGTTGAGACACCTTCCCAGATACATCCCAGTTTGTGTCAAGTTGAGAGAAATTAAACAACATAGATAAAGAATGAGCATACATGAGGATGAGGAGGAGGAGGAGGAGGAGGAGGAGGGGGAGGGGAAGGGGAAGAAGGGGAAGGGGAAGAAGGGGAAGAAGAAGGGGAAGAAGGGGAAGAGGAGGAAAAAGGGGAAGAAGGAGAAGGAGGAGGAGAAGGAGAAGGAGAAGGAGAAGGAGAAGAAGAAGAAGAAGAAGAAGAAGAAGAAGAAGAAGAAGAAGAAG
>JABTXL010000186.1:6544459-6570502 GCA_025134845.1 Neodon shergylaensis
AGAAGAAGAAGAAGAAGAAGAAGAAGAAGAAGAAGAAGAAGAAGAAGAAGAAGAAGAAGAAGAAGAAGAAGAAGAAGAAAGGAAAGAAGGGGAAGAAGACGAGAATACAAAATAGCAAAGTAACTGTAACAAATGCTTATCATGTGCGATCTCTTGATCAGAACACAGAACTACAGACAAAGGGCAGCTAACATTCAGAAACAAACAAATAAACACAAGAAAGTGAGCAGACTTGAGGCTGCCCTCACTCCTCACTTTAAAAGGCTCTACATCTTAGGTTATCGTATGGGAGGTTGCTTTTGAGACAGGGTCTCACTGTATAGATGTGGCTGGCCTGGAACTCACTTTGTAGACCAGGCTGGCCTTGAATTCACAGAAATTTGTCTCCTGAGTATTGGGATTGAAGAAGTATACCACCATGCCAAGCTGTATTAGACAACTGTATTATTGTGGCCAGTGTCTGAGAAAAACAACTTCAGAAAGAGAGGTTTATTTCAGCTTACACTTTAACAGTTCATCCAGAAAGGGTGTGTCTGTGTGCGTGTGCATGTATGTATGTGTGTGTGTCAGTGCAGACCACCTAACATCAAAGAAGCCAGGAAGCAGAGAAAAGGAAGAGCAACCACATGCATGGGTAATATTCAAATGCCCTTGGTGAGGAGAACATGCCTGGCACCCAAAAGGGAGAGGAAAAGAACAAACAGAAACACAAAAACAAAAGCTCCTGACACTCTACCTCAGGTTATTGCTATCCACAATATAATGACAAGCTTTAGTAATTCCAAAAAGAAAATCATTTGAAAGGCTACTCCCAATTTTATCATTAAAATTGCATGACTACAGAAACCCTCTTCTCAATCCCACTATATTTTCATTAGCAGTCGTAATTAACAATCCTTTGCTTTTTATTTGGAAGCTACTGGTATTTAGTAGACTAAATTTTGGTCATATGGTCAAGCTCCATGAAGCTAAGGGGAAGCAAGCCCCTGTAACCACTGCCAGCCCCACAGGGTAGGGCAATCAATGCTGATGCTTCGTCCATTTGCCTCGAATCTAGAAACCTATGACATCTATATCAGTGCCGCACTCCACCCGCAGTCTCAGGTGAGCAAGCTAATTTGCTGTGGCTGGGTTGACGGCAGGAGTAAGAGAGATGTTTCGATGAAGCTGCTTTTACGGTGTCAATGACCAAGACACAGTTATCAGTCCATTCTGCTATGAAAGAAGATCCAGCAGCCCGGTAACTCTATATATTTAGAGGAAAATAAGAAAACAGTTCTACATTTTGGAGACTAACTCGTCCCCCTGCTTCTTTGTGAGACACTCTCCCTGGTTAGTCTGTCCCTAGCACTCCAATGTCCTAGCTTGCTTACCCCTCAAGTTCTATTCATGGATACGCATATGTTTCTGTCAGGTGTGAAGCCAGAGGGACCAGAGACTCAAAAAAAAAATATCCATTCCTACACTACTTTTCCTTTCCTGTATCTCACCCTGGTGGCATGGTCTACGGTTGCCATGGCAATGATATCTAGCAACAATGCTGGGCAGCCTTCCAGGAACCGAGGTTGGGGAAGCAATGGGGCTACAATACATCTGTCAGAGGTAATAAAGAATTCTCTGTGTAAACATTTCTGTGAGATGGCTCCACCACCTGCATGGATCCTAAAGCAACGGGCATGGTGCAGGGATGGAAAGCTGGGGCAGGGGGTGTCGGTCCAAGACTGTCTTGTCACAAATCACGGTCTCTATTGTTCTGCTGCATGTGTCAGAATAAGGCCAGGAATGTGTCAGAATAACACCCAAATGGATGATGTATTTATCTGGATACTGAGTTGAAGGCTGATGTGGGTTTGACTTTGCCTAAGATTTAAGTTCTCGAATTTATATTTAAAATCATTTCCTCATATTTTGATTCCTTGTCACCTCTAACAAATATGTTCTGTTCATTTAGACAAATGGTTCTCAACCTGTGGATTGTGACCCTTTGGGGACTGAGTAACCCTTTCACGGGGGGAGGGGTGTCACATATCAGATATCCTGAGTATCAGATATTTACAATAACAGTAGCACAATTATAGTTATGAAGTGGCACCGAAATAATTTTCTGGTTGGGGTCACCACAGCATGAAAAACTGTTAAAGGGTCACCGCATTAGGAAGACTGAGAACCACTGATCTAGACCAAGAATGTTTCCATTTGTGGAGCTGAAGTAACAGCACTGATAGGCTGCTGGTCCGTACATGTGGTGAGGCAAGACAGCTCACTTCACGGTGCGGGGAAACAGGCATCCACACTGGAGGAGCAGAGACAAGAGACAGCCTGAAAAAGCAGGCCTCCACTGGATACTTCCTCCCAAATGCCCTCTCACCTGGTTTCCATCAATTCCCAACAATGGTGCCACATTATATAAGCATTACAGGATCAATCATTGACTAGATTAGATGCCTCATAATCTGATAATCTGTGGAAATAGTTTCACAGATGAGCTATATAAAGCATGCTTTTTTCCACTTCATAAGTGTCTTTTAATAACTCAAGTTGATGATGAATATTAACCCTAATGAGTACCGTGCAATTATCAATACCACCACCAAGAACCTCTCAGTATCCGGATGTCAATGATAACAGAGTCTGCTAATGTAGTTTCTTTTCCTTAGGCAAATCAGAGCCCACAGAGAGATACGAGGTTATGGAAGACCTCAGGAACATGGAATTATACTCGCCAGCTGGCAATTGCTATTGTTGAGTGTCTGAGCTGACACCAGCACAGACTGAAAGGGAGTCACAAGTGTGCTACTACTTGTCAGGAGCACAAGTGAGCCACCTGGCAAGAGATTATTTAGTCTACTTTACATCATAAGGAGCAGCCCCTTGTGTTCTTCAGAATATAAATGGTTCTTCCCCATCTATAATTTTCTGCCAATACTCTTATCCTTGGACATGCATTATACCTTAGTCCTTTCCATTGTGTATCATACAACACTGCCTCTAAGCAAGAAAATTATTTAACAGCAAGAAAGCACTGGGCCTGTGCTAAGTGCCATCCAGAAATCTGCCAGAGGCAGCTGCATTGATCAAGGACCAATCAATGGAAAATCCTGAAAGATGATATAAAATTAAATATATACTCTGAACTAATGATCAACACATGTACAGTATATCCCACAATCAGAATTTAGACACAGCGTTTGAGAATGTACTTCCTGAAATCACACCGAACAACAACTAAGGTAATTGCTGCCTGTGCCTACAATTAGGTGCTTTGATGGTCTGGGGAGCTTAAATAGCATGAAGAGAATGTGTTACTTAGTTTTATCTGAAGATTTAGACCTTCTCACACTACTGGCACAAAAGTCTGAAGGAGGCCTTAGACTGGCTAATTTGGTTCTGATAACTTGCAGGAAGGGACCTGACTATGTTTGAAGGCTTCATTCTTCCATGAGGTTCTATGCACAAAATTTATGGGAATGGTATCAATCCACATCTAGAAGCAGAAGTCAATGAATGCTGTGCTCAGTCCACTTTCAAGCCTTTATGCACACCATGACCCCAACCCAAGAAATACTGCACCCATAGTCTTCCTACATGAATTAACATGTTCAAGACAGTCTCCCACGGGAGTGCTCAGAGGCCTCTCTGTCACACTCGTATACCTTTAATCAGTCACTTAATTCAAGTCCACAGACACAGGCAGATTCTTGGCCAAACTATCACATGAATTTTCCTAACCCAGTTCCCGAGAGAATGCTTGTTCCTTCTGAGTCCCATCAACGGAGTTCCCATTGTCTGTGTTCCCTCAGCAGTCTAGTCTTCCAGGCTCCCATCAGAACAACCCATTCATTAATCTCTGTTTAGGACTTTCCTAACCCAAAGTTCCAAATTCAAGCCACGAAACAGCTCCTAAAAAGCCATGCTCAGATTATCACAGCAGTGGCCCCACTTCTCAGCACTGATTTCTATCTTAGTTATTTTGGGAGAGGGTGGGGGCGGCCAAGCACAGAGATGAAATAGCCTAACAACGAAACTTCCAAGATGATCCCTGATGAGTACTGATCTGGCTCACAGGTCAAGCACACAGTCCATCATGGCAGGAAGAGTTTGAAGATGATGGTCACACCACATCCGCAATCACAAAATAAACAATGACAAATACATGCTGCCACTCAGCATCCTTTCTCCATTTAGATTGCCCAAGATTCCAGGCAGGGAGCAGTGCTACCCAGAGTAGGCAGGACTTCCTACCTCAGTTACTGTGAAAGTGAAACCTACCACAGAGTGATGGATGCTGAAACCAAGTGTAGGGTCCTCTTTCCACCTTGATTAATGTAATCACAATAATTCTCCAGAGGCATGCCCAGAGACCTGTCTCCTGGGTGAATCGAGACCCTTTAAAGTTGACAATTAACAATCACCATTTCGGGGAGAAAACTAATTAACATCACCATTGCCTCATTGTCATTCCATTAATTTATAAATATAATTTTCCATTCATTTAATATGTTCACTGGACACGCTCAGGGATCAAGGGAGAGTTGAAAAAAAAAAACCTTCCAGAATCAGTGACATTTTGAACAGAAAATAAGCAAGGGAATAGAAAGAAAGAAGGTGAAATGTAGGGCATGGAGAGGAAGAGTTCCAGGCAGAAAAAACAAAAATGTAAAGAAATCATGTTGGAAAAAACGGAGTAAATGTAACACTCTTATATAGTAGATCTTAGGCCATGGAAAGCTTTCTTCATCTTGGAATATGTACCTCACTCTTCCCATCTCCTGGTTCCATTTTTGAGCTCAGTATGAGGCACAGACTGGCCATCTGAACTATGGAGAAAGAATAGAGTGTGGTTACAATCTTTTACTCAACCCCAATATCTACCTAAAAGCTCCAAACACAATTATTCTTCCAGGATGGCTAGTTTCCTCTCGACTTTGGCCTTCCACCTGCATTTCCTTCTAGGTCTTTCTGGCCTGTCTTTCCTAGATTATCCCTCTCAGCCTCTCTCCCGTTTAATTCAAAGAAACTTCTCCCCCATCTCTCCCAGACATATGTCATTTGTCAGGCTCCTCCCCCTTGCACAGTTATCTCATGGGTGACAATAGATATCTTTAGTCAAATGTAAATATAGTGAAATGAAGTGAACATTAGGAAGATCCTACCAGGCTGTACGATGAAATATCAGTGAGATAGTCTCCTCTGCTTGTGAGGATCACAGGGAGGCTGGCGATGGTAGTGTTCTATCAGGTATCCCAAAAGAGTTGACTTGACTGCTTACTAGTGATTTTTTTAATGTAAGAAGAATACAGTTTAATTACCATAAATAATTTTTAATCCACCCCAAATGCAGCTTTTGAAGGTATGGAATCATTTTGCTTGTGTCAAAGTTGAGATCCAGCTATAATTTAAGAATTGTCAGTGAAATTCTACCTCCTGCTGGTTACCACGAGTAAAGTAGCTGTCTATTTCTACACACTGTGCTACATTACCTAGTTTACATATGCCTGGACCATCTGATCATACCATCAGAATGCAAAGCAACCATTCTGATGCTTAAAACCAAGACACAACCCCAAACTGTACAATCACACTGTCCATGCTACAAATTAACCCAAAAGTCTGCATGTGGAAATCAATCTATTTCTTCTTCACAGCTGCACTCTTGGCTTGCTTTTCTTCAGTCACTCCGTATTATCAGCATGACGAATAGTGAGGACACTTACAAGTTTCCTACAAAGCAAACAGCCCTTTAATTATGCAGTAGAAACTTTCTAAGAGCTATGCAAGTATCTGGGGGTGAGGGTCTGGAAAACATGATGTCACCCTTACCAATACATACTTGCCCATGTAATTGAACTCACTTCTCAGAGCAGAGAATCCCAGCTCTTATTCAATAAACAAGCCTTGATTATCAAAAGTGAGATATGATCTGAGCACATTGTGAATGGCCTGGGTCTCTTGCTTGCAGTGGTAGTTAGGGCTATTATTGTTGTGATGAACCGCCATAATCAAGGCAACATGGGAAGGAAAGGGTTTATTTGACTTATATTTCCTTATCACTGTTTATTATCAAAGGAAGTCAGGACAGGAACTCAAACAGGGCAGGAACCTGGAGTCAGGAGCTGACACCAAAGCCATGGAGGGGTGATGCATTGCTTGACCTGGCTTACTTAGTCTGCTTTTTGGTGAAACTGAGGGGACCACTTGCACAGGGATGGCACCATCCATAGTGGACCAAGCCTACCACATCAATCCCTAATTAAGAAAATGCCCAATCTAGTTTGGACAGTCATTCAAATTTTGCCAGATATTCTAGGCTTATAGGCTAAAGATAGATGCCCAAATGTTGCAGAGGAACTTTGGGTGAATGTCCAGGCAGCTAGATGTCTTTTTTGTTAGGTAATATTACATCCTTCTGGGATCTTTGATGGAGCTAAAACTAAGTATTTAGAGTTATAGTTTTCCTTAGTTATGATGGAAAGTAAATTAGATATAAAACTTTGGAATCACTAATATAAGACAGATAATAGATTATTTTCTATGAATTTGCTAGATACAAATGGACTAAACATTGTAATTCTTACTTGGTATCTGTTTTCATTTTATATAGATTTACTATGTTAAAATTAAAACTTTTATTTTTATTTAGACAAAAGAAGGAAATGTTGTACAATATTAGTCTAAGATATGCTATATTCATTTATGCTGTGGAATATTTGTTTAATAATACAAAGATGTGCTGCATTCCTTTATGTTGCATTTGTTTAACTCTGCGAGGCCGTGTTATTTTGTCTGCCTAAAACACCTGATTAGTCTAATAAAGAGCTGAACAGTCAAAAAAAAAAAGAAAGAAAATGCCCTACAGGCTTGCATACAAACACATCTTATGGAGGCATTCTCGCAGTTGAGGTTCCCTCCTCTCAGGTGGCTTTAGTCTGAGTCAAGTTGACATAAAACTTTCCAGCACACTTGTGTCTGTCAACTTCAGCTTTGTTTCTGTATTATGAGACGAGAAAGTAACTAAGATGAAAAACTTACATCTTTGTATCACTAAACAGTCCTTATAACCTTGGGGCACAGGTCCCCCGGGTACAAGACTCCTGTAATCAGATGAGACACAAGGATGAGCATTGTCCCACTCACAGCAGAACCGCTGTAGCAGCTGGGGGAAACTGAAGGAAGGCCATGATAATCTGTGAACGAATGCTGACCATGCAGCCCAACAAAAACCATTTGTGAGAAGGGACATGGTTTCCATTAGCAACATCGGTATCACAGTGCCATTCCTGCAAAAGAGGCAAGAGAGGCCACTCTGTGGGAGGGGTGTCATATAGCCCAGAAATGGTGATCGGAGTGCTAAGGCACAGTGGCAAGCCTGTCAGACACAGTGATAAGTTATGCTGCTAAGAAAATAGTTGCAGGGAAGAGGGAAAAAAAAAACCTCATTCCACAAGCCACATGGGAAGGATGGGTATGAGACATTTTCTTTGCAACTCCCCTCCCCAAAAAAATAAATGAAGAATTTTCACAAGACTGAAGAGAAAACTAATAAACCATAGAAGATAAAGGAGGCAAGGCTCAGGGTATCCCCCAAGGTAAGCATTTTAACTTTTCCTCCTAGGGTGCACTTAAATGCTACTAAAGCAGGGACCAAATATGACATCAAATGAGAGACTTACAACCGTATGTCCGTGTTCTCTAGAAACACATTACACAACGCTTCAGGCGATTTCTACCTGCTGGTTTTTGTTCTGTCTGCTATAGAAATGTTCTATGGCAATAGAGATCCCATTCTTCAAGACAATAATCCTCAAAATACTGGAAGACAGTTCGAACGTCTGTTCATGCTCCTCGCATGCTCACCTCACACGCCTGTTCTTCAGGAAAGGCTGTTTTCTGCTCTTCATCATAGGTGGCTTTTTAGATTGTCCTCTAGCGTTTGTCTCCGTCCCTGTCCCTCTCAAGCCTGCCCTGTGTGTTAATTTGAATAAGAATGTCCTCATAGGCTTAAGCCTGGGTCCCCAGTCAATGCTGCTAATTTGGGAAGGTTGGGAACCCTAGAGGAGATGGCGCCCTGGTGGAAAGGACAACTCTGGTGATGTGGGAGTGATTTCTTATTAATAAAGAAACTGCCTAGGCCCCTTGATAGGCCAACCCTTAGGTGGGTGAAGTAAACAGAACAGAATGCTGGGAGAAAGAAGCTGAGTCAAGGAGTCGTCATGATTCTCCCACTCCAGACAGACGCAGGTTAAGATCTTCTCTGGGAAGCCACCTCGTGGGCTACACAGAATATTAGAAATGGGTTAATTTAGATGTGAGAGCTAGCCAATAAGAGGCTAGAGCTAATGGGCCAAGCAGTATTTAAATGAATACAGTTTCTGTGTAATTATTTCAGGGCATAAACTAGCCATGTGGGCAGCCGGGTGCCAGGGACGCAGCCCGCCGCTCAAACTACAACACTCTGGGGCAGACTTTGAAGTTTTGTAGCATGATCTCACTTTATTGTCCTGAGCTGCTTCCTGTGTGTGGACGAAACATGATCATTCCGCTTTCTGACTGCCTGTCTGGCTTTGCACTCCTGCTCCCATACTACCCTCAGCATGATGGACCGTATCCCTTCTGGAACCTAAAATTGTAAGCCAAAATTAAACCATTTTCTCCTCTGAGCTGCTTTTTGTCCAGGAAGTCTATCAAGGCACAGAAAAGTAACTAATGCGGTGACCAAATCAAAAAGTCACAGATCCTAACACAAATGTCTGCCAATGTTTGGTCTATAATTAATTTTACATTGCCCTCAAGTTGTTTTTCCAGTTTATACTAAGAAAAAGGTGAACTTTCCTAATAAAATCTTTTTTCTGATTGAAAATATACACCACCACTATTTATATATATATATATATATATATAGTGCTACCACTATTTCTGCGACACTAATTACATATACTTGGTTAATAGAAAAATAAGGATTATGGTTTGTGTCCCTCAAAGTCCCCATGTTAGGAAAAATCTCCAGTTCAAACGTGTTGAAGGGCATGGCCTTCAAGACGTGATATCCCCACCCTCGTGGACAGATCAGCTATCTAGTGCGTGCACTAGGGCCAGAAGTTTCGGTTCCTGTGCTAGAGTCTCTCTTTTCTTGTCCTTCTGCCTTCTGTCATAATTATGCATCCTGAAAACCCTACCGAGATGCCAGCGCTATGCTATTAGGCTTCCCAGCCTTTAAAACCTCTGAACCAAATACATGTCTATTCAGTATGAATTACTCAGTTTGTAGCGTTCAGACTGAGAAGACTCCAGTATAAGTGGAAGTTGCATCATTTATACATGATTTCTACTAGTGAGCCAAGCCAGGGCTCGTGCAAATGTCAATGCCAGCAGCAACAGGAAAGAAAACAAGTACTGGCCAGACAAATGGTCAGAGAGACTTTAGACTGCCTTTTAAGAAGATTAGAAATGAACATTTACTGTGAGTTTTTTTCTTTAAAAATGGATGTCTGAAGCTGGGTATGGTACCACCTGTTTGTAATCTCTTCGGAGGTAGAGGCAGGATGAGCCAGACATCAAGAACATCCTCAGCTATGACAAGTTTAAGGCCAGCCTGAGCTTCATGAGACTGTGTCCCCAGCAGTTCTTGTTAAGATGTCCCATCCCATCTGATCTCTTGCAGTGGGGCGCCGCCCTCCTAATGTGAGAACTGTGTTAAAAACTATTTGTTTTCTCTTCCACGGTTATAATCCTAGGAGCCTACTTGCTGTCCTCCTCCAGCACCCCAGACCTTGTCTGGTCTACAGGCTCCCAGCCCTTCTCCATTTGCTTAGTGGAAGAGGCAAAGATCTGGAGACACTATTCACCGTTTGTCGGATGGGGGCGGAGAAGCCCAGGCCCACCCTCTGAGCATCTCCCTCACCTCTCCTGCCTTTCTGCTCTGACAGAACAAATGGGACATGCTAAGGACTTTCATCTTGCACTCCCCCTCCCACTGCCTTGCTTCTCTGACAGCTCTCTCTATACAGTTCCCCGGCACTGGCACTTGATATGTAAAGACAAACATTTCAAACCTCGAGATCCTCTCTGTGTCTCAGAAGAACCTTGTGTTCAGGGTTATCATCTCTATAATTTCAAGGGCAGTCACAATGGAGTTTCAAAGCTAGAAAATATTCCCATTGACCTTGGATATTCTCCTTCAGCTGAAGTAATAATTGCCAATGACTTTGATTGTGGAGCTCTGGACAATGGGGAACTTGGGGCTGTTGGAAGTCAGGTTACTTTGATCTAATTCTTTTAATTGCATTGCTTCAGTTGATGACCAGAATTGAGCGTGTAGGTTTGACCAGCATTCTATAAAAGTCAGAGTGACTTAAACCGGAAATGAGCTCGTCTCATCAAGCATGCTACTTTTCCCTTGACCTGACGTTTGTAAGTGAGAAGGGGAGGTGTGGACTGCTGTGGTGCGGAAGAGCCTTCTGAGCAAGCACGCCGGCTGCATGCCCTCAACTGCCATCTTCAGAGCTGTGTGCCTGGGGCTTTATTACTTTTTATTTAGCTTGTACAGTTATGCATACTGAGCCAAATGTTACCGTATATAGTATAGATATCATCAGTCATAATGCTTGTTGAAACCAATATTGTATTATACAGTATAGGCGCATACCAGTCGTAAAGCTTGTTGAACTCAATGTTATCTTATACAGTATAGACAGGTATCATAGTCACCATATAGTTCCATTAATGTGCACAGTGGATATGTTTTTATGTATCAGTTACATCCTTAAGTGTTCACAATGAATTGTAGTAATTGATCTAATGTATCAGTCACCATACAATTGCATTAATGTGCACAATGGATATGTTTTTATGTATCAGTTACACCCTTAAGTGTTCACAATGAATTGTAGTAATTGATCTAATGTGTCAGCCATCATACAATTCCATTAATGTGCACAATGGATATGTTTTTATGTATCAGTTACACTCTTAAGTATTCACAATGAATTGTAGTAATAGATCTAATTGTGTAATTAATTTACAGTATAAAATCCTTTCTCTGGCCTAGAGGCCATTCACTGTGGAAAACCCTCTTCTCTGGGGACTCATAGGCTCATGAAGCCTGTCATGTCACACTGGACTCCGTTGCTGGACATCCTCCATATCTGTTCCCACTGCAGGGGTCTCTGTCCTTGATTTTGCCTCTTCCTGGAATATATTTTCTTAAGCCATATTGTTGCTCACTTTCACATATTAAGGAAGGATTTCTAAAAGTTCTTGCTTCCTGTGATTTTATTTGTTCAGTAACGGTTTCATATCAAGCATTGGACAGAACTAACAGCTCCCTGAAGCAGACAACATAACAGTATCCTGTCAACCTAAGAGCCACTTGAAAACACTGATGTGCATAAATTAAGGTAAATACATTTTTGCTTTCCTTTTTGAGTACATGATCCTCCCCTAACTCCACCGGTTCCCAACTGCTAGCTTCCAAGACATTCCTATGGCAACAAATCACCACAAACCGTATGGCAAAAGACAAGAGCAATTTCACTTGTGGTCTGAAGTGAAGTCTGAAATGAAGGTTTTCCCAGGAAATGTTTCCTTTTGAGATTTCTGGGGCACAGAAACATTTTGTGCCTCTTCAGGCTTCCGGTGGGTGCAGCCATCACTTGTGTTCCCTTTTCTTCTATGCATGTACTTTAATCTCTGTCTGCACCTCTGGGTCTCCCCTGGGTGAGGGTCTATGAGGTTCTAATTCAAATGAGCTCATTCTCTCAAAACCTCTCTCTTAATTGCATTTTTTGGCATATAGGGTAACAAATTATATAAAGCAATATTCATAAGCTCCAATAATTAGGGTATGAGTAAATTTTGGGGGTGGGGGCACTTTTATCTGCCTCTCACTCACACCAATAGGGGTTCCTTTGGGCCAGCATATCATACAACATCTCAAATTTTGAGTCACACGTTACCCCATTGCGTGTACCTCTTCTTTGTGGTCTTAAGTAAATACATGCTTTTTGTCACCAACAGTCCAAGTCCTGACTTTGCAAGTTAGATCACCATTGGAAGGTCAGGAGCATGACACAATGCTAGAACTGTGTATATCCAGAATGCTGACTATTACCGTGTTTGTTTCTCTCAAAACCCAAAAGGATCTTACAGCAAGCCCGTGAGGTCACTACAGCAGTCCTACAAACCCCAACTCCTCTTGAGAACTGTGGATTGAAGGTATTTGCTGAAATGTCACTCTGCAAAAGGCAATGCATCTAGCCAACATCCCTATCATTATGATCTCTCAATCTGTTCCCCATTCTTCATCTTCCCACGTGGCACTAGGCACCACCTTACATCACATGACAGGTGTATTTATCATCTAGGGTCTATAAGAGTAGAGGCACATCTTTGTCTTTTTCTGCACTGCCAGCTCCCAAATAATGACACAGAGACTTATTATTATTTGTTAAAGCTCAGCCCCAGCTTAGGCTTGTCCCACTAGCACTAGCTCTTAGAACTTTAATTAACCCATTTATATTAACCTAGGTTTTGCCTCATGGCTTTTTAACTCTCTTTCATTCTGTATGCCCGACTCCCTCCATGTGTTGTTGGCATCTGACGTGAGCCTAGATTCCTTTCTCTTGTGAGTACTTCCTTTCTCTCTGCATGGAAGTCCCATCTATATCTCCTGCCTACCTATTTATGTTCAGCTCTTTATTAAACCAATTATAGCACCCAATTTGCACAGTGTGCAAATATCTCACACCATATTTCCTACATCGTCATCTGTAAAGCAGTGCCTGGCAGAGTAGGCACTCAAGAAATATTGCTGAATCCATGAATGGATTCTATGGAAGTAGACCCATGTCCCAACACATAAAATGTAGGCAACAGGACTTCTCTGTATGCTTAGGGGGTATATAGCTTCTGACTCTGTGCATTTTAAAATCTGTGATCCTTAAGTTCTTCAGCAATCTGAAATCTATTTCTCTGAATTATGCTCAAATAGTTTTATGTTTGACCCCATGCCAGTACATTAGAAACGTAAGGATACTAATCTACACTCTCCTTGGCCGTATTCAATTATATGTAACATCATGAAAACAAAATTTGGGAGTCACTGAAAACATTGGAAGGTTATATTAAAAGAAGAAATGGAATATAAAGGATGTAAGGGCAAACATGGAACTGCAGACATCAAATGTCAGAAATGACAGGCAATAGTGCTCCCTCTCCACCACTGTGACAGGGAACTCAAGGGGAATGTTTTGGCATTGGCTTGTAGTGTCACACGTTTCAATCCAGAGGGACAGTAGAGCAGCTCACATGGCAGCATCCTGGAAGCAGAGTGAGAAGGGTCTATGATAGAAGGCCCACTCTCCCTTTTATTTCAGCTAGGCCCCAAATTATGGGATGTCACCACCATATTCCAGGTGAAGCCTTCATCTTCCGTCTGTTCTCTAGGGAAACTCCTTCACAGACACACCCACAGTGTGCTTTACCAACTCCAAGTACTTCTCAATCTCATCAGAACAACCATCCTAAGAATGAGAAATACAGTAAAATGTGTGTGTGTGTCTGTGTGTGTGTGTCTGTGTGTGTGTGTAACAAATGCCCCATCTCTCATAAGAAAGTCTGTATGGAACGTTTCTAACTGACAAGTTTGAAATAGAGGCACAAGCATTATTTTGACATGCAGTTGGAACCTCCAGAAACAAACGCACAAATAACAACAACAAACACTATCTACTTGCCTCCAGAAGAGAGACTGGGGCCAAGGCATGGGAAGACAAGACTGGGCTTTTACTCATCCTGTTTCTATTGCCTATACTGTTTACCACCGGACGCATTGCTTCTGTCTTCTCCTTCAACAGTGTAGGAAAGGAAAAGCAAACGCCTAGTGCTGAATGTGACTCGTGTATGTGTGTGTGTATGTATGTACGTGTGTATATGTGTGTGTGTTGACAACGTAAATTGAAAAGTAAAATATAATCTCACTTTTACAGTGTCTGTAATTGTTCATACAACCCCTGGGCTTTCCAAATAAGGCCTATGACTCTTTTTACCCAGGTCTGGGCTCCCCACAACTGCAAACCCCACCACTCACCAGTGCATTGCAGTCAAGCATGGAAGGCCCTGCGTACGGAAAATAAGCAGCGATCTGGAAAGGCAGGATCAAATGGAAATTCAACTCGTGTTGAGAAGGAGCAAAGGATTCAGCACAAACTGGTCTGCAGAGCAGCAGAGGAGGCATGAGGTACCTAGTAGCAACTTGAGTTTGGGAGGGAACCCTAGCCCGATGGTATAAAGGAGCAACCACAGTTTCCAGAGAACAAATCGTCAGAGACCAGGTGACTGCCACAGAGTCATCTGATCCTAGGGAGGAAAGAGACCAGGAAGGAACTCTTCCCAAAACTTTCCCTTGGTTGCAAAATGTTGATGAGACCACACACCCTCGCCAGGCTTCGACCTCCCAGTTTAGATCATTCAGTGAAAAACGCAATTAACTGTGCCTCTCAGATCTCAAAAGAAAGCTTTTTACAATCATCCTCGAAAATGAGGGCAAAAATAATCAGGCTATTTATACACCGTGGGATCCATGGAGACCAGAGGCAGGTGTATTTTATAAATATCAAAGCTGACCTAAAAACATGTTTAATAG
This sequence comes from Neodon shergylaensis, assembly GCA_025134845.1. Lineage (NCBI taxonomy): Eukaryota > Metazoa > Chordata > Mammalia > Rodentia > Cricetidae > Neodon > Neodon shergylaensis. The sequence continues at coordinate 6,559,098 of JABTXL010000186.1, forward strand.
TGACTCTTTTGTACGAATCAGATGTGCTTTATGAGAGACCGAAACAGTCCTCACTCAGCATCAGGTAATGGCTGTAAAGGCCTTGAAGACTATGTCTTACCCGCTGTTTTGTTGATTTTAGTCATAATTCAACAAGGCCATTTGCAAAGAGTTCTTTCTAGTTTACAGGCCTTCGTTAGAAACTCATTTCTGCTCTGTAACTACCAGTACTTTAGTGTCCACAAACAGCCAGGGGCACGGAGGGAAGCACGCGACACAAAATGAGAACTTGACAAATCTGGAGCAAGAGAGCTCACATGAACAATATGGGGTTGCTTGAATGAGAAAGTCGGCTAATAAAGACTAAATTTCCATTAGCCATCCTTTCTTTAATCACCAGAGAGAAAAAAAACTGACACATTGAAATGTTTGGTTTTGGCCTAGAGGCAAGGGAAACCACGAAAAGGTATTAACTGTAAAAACACAGACAAGAGAAAGTCTTCCCTGAGCTGCTACCAAAGGAGCCACACATGTGGGGACCACGTGCCACTGTGAACGTCTGTCTCCAGGGCTGTGGAGACGGGTCAGTCAGTAAAGCGTAGGCTGCACACGTGTGAGGACTGGGTTCAGATCCCTAGCACCGAGGTAAATGCTGGGCAAGGATAGCCACCTACCTGTAAGCTAAGCCTCGGGAGGTGGAGCCGGTGATCCTGGGTGTAGCTGGTAAGCTAAACTAGCAGAATCAGTGAGCTTTGGGCTCAAGTAAGAGACTAGAGAAGCTGAGGGAAACACCTACCCTCAGCCTCCAGCTTCCACATGCATATGTACACATATGTGCATGTACCCACATACACACATGCCCACACACATCCGTGAACACCAAATACATACACACGAAAAGCAAATAAAATCGTTCTTTGTCTTTATCTAGCTGTTGCCAGCCTTGTTTGGTATATCCACCCCTTCACAGTAGCCTCTCTGTGGTATGTCCTCCCCTCACACTAGCCTCATGTGGCATGTCCGCCCTTCACAGAAGCCTTTGTGTGGTATGTCCACCCCTCACAGTAGCCTCTGCGTGGCATGTCCACCCCTCACAGAAGCCTCTGGGATACATGAAGTGTCTGCTGTCTTTTCCCAGTTGACAGTGAAACTTAACCTCCAATCTGGAAAGATTGTTAATAAAATCTCCAAGAGACTGACCCAATCAGTACACAGACTTCAAGGAGAGTGCAGCTCTCTCCCTCCTTGCTCTTGTCTCCTTTGACTTTGATTTTAAAGGTAATTGAGATGTTTTAGCATGTCTTCCTTACTACAGAAACGGCATGGCCTTAAGATTTGCTTCATGACACTTAGGCTCATATCTGCCCGTGTCTCTGACTCATTCCTCCGTTGATATTTTTTGTATTACAGTCTGAAATTCTGTATCAACTTTATATTCCACCACTGACCACCTAACCAGAGCCAGAACTTGATGAGAAGACAAGAGCCCTGCTAACTGCACATCCAGAATCTTCATTAAATTACTCTGAAGCAAGGCAAGTGCCCCTCAGCCACATAAATCAGGGTAGCGTGCACACACACGCCTGCTTAGGGGTGGCAACGTGGATGTTGGTGTGCCCGAGTCACCTACTTCAAGTCCTCATTATGGTCCTGCTTGCACTAATCCAGTGATGTATCGTCTTCTTGTATGTGTCTAAGTCAGTCAAGCAGCAGATAAATCAAAGCTTTTCTTGCCCTTGTCTTTCCACGCTGTTCAGATGATCCATCTGACCGTGGAGGAAAGGCAGCGACCGCAAGCTTGAAGGAATAAAATACCCACACTGTTCCGATAGCAAAGCCCTTTCTGTCAAGTGTACGTGTGTGTGTGTGTGTGCGCGCGCGCGCGCGTGTGTGAATGTCTGAGTGCATGTGAGAGTACACGTGTGTGTAACTGTGAGTGTGATTGTGAGTCTATGAAACACACTGATACCACACACCATGCGCCAGGCTTTGCCGTGTGAGGTCCTATTGTTATATCTTCATGCACCAAAGGAGTAGAAAATTAATTGATTCTTTAGCTGACAAGTCCTTTGTCAGACAATAGTCTCCACTTTTCAGGGCTCTGATGCATTTTCCTTCCATGATTTAAAGCAGAAAGAGTGGCAGGCCAGGAAGCCCTCACCTGGGGGAATCTGGAGAATGCAGTCCCTGGACCGTCTCTTCAGATGCCTTTCCTCAAATCATCTGGATGCTAAGACTTTACTTCATCCTTGAAGATTTTAACTTTGTCATCTAGCAAATATGAATTGAAAATAAAAAGGTGTTGTTTTGTTTTGGTTTGGTTTTATACAAGAACTGTGCCTGTGACAGAGGACCCAAAGGGCACATTGAGGATTCCACCAGGGCCCCTGACTGCCCAGGAGAAGGATGTAAGTATCAAGACACAGACTTCTGCCCACTCTCAATGGTCCCTAAGTCAGGCTGTCACCTCCTCCTCACTCTGTGAGGCGTTGATGGTGGGGCTTGGCTAGGACCTGCCACTGTGAGTCTCACATTCTGTAGAGATTAATGGAAAATGCCGTTTTCCCTCAGAATAAAGTAAAAGGCTGGGAGTCTTCAGGATTCTGACTTTACTGTACAGCTAGCTAGGGTTGGAGCCCAGCTGAAATCTGTAAAATTGGTATTGGGCTTATGAATTTCTGGGAAGGCAAAAGTAACAGAATGTGGTGGAGTATCAGGATGTGCATTGAGTATTTTGACTCGGAATTTTACTTCAGTCGAACTTCTCCCCGCTGTGCCCATTTTTAAAATTACAACAGAAGTGCTCATTCATCCAGCGACAACTTAGTTCTTTGCTGGTTGCCAAAGTGATGTCACCAACTTTCTTTAAAGCCTTCCCATGATAAATGTGTAGATACGGTGTTGGGCGCACACACAGACACACCACACAGACACATGCACTCCCACTGTGGTTCTGTGGAGCTTTATTAAATGGGTTTGCTTTTGACTCTGATCATTTTAAAGCACTGGAAAGAAACACAAGGAAAGTGAGTGACACCAAGAAAAACAAATCTTTGAATTACTGGCGTAGATGAGGGAGAACCACAAATCAATGGCATACACCATATATTCAACAATCACAGAAGAAAATGCCCCCCGACTAAGGAAAGTCTGCTTTCATCGATATTCACAGGTTCACTGAACCTATGAATTCTGTGTGGCAACTACTTCTTTTCTTTCTTGTCCTAAGAAACCTTGTTCTGATAATTCAAACTGGCTATTGCTCAGAGGAGAACTAAACATGAATATTCCTGAAGGTTCCTGCCTTCCAACTGGTAGTCAGGAGAAAGCTGATGTCAGAATGTGAGAACGCTGAACAGTTGGTAGAACTCGCTAGGTTCCGGAGCCCCTGAGGTTACAGAATGGCCTAGATACAGCATGTTGGATACACAGCATCACAGGGCGCGGTTTGTATCTGTGGACCACTGGACACAAAGCATGCGATGTCCTTCTACCATGCCCAAGCTGTGGGAAGATACATGAACTTCTCTGCTGTAAGATTCTCCATGGTGAACTCTACTGCACAGGGTCATCGCCAGAGGCGATCATGGCACAGTTCCTAATTTCTCCTTGAAGAACCACTCCAAACTCTAGTCAGCGATCTCTTTTCGAGCCAGTGGGAAGTGTCTTCTACGATCAAAGGTATGTCCAACCTTTAAACATGGCTACATGATGGCATAGCCTACACATCTCACACTTGAGAACTGTGTGATCATATTACAGGAAAAAAAAACCCACAACAATATCCCATAATGTCTTAAGAAAGTTTATGATTTTGTGCCAGGTTTCATCCAGAGCTGTCTCTGGTCATGTACAACCTGGGGCTGAAGGCTGGACATGCCTGGAAGAAATGCTTATAAGCAAAACCATCCAAGGATTTCAGAATGACCAAGGTGAATGTCTCAATATTAATGTCCACATTACACAATGACTTGTTTATGATTCAAAGAGATTTCTGAAGACATTCCTTTAAAAAATGCGTCATTAAATACACATTTATAATTTCTTGAAAAAACTTGGGAGATTCTGAGCACAAATCTGGGTAAGTGGCTTTGCTAGCACCATAGTTATTTGCCATCGTGGAGCATTTGAACCTGGATATAGAGCCCTGCCTCTTTATTCCTTTCCTCGCAGATATATTCTCTTGGTGTAGAGCCAATATATGTGTTAGGGGTATGGTGGTATCAAGGACTCTGCTACCAAAGATTCTAATGGTATTACAAACCATTAAAGCAATTATTTATAATCTTTAGTTATTTTTCACCGAATCTAAAATGGATACTCACTGAGGAATAGCTCATATAATCAGACATAACAGGAAGACACAAAGCAATCACGGATCCTCCTTTAAATAATAGACCCAATTAAAAATAGTGGCTAGAGGAGTCAAACATAGGCATTAAAAAAATAAGAGCCTAAGCTTTTAAAAGTTTAAATAAAGATATCAGCAAATCACCAAATGCTTCATGTACTGAAGGGGATTTAAGGAACAGAATTGCATATTCTTTCCACATTTGAATGAAATCTTACAGCAGCATGTGTTCCACACAATTTAGCTAGAGATCTCAGAGGATTCCAGAACATAATCATGGTAAGAGTGCTGTTCCAGAATAAAGTCGGAGCAAGCCATGAAAGGAAAATAAATGGATTACAGCAAGCATACTAAAAAGGAAAAATAATGTTAGATAAATTTCCCCCAAGAAACTAGTGATAAGGAATAGATTGTACTGTGTTTGCTTTGCCGTCTATTTGCAAATAACATGTTCAGCTCAAGAGAGAAGATAAAATCAAATAGAATTATTTGCCAGGTTTTTTTTTTTCTCCTAGGGTAGTCTAGTACTTTCAGATAACAATAGCAAACAATAACACATTTCCAGGGCTGAAAGCTGGTTTACAAAAAGAGGCAGGGAAAAAAAAGAGAGTCTGCAGCAAAGGCCACAGGTCCCTAATCAACCTCTGTAAAGTAGCTCTGCCTAGCCTCAGTTCCTAAGGGGAGACAACTTCATTAACATAAAAGCAATGCACAATGCCTGTCCTTACCGAGCACACGTGACTCAATCACCACTAGTGATCCCACTGTTTGAGTTGAAATTTTATGAACTTTTTAACTTTGAAAAAAAAAACTTCGAGAGAAAGAACGAAGTATAAATCTCTCTGACCTCTAACGGCAGCCCAGCATTCTGGGCAGCTGAGACCTCAGGGTTTATCAAGTTTGAGCACCAAGTCCCAAGCAGGAGAGGACAGAGCTTACATCTACAGTTCACTTCTGTACACTGTAGTTGATTCTGTCACTGAAGGTGGCCAAATGGTGTGGGACAGGAAGGCTACAGAATGGGGCATGGAAGCAGGCCTGGCTTGTGTTTGCTTTGAGAGAGAGACAGTCTCAGAAGCTAAGTTAACCAGCTCAGAGTTTCCATACTCATATCCACGACCCCTGCTCCCTGTCTCATAGCCAACACGAGGATCCTCGGGGCTTCGGTGATATATTCAGTTAGATAGCAAAAGCAAGGTGGAGAGGGAAAGAACAGTGGTGAAAAGGGCAGACCACGGAGTTCTAGCCTTCCCTGGGCAGGCTCTGGGGAGAGCTGCTACGATTAGTCTACCAAATGGGCGTAGTATTAAATGGACTCCTAATGACATCTCACTAGATCCACAGACTAGCATATCTCTCAGACTCATCAGGGAAGCTGTGGAAGTTAGGGTTAGGGTTAGGTGGGGATTAACACAGAGATGCACGACTGGCCAAGGGTACAGAGAGAATGATTGCAGTCTGCTGAGTCATACATGGGGCATATCTATTTCACATTCCCTCTAACCAAGGGGAATCATCATTGAAGAAGAGAGCGTGGAGAGACAGTAAGAGTCAGAGGTTGTGGGTGAATATGTGGAAACAGTGTGCAAAAAACACAGAGATCTCACCACAATTGAGACAGCATTTTCAAGGCCTATGCAAGAAGATTGAGCCTGAACATGGAGAAGGGAGGCAGACACAAAGTCCTACCCCTAGCCGAGGAGCTATTGGCAACTGATAGCCACTGGGAGAGGGAGAGGCAGTTTTCTCCAAGAGTGTAGCCCTGAGAAGTTGACCACCGTGATCCAGAGGAACGACATACATCCAAAAACCTATTTATGGGCAGCACAAATTCTATCAGATGGGGAGTGGGGGAAAGGATACATGCTAGATGGGTATGGAAGGGAATATGAACTGGAAGGAGTTGGTGGAGAGTGAGTATAACTAAAACATTGTATGAAATTCTCAAAGAACTAGTGAAAGAATTAAGAAAAATGGCATTAGGATCAAAACCCAGTGCCATTGGCCTTGGCTTCTCATGAGCCCTCCTTGTCCGCCATGTTCAGAGAGTCCGGTTTAATCACATGCTTTTTCAGTCCCAGTCCAGCTGGTGAGCTCCCAATAGATCAGCCCCACTGTCTCTGTGGGTGGGTGCACCCCTTGTGGTCCTGACTTGTTTGCTCATGTTCTCCCTCCTTCTGCTCCTCATTGGGACCTTGGGAGCTCAATCCGGTGCTCCAATGTGGGTCTCTGTCTCTATCTCCATCCATTGCCAGATGAAGGTTCTAAGGTGATATGCAAGATATTCGTCAGTATGGCTATAGGATAGGGCCATTTCAGATTCCCTCTCCTCAGCTGCCCAAGGAACTAACTGGGGACATCTCCATGGACCCCTGGGAGCCCCTCTAGAGTCAAGTCTCTTGCCAACCCTAAAATGGCTCCCTTAATTAAGATATATGCTTCCCTTCTCCCATATCCACCCTGAGCCTAGCCTGTTTGGATGCTCACCTTCCTAGACCTGGATGGAGGGGGGGAGGACTTTGGACCTCCCACAGGGCAGGGAACCCTGACTGCTCTTTGGACTGAAGAGGGAGGGGGAAAGGAGTCGGGGGAGGGGGAGAGAAGTGGGGGTAGGAAGAGGGAAATGGGGAGTGGGGAGGAGGCAGAAATTTTTTTCAATAAAAAAATATAAAATAAAAAAAAAGAAAAATGGCATTAGCTTCATCACCATGCCATACCAGAGAACACTGAGCCGTGGTAAACAGGCTGGGTTGGCTTCATCCCTATGCCATGCCAGAGAACACTGAGCTATGGTAAATAGGTTGGTTTCCTCCTAAAAGCATCATGTAGACACTGAAAAGTTTGTGATGTGATTCTATCTTACTGATAGTCAGAACCTTGAAAACAGGACATCTGTCCCCAGCTGGGCCACTGGAACCCTGCCAGGCTGCTGTCCCTTCCAGCAGTGTGACATGTGCCATTTGTACAACACAGTACAACCTCAGGAGATGCTAATCAGATGCATCCATCTCCAGAAACGGCACCAGGAGACCGGATCCCATCTGGATGCCACTGCCACACGACACAGAAAATTTGACAAATCACCATCGTGGCCACCAGAAGAGTTGAGAGCCTTCCTGCAGCAAGATCCATCTCTTGCTGTCCACACTGCATGGCAAGCAGGCTGTGGGCACCATCCTGACCTTGCTCTGCGCATCCTTCACCCTAACTCCTTTTCAACAGAACAGCAGGTACAGACATTCTCAGCCCCCCCCTCAAAACTTACTTTCCTAAAACATAAAAAAAATCAGAGACGAAAATTTTTTAATTCTTAAGTAACACTCCATCTTTCATATTCAAATTACTTAAAGTTTCATAATGAATTATTTTTTTTACCTTGTCATAGTTTTCTTTTTCATTATATTTTATTTACAGGGTGGGCACTCATGGTGGCATGTACTGTAGTACATATGTGGAGGTCAGAGAAAAGCTTGTAGGAGTCAGATCTTCTACCAGGTGGACCCCTGGAAACAAACTCAGACCATCAGGTAAGCACCTTTATCAACAGACCCTCAGGGGCCTTTTCTCTGGAAATTATCCTTGGCTCCATCCTGGGCTTGTTGAGTCTAGCTGCTGCAAGAGTCCTACTCAGACTGGGACTGATGGAGCATGTGATCAAACCGGACTCTGAATGTGGTGAACAAGGAGGGCTGACTGAGAAGCCAAGGACAATGGCATTGGGTTTTGATCCTACTGCATGTACTGGCTTTGTGGGAGCCTAGTCTGTTTGGATGCTCACCTTCCTAGACCTGGATAGAGGGGGGAGGACCTTGGACTTCTCACAGGGCAGGGAACCCTGACTGCTCTTTGGACTGGAGAGGGAGGGGGAGGGGGGAGGGAAATAGGAGGAGGGAAGGATACCCAGAAGAGTTCAAGCAGGAAAACACATATCTGCATGTGGTCCTTCTTAATCAGTACTAAAAACTGAATTCTTGGCATACAAGAGAAAATGAGGAATTCTACGTATTAATTTGAAGTCATTAAAGTAGTTTACCACCCTAGAAGAAAGGGGCTTCTAACTGACTAGGGGTCTCAAGAGGGAATTATTTTTCTGCAAGGGGATGTTTGGCACTGCCTTCCTGCATGCTAACTGGAGAGATACTCCGGGTGAGGGGTTGAGGCCAGAGGTGCTGGAAAACTTGCTACAAAGTTCAGACCACTACTCAGAATCACCCAGTCCTAAACACCAACCCTGCTTAGTCTGAGAAATTCTGTGTTAGAAAGACAGCAAAATATATTTAGGTAGTTACATAGTTGAAAATCCCTTGCCAAAGGCGTCTTTAATCTGCTGGATACATTACTAACAGGTCTTTGGACCTTCTGGTCAACCTACACACTGTCTCCAGTGACCATAGCTGAGGGGTTGGAAAAGATTGGAGTCTCTGTAAACACAACAGAGAAACAAAGAAGTCAGGACTATGGGTGCTACCTAGGCAGCCTCCCTAAATGCTGGGGCACAAATTGTCAGTTTGTTATGGATACAGTGTTTATCCTACACTTAGAGATAAAGAAGAGAAAAAGGAGAGAGAACCCTGCTTGTCTTGAGACTCTTTCCAAACATTTGTTGTTTGTTTCCAGTAGCTTTTGCTTTGGAAGATAGTCAAGTATGTGTGTTCACTGAGCCCATCCATACCCACCTGCCTGAAGATCCCAGTGTTTGTGCCCAGCGGTGGTAGGGGCTCCTAAACATGTCACATTGCCTCTAAGTGTCGCCAAGAATTATAGTGGTAGTGGTTTGGACTGTAACACTGTAACAGCCACTATTTTTGATATTTTATCCAAATGTACAGCCCTAGAGGGGAGAAAAGAAAGATAATAAAACATATATCCAGGGTTTACTTGAAGGAAGGGATTCCGTGAATTAGAGGATTTCAAATTAAAGAGCAAAAGCTTAGCTGTCAAATGCTATAGGATGTGCATTCATCGACTCCCTCTAGTCTATACCTCCACACCCACAGGGGAAAATTCTAGCCCACTTTTTGTTACTTTATTTGACAGATAACCATAGGCAATGTCAGAAATTACAAAAAGACTAATTTTGTTTTTCTACCTTCCTCGGCTGAGGTGGGAAGGGCCACACTAGAATCAGATACAAAGGGCTGACTCCCGTTAGTTGATTTTACTCTGTAGATTCTTGCAGTATCTTGATTTCTGCTTTGTGGCAGGAAAGGAGGGTGGCTGGGGAATTGGCTGTGTTCCTTTTTAATGAAAAACCCAGTGTCAAAACTATCATCAGGATTTCTTTTTTCTCCCCCTCCAGCCTATCACAGTCACGCGTTCACCACAGGCTCAGGAGCAGTGAGCCCCAGCTTTGTAAAGACCAAGTCTAATAAACAAAACAAACCGTGTCATTTCACGCTAATTCAAAGACTCACTGCCACTGCTGTGTGCTGAGGAAGCCAAGAACTGCACTGTAACCCAAACATAAACACATTGCATCGCCAGGAAATGACTAAGGCGGCTCCCGTAGCAGATCTTTCTAAATGGTTTAAGCATTGATGAACCTATCATTTTGGAAAGAGTTCAAACATATGCAGAACTGAGGCTACAAATGTATCTTACTCACAAAAATAATCCCACTTGCCTTTAACATGGCTGGAACAAAGAATTTGTGCGGGAGCCATGCTCATGCTTTGGCCTGACCATCCATTGCATGGCGATTGTTGCCTGGAGCTCAGCTACGTCTCTAGCTCCATTTCTCTCCCTCTCGGAAAAGAGCCCAGCTACTCTAGAGTCTCACCCATTAAAAATGGGAAATACTCTGAAAACCTCTTTAGAGTTCTTAAAACTCGATTCCAAAGAAGCACAAGAGTGTGGCTAGCCCCCTTCGTGTCTGCTTGTAGGAAGGTAAAACCCACAGAGGCTATGAACATAAACCAGGACTGTAGTCCTCCTGTAAACATCAAGTTAACCTCTGAAAGTAGATGTAGGCATACAAAGTATGTCATAACAAGACATTCCTTTTTTGAGGCCCATGCCTAGCAACTCTCCAGCAAGTCCAAAGCCACCCATCCCATGTGACATTTCAAACTTAGTCAAAATGAGCACTTACTGTCGGCTAGTCCTAGACATTTGGAGTTGTTCTTTAACTTCTCATGAACCCAAGCAGGCTTCTTTGCAAACTGCTCCAAGTGGGTACCACGTAGCTGATGGGAAGGGCACAGTCAGGGCCCGTGGAACTAAGGCAGCTGCTTAAGGAATCTATGGTCATTGGTGTAGTGAGATGGGAGGGCTTTTTAACATGAATCTGCTAATGGGTCACCTGTCTCTTCCCAGCTCTGCATGCCTCTGTTCCCTGCTAGCCCAGTCTAGAGCCCCAACAATGGCTTCTGTTGAAGTTCTAACAGTTGAAAACACTGATAAATTATTGGTGAAAAGAGGGAGAAATGGCTTCTACTAGCCTGGTTCTGTCTGTCACCTGAGCACCTGTGGCCTCAGGGACCAGCATGAAACCTCCTCGGGAACTCTGAGAGCTTTCTAAAGTGGTTACATGGATGTTTATAACCTGCATATCTTGAGTAGGCTCATAGCAGCTAATTCTGGATAATTCTTTGTCATTCCTTTGGTGTCTCCTAATACTAAGAACAGTAACTACCCTGTTTGAATTTGAAATGTCCCCCCAGACTGGTGTTCTGTACGAGTGGATTAGGGAAGGTTGTTGGGGGCTGTTTGGAAGTTAAGGTTCGGATAGAGGGAGGGAGTGGAACAGGTTCCAGAGGGTGTCTGACCCTGATCTCTGCCTGCCACTTCTCTGCTTCTTATATGCTAATAAAAACTAACTTCATTGTCCTGCTGCCCAAGTGCCCAGGCTGAAATACAGACTGGAACCTGCAAGATTGTAAGCCCAAACAGGTAACTCTTCTGGTAAGTTCTTTCAGACAGGTGCTTGATGGCAGAAAGTATAAAATTAATGCACGACCATTTTATTGTTATTTTGATGTTCCCTTTTTGCTTTTTCAACATACCAACCCCTATATGACGAATTCTCAGCATTAATCCCTACCACCTGCAACTTCCTATACCACATAATACCTGC
>JABTXL010000186.1:6570512-6623524 GCA_025134845.1 Neodon shergylaensis
AAAGCTTGATGGAAGGTGGGCATTGGAAACTGGGAGGATGGTGCAGGACAATTCTGTATTATGTTTTAAATAAATGCTGATTGGCCAGTAGCCAGGCAGGAAGTATAGGTGGGACAACCAGACAGGAAGTAGAGGTAGGACAATGAGAACAGGAGAATTCTGGGAGGAGGGAAGCTCCCTCTGTAGTCCTGCCCAGACACAGAAGAAGGAAGATGTGACCTACCCCGCTGAAAAAGGTACTGAGCCATGTGGCTAACATGTACTAGGATAATGGGCTAATATCAGTTATAAGAGCTAATACAAAGCCTGAGCTAATGGGCCAATCAGTTTATAACTTATGGAAACCTCTGTGTGATTTTCTTTGGGATTTACTAGCTGTGGGAACTGGGCAGGACAGAAACCCCAACAAGCAAGGCCCTCATGTTACAGGAGAAGAAGACAAACAACAGAAGCTACTTTGTAGTCAGGTTTAGGATATTTGTGAAAGGATAAGTGAGAAGTGTGGATCTAGATAGACAGTGGCCCAAAATATGGCTACCACAGGTGAGGGGCTGAAAGTAAATTATGTTTTCACACTCAACCTAGCATTTAACAAACTTCTGTATGTAGAACAACTTAAGTAGACAAATACAATTCTTATTATATTTGTTTGATCTGTGTGTCTGTATGCACATGCATGTACCATGGTGTGTGTCTAGAGGTCAAAGGTCAACTTGAGGAGTAGTTCTCTCCTCCCACCATGAGAGTCTCCCAGACCAAACACAAGTAGCCAGGCTTGGTGGTGGGAGCCTTTGCCTGCTGAGCCTCTCTACAGCTGGGTTCGATGTTGTAAGTGTAAGTTTTATGAATCCAACTATAAATTAACTCTGTCTGGTGAGACATTACCATGTGGATCAAGACAGGCTATAATAATTCAAAAATTGCAGTATCTTTATAATAACTTCTAGTTGAAATCATGCTATTTAGTATACCCTGAATTCACTTGCATGTATTCCTAAATTTTACCTTTTTTAACTTTTTATAGCATACTAAAATTTTAAGATGAAATGTGAGGTGTGTTCTTCTATTGCATCACACTGCTTGAGGCTCCTATTTCTCATGCCCTCTCTGTCCAGGCTCTTCACTCCAATGCTCACCTTAGTTTATTTAGTAGCGTGAACTACAAATCAATTGCCAATGGCCTCAAATTGTGTGATACATACAGATGCCAAAAGCAAACAGAACCCTGTAAAGTTTTTTACGGCCCAACAAACCTCTCCACCGACACAATAATCCAAAGCAGACCAAATCAAATCAAATCAGAAAAAGCCCAGGTTTAAGGGATGCCGGTGCTCCCAGGTGGCCTTCCAGTTGGAGAGGGGGAAGAAGAACCAGAAATACCATGGAGAGGGGAAAGGAAGACCAGAAGAAGACCACAAGTTCATTCTCTGAGAGGCAGTTTAAATAGCCTATGGGAGTGGTCCTGGCCCTCTCTGGGTAGGAGTCACCATTTGACAGGCTTTCTCAGAGGTGGAGTCTGGACTGCGGCAACTCCCAGGGGAGGGGCCTGGGATGGAAAGTTCCACCCAAATATTCCAGAATGGATGCCAGGGGCTGGGATGAAGCCTGGACCCAAACATTCCAGACTTTTTGGATATAAGGATGTCCGCAGCTTGAGTGAAGCTTCCAACCAAACAAAACCTAAGGCTGAAGACTGTAGCATGAGAAAACCTGAAGAAGTCGGGCATGGTGGTGCACTTGTAATACCAACCCTAGAAGTCAGGGGTCTGGGAACCCAAAAATATGAGCCTATTTCACCTTGTCTGAAGGTCAGAGAGCTTGAACTTATTTTGCTCCCACAAATTTGTTGACAACAGGTGTGGCTACATACCCTGACTAGGGTGTGGTTACTTGGTGTTTTGGACATTAAGATGGCCCATGTAGGTAGATCTGCTCTACCCTGACCAAAAGTCAGAGAATTCAAACATACTTCTGCTCCTTCTTTTGAAACGGAGGTTAGACTTAGGGAGTGGCTACCTACAGGATTCTTGGTCTAGGGTGTGTTCATTGCCCAAACAACAGACGTTTTACTCAGGAATTAATGGCTTGAGGTCTCAAAATACTGAAGGAAGCAACTGTGCTGGTTGTCCTTTGTGTCATGTTAAAGGATTCCTTTGCCTTCTTCCCCCCTTTTGTGTTGGGGTATAAAAGCGTATGAAATATAAACACAGGTGAACTCAGAACTCAGAATTCAGCATTTAGAATCTGCTGAATTGCCCTCCCGTTACTATCCTGTGTCTCAGTGTTTCTTTCTTATCTCTGTTCCTACTACCTAACATCTCTAATCCTCTTGCTCCTACCCTGGAACATACAAACCCACCATGGCTAGGAAGTGGCAGAAGTCACCCCGAAAAGGTGGCTCCCGACACAGGGGCAGGAGGATGGATGTGAATTCAAGGCCAGCCAATGCTGCAAAGTAAGTTCCAGGCCAATGGGGCTACAAAGTGAGACTCTGTTGCAAAAAATATATAAAAATAAAAATAAAAGATGTGAAGAATATAGCACCAGCCTCCCTTTGGCCTGAAAAGACACAACCTCTCATCTATGCTTCCTGGCTTCTCAGCTTGTTACTGTTTGGCCAGATGGCAAGCTAAACAACAGGAGAATTTAAACAGCAACAGCCAGATAAAAGAATACCCCTCTAAATTCAATCTAACCATTGTACATAATTAGCTTATGATATTACAGCTATTCAGTGTGCTTTCAAATTTCACAACAAAACCATACAAACGATCATAACTCATTTTGTTACTTGTCAAGGTTTTCCCATATAACAAAGTGTGGAGTCTGGATTTGAGGTTGTAGGGAAAGAACCATAGTGAGATAGCATCAGTAATTATCCCATATTCTTAAATTGCACATTTCTCCATATTTCCATGAGGAAGTCTCACTATTAATGTTGTCTTTTTCTAATAACAAGAAAATGAGTTTGCATATAAAAATTCTCTAGGTTTCAGCCAGTATGCCTCCATTACAATTCTGTGGCAACATTAAGATGAATCAAGCGATACAAAAATAACTGCCATGAAACAAAGCCCCAGGTGGATGGATTCGGGTGTTAAAGCCACAGCTTCTCGCCAAAGAAGTTGCAAACAAGAGATAAAATGCAGCATAGTGCAACTTTGGAATGGACCTTGGAAGTCATTAATACCATCTGTTGACTTGGTCGTTGCACTGCTTTGATTTGTAGTGAGATCTTAAGCCAATATATATATATATGCATTGCACCCTTAGGGAAAGGAAGAGGACCAGAGAGAGGGACAGCGGAAGGAGAAACAAGACAAGGGAGCAGGAAGTGACCACTGTGGAAGTACATAGCATACCTAGCAAGAGGAAGCCATTAGTGTGTACAATAAACACACGCTGACAAGAAAAACGCACCCTTGCAACCCCTGTCTCCTGCTCCTTTTTGCATATTTCTCCATAGTCACTCCTCACATGTTTCAAGTTCCCTGCCATATCATGTGTCACTTTCTCTGTCAGCATGGCCCTGTGTGGCTTCAGGAGTGGAGAGCAAGCACTGCAGCACTCTGAGGAGTCCCGGCCTGCAAAGCCAACCCATGGGAGACAGAGGCAGGAGGACTGTGAGTTGGAGGCCAGCCTGTCTGAGAGGAACAAAACTAAATGAGAGAAAACGCGGCATACTCTAACCCTACCTGGAAAACTCAGTTGAACTAAATATTGGCTCCGTGTAAGGAATCCTGCCGTGCTGGCCACAGACATGGGCTCTCTCACTTTCGTCCTGTTAGCCTCACACAGAGGTGCATTCCACGAGCAAGAGTACCTGTTCCGCACTCACTCAACAAGCCTCCATTAAGTTCACACTTTGTACCAGATTCTAGAAATGCACGTCGGATAAAGCGGAAGTGATTTTTGACATCTTAGAGCTAACAGGCTAGCATGGGCTATGGAAGCTTTTCAAGGGAGAATACTGGAGTAGGGCTATGAGGACACACTTCGGGCACTGGCTCTGGGCTACACTGTCTCTGCTCTTTTAATAGATCATGGCTTCCAGGATTTTTTTTTCTTTACCCTTTATAGGCAGTCCATGAAGACCCCAGGACAAAAGGAAAATCCTAGAAGCCGGCTCACCAGCCTTAGCTCAGGCAGTGAGCCACCTTTCTTTGTTTCAGACACTGATCTGTTAATGCAGCCTACAGCCCAGATACACAGCACTAAACCAAGAAAATTGAAACCAGCTTATCATACTCAAGCAAGAGATGTTCCAAGGTGACGGTCTCTTATATTAATTGCTATTGAAATAAAAGACCAAAAGGAAGCCCTCCTCCTGCATGACAGAGTGGAGCGGGTTTCAACTGAAGCTGAGTCTCAGCAGAAAGCAGAGGGAGGTATACCGTTAGCTCCTTCACAGAAACACAAAGCCTGTGAAATCTGGAAAGCCCAAGATCAACCAGGGACCCTCGAAGCTGCTTAAAAACACTGAGAAGAAAATGAGGATTCTGAAGGAGATTTGTGGCAACAAATGACACATTCAAGGACCCACCGTGAATGTGGGTAGCCTAGTCCAAGGCTTGTATTCGGAATACATCTGTCTGACCTAGCAGATTGTAGACCGCCCTGGCGGGTCTGTTAGTCTAGGGTTGTAACCCGCCTGGCAGATCAGTTATTCCAGGGTCCCGGAGAGGATCTATCTGAAAAGACATGGGCGGGAGAGAGGAAGGAGGCCAAGCAAAATTCTCTTGTCAAAGCCTTTGTTTATTAGCATTATGGTTGCAGCTTATATAGCCCCTGGATGAGGAATTTGGGTTGGGATGGGGGTCAGGGGCATGGGCAGGAAGGAATCTTGCAGCGCTGGTTCGAGCCGGTCACGAGGTCATCGGCCAGGAGGTTACGATCAGTCAGGTCACGATTTCTCAGTCAGGAAGTCACCAGTTGACACACCTAGTTCTCTAGATAGTTGGAATGTGGGGCAGGTTCTGCTAACATATAGCTCTCAAGATAGTTGGGTGTGGGGTAGGCTCTGCCAATAAAAGAGCTCTAAATACTGTTGGGATGTGGGGCTCTCTGCAAACTCCCCAGGACAATGGTCCCTGCAATATTTTTGGGGGAAAATGGCTCCTGACAGTGGATATCTTGGAACATTAGAGACTCTGCTTCCTTTTCCCTAATGGAAACTTCCAGCAGAGTGCAAACCGGGGTCCTCATCCTGGCAGGAGGGGAGCGGGGGTTAGAAAACTGGGAAAGTCTACATTGCAAGGGCCAGAGGCCATTGGCAAGCAGCTCCAAAGGTCATGGGCCCAGAGGACTTCTACTCTTGGTAGCAATCCACAGTGTGCTTCTACATTCTGTGGAGAGTTTTCAGATGGGAAAAAAAAAATAGAGCGTTGCATCCATTCTGTTTCTCTTTTAGCCCTGATTAAACGGTGGAGGATATTTAAAGCCCTATCTTGGCCGTATATTTTATGATTACTGTTAGCATTCCTCCACATCTCTCATTAGCATGTTTAATTGAGAGCTATAGTACACTGCATTTAAATCGGTAACATTTAACACTTAATAGCCTGATTCTGCTGCTGCTCCCTGATTCCCCGCCATCTGACTGCACCTAACGACTCTGAAGGACGGGAATGCCCTGATGTCATAATTGGACAGAACTTATTGGCTACACATGAGAGGCCCTGCTCTGTTTACTTTTAATTTGAGTTCGAGAAGTGGTTCTATTCATCATCATTCAATGGCAAATTCACAAGGGCAAACTGAAAGCTATTTGCCAGACACCCTTATGACACCGGGCCGGTTAAACTGCCATTCAGAGGCGTCTTCAGTACCCAGTTACACCACCAAAAGTTGGCACTTCGGAGAGCCACCTGCGCTTCCCTAGTTCAGTTGGGTGACCTCGCTGTTTATTTACACTCCCCAAGCGGAGCGTGCCAATAATCTAAATTAGCCGTAAAAATAACCAGTAACAAGCAGGTCTCTTTTATTCTATCCATCTGTCTCATCTGCTAGATGGAAATGGAAAAGAAAGAAGGAGGGACGGAAGGAGGCAGGCAAGCAGGGGCTGTTGGGACATAGAGATAAGAGGGGGGAGAGTGGTAACAAGCCAAGTCAAGAGAGGAGCCTAACTCCCAGGCCTGCCTCGTGGACAGTAGATACAGATTTTCTATCTCCCTTTGCCCTGTGATTGATGAAGCTTTCCATTAAAGATATCTGTGTGTGGATGAGTGATCTAAGTGGAGACCAAAACCACGAAATCTGTTGTCTGGCCTTAGATAATTGAACAGTCTCATGTTGGGATTTTTTTTAACTTCTGTGTGGTTCACATAGATTGCCGGTCCCTCTGAATGTATAGCTATTAATCCTCAGGCCCAAGGAGTGTGTCTTATATTGGAAGGGGGAGGTCATTTTAGATATGATTAAATCAAAAGCCTGAGATGGGATTATTCTGGGTGATCCAGTTAAGCCCTAAGTGCTACAGCATATGTTCCTAGAGGAAGAGAGAGACTTGCCTACAAATAAAAGAGAAGGCTATGTCATGACAAACTGCAGACACTGAAGTGGTCTCCCAGTGGGCCCCCAGCAGTCCCCAGCAGCCCCCAGCAGCCCCCAGCAGCCCCCAGCAGACCCCAGAAGCTCCTAGCAGCTAGAGGTTATGGCTTTAGCTGTGTGGTGTTCTGTAGTGCTTTGACTCCCCAACAGCTTCAAAGGACTCATGACACCCTTGACTTAAGTCCAGAGAAGATGATTTGGATCCCTGGCCTCCAGACCTGTATAAAAATAAATCTGTGATGTTTGAGTTACTGAGTGTATGGTAATTTATTATAGCAAACATCATCCACTCACGTTCAGAAAGAAAAAGGACACCCAGTAGCTTTGAAAGCCATCTCAACTGAACGATCCCTTGGCAAAGCAGTCGTCCTCTGCACAACCCTGAGCTGCAGATCCCTCCTTCCTAGCGCTTCACCTTCAGACCCCAAGAGCAAGTTCCCAAAGGAAGAGAGCAGCAGGCCCAGGCAACAACGCGGGAAGTGAACACCAAGCATTGCCACAATGCAGAATGGTTCAGCAAACACTGCTACTTCAAGAAAAGACAGGGGGATGAAACAAATGCCCTAGACATGGAGCCGAGAAAGGGAGAGCATGCTCAGGGAAGGTGCGGACCCAGAATTCTAACGCTCCGGAAGGGTTAACAGGATGTATGGTGAAATGTCTAACACTGCTCACTAAAATGCAGAACACTACACAGCCAAAGCCATAACTGTCTGAGATCTGAAGATGCCAGGTTCTGACACAAATTCTGTTACAGGAAAGCAAGGCTGTTTCCCACAGTTAACCCCGGTAGGGCAGATGCCTGCTGCTGCCAGTGGTGGTGCGCACCCTGGAAACCCAATTAAGGACCAACAAGACAGATGCATAGGACTTCACAGCTCTCTCGCGGTGTGACCAGCTCAGAGCATCCTTGTGGACCTGGCTGCATGTCCCGTGTGGAGGGTTGGGTAGGTATGTTTTGATTTTTTTGCCTTCACACTTTGACGTTTCTAGTGCAGGAGCCCATGAGCACACGGACACAGTAAGTACATTGCCTAGGAGGGCAGAGAGCCCCCCACTGCCTAATGCTTCCTGATCAGAAATGCTAATCAAGCCAGGAAATTAGTCATCTGTAGCCCCAGCATGGTGGCACCTTTAATCCCAGCACTCTTCATGCCAGAGGTAGGCGGAGCTCTTTGAGTTTGAGGCCAGCCTGGTCTTCTCCACAGTGAGTTCCAAGACAATAGAGCTGCATAGAGAGAGAGAGAGAGAGAGAGAGAGAGAGAGAGAGAGAGAGAGAGAAAAGCCCTCTGTTAAAAGAAATGATTGGAAAAAGAAATATAATCAATGCAGGTTAACTGAAAAGTATTCTAGTATTAACAACTGTGCAATTTATTTGCAGTTTATAAGACCAACAGACTAAGAGTCAGTAGTCAAAAGAAAGTAGCCCTTATACTAAAAGAGAATAAAGTGGCTGTTAGCTGATGCATGTCCACTGTATGCCAAGCGCTGTTTGAAAGTGTACACAGAACTTCAGAACTTCACCCGCCTGTGTGAGTGGGTCGGAGCCTTTGCCTGTCCTTTACTCAGGACAAGAGCCAAGACTTGGTAACACTGCAGTCCTCAAGTCCCTTAACCTATGAGAGCCGCTATCAGGGTTTAACTCGGGGCTTGGAAACAAGGGGCTAATCCTCTCCAGGCCCCTTCCATCAGAGCATGTCTGGATGCAAAACTGTGGCGGTTCTGGCAGGGAAAAGGGGAGTGGAGACCCTGGACTTTTTCCTTCTTTATCAGAATCACAATCTCCAGGCAACCAAAATTTGAAACATCTCTTTTTTCTTAATAACTTGCTAAGCTGGTAAAACATTTTCTTCTTGGACACCTAAATTGTGAAGCCTAGTTTTAGCACCATGCTCAGTGTGGTTCTGTTCATGTTAGATTTCCTTTACGGGAGTGTTTTAAGAATATTCTCCCAGCATCTCCCGCGTGCTAGGATTTGGCGGCTTACTGTAACGTTTCTTCTTCACGGTGCTCACTTTTTAGCACTGTTGTGGCTGTTACAGCCACACATTTGGTGGCTAGAAACCCACGACTCCATTACCTCACAGTTGTGGAGGTTCAGCCTGGCATCTGCTCAGGGTCTCAGAGTCACAGTCAACCTCAGGAGCACCCACCCTTCCCTGTTGCCTCTGGGGATGGATCAGCTGCAGCCATCCACACTACTGACACACCTAGGTCCATGTTGCTCTAGGACCGAGGTCCCCCATCCTTGCTGCTCGTTGGTGAGGATGGTAATGATTCGTTGTCAGATCCGTACTTTTTGCCTCATGCTAACGCCTATCATCTTCAAGAATTTTGACCTTGTCATATGTCTCTTGCCGGTGTCACCTTTCCTGTAACTTGGCTGGTTTGTCCTCTTCTGCTGCAGCTCTCTGGCTTTTCGGTGTTTAAGGTTCATATGATTCCATATGGCACCCACATAATCTCCTTTATTTAAGGTCAGATGATCAGTAACCATGATTCCATTTGCAAAGCCCCTTGCCTATAGCATCTAGGTTAGCCTTTGACCGAATAAGCAGGAGTGGGATTCTGAAAGAGATAGCTTTAGAATTCTACTACAGGGGTTATCAGATAGTTTTGTTAATGTTGGCATTGTGTTTTATCAGAGTGAACTGAACTTGGCAAAATCATTGTTTTCATTTCTTTGTACAACACTCTCTCAACCTCTGCTCCAGATTTAGGAAAAATCTAAATCCCTCCTGGAAAAGACAAATCATGTGTTTTATAAGCCTGGGAAAGCCCCCCCCCCCCCAAAAAAACAAGCTGATATTATCGTTTAAAATTTTAAAGCAGGTAATTCCCTAGAGAGAAATATAACTTTTAAAAGCTAGTTGCTGAGAGCTAGAGGGATTTCTGGGTAGTTAACAGCATTTGCTGCTCTTGCAGAGAACCCAGTTCAGCACCCAGCATCTGCATGACAGCTCATGACACCAGTGCTAAGGGCTCTATCCAGTGCCTTCTTCTGGTCCCTGCAAATACCAGGCACTCACTAGGGCAGGGTATATGCAGGAAAAGACTCACACAATAAATTTATTTTTTTTTTTTTGGTTTTTCGAGACAGGGTTTCTCTGTGGCTTTGGAGCCTGTCCTGGAACTAGCTCTGTAGACCAGGCTGGTCTCGAACTCACAGAGATCCGCCTGCCTCTGCCTCCCGAGTGCTGGGATTAAAGGCGTGTGCCACCATCGCCCGGCTAATAAAATAAATATTTAAAGAAGAATGTTTCTGGACTGGAGAGAGCTCTCAAAGGTTAAGTGGTGACCGTTCTTACTAGAACATGGTTTCAGTTCCCAGGATGGCTCACACCCACCTGAAGCTCTACTTCCAAGCGATCTGACTCTTCTGCTGGGTTCCAAGTGCTGCTGAACCCAGTCTGTCTCCATGAGCTTATGCAGGCACACACACATACACACACACACACACACACACACCATAAGAATAATTTTAAAATAAATATTAAGAAACAATAACTTCAGCAATTGATGGCTGTTGAAACAAAGAGACAAAGTCAGTTTGGTCTTGGTTTTGCTTTGTCTGTGTAGCCCTGGCTGTGCTGGACCTCGCTTTGTAGACTAGGGTACCTCGAAGTCACAGAGATCTGCCTGCCTCTGCCTCCCAAGTGCTGGGATTAAAAGCATGTGCCACCACTGCCCAGCATGAGAGTCGATTTCTTCAATGGCATGGCCCCTGATAAGTCAGCCACGCACCAGCAGATGGCCTCCAGACCCCCGAGTATAGGAAAACACAAATTGAACCAATTGACATGAAATTGGGGGTGGGGGTGGATCCAATAGGAGCTAGGAGGAGAGATGGGGTGAAGGTGAAAATGATCAAAATGTATTCTATTCATGTATAAATTTATCAAAGAATTGATTAAAATATTATTTTTTAAATATAGGCCAGAAAGATGACTCAGTGGGTAAAGGCTACTGCCACCAAGCCTAATGACCTGAATCAGATGCCAATGACTCTTAAGGTAGAATGAGAGAAGCGATTCACACAAATTGTCTACATATTCACTATGACACATATACACATGTGCACAGACACCCAAATAAATGTAGCAAAAAAGTAAGTTAATAGAAAAAATAGCTTCTACTCAAAAAATAGTCTACTATTATTTAGCGATCCTTTTAAATTTTGTTTTATTTTACATTTGACTCTTTTGCCTGCCTGTATAAGATGAGCATCACATGTGTGCGGTACCCTTGGAGACCAGAAGAAAACCAAGAACTGGAATTATAGATGACTGTCAACCACATTGTAGGTTCTGGGAACTGAACCCAGGTCCCCTGCAAGAACAGCAGTGCCCGTAACAGCTGAACTGCCTCCCCAGCCTAAAGTTCTTTTTTTAACAGAAAGAGAGAGACAGAGAAGGTGTCCACAGAAGCCAGAAGAGGCCATCGAACCCCCTGGGCCTAGAACTACCTGATTTGGGTGCTGGGAACCAAATGCGGGTCTCCTGCAAGAGCAACCGTGCTCTTTGCTTCTGATCCTTCTTTCCCGACCCCATTTGGAGGTCTTGGTTACCTAAGTATCTCCATCAATCACTCTGCTTTGTTACTGATGTCTACCTAAGTGGTCCTATATTGTGGGGGCTAAGAATGATCACTTCTGTTTTTAAACCTTCCATTCTAACTCAGAATAAAGAGGAAAGGGAAATGGTGGAAGGACCAAAAATCTGAATCGCCAGCTTTGGTCCCTATCTTTGGCTTCAGACCTCGTCTAACGGTGGTGAAGAAAAAGATGACTCTGTTGAAATTCTTGCCCAGTTCCAATTGTTTCAAAGCCAATAATAAACAGCATAGACCCTTCACATGCTAACAGTTGGTGGGGCACAATACCCCCACCCATGTGCGGGTAATCAGAGAGAAATCGCCGTTCAGGGCTCTATATGGACTTCCTTCAGCCACTAATCAGTTTAGCGTGTAATTAAAAGAGCTTTAAAAACCATCAGTCATTTTGCTTAGGGTAAGTAATAATTTATGCCAAGAGAGTTGGAAAGAATGCTGATTTCATTTCTTTTATCTCCTCGGAGGGAAGGTGAACTGATAAAGCCCTGTGCAAGATGGTACATTTTAAGACTTATTCAGAAGGCTAAATTAAAACGGCAGACATATTGATGACTCGTGGATATCTTTAATCTCTCTGTGTCCTCTTTTTTCCCCAGAAAAAAATAATAATAAGTTTTGCATAAATATAACAGTCCCTCCCAATTCTCCCTCATTTGTGATGATGGTTGACTTTTTAAAAAATGTTTTTCAAGCCCGCTTCCACTTCATTTTTTTTATTAGAAAATAAATAATGTATGTAAAAGAGATATTTAAAATTTAGATACATTCACATCGGGAAGTGTGGTTCACCCACATATTTTCCTCCTGGAAACAGCACTACCACCCCACTTGGGAGAAACGAGCTCTCTCCGTAGTTAATCATTTGTACAAGAGCAAGGTGGGAACTGGAAGATAGGAAGCACTTGCTTGGGGACCGGGGAACCAGCAAGAGAGGGTGTGGGCAGTGGAAGTAATTTGCATTGAGTACACAGGGTAAGCAGCCTGGCCCAGCCTGATTAAACCATCTTGCTGAGATGGATTCAAAATCAGCCTACTTTGGCATTAAAATTAGCCTAACCTATCTTTAGAAGGGGCACGTTGAGATCATTTTTTTTGCAATATTAGAAGGATAAGCATGTCAAATATATAACTGCATTTGCTATTTTTAAGAGAGCTAAAATGAAATATTTAAATTAAGGCTCAAATACATTCATTTTTTTTAAATGCATTGTGTATGTGTGTCTGTCTGTCTGTCTGTTTTTGACTAGGGGGCACCTATGAGGAGAGGGCTCGTAGAACAACCTTGTGGAGCTGATTCTCTCCTTCCACTTTCTGTGGGTCCCAGGGGTGGAATTGAGGTCCCCAGGCTGGCATGACAAGACTCTCTCTCCAGCCACACATTCTCAGGTCAGTCACAGCAGCTGAGCCACAAGGGCTGGTGCTATGAAGAATCCAAATATGTCAGAAGAGCAGGTAATCCAAGTCCAGGACCCTCCAGCGTGGGTCTTTGTGCACCTAATCTGACTGCCAGCAAAATAGTTGATGATTAAATGACCATGCATGCTTCAGACAAAATCCCAGTTCAAACAGGCCTTGCAGAAAAATAAATGCCTGGGCACCATTCTGACAGGATTTTTTTTTTCAAGAACTCGAACCATGTCACAGATACTCTGTCCCTGTGTTGGCTCTGTTCTCATGTACCATGGGGGATCCTGGCCTGGCTCACATGTCCTCGCTGCTCACAGTATAGCAGAACAGCTCCTGCCTGCTTCCTAATGTGTCTTTCTCAGAGTGGTTGATGGGCTGGAGATCAAAGCTAGAGAACATGATACACGTTCGCAAAGCCATGGGTAACTAAAGGCATGGAAACCTGCTGGCTTGTCCCATCGAAAATCAGAACTGTCTGAATTTGCAGTGCTGAGCCTGTGACACCTCAGAACTTCTATGCTGATGCTCCATTCTTAGTCTTGAGAATGGGACTAAAGAAACGGGACTTGAGAGAATGAATGTTGAGTAATGTCCTATGAATGGGCCCATGTCCAATGTGACTGATTCTGTCAATAGGAAATTAATATGCACCCACCACACACACACACAGACAAACACACACACACGCTACAGAAAAGTGACCATGTAGAACCAGTGGCCACCTGCGAGACAAAACAACAAAGGAGCCTCAGTAACTCCCAAATCTAGCAGAACCATAATCTTGAGTGCCAATCCTCCAGACCCATTCGTTAAAATAAATTTTTGTTACATAGGGCCACCAGTCTGATTTTAGGATGGCAGCCCTGACATCATCATATACCTTCTGAGAAAGACATGACGTTTTCCTGGCAACCTTTATGTATTTTTTACAGAAACATATACAGTGCCAGCCTTCCTCAGACAAGACCCCTCCTCCCAGCACGCACACTCCAGAGACACATGGCATGTGAGTGATAGTCAAGAAAGAGAAGACACTGTCCTACTGTCGCTGTCTCAGAGGCTTTGAGTTGGAGCTAAGGTGAAGGTGGTCATCTTCGGTTCAGGCTCCCGGGAGCCGTTAGCATGAATCAGGCCATCTTGTACTTGAGACTCATGCTTGATGAACTGTCCAGCGGAGGAGCCGACAGTCATTCCACATCTTCTAGAACTGGTTCCCGGATGCCCTCCATCTCATGTGTGCCAAGAGCAGAGAACTTGCAAGTCTTTTACATCAGGTGGTCTAACATTTGTATATACTCTACAACCATCCCTTTATAATGTAAATAATCATAAGAAAGATCATTATAAGAAATCTAAAGATTTCATATACTGCTTGGTACAATGTAAATGCCATGCAAACCAATGCTGAGGCGTACTGTTCCAGAATAATGAAAAGAAAACGCTCTACGTAGTCTGTGCAGGTATTACTTTAAAAGACTATTTCCACCCCCAGTTGGTGGAACCCACAGATGTGGAAGGCCAGCTGTGTTTGCCTTCCCAAGCCTTGTTGCAGCTGAGTGCAGTCGGAGACCTGGCGCTGCTGACTGGACACACCTGCCTGAGTTATAGATGCAGCCAGAGAGGCGAACAAGTCGAGCCTGGAGGGGCCTCTCTGGAAGTGGTGGCAGCTGCAGTCAGTAATGGAGGAAGGAAATGGTGGCTCTATGGCAACACTGGAGCTGGGGAGGGCCAGATGTCTGTGGGTGTCCATGAAACATGCTATAATATGCAAGTCTGCTGTGTGACTCTGAGGCCACAGTCCAGCTTCAGATATCCAAGTCCAGCCTCTTTGAAATGGGGCATACTGCTCCGAACCCTCTGAACAACTGTATTTTCTTCTACAAGATTAGAGTCCCTCTGTACTTCAGTTCTCCTGACTGACAATGTGTCTACTACTTCTTACTACTTGTGCCTCACTTGCAGAAAACCACAGGAGTCTCTGGGCTCAGAAAGACTCAGTATGTCAATATGTATTTCCAATGTATCCAATAGACTCATTGGAAGAGAAGTTCCAACTATGGAACTCCATTGCACATCTATGAACTGTGAAGGTGCTGGTATCCGAAGCGACACTGGTTTGGAGAACAGGGTGAACTAATTAGGTTCTAGAGAGGAGGAGAATGAGATTCAGCCAGTGCTTTCCCATCAGGGATAACTAGAACCTTTCAGGTTCAGTCTCTGAATAACTGCAAGATACCAAACACCTTTCTCAAAGAGGATGTGTCCTGCTTGCTAAACATACAGCCAAGGAATGAGTTTGCACAATGTGCCCAGGTTCCAGGTGTCGTTCAAGCTTGGTGAATGGAGACCCAAGATGCAAAGGCCACTGAACTATTGGATAACTGATCAGAATTGAGAGAGGTGGTGATGGGGGAGAGTCTTCTGTTTTGTGTTAATTTCATTGGTTAAATAAAGAGACTGCCTCGGCCCTGATAGGACAGAAAATTAGGTAGGTGGAGTAGACAGAACAGAATGCTGGGAGAAAGAAGCTGAGTCAGTGAGTTGCCATGATTCTCCCACTCCAGACAGACGCAGGTTAAGATCCTCCCTGGTAAGCCACCTCGTGGGCTACACAGATTATTAGAAATGGGCTAGTCCAGGTGCGAGAGTTAGCCGAGAAAAGGCTAGATATAATGGGCCAAGCAGTATTTAAAAGAATACAGTTTCCGTATAATTATTTCGGGGCATAAGCTAGCCATGTGGGCGGCCGGGTGCCGGGGACGCAGCCCCGCAACTCCTACAACAAGGTGGGGTAACGGGAGTCATTGCAAGAGGGCAAGCACCTCTGACTGCTCGGCTGGAGTCTGCAGAGTGCAATGAAGGCTATGAACAGATAGCAGGCAGTGTTAGGATGTGCCTCTCTGGAGAAGCCAAATGGTAGCTCTATGGCTATCAGCAGTGGTTAGGCCAGGAAAACCGCAGCCTGAGGGAATTCTGTTCCCTCAGACATCGACTCTTTCAAAGCTACAAAGGGAACTTAACTAAATCTCGGTCCCTCTAAAGAACTCAAGATTCAAGATTTGACGTGGAATTGTGCCTCTCCAGAAGTTCTCGTGCTTCTCCTCACCCCTCTTATTTTATTTTATTTATTAATTTAAGACAGGGTTTATTCTGTGGCTTTAGAACCTGTCCAGGAACTAGCTCTTGTAGACCAGGCTGGCCTCGAACTCACAGACATCTGCCTACCTCTACCTCCTGGGTGCTGGGAATAAAGATGTACGCCACCACCGCCCGGCTCCACACCCCTCCTTAAAAACCCTTCTGCACCTGGCTCCTCACTACCACGTCCTGTCAACAGGTTTCTGACTCAGCCTCCTAACCACGGGGGAATTTTATATAATCAGATACATCTCGGCATCATTAAACAAATGTTCCAGAGCATAAACAAAAGCAACACACCTTAAAATAATATTCTACAACATAGGCGGTTTCTCTAGTTCTTCAGTCCCTTTTTCGCACACCCTACAGAGAGTGATTCACATTTTAGCAGGAACCCCAGAAATTGTTGTCAGTCACCTTCAGTCCCTCTTACAGCCCACAGAGTACTGTCTGCAACACAGAGATGCGATCCTCAGCACGACGAAGGAGTGCAACCCCTGATGTGTGTCTGAAAGCTTTGGGGCATTCTCGAAGGTCGGAGTGCCGCGGTCGGTTTCCAGTCCACCTGCTCTTCCGCCACAGCCACCCAAGGCTGCATTCCCAGACAGCAGACTGAACAGTCACAGCAGTCATCTTGAATTTGCCGAACTTCACTTGGTACTTGACCTTCTGGGGAAGGGATAAGGCTGGGCAATTAAAATAGGGACGGACACACCTCCTCGGACCAGAGGGAGGCTCTTTGTGTCCTATCAGTTAAAAATGTACCAGTGCGCAGGAAAGGAAGCGCGCCGAGACACAGAATTCCATCAATCCGTGTTCTGTGCTATGAAGGGCGTAAATTTAATCTTCTCTAATTGTTTGTCATTGCATACAAGCGGAAAGCGAACGCGGAGCTCACAGATCTGCCTTTCTCCCCAGGAACTGATTTTAATATCAAGGCCGTGAAGGTCACTGCAGAATTTGCCTCATATTTGTGTGAGCTAGATCTGGAGACAGTCTCAAATATTTACACTTACTGGCCACTCCGCATTTTAAAGGGAAGGAGGCAAAAGTGAACGCCATGCCTGGGTCCTGCAGGCGCCTGCCACTCACCTGCTCCCTCTGGAGGAGATGAAGACTCTGCTAGACAGCCCCCTGAGAGCACTCAAATGGCTTCCCTGCTGGATGACAGACCAGGGATCTCCCCTGCCCCTGCCACCATTCAGGGCTTCTGACCCAGCTCTCAGAAACAAGACTGGCTTCAGAGCTGACCACAAATTCTGAGAGCAACAAGACTGCATTATCTTTAATTGTCTGGTCTATCTATTTTTTGTTTGTTTGTTTAGGTAAGCCCCTTTTGCTTCACCATGTGGATCTAAATACCATGGCGACAACTTTGCTAATTAAACCCATCAAAATTTTTATTATACAAGTGAGGCTTAGTCCCTTAAATTCTTATTCTTGTTGTATTAATTTTTGTTACCAAAATGAAATATCTGGGGTAGAATACTGAGGAGGAGGAGGAAGAAGAAAAGAAAAAAGACAGGGAGGAGGATGAATTGGTAAATGAAACTGTTCTTTGTTTGGGGTTAAATTCTGAAGGTGCAGAGATAGAGGGCTGTACCTGATGATGGCTTCTTGCCAGCCGAGTCTGCCGAGTCCTAAAACCACGGTCATAAGCCAAGGGGAAGAGAGCACCTCCAGTGCCTTCCTCTTTCACAGCGCCACCAGGGTTCCGCCAGTGACATTATCTAACCGCTCCCTCAAAAGCCCAACTCTAAACCCCATAGGCTCGTGAACTTTCTACCCTTTCCAACAGCTTGTGATATGGATCAACTTTCACCACATGAAGCCCTGGGAGACACTCAAACCATCTGGTCCACGGCATCTGGAAAGGATACGCTTATTCCAGGGCTCACCACAGCACAGAAAGCCTTCAAAATTCTTTCTCAGGCATTGCCTTTAGTGCGTAGAGCGCATTTTCTGTCTGTTGTTAAGTTCACAATGGTAGCAAGTAGTTCTTCAGAACTGCAATAGGTTTAAAGTACCCAGTCTCACATTTTTTTCTCCTAGGGAGGTCGTTTTGTGCGAGTAAAATTTATTACTATTCCAAAGAACTTTCATTCATGTGACCTGTATTCTGATATTAACCACATCAGGAAGCAGCATCGAAATTTTAAATTGGTTATCACGTTATTTTAGGACAACAATGACAAATTCACTCCATTACCACGTTGTTAACATTTACGTTAGTATTTTTATGAAAAAAAAAAACCCACTGCTTTCTCCAAAACAAAGGCAGCTTTCCTGAGAAGAACAGTGTCATTTTGTATCACTTTTAAGCCATTGTGCTGTCAGGCTCAACAGAACAACTGTTTCCATGCAGGTTCACTCTCAGCCTATCATGTTAACTGAGGACATGAAGAGCAGCTGGTCTTTCACACATCTGTAAATGAAAGGGGATTGTTCTAGAAGCCTTTCCAGGCCATGACAGCCTTCTTTGATACCATGCCAAAGTTCGACAAAGAGCAGTTTCTTGGTAGTTCCTAGCAAAGTGGAATTTGAAACAAGAAAAACACACTCCTTATATTGTGCTACATCAAAACCCAGTCCGTGTGGGCTGAGCTCCCAAAGTCCAGTCAAAGAGTGGGAGGAGTGAGAATATGAGCAAAGAGGTCAAGACCATGATGGGGACACCCACAGAAACAGTCTACCTGAGCTAAGAGGAGCTCACTAACTCCAGCCAGACAGGGAAGGAACCAACATAGAACCAAACTAGACCCTCTGAATGTGGGTGACAGTTGTATGGCTGGGGCAGACTGTGGGGCAACTGGCAGTGGCATCAGGATTTATCCCTACTGCTTGTATTGGCCTTTTGGGAACCCATTGTCCTTGAATGATAACTTGCTCAGCCTAGATATTGTAGGGAGGGGAGGGCCTTGGGCCTTCCTCAAAGCAATGTGCCTTACCCTCTCTGAGGAGTGAACGTGAGGTGGGGTGGGGGAAGTAGAGGAAATGGGAGGAACGGAGGGATTGGTAAATGAAATAAAATAGTTTGTTTTCTTTTTAAAATAATAAAATTAAATTAAATTAAATACCCAGTTTGTGATCCACTTTAACAGAATCTGTTATTGGTATGTACGTATCTGGAAAGTGATCGTGTGCTGGCTATTTAGAGAATAATAACTCAATGTTTTATGTAGCTTTTCCAATATTGACATACCTTATGCTGTAGAGTGTTGTCAAACCTTATAGAGCTCTGGAAAGTGCTCTTTTCTTTAGAGGTTAAGAATGCAAAGGGCTAACAATATCTTAGTATTATCTAAGAAAGCAAGGCTTGACTTCATGTGGTTAGATCATGGGCCTGATGCCCCTTTGAGATGCTGTTCACCCTAAGAGCTCAAACCATATCTTCAGCTTAAAGAAATCAGTGCATGCCTCCCTGGAGCTGGCTGGAGCAGAGCCTTAAGAAGCAAGCAGTTCTGTGCTGTAGCCTAAACACCCCTAATTTACGGTCATACCTTGTACCTGGCTTCCTCCACGCTCTCTGTCACTTAGGTTATCCCATGTTCAGTTACCGGATAGAGAAACTCCCCATCACCCTGAATGATACAAAAGCCTGATATTTTCTTCTGTTCAGGGAATTGTCATGAAGCTTCCTCTCTGGGCCTCTGCTCCTCAGTCCCTGGATCCCACGGTCATGAAGCCATCCCCACTGTTTATGAAGCTCATTTCTGAAGGGTTATTTTGTTTCAGCTCATTAAAGAGGCCACAGAGCCTAGGGACCTCGTGATGATATTGAAAAGCAGAAAAGCCAAACTAGGTAACCATGCAGAGACCGACCTGGCTGAAGTCCAGACCACATGGCCTCCTGCCCAGCACCCTCTACATGGACTGAGGGCTGCCAAACTAAAATATTTGCTCTCACCTGTACTTCTCATTCATTACCCAACCCCAATTGCAGAAATGCAAAATTGTGTTCATTGATTCAGAGAAACATTAGATATTTTATCATGCAAAAAACAGATGTCTATTTTTAAACAATATTTCTGTAGCCCACCCATAAGTTAGGGGTGACATTTTACTAATAAGGGACAAAGAAATTTTGAAATAGTTTTGTGATGTTCTCATACATTGCAAAGTTAGCTGTAATTGAAATTACTATCTTTTTTATCTGTCTTGATGATATTCTCTCAAATATCATAAACTGGGGCTCAGAGTCTTGAAATAGGCAATAAAACTGATACTTACAAAAATGACTAAGGATAGGTGGAGTGCCATTAATTAAGCAATAATCCCTTTGAAATCAGTCATTACCAGCAGTTTTTTGCTATGGGCCATTAACAGTCTAACTAGCAAGTCATTAATAGTGGTAATAACCAATTCTGAGGGGATTACTGCTTGAATAAACTATATATAATAATTTTAAACTCAAAAAAATCACTCTTTTATGTTAACCTTTGAGTCATAAGTGAGTGTGGATGGAATTATCTGAGAATATTACTGTCTCATTTTAAAGAACATAAATACTACCCTTCTCCCTTTATCTGGCCCCATGTTTTTGCCTAACTTGTCTTTGCATTTGAGGATGGTGTTCCTCATACCGCCGGAATACAGAGGGCTTTTCCGTCCTGACATATAGATCTATAGACTGGTGGCGCCTTGCACCGCCTTCACTGCTTCAGACCAAACACTGCTGTTGACTTCATCTTTAAAATACAAGTTCACTTGAAATCAATTGTTGTTCAATGTCATTTTGTTAATATTTTTACATTACAGAAATTAATCATATGTGTTGTGCATGTGAGCGTGTGTGTGCACATGTGTACAAGTGTGTGGATGTGAGCGTGTGTGTGCACATGTGTACAAGTGTGTGGATGTGAGCGTGGGTGTGCACATGTACATGCGAGCATGTGTGCACACGTGTGTGCTCATGTGTGTGCATGTGTGTGAACATGTGTGTATTCAAGCGTGGGTGTGTGTGGGTGTGCACATGTGGGTGTGGAAACAGATCCAACTGGAGGAGGTAGTGAAAGCACTCCTGATTACTGACTATGGGGGTATCTCAAATGCGCATTTCTATACCTTGCTCCCTTCCACTCCTCCAAGCCCTGTGTGCTCCTAAGGAGGTTTGGACAGAAGTTTTTAAAACGTATTTCTTTCATTTTTTTGAAATTATAATAGCATCATCTCAACTTCCTTGTACTCTGTCTAAACCATTTCTATACCCCTCCTTGCTCTTTTTCAAATCCTTGGACTCTTTTTTTGATTAATTGTTGTTAAACACACACACACATACACACACACATTCCTAAATAAATACAGAACTGACTATTTGGACTTTAGTTTCTCGGCCACCCTGACCCAAATAATCATACAAAAAATGATATTCATTAACACACTACTTGGCCAATGGCTTAGGTATATTCCTAGCTAGCTCTTATATCTTAAATTAACCCATTTCTATTAATCTGTGTATTGCCATGAGGCTGTGGCTTACCGGAAAGGTTCCAGGTATCTTTCTCCTTCAGCATCTGAATGGTATCGGTCTGACTCCACCTACTTTCTCCCAGAATTCAATTTAGTTTTCTCACTTAGCTCTAATCTACTCTGTCATAGGCCAAAGCTGTTTCTTTAATAACCAGTGGTAATAAGACATATTCACAGCATACAGAGGGGAATCCCACATCAGGTGTGCTCTTCGCTGGGGAAGAATATTTCTCTCATTATTTCTTAGGGGCCTGTAGTTCTTTGCGTATGTAGTGTTGAGGCCTCCTGGGCTTTCTTCCATCCACTTTTACATATCTACTCTTGTCCCTGTTGGGCTCATGTTTAGGCAGTCTCATTGGTAATACTTTATGTGCGGAGCATCTGACATTACTAGTAGATGGTTTCCCAGCAAACTCCCTGATCTTCTGGCTCTTACAATCTTTCTGTTCCCTCTTCCACAATTATCCCTGAGCCTTGGTTATGGTGTAAGAGTTGTATTTATAGATATATTCATTGAGACTTATCTCCACAATCTGCACTTTGATTGGTTACATTTTCCATAATTGTCCACATCTGTGGCAAAGAGAAGTTCCTTTGGTAAGAGATAAAGAGTGTACTTATCTGTGGGCATAAAATTAGAATGTAGTTAGGGATTATACTA
Organism: Neodon shergylaensis; assembly: GCA_025134845.1. NCBI lineage: Eukaryota > Metazoa > Chordata > Mammalia > Rodentia > Cricetidae > Neodon > Neodon shergylaensis. The sequence goes on from JABTXL010000186.1 coordinate 6,592,348, forward strand.
GTTTAGTAAATTGGTAGCTGTAGGTTCTTCTATAGCATCCATGGCTTCACTAGCCCTGGGTAGCTGGCTAAGTTTCCAGCTCCGGGCAAGATTTTCCTCTTGTTGAGATTAGGGGAAGTCTGATTAGAGAGCTGTTGGTTATCACTAAGATATATGTATTGTAGTTATACTTTGGGTTACTGTGCCATATGGGTCATTGTGGTTCATAGGCATAATAGCTGGACAGAATTGTTGATCACTTGCCTCCTTTAAAAGCTTGCATGGTGCCTTCTGGTACCATGAAAGTTAGTCCTTAAAATGAAGGCTTTAAAGTCATTGCCAGTTTAGAGGTCTCTAGGCCATATTGTGAAGTGTATGGTGTCTTCAACAATAGGAACTCACCTTCCACCTCTGGAGGGGAGGGTAACTAAGGGCAATAGAAATAGTCTATAATATCTTGAGAATCTCTTGGACAACCCTGACCAACAATCCATAATAGGGCTAGAAGCCTATTAGGACGAGACGTGTCCTAAAGTTGGAGATTTGGAGATTTTGTTAAAAGGTCTTTGTCTCTTGAAGAGAGCATCCTTAGTCCAGATGGAGAAACACCTCTCTGATATATTTGCTGACCAATAAACCTTGGCTCTTAGATAATCATACAAAGTATATATTAACGTTTGGTCATCCTCTAAAAGAACCTCTTAAAGAACGAGCCAAACAACAAAGTCATAGAATACATGAAAAGACCCTGGTGCCGGGGGAGGCGACAGAGATGAATGGAGAGAAGAGAGCAACTCATCTTCAAAAGCATCGCAGTGTCTTCTTTTCTCAGAACGAGCATCAAGGCATAAGAATATTTTATTAAATATCTGCATAATGCTCTCTTAAATATTCAAGAAAATGCTTCCTCTGGGAAATTGACAAATAGGCGAGGATAAGTCAGAGTAAGGAATGGCTGCCAATTTCCAGCCACAATGTAAGAAATGAGAAGTAAATTCAACAATGCAGAAAATGAACAAATGAAGTTAGAAGATAAACCTGAAAAGTTCTTAGATAAAAGGTTAAAATAAAGACGAACACATAACCTATATAAAAATTCAAAAATTCTGTCATTAGCTCAAACTTCATAAATTACATTTTTTAAAAACTGAGACAACATTTGCCAAAACACAGCCTTGGTTTTAAGGAGCCTGTAGAAAACAAGTGGGAAGGGCTGTCTGTCTTATGTAAGGGAGAAAGGAACAATTCAGCAAGGTGACAAACATGCAAAGTATAACTGTCCTCATTAGTAATAAAGCCTACAAATGAAATATCCTCACTGTCAAATTGAGAACTAAGAAAGCCGGTGTGTTATGAACATAAAGGAAAAGTCCTGGGCCATGTCGGAGGACATCAAAGGAACATCATTTCACTTTTGTTTGCCACGAACCATGGCAATTTGGCAATAGAGTAGCATGATTTGAAAATCTAAAATCTCTGTAATACAATAGGACTTATATATCTCCCTGTGAGTCATGGATTATATGTCCACTGCCCTTGAACCTGAAGTATAGTTTATGACTACTGTAACCAATAAAACATGGGAGTTAAAAATCCACATGAAAAGCTATGGTCCAGCTCCAACCTCAGTTACTTTAGCCTCCCCAGCCAAGCATGCACCTTCACATCCAGTTATCAGTAGACTCAAAGGGAGAAGAGATGCCCTTTCCCCCACTAAGATCTCTCAAAGCTTAAGATTCATCTGCAAAGTGTCGCCTTCCCATCTCTACCTTAAGCAGTATTGGCTTAAAGTCTTCATCTTTCAAAAGGAATGCTCTCGATAGGTAATGCAACTGTCCGATGCAATTAAAAACTAAGCTACTGTCAGTCATGTGACCTCTACATATCTACTGAACCAAAAGTAAAAGAAGAGAGACACCTCTCCTGCTCTGGACAATCAGCCTTTATTATCAAGGGAAATTGAGTTTACTTGTTACAAAGCTTAGAGAGAGGTTAAGACAGAGACAAAAGCTGTTCGAATCACAACAAGGATGGTTCAAAGGATGGTTTAATAAGTCTCCCTGATTTACAACTCTATTGTCTTCTTTGATGGGTCCCTTGATTATCCTCCTTCTGATACTCCTGTTTGGACCCTACATCCTAAACCGCCTGGTCCAGTTTATGAAAGACAGGCTGTCAGTCATTCAGGCCCTAGTACTGACCCATCAGTATCATATGTTACCACAGCAAGAGACCGAGGTTCTGTAGCTGCTATGAGTAAAAGATTTAACTCAATAATAAAAAGAAAAAGGGGGAAATGAAAGACCCTACAGACCCCCTCCTCAAAACCCACAGCTAGCATGCTCCCCGGGAGAACGTCCTGTTTGCGTAAAAAATTCTCAATATCAGCAGCTAGCCTGCTCTCATGAGGACATCCCATTTGCTTAGGAAAGCAGGATGTCAACGAGATAGGATGACTGCAAAGCAGGATGTCTATAAAGATAGGACAAAGCAGGATGGCTGAAAAACAGGATACCTATAAGATAAGAACCGGAGATCTATTGCCAGACATCCATGCTGGGAGAGGAAAACCATTCATGCCCCCTGCCTCATTCACATCCCTTTAATCCCAACAGAGTCAGGTAGATCTTTGTGGGTTCAAGGCCAGCCTGGTCTATGTGATGAGTTCCCGCCCAGCCAAGTCTACGTAGTGAGAATCTGCCTCAAATGATAAGGAAGGAATAAGCAAAAAATAATAATACAACACCACATTGTTGGCAGGAAAGACTCTTTAGTTCATGTTGATTTAAGCAAGGAGCAGGAGAGAAAGGGATTCCACAAACTTACCCAGGAAACTTGCTGACTCTTTTGGTGCACATTAAAACCAAAGAAACAATGTCAGCCAAAAAAAAAATACACACTTATAGTCAAAAACAAAAAGAGCCTCCACACAGGAGAGACAGCCCTGCACACATCAGCCCCTCTAGGAGTGAGGCCCTGCTAGTCGAATGTGTCTCTGAAGCATTAAACTCAAGGTAGAATGGCTAAACTGGATAGAAGGAAGAGGGACAAAGTTGTTTGTCACAGATTTTCCATATCTCGATACTGCACCAGTTCTAATGGCGCTGAAGAATAAATTTTCTCCTTAATTAAACAACTTGGTATGATTTATAAAAGCCTCCTGCTTACTGCTAAGACTTAGACTGCATTTTCCCTTTCTTTCTGAAGATGTTCAAAGACTCAGAATCAGATCTCTAAACAAAATCTCATTACTAAAGAAAGAAACTCTTGAGGTTTTTTTTATCCTTGTAGATTTCAAAAATAGACGCTAACTAGATCTTTAAACAGAAATTTGCTCTTCATTTGAACTAAATGATAAAAAAGTATATTATTAGCCAATATTTTTTGAGTACATGCATTTTTCCTAAACACCAACTATATTATCATCTATTAAAGATATAGTAATAAATATCACTATTAATAAATATATTAATATTTATTTATTAATAAATAGTAAATATATTAATATTAATAAAAATAGCTACTATTCAATACAAGGCTGCTCAGGAGTTTAAAGACAACACTGCATGAATATCAAATCTTCAAACATTTAGGTTTACTTAACAGTCACCTAATATTAAGCATACATATCTAATTTTTTACAATTCTCTGTAATCAGCATCTCTGTACTTTTCATCTATAAATAGTCCCTAGTGATTAAACTCCAAGAATAACACCATCCCAACCTATGAAAGCTCATCAAGAAAGCATCGCATCCACCCATAGGAACTTTTGCCTCATCTCCTAAAATCTAATCCACACCCAGATTTCCCAAGTCCTCCCCTCAGGGTCTAGTCTGCTGAGTACCTGTGGCCTCCTTATTCATGCCTTTTCTACAATCTACCTGATTTAACACGGGTCTCTCAGCCAGTTCACTAACCTAGCCTGTTTTTCTCTGCTGTGATGGCTACTTTTAGTGGTCAACTTGACTACATCTGAAATACACTAAATCCCGAGCAGCTGGGTACACCTGTGAGGGATTTTTCTCGATTGAATTATTTGAATGATTATCCTATTAGTTCTGTTCCTCCAAAGAACCCTGACAATGCACCTGCCTTCATTACAGAGATCTCTAGGCTTCGGTCAGGATCTTTCCATTATACTGCTAACCATAGGACTTTATAATGCCATATCCCACCATTCCACTCAGATCCAGTAATACCACTTTTGGTTATATATCCAAAGGATACCCAATCATGCCACAAGGACATGTGCTCAATTATGTTCATAGCAGCATTGTTTGTCATAGACAGAACCTGGAAACAACCTAAATGCCCCTCAATTGAAGAATGGATAAGGAAAATGTGGTACATTTACACAATGGAGTACTACACAGCAGAAAAAAATAATGACATCTTGAAATTTGCAGGCAAATGGATGGAGTTAGAAAACATCGTTTTGAGTGAGGTAACTCAGACCCAGAAAGACAATTATCATATGTACTCACTCATAAGTGGTTTTTATACATAAATCAAAGAAAACCAGCCTACAAACCACAATCACAGAGAACGTAGATGACAATGAGGACCCTAAGAGACACATACATGGATCTAATCTACATGGAAAGCAGAAAAAAGACAAGATCTCTTGAGTAAATTGGGAGCATGGGAGCCATGGGAGCCATGGGAGAGGGTTGAAGGGGAGGGGTAGAGGAAGGGAGGGGAGCAGAGAAAAATGTATAACTCAATAAAATCAATAAAAAGACATGAAGTTGGGTAGAAAGAAGCCAAAATGGGGAATAAAAATGGTACTGTGTATGCATATGTGACATTCTCGAGTAATATTTTTTAGAAAAACAAAAATAAGAAAGAAAAAATCATACTACCTTTGTTATTATATAAAATCATATTTTACATGTTAAAAAAGAAATGGAGACTCTAAGAATAACCAATTTTAGTAATACCTTATTTGTCTTGTTCATATTTCCAAATATGTCAATCAAAACAATGCAAACATCTTATATGCATGGGCTGGCAAGATGGTTCAGCAAATAAAAGGGCTTCTTCATAGCATCACACCCTGAGTTCGGTCCCTGGAACCCACAGTGGGAGAGAACTGACTCCCCAAAGTTACTCACCCACCTCCACATACACCATAAACATAGAATCAAATTTCAAAGTAATAAAAAATCAGGCCAATTTAGTTCACATAATTTTATCTTAGTAGTACAAAAGGAATGGAATTCAACTTTCAATTGTTGATATATATATATAATTTTATTATATAATTTTTAAAATACTACAGTAATCCATAGAACTGCAAGTTGCCCAAGCCAACAAGCATGAATTGGTTCCTAACTGTGTAATTTGAGCAAGACTTACTCTGAGAATTTCAAGTCATTTGAGCAAATGACCTACTCTTAGAATTCCATGCTGAAACACTCAGAACCACTTACTTCACAGAACAGTGGAGAAGATTAACTTACCAGTCCTCTAAATGCACTGGATAAAAACATAACCATATTGGAAAGGTAATGTGAAGGAGGGGAACGCCAGTGCAGACTGCAGCTGGGGAGTTCTAGAGCTGACCTGAGTCCAGAGCACTGCAATCCTGGGTGCTGTGTGTCCATGTCCGCTCTTAATTAAATATAAATAGAGGTTACTACTGTCTGAAGGACCAGCAGCCAGCAGCACAGGGCTTTGAAAGGAGTCCATGGAGTTGGCATAAGCTAAGACTTTTTCTATCTGAACAGTATTAAGGAAAAGACATTTACACACTCTCTTGATTTTTTTTATTCTCCAACCTCTTCTGATGGACCAACAGGGCTGGACTAGGCTAGTCTGGCTTCCCAGGGAACAGCTGTACAAAAGAATATTTATAGAATGTTACATAAAGTGTTTTCTCATACCAAAGTTCCCAGCCCTAATTTACATGTCTTACTGAAGGGGAGCATCACATACCTCCATGACTCTAGTCCTTCATAATGTGTTGTGTGCAATACACAATAAAGAGACCTAGGTGTGTTGGAGGTGTCGTGTGGAAAGCCACAAGGCCCCCTCAGCAAAACAATCATCGTTATCTACAAAGCTTCTTCAAGGTCAAGGTACCTCTGAAAACATCTCTTCACTCCAATCTCTAGCCTCTACAGTGATTTCGTTAAATCCCTACAGAGCACAGGTAATATGTTTTTCATTTCCCTTACATGATTAAAAACAAAGTCATCCCAATACCCACATACATTTACATCTAAGTAACTTATGGCAGATTAATAGAACGTGAGCAGACAGAAAGTATCTCTTCATAGCTAATTCCCTTGCTTGCAGGCTGCACACCATGCCTACTAAAAACAAACAAACAAACAAATAAATCTCACCCATTCTATGATCTATCTAGGAAATTAATCTTACAAGAAAGCTTAAAGGAATCACAAACCTAAACTTTTTGACATAAAAGGCAATCAGTCAACTGTATTTTATATCTTTAGGGTGTATACCCATTTATCACTAGTTTCTCATATCAGGAAATTGAGGTCAGGCGTGTGTATGAAAAGGTACTATCTTTTAAGCATTAAGAGAATTAGGGCCAACCTGGCCCCTGGAGAATTCAATTGTTCTCCTTAATCATTAACCTAAGCTCTGATCTAAAACAGTTCCTGGGTATAACTCATAGGCCTTAGCTGTGAAACATATCCTTGTATATATTTTTATTCATCAAAGCTTTATATAAGATAACATTTTATCAATTAGATGGTACAGCTTAGGGAGAAAGTCATCTTCATAATAATCCACAGGTAAAATTGCCCAGCAGAACAGGATATTTCCATGAGATAAACACATTACCTTACAGGCAGTAGGGAATCTCCCTACCTGTAAACAGAAGTTTCTGTCCTACAGCCATTTAGTCCCAAAGAAACACACAGGGGTTTATATTAATTATAAGCTGTTTGACCTATTAGCTCAGATTTATTATTGACTAGCTCTTACAACTTAAATTAACCCATAATTCTTGTCTGTGTCTAGCCATGTTACTTGGTACCTTTTCTCAGTAAGACATTCTCATATTGCTTCCTCTGCGTCTGACTGGTGACTGTGTCTCTGCTTTTCCTCTTCCCAAAATTTTCCTAGTTTGGTCACCCTGCCTATACTTCCTGCCTGGCTACTGGCCAATCAGCGTTTTATTAAACTAGTGCAAGTGACAAATCTTTACAGTATACAAGAGTATTACACACAACCAACTCAACCATGCCAGGTAACAGAGAAGGATAGCAACAGCAAACATGCAAAGGGCACCACAGAAGCAAGAGGCATTCCAGGGTCCGTGATCCCAGGGCCTTGCCTACCCAAGACTTATCCATCAGGGGGTTGCCTCCTGGTAGGCCAACACACTGAATCTCAATCACTGCCCACTGCTCCTCTGACATGGACATCGGCAAGAAGTAAATATGAATTGGTGAGTATCCACAGTTTCTGCATCTAAGAGCTAACTGATACCCTTTGACCATCTATAGAGACTATGCTGGAATGTATCAGGAACCCCATCTTCAGGCTTCCTAAGCCAGCAACACCTTTCATTTACCATGCTAGCTGTTCCCTCCCTTCACTTTCCTCTCTCGTTGAAGAGTAACTGAACATTATTCCATACTTATTTGAGGATACGGGGTAAAGCAAAGAACAGAAGAGAGCATCCATCTGATATCTGAATTGTCATCTTGAAGAATGGGAAACTATTAAACACACATCATTTGAGCGACTAATAGAAATACAATAAAATATTAGCCATCACCTTCCCCAACTAGCTCTCAGTTTGCAAGAGCACCAAGTATCTTCAAGATTTCCCCAGCCATTTTCTGGAACAGCCACAGGATATCAGGAATCTGCTAGTACAAGTTACGTGTCTTCTGAGACACAGCAGCTTTATTTGTAATGAACATAGACTCTAACAACTATATATATGTCCTCATTCTGAACCAAGTAAGAGTGGCCATGCTCTGGCTGTATTCTGCGTGGAAGAGGTCATATAAACTTTCATAGGCACAGAGCAAAGGAAGTCAAAACCAATGCACAGTATGTTGGTTGGAGAATTAGGAAGAGAGACAACAACAACAAAAACAAAAACCTTTTCTATAGATTTCTCATTGCATACAAGCTTAGGGTTGGTGGGTTAGAGGTCACCTAAGGTCAGCAGTACGTTCCCTGAACTTTGTTTAATAGACATGATAACATTAAGCCAGATACGGAGGTGGAAAGGAAATGCCTAGTAAGAGGGCAATAGCCAAGGTGATTCTGCTCCTTGTCTGCAGTAATTCCATCTCCCTACAGTGTCCTGCTCCACTAATGCCCAGCAGTCTGAAGGATCTTCACTATGATTGCAAACTTCAGCTCCACACACCCTTTGCAGTCTGTAGAACACAAGCGCTCATGTTTCAGGACAAAAAGAACCCATCCTTTATCCCCTTTGGACATTAAAGGTTGAAAGGAAACTACATAATAACGCCTTAAAGAGTTGGGGTACACTAAAATCTTGTCATAGGGATAGCTGTTTTATAATTCTGACTTTCTAATGTGAGGACCATTCAGCAGAACAAGAGGTCATGGGGACCAGGCAGACTCTGACATGCCTTTGAGCCCACCACGGCCATGCCTTTCCTTAGAATTCTTTCCTCCCCTGTTGCAAGTATACTCCTGTCCACTAGACACACCTAGGTCTGTCTCACCCAGTCCCAGAAATGGATCTTTACTCAGACAAACTCCACTCCAACATTCTATTCTATAAACTGGATTTATAATACCAGAACTATAAATGGCCATGTCGTATGGCTTTAAATACAGATGTCTGCACTAGCTGGGCAGATGAAGTGAAGATTCTCGGCCTGAACAGGCTGCATTACTCAGAAATGTTACAGCAATGATTATTAGCCTCTCGTTCCATAGGCCACGCCTTCCTGGTGCACGGCACATCTTTAAGAGTGCACACAAGGCCGGGCGGTGGTGGCGCACGCCTTTAATCCCAGCACTCGGGAGGTAGAGGCAGGCGGATCTCTGTGAGTTCGAGACCAGCCTGGTCTACAGAGCTACTTCCAGGACAGGCTCCAAAGCCACAGAGAAACCCTGTCTCGAAAAACCAAAAAAAAAAAAAAAAAAAAAAAAAAAAAAAAAAAAAAAAAAAAAAGAGTGCACACAAGCCCTGGGGAATCTCTGCAATGCCAACTTCTCTTCCATTCTAGAAGAGATGACGGAATGTACACGAGTATGAATGATGTTTGATTACAGATGGAAGCTTCACTGGGCTTCAGTCCGCTAAAGTAGCGAAGCGTTCAGTGTTAGTGTTAACTCCTGTCCACTGTGCATCACTTCTACGGCAATGAGAACAACTCATCCAAATCCATCAGCCCACAAAACGCAAGCAAAACTAACTTGGGAAGACAAGGTGGCTTTATTACAAGTACAGGGGTGACACAAACATGGTGGCATATGCCTGTAATTCCAGCATATGGGAGCCTGAGGTAAGAGGACCATAGGTTTGAGGCCAATCTGATCTACACAGCAGGATTGTGTAGTTCCCAACCTGAGACCCTGTCTCAAAAAGAAAAAGAGGAATAGGGAGGGGGAAATCTCAAGAACACAGAAAAAGTAGAGCAATATCGGATTTCAGAGAGAATGCAGAAGCTGTCTGGACTCCACTTGCCTCTGTCTGTCATAGCTGCTCCTACCTTCTCCTGGAAACCGTCTTCCTCCATGTAGAGAACATGGCTACTCAGTGGTCCTATCACTCTCAGAGATGAAAAGGCTCTCCCCTGGTTACCAAAAAGTCCAAAGAAAACAGGGGTCATCACTGAAAGCCAAGAATAGGCAGCCCCAAACCCTGAGTCGTTTCCAAAGAAGATGCCATTAGCATGCTATGTGCACACAGTTCCTGTTCAGATCGTGACATTTGCTGAATTCTCGGGGTAAGACTAAAAGGATAAGTAATAAAAGAAGCTGAAATCGAAACTAAAAATGGAGAGACCAAAGAGGTTATTTTTTTTTTTGAGTTAAAAATAAGCAGGCATTGGGTTTAAATCAGAGTTGGATTGAATATCACAGCAGTGTAAAGTGAGAGAAGGGAAGTTGTTTGTGACAGTCTGATGGCTCCCCACGATAAGGCACTGATCCCCATCTTTAATAATAACCAACAATACGTACGCCGCAGGACTCGCCTCTCTCTCTAATATTATGGTTAAAATTGTGCCGGCCGAATCAAATGCAATTACTGCTTAAGGCGGAATGGATGGAAACCCCCAGCTTCTGAACATTAAGAAGATTCAGGGGATGAGAGAAGGAAGGAGAAAGACATAATAATGCTTTTATGATTATTACTCGCATTGTTATCTTTTGGGTTGTTATAATTATTAGTATGATAATTACTTTTTTATTGATACTTCCTCACGTTTGTCTTGAGATGGAAACAATAACTGCCCAGCTCTCCTTGTAAAAGTGCCAAGGGAGTAGTTGGAAGTGACGACGTGCAGGGCTTTCTCTTTTGTGTTCGTTCTGTCGGGTGCTTCCTCTTTCTGCCTAGGAAGCCTGTGTCGCAGAATACAAAAGCACATAATCTTTCCCAAAGCAGTTCGGTCCAAAAGCAACTTCTTTCTCATGCAATAATGTACTTGAGAGATTATCAACCCCCCTCCCAATCCACCTTGCCCCGTTTCTATTTGTCGAGTTAATTAAGAAGGCCTGGCTGGGGTTTCTATGCCCATGTGTCATTTTTGTCCTTGTCCTGATGCTCCATTGGCATCCCTGATTGAAGACTTATATAGCTGGGTCTTATGTTATCTGTGTGTTTGGAGGAAAAGAACAGAGATGAACTGATCTATCTCTGAATGATCCTATTTGATGGAAATTTAATAGGAACTGGTAGATTTTAATATTACCAGAAAGCTGTAAAGAACTTGACATTTCAATTTGTTTCTGAATCATTCAGATAGCTGGATAGAGCTGGGAATCTACATACATTAATAAGCTCTCTGACAGCGCACTGAGGAGGAGAGCAGAAGAGCTACAGAGTTCAGTCACGCATGGGAACCACACCAGCAACCAGTTCGAGCCATAGAGATTTCAGTTCCGTCTACCAGCCGGGAATAAACAAGTGCATTGCTCTGTAGGAAACCCTGCAACTTTGGGGAGTTTCCGGTACCTGCCATCCCCAGCTGCAGGATAAGGTGCCACCTGCCATGGCCTGGGCAGGGATGAGCTTCTTGCTCATGCTCAGTGCATCCTCTAGCCCCCTCCTTTGTAACGTACTCTCTCCTTCAGCAGCACTATTCTCCTCCTCGGGACCTCCTCAGAGCTCACCCCCTCCAGACTCAGAAAGCAGCGCCTTCAGCCTCCCTTCCTCCAAGGCTGTAGAGACTGGATGCGTTGCCTCCTAGACATTCGTCATCGAGGAAGATCTCATTTCGTTACCGAGAACGATGCTGTATTGTCCTCTCTGGCACCTGCCTGTCTGACGCTGAGGAGCTCTGCTCCCCAGCCACCAGGTGCCTGAGAGTCCTGCCCAGGAAGCCCTAGCTTCATATGGAAGAAAGGAAGCAAGGCTTTTTTCTAACGTGCTTTTAACACAGAGCACACGTCTGATCTCCCTTTAAGTAGCCTTAATAATTCGCTTTAAAGAAGATTTGATTTCCAGTTCTCATTAGAGGAAGACATACATAAGCTCACTTAACTAAAGGTGGTTTTTCAATTTGTGCACCCATAAATTCCAGATGAAAACAATTGCACAAGGAGAAGTTTGCTAAACTCGGACGTGAATGATAACCATGGAAAACAGACAGTTAGCCTGCATCCTTTTAACTCCTCCATCACGGGAACTAAGAGATCACACTCATCACTCGATGACTCTAGAGTCAGAACACCTGGGATGACCTAGACAGGTTGTGTCTGGTCACCACAAGTCCCTCATAGACCACAGCCCCATGGTTTTCCATGTCTGTTCATCTACAAAGTTATTTCTTCAGCAAAGTGTACAGCTCAGCTCTGATTTTCAAGTCACTTTTTTCTTTAGTTTTCTGTTTGTCTGATTGTGTGCATGGTGTAATTTCTGCCTCCCGCGGGATGGCCTCCTACTCTCAATTCTTCTGACCCCGTCTCTCCAGTGCTGGGATTACAGGGCAGCACTGTCGTGCAAGACTCTGCTGCTTTTTGTTTGTTTGTTTGAGATAAGTTAACCAGGAGTGATGGAGTAAAAGCAGGGCCTCCCTTTGGGTGTGTGCGTCCTAACTCGTGTGCACAGTGAATACGCTCCTCAGGTGAGAAAACACCTACAGGTATGAGAAAAAACAGCATCCTTGATGATGCAGCCGGGCGCAATGCTGTCGACAAGGATCCTTATGAGATGGAAGCGGAGGACGGAGCAGCCACTGAAGAGGAGGTGGAAGAGGACAGCAGCAGCCACCTCTAGAGACTGACCTCCCTAAGTCTCCATAAAGAACAAGCCCACCAACACCTTGACTTTAACCCAGCCACAGGATGTCACACCCTCAAAAATCTAAGAATACCAGTATAGTTTCAAGCAACTAGATTTATCCTAACTGCTTATAGCTACAGGATATTAACATCTCACAAAGATATAAAAACTCCTAAAATTAGGAAGGTATTTTTAAGCTCCGGCGATTTATTTATTTGGAAGCTTATATATGCACTAATATATTTATTTCAATATAATCCCAATTTCAAATTGTATAAGGTTAATTTATAAAAAAAAACATTTATTGAACTCCTACTATATAAGACATTCTATTGTGAGAAACAGTGGCATAAGGTGCATTGTCCTCAAACCACTATGTTTTAATAATAAGAGAGAAAAATGTACAAAATTTAGTTACCTTGAGCTTTATATCTTTTTCACTCCAAACTCTTTTCTGGTGAGCAGTGGGTGCTCTGTGTTTTCTGTTGACCTGTGTAAATTAAGCTTACAGGAAACAACAGTGTTGGAATTGTCATGAAAGAGCTGGTGATAAGCAGTGGTGGCACTTTAATTTAATTAATAGCCTAAGAGGAGGAAAAGAAATGGGAAGTGGAGAAAAGGAGTGGCAGTGGGAAGGACATGGAGGAGGAAGAGCTGCCAGACAGATTTCCAAAGAGGCTGACATGAAGGAGAGTGGGATTTCCAGGGAGAGGATCCAGGGGTACATCAAGGTGTGGCTGGCCCTTAACAGGACAAGTTCATTACTCAGTTTACCCAGGCTCATCAGCGTCTTGAAAGATCTTCAGGCCTAGTGGGTCTGTTTGGAAATTCTGGGTTCACATAGAGATGAGCAACTTGACACTGGTTAGCATGACATAATAGAAACTGGAAGCTGAGAAATCTAAACACAGAGAGCCAAACAAAGACTCGCTTTGGTTCAGGACTCATAGCACAACTATAAAACAGCGTGGCCCATGAAATGTAGTAAGAGCCAATGGTAGGTTCTATGGTACCTATTATTTACATAGAAAGTGTCCCCTCCCCCAAAAAGGCTCTTGCGTTGAAGAACTGCTGTCCAGTTGACGGTGTTACTAAGGAGTGATGGGTAATGAGGGCCCTAACCTCACCCATGAACTAGCCCACTAATGAGGTCATAGCTTACTGGGCTATGGAGGCCCAGTGGGAAAAGTAGGTGATTGGGAGCATGGGTTTGAAGAAGATAATCTTTTCACCCTCTCTCCCTTTTTCTCTCACTCTCCCTTCTTCCAGTTTCCAGGAAGTGAAAACTTTGCCTCACCATACCCTCTCTTGCAGGATGCTCAGTGTCACTACAATGCAGGAACAATACAGCCAAGCCACCACAATGGAAACACCTAAAACTATAAACCAAGATAGACACATTCTCCTTTATGTCCTCAGATACTTTGTCACTGCAAGGAGACCAGTACAGCAGGGCACAGAAGTAAGTGGTGGTGGTAAAATTCCTAAAAAATGAAAAACTCACAGAAATGAGCTCATGAAGGGTGACGTTGTTGGGAGGAACAGAACCACTTTCATGCTCAGAGACAGCAGGGCAGTGTAAGCAGAAGTTTCTGTCCTGCCAGCAGCTCCCAAAGAAAACAAGAAAACACACTGAGGCTTACATTAATTAGAAATACTCAACCGATAGGTCAGGCTTATTACTAACTAGCTCTTTCAACTTAAGTTAACCCATTTCTGTTCATGTATGTGCTGCTGCAAGGCTCATGGCTTTACCTATCCTGCATGTCCTGTTTCCTTTCCGTCTGGCTGGTGACTCCTCTCATTCTGCCCGCCTTCTTCTTCCCAACACTCTCCTAGTCCGGCTCTCCCACCCAACCTCTTCCCTGTCCAGCTATAGGCCAGTCAGTTCTTTATTAACCAATGAGTACAATACATATTCACATTATACAGAAGGATTATCCAACAGCAGTGCAGAAATGACACTGGCTATGTGCCAGCAGTGAGTTACATGGCAGTGCATGGGCAAGGAAACATCACAGGGAGAGGAGTATTTGAGGGCTTGGGTTTACAGCATTCTTGCACAAGGGGACTGTGGGAGCTAATTGTAGTAATCTATGGATACACACTAGCAAGATTGGGCATTTAAACCAAACTGAGTTAAATTCTAAGAACAAATAACTCTTATTGAGAACTTAGGAGCTGCTAAGTCCGATTCTAAGGCCAGGTACCTTATTCAGTCTCTCCATTTACCATGTGAAATGTGGATCTCCATTTTGTAAACAAGTAAATAAAAGCAGAGATTATGACTTCCTCAGAATTATGCAGAGAGGAAGCAGTACTTCTCAAGTTAGATCTTCTTTCCTATGATATCAGTACCGTTACCTTAACCTTCATTCCACAACCATAGCAAGCCCTGGTTATCATCAAGGTCACTGGTATGGTCCACCTTCAAGTTCTATCCCAAGTTGACTGCCTTTACTACCACTTCCATTGCTCACCTAACCCAAGTCACCATGTCTCACTTGGACTATGAGAAGAGCCTCCTACTTTTACCCACCCCCCTGCCCAAGAGGAGTCTCTTTTCCATACAAATATGCCACAGTTCACAACAAACTACACCTGAAGGATGCATATGGAGAAGAGAAATGGCTGACACAGCTACTCATCAAAGAAGTTCAAGACAAAATCATTGTGAACTACCACTACATAACCACCGTGAGATTGCTTCACAGATAGAAGTCAATGCCAAGTGTTTTAAATATAGAAGCAGCTGAAACACACTGCTGGGTGCAATCACAAGGGAAACTTATTTGTCAGCGGTGTGTTTTGTTTTGTTTTGTTTTGTTCTCATTGTTGTGACAAAATTTCTGACAGAAGCAGCTTATGGGAGGAATGGCTTATATGTGCTCTTGGGTTCAGGTATTTCCTTTTGTGGTATGGGGGGAGGTGGCTGGGGCACTGTGGTGGTAAAATACATGACCAGTTGGTCACACAGTGTGACCAAAGACCAGGAAGCAGAAAGTACAGGCAGAACCCTGAGTAGACAGAATCTTCAAGGAGCCACCTTTCCCCTTCTGACCTGCTTCCCTCACCCAGGCCTCAGTTTTGTTCCCTCTAAAGTGGTCATGTTAGTCCCTTTACTGTTCCTGCCTCAGGGTCATTGTGGTTTTCTGCTTCTCTTTGTTTGTTTTCTTTTCTTTTGTTTTAATTATCTAAATAGCTTTTTCCTTTTTCTCCTTTAAAGCATTATGCAAACTGTATTTTGGGTGAGAAATTTTCTGATCACCTCAATTAAAAAGGCAACTCACCAAACCCCAAAATCTACTTTTTCTCTTTTCCTGCTTTATTTTTCCTAATGGAATACATTCTTTTAATTTTGTATTATATTAGTTTCTTTTTTCATTTTTTGACAATTTGCCTAGCAAATGCAACTTGAAGAAGAAAATGTTTATTTTGGCTTACAATTTGAGGGTATAACCCTTCGTAGATGGAGAAGTCACGGAAATGGGACTGTGAGGTGACTGGTCAAATTGTGTTTATTCACAATGAGGAAACAGAGAAATGAATTCTAGCACTCAGCTCCCTCTCCCCTTTCTCCAAAGAGAGGGTGCCCCCCACATTCAAGATCATAATTTCCTCATCATTTAAACCTTAATATACATACCCAGAGATGTGTCTCTTAAACGATTCTAACTACAGTCAGGCTGTTAAAGATGATGGACTATTGAAACTCTGCCCCTTGCAAATTTTGACATCACTTTATATCAAAACATATCCCTGTCCCCTACAATCTCATTTTCGTTTCATAATGTAAAACATTTAGTCTACCTCTCAAAGTCCCCATAGTCTTTAACAGCCCCAACACTGTTCAGTGCTCAAAGTCTCTTGTGAGATTTAAGAAATCTCCTAACTGTATATCTCTACCCAAAAAAAAGCATGCTTTTAAAATACAATGACACAAAACAATCATCGTCATTCCAAGTGACAGGCAAGGAAATACCAAACCAAAGCAAGAACAAAACCCAGCTAGGAAGACACTAAATACCATTCCTCCATGTCTGGCCTTTGGAATTAATAATGAAGTCACCTAGACTCCAAGGGGCTTGAGAATTCCATCCTCTGGCTCTGCCATCAACAGTATTATAGCCTCTCGCTTGGCCTACTCCAATCTGTGCCTTCAGCTTTCCCTGACAGCCATCCCACAATCCTGGGATCTCCAATACACAGGGCACACCATTATAATTTAGACTTTACCTTCCCAGCTTCATGTACTGGATGCTCAAGGGTCTCCTTGAAGAGAAGCCAACCCTGCCACTTTATTTGGACACAGTAATAACCTTAGTGCAAAACTCTGTGACTCCTTAATCTTGCACTATGTAAACAATAATGACAAGATCAGCTCAAGAGGCAGTGTGGCTCCCTTCTGTCTTCAGCTGTAGTGATCGCTGTACACTGTGGTGACTTAATATGAGAGAACACTGTTGTTTTTATAGACAACTCAGCCACTTTCCCCATTCAACTCTGAATTACATTGTTGGATAGGGTCATGCTTCCTCAGGGCACATTTTCTATTGTTCCAATGTAGAGGGCAAAGTTTTTCTTTAATGATGGTAGGCTCTTTAATAATTGCAATTGCTTCTCAGTACCCTCCTTGTTTACAATGTTGAACTCTGCTATGTTCCTTTCTTCATCAATTCGCACATTTTTATATCTTTCACATTCTCTCTCTTTCTCCCTCCCCCTCATATTGTAGGCATGGATATTAAAGCATGAGCTGTAGTCATGCCATACACTGAATGGTAGACAGTCTGGGAATAACTAATGAATTTGTATTAAATTTAATGAGGAACACATCTATGCATTGTAAGAATGTCTTTTAGACCTGTGTAGTCAATAAGAACAGAGGAGGATAGGGGGATAAAAGACTTGGATAATGAGGTCAGTGAGAGACCAAGGCAGAAAGAACTGCAAGTGTCTGGACCATTACGACTTCTGTAGAACAGGACTCACAGAAAGCAAAAGACAAGCGTGTGATACACTAGAAACAAGTGTGCAGGAAAGCAGATAATGTTAGGGAAGAATGAGACTCTGTGGAAAACTAGAAAATTAAACTCAAATATATTGGGCTTCGTGGAAAATAGATAAAGAAGGAATAGATAAAGTGTGTTGTTATAATGAACTGAAATTTATGATTCTAGGTAAGCAAATAAACTTAATGATGATAGTTTAATAAAAATTCATGATTAAGAGTTCAAAATAATTTCTGCTGTATGTGGTTGCCAACAATCATTGATTACATTGATTATGCAGCTTTACAGTTAGGCTAGTGATCCAAATATTTTCTAAGCCTCTTCTCACTTTACAGGAGAAAAATGAAGAAGTAGGTCACTAAGCACAGTGACTTAAAAGCTCAACAGAATTGGTGACTTGGACTAGCTGGTAGTTCCAGAATCCTGTCTGTATTCTGAAGAGAGAATGTTTTGCTCATTTTCATGCCAGTAGACTCCCTAAGATCAGTTCTATGACAGCATCAAGACCCCACTTTCCGTTGATACAATTGGTGGAGTCAAATCCTTAAGCTGTTGATTCTTGTGTGGTCTTATGAAACATAAACTATAGACTTATATATCCCAGATATCTGGTTTGGGAATATTGTAAAATTTACGTCCTAGAAATAGTTCATTTCTTAGGGACTTCCTGGTAAGATGGCAGACTGTTGGCTGTTTTCCTGGTAAGATAGTAGACTGTTGGCTGCTTTCCTGGTAAGATGGTGAACTGTTGATTGGTTTCCTAGTGGGATAGTAGACTGTTGGCTGATTTCATGATAAGATGATACAATGTTGGCTGCTTTCATAAGGGACCGTTCAGGATAAGAAGTAAAATAGGTTTTAGCCAAAAGAGAGAAATGAAGAAAAGGTTTCAGAAATTCACAAAGGAAATTAAAGGATACTAGACAAGGGAAGAAAACCAAGACAGGCCATACTTACAGGAATGCTGAACTTAGCCTTAGCCCAGGCAGTTTCCTGGTGGGAGAAAAAGACTTAGAAACTCTTTCAAAAAGGTGACAGCTGAAACCTGGGCATCCTTGCACTCAGGACAAGACCACAGGACCTTCTATTCAAAGGTCTAACTTCAGGTTTTGGTGACACAGAAATTACTCTTATAAATGGGTCAGTGGCTGGCAGACATCCCATTTAGTCATAGCATGACCCTCAGGGCTCCAGTTGGATGCCATCTTGAAAGAAAATCTATTCTTAAAAATGGATCTTCCCTAACACCTAAGAACAGAGACTATCCATAGCTTAGCTTAGGGAGCCTAGCTTAGGCCTGTCATAGTCCCTGGATGGTGAAGAGACCAAATAAAAAGGCAGTTGTGGAAGACAGGAAGACTGGAGAGTTCAGACACCAGCATGTAAGTGCAAACAAAGGTTAGCCCCAGCCTTTGTGGCTCAGAACAGAATACATCAATAAGAATTACCCTGGAGTTTGAGAACTCTGGCCATTCATGCAACACATTCTCAAGCCCCCATTTGTTATTCCCTTCTGGTAACCAGAGAGCATACCATCCCAGTCAAACACCTGACCCCATCAACAACACCCATCCAGAGAGGCCAGTAGTTGGAAAGCTTTGAAATGCAAAGGATCTTCTACCTGTACCCATCTTAGGGCTCTGTTTGCTTCCTACATTCCCAACACACCTGGGAAACACCTCTCAGCTAAAACAGGTGGTACAGTCCTGACATTCTTGGGAGTGTGAAGGGATCTGCCAAACTCACAGAATTCAAAAATCAAGGGAAGCCAGCAGAGGTCCCTAATACACAAAGAAGAAAAAAGTCAGCTGTGAAAATAATTCTTGACTAATGGAAAGTCAGAAATGGCATGAACCAAAGCAAGGCAAAACTCTGAAGGCCAACAAAGATTCTCCCTTGATTATACCCGGCTTTTAAAAACTCAGGAACTGCTGTCATGTGATGTGGAATTTTCCTCTGTATTCTATAAATTTGTTTTATTACCATTGGTTGGTAAAGAAGCAGCTTGAGCCTATGGCAGGGCAGAATAGAGCAAGGCAGGAATTCCAAGCAGAGATAGAGGAGAAAAGAAGGTAGAATCAAGGAGACACCATGTAGTTGCTGAAGGAGAAGGATGCCAGAACCTTCCTGGTAGGGCACAGCCTCATGGTGACACACAAATTAATAGACATGGGTTAATTTAAGATATAAAAGCTTGATAAGAATATGCTTGAATAGCATAAAACTAGTACTGTAAGTATATAACACAGCACAAAACTTAATAGATTTACACTTACTGCATTTATCACTCTGAAACTGTTTATTTCTCAATTTTAAACCAAATGTTCTATGTCCATCATGATTAAAAATTAAAAAGAAATGTGTGGAGAAAAAATTCTGACTCTGTTTTACCACACTCAAAAAACTAGAGGTAAATGACATTTTTTTATTTATTTATTAAAGATTTCTGCCTCCTCCGCACCACCGCCTCCCAATTCCCTCCCCCTCCCTCATCTGCCCGAAGAGCAATCAGGGTTCCCTGCCCTGTGGGAAGTCCAAGGACCACCCACCTCCTTCCAGGTCTAGTTAGGTGAGCATCCAAACTGCCTAGGCTCCCACAAAGCCAGAATGTGTAGAAGGATCAAAACTCAGTGCCATTGTTCTTGAGTGCTGTGTTATATACTTACAGTAGTAGTTTTATGCTATTCCATGAAGATATATTTTAGAGGGGGCATACAAAGGCTTATCAATGCATTATTTTTTCCTCTTTAAGAAATGTTTAATAGTGTTCTAATTAAAATAGAATTATATAACTCTTCCCTTTCCTTCCTGGATATCCTCACTCCAACCTTTTCCAAATCCTCCCCACTCTCAAACTGTTTCTTATGTTATTTTTGTAAAATCATGTATTTGTATACATATGCCCAATTATATAATTTTTAATGAGTACAAAAAAAAAAGAATATGCTTGAGCCTTTGACCAAATAGGTTGTAATTAATGTAGTTTTGTATGATTATTCAGGTCTGGATGGCAAGGAAATAGGCACTCGGTCTCTGTTTACATAATGGTGCCCACCATCTAGAGCATGGATCCACATAAGACCTAAAGAAGCTTAAAGGGGTGTGGCTTCTAGACCCACAAAAATAGGAATCAATTGGAGCTTCTTGGTTGCTACATATTTTCAGATAGGGTCTGTTTGCTGGCAGTGAGCGTGGCTCCTTTAAGAGAAGGCTTCCTGACTCTGCAATACCAGAAAAACCTGGATGGCTTCTTTAAGAGCCAGCTTCCTGGTTCATACTGGCAGCACAAACAGCTCTGGCTCTTTTGGAAGGTACTGCCATAGAGCACTTAAATGGGGTCTATGAACAATGAGTTACAAATGGCTTAATGGTGATGTAGACCTACTGTGTCCTTGGAGCTGGGGCAGTGAGCATGGCTCAAAAAGGCAGTGAACATACCTCTACCATGTTGGATAGGACAGAGCCAACAGGCAGGGCTGCTGAGTTGGTCCTGTCCACAACTGCTTAGCATTTAAAAAGAAGTGCTCCTGTTCAGAAAATGATTACAGATACACAATGAAAACAGATTCGGACAAAAATAAACCTCTGAACAAGTCACAATGTGTTTTTAAAATTTTTTTACATAGGTTTGGGAGAGAAAGGAAAGAGTATAGACAAGAGCACAGACAGTGATAGATTAAAGAAATAAAGATAATAAAATAAACATTAAAAAGTAATAAAGTAAAAAATATGAGTCACATAAAGATGGAATAGACACAGAGAGTCTGGATTATGCATACTATTGCGTTTTCTTTGAATTTTTTAACTATTAATGAGCTAACTACAGAGGGATATTTGATTGTGAGAACTGCTAAGATAAACCAACATATATATTTTAAAGGTATCTTGACTTCAAAATTTGAATCTAAGGATATGTTACTTTGGAAAAGAAGTTTTGCTTTTGTTTCCACAGAGGATAAGAATCTGTGATTCTTGCCAGGCTAATGTGGTTTGATGGAACAAGACCCCCTGAAAGGTCTCCATAAACCCTAAAAATACTTTGCCCAACAAACAGCAGGAAGCAGTTTGGAGAAAAAAATACCCAAATTTCCAAAATGATTGCTTATAAATATTTGTTTTCATTTAAAGGAGTTTGATTGTGAGTGATTAATGATCACAGTCAATTTCTAAAAAAAAAAATAAAATAAGGGGGATATGATATAGAGATGAATACTTTATATTAGTATGGACTTTGATTTTTTGATACAAATTTAAGGTCAATTTTGTTATATGTATATCTCTACTCTTGTTTAAGGTATTATGCTTATACAATTCACTTAAAAATTGAATTTATAATAAAAAATCATGGATTAATAGATGATCATCTATAATAATCAAACTGTAGTCATGTTAGTTAGGCTTTCTAGATGTACAGAGATATATTTCAGATGGATAGGTATTCTTCAAAACTTTCAAAGATCTACAGAATACAGCATTTGAAACGTTTTAAGAATTTAGATTTTTCTTGACAGTAAGACATGTCTGCTTCTGGTAGCACCAATTACTTGAGAGACGTTAATGGACATCAAAGAAACTCATTATGGAATCTTTCTTCTATGTGACAAGACTAGCCATTTGGGCAAGAAACTTCTCTTACCTGGACTGCTTGATGCTATGCTGTATGAACCAAACATGCATGAACCACACAAAAATGATTGCTGAACTTGTCCTAAAGAAGGTAAGACAGGCCTTTAGGGTTCTTGCTTCATGAAAGAGTCTGACAGATATTCTGCAGGACACAGAAGAAAGTGACTTACAAACTACCTGTAAAGGTAAAACAGCCTTTGGAATTTCCTGATTCATGGAAAAGATTGCTAGATACTATAGACCTGTAGGGTTGAAGATGGATGCTACAAAACTTTGGGTGACTGCACAGGTAGTGAGATGTCTCTGTCAATTCTAGAGTTTTGAAAGTTGTTTTCAAGGCACTTCTTGTTTACTTAGATAATATTATATCCTTCTGGGGTCTTTGATAGAGTTGAAGAATAGATAAGTATAGTTTTCCTTAGTTATGAGAAAAGATAAATTAGATATAAAACGTTAGACTCATAAAGATAGGATAGATGATAAAATATTTTCCTTAATTTGCCAAATGTAAATGAACTAAACATTGTAACTATAATTCTTACTTGCTGTTTTGTTATATGTAATTTTACTATGTTAAAGTTAAAACCTTCTAAGCCAGGCAGTGGTGGTGCATGCCTTTAATCCCAGCACTCAAAAGGCAGAGACAGGTAGATCTCTGTGAGTTCAAGGCCAGCCTGCTCTACAAGGGTAAGTTCCAGGACAGGCTCTAAAAAAAAAAAAAAACAAAAAAAACAAAAACAAACAAACAAAAAAAAAACTACAGCAAAACCCTGTCTTGAAAAACCACATGCACATACAAAAAGTTAAAATCTTCCTTTTTATTTAGACAGAAAAGAGGAAATGATGTGGGATTCCCCTCTGTATGCTGTGAATATATTTTGCTACCATTGGTTAATAAAGAAGCTGCTTGGGCCTATGGCAGGGCAGAATAGAGCAAGGTGGGAATTCCAAGCAGAGAAAGAGGAGGAAAGCAGGTGGAATCAGAGAGATGCCATGTAGCTGTCAAAGGAGGAAGATGTTAGAACCCTCCCGGTCAGTCACAGTCTCATGACGAGACACAGATTAATAGAAATGGGTTAATTTAAGACATAAGAGCTAGCTAGAAATATGCTTGAGCCATTGGGCAAATGGGTTGTAATTAATATAGTTTTGATGTTTATCTGAATCTGTGTGGCCAGGAAATGGACGTAGAGTCTCTGCTTATGCCACGCCTTTCTCTTTTCTTTCATTTCCATATAATCACTTCTTTGGTGCCCTTCCAGCCTGATTTTATGAAACTGTAGCTTTTCATTGTTATGTTGTTATGTTTTTATTCACTTATATTTGCCTAATTTTTTGTGTATTTTTCCATTTTTCAAATTTTACTCTATTTTTTATTTTGTGTTTGTGTTCATGTTGTTTTTTAAACTCATAGAACATTCTGCAGCAATATTTCTACTTCTGGTTCTGTGATCATTGGTTGTGAATTTGTGGGCTATAATAGATTTTGTGTATACTTTTGCATCTTGTATGGTTTGATGGTGTCATGCCTAGACTGTTGGTTTCCTCCTACTGAAGTGGCACAGGAGATGGAGCCTTCAAGAGTAGGCTGCTCTGTAATCACCCTCCTAAAAACTCAGGGGACAAATATAAACTAACACATGTTCAGATCGCAACACAGAAATGCAAGAAGTCTGGACAAGCACAGAGCATGACTCCTGCAAAGTCTTAACTTCTCAGCTATCAATGTCAAAGACACTGAAACAGGTAAAGTGCATGACAAAGATTTCAAATTTTTTCTGATAAAAAAAATGATCAAGAACTAAAAACAGATATAAGCTAAGAGATGAATCCTATCCAGAAACTAACAAGAGAAGTCAGCAATCAAAAGAAAGACCTAGCAAATGGACAAGAAAATCAGCAATACAAATTTTAAAAAGCCATCAACACACACAAATGCACACATACATACACACAAAGAGCAAATAAAATGAGGTCATTTAAAACAATAGAGTCAGCTGTTGGAAGTGAAAACCTAAATATATCAAATAAAAAATGAAGTGGAAAATATCACCATTGGACTCAACCAAGCCAAAGAAAGAGTATCAGGGATGGAGGGCAAAGTGATGAAATGTTTCATTTAATATCCATTAGGAAAAACTGACTGAGTTTGATGACAGCATCCAAGAATCCTGGAATATGATCAAGAGGCCAAACCCAAAAATTCGTGAGGTTCAGAAAGAGGCATAGAGAATCTATTCAATGAAATTATGGCAAAAAAGAAGAAAATTCCATATCAAGAGAAAGAAGCAGATATCCAAATGCAAGCACTTAGAATCCTAAATAAGCATAACCAGACAAAAACCTCTCCTTGATATATTATAGTCAAGATGTCAAAAACACAATGCAAATAAACAATACAGGTGGGGCAGTTCAAATATCCTACAAAGGAAAAAACTCCAGGAACTCACCAGATCACTCATCAACAAACCTAAAAGTCGTCAAAGTGTGGAAGGACATATTTCAAGCTCTGAAAGTAAGTAACTGCCAACCAATAGTGCTTCAGCAGCAAAGCTATCATTTAAAATTGACAGAGAAATAAGGGTATTTCAAGATAAGAACAAACTGAAGGCATCTGTGACTACCAAGCACTGCGGACAGAACTGAAAGAAATACTATACACAGAGGAGGAATAAAGATGGTTTTAATCACTGAAGCACAGGAAGGAATAAATTTCATGATAGAAATGGCTAGCCAAGGGAAAGCTAAGAAATAATCCACTGCATTCAATATACAAAAATAAGGAAAACTCTGATACTAATGGGAGAGAAAGCAAAAAAAAAAAAACCCACAATCAAACCAACCAGGAAAATATCAACGGTACCAGTGAGCCTCTCTTAAAGGCAAATAGCTTCAGTTTATCATAAAAAGACATATACCATCTGACTGAACTAGAAGACAACCCATCCTTCTGCTGTCTCTAAGAAACATGCCTTCCTGATAAAGACAATTGCAAATGGACACTCAAAGGAGGGAAAACAGTTTACTAAGCAAATGGAGATTACAAACAAAATTGAATAGTTGTTCTGTAATCTGATAGATAGGCTTCAACTCATGCTAGTCAGAAGAGATGAAGAAAGCCACTACATACCAACAGAGAGAATAATTCATCAAGATGACAAAAGAATTGCAAATACATAACCAAATGTGGTTATGAACTCTTAATTTCATAAGATAAGCAGCAATATGCATAAAATATCAAAGATATCTTGAAACAATAACAGTGAGTGATTTCAGTACTCCACTCCCTCTAGATAGGTCACCCAAACTAAAAACCAACAAAGAAATCTCTGAGTTAAACTACATCATAGAGTCCATGGATTTAATAGATGTCTACCGAATATTCGATCCAATAGAAACAACACTTATTTATATCAACAGCCATGGAACTATCTCTAAAGTAGACCACATTCTGGGCAACAAATCAAACTTGAGCAAATACAAAGCACTGATTGGGAAGTCCTTCTGTATAAGGTTGCTTTTATTGGATAAAGAATAAAGCTGTTTTGGCCAATAGTTTAGTCATATTCCTTGCTATCTCTTACATCTTGAATTAGCCCATTTCTAGTAATCTGTGTATCCCCACAAGGTTGTGGCCTACCAGGAAAGGTTCTGGCATCTGTCTCCTTTTAGCAGCTATATGGTGTTACCTTGACTCCGCCTACTCATTCTCTCTGTCTCTGTTCTGATTTCCCGCCTAGCTTTACTCTGCTAAGCCATTGACCAAAAAAGCTTTATTCGTTATCTAATAAAAACAGCACACCTACAAAAGGATCTCCCACATCAAAGTACTTTAAATAGTCAGGTGTCTTATTATATCTTTGTATGTTACAACTAGAAATCAATTGCAGGAAAAATTAAAGAAACTACAAATATATATCAAGACTGAATCACACACTTTCAATGACCAGTGTGTCACTTGAAATTTGGGAGGAAATTAGAGAGTTCCTAGAATCAAATAACTATGATTACAACCTATCAGAACCTTTGGGATACCTCTGAGGCAATTCTACCAGCAAGTTTTATTGCTTAGGGTGCTTACATTAAAATATCATGGGGAGATCTCAAGGAATGGGGGCTGGAGCATAGTGAGTATGAAGGGAAAAAGAACAGTAATGGAGGAAGAAGGATGAAGTGGAGTGGGAAATAGGAGACAGGGTAGAGGAAGGAAGGAGATCATTAATGCTAAAGACCTTTGGAAATACCATATGGAAACCTACTTCAGCAGTTACCTAAAATATATGCTTATATTAAAAGAGTTTAAGTAGTGTTGTCCTATAAAAAGGGATCGAAGGACAATATTTCTTCCAGATACTAGATGCTATCAAGAAGAGGAGAAGGAGGAACAGCACCAGCAGCAACAGTGCTGGCAGTGGCAGAAGCACAGGGACAGGTATGATTAATTTCCTCATGCTCTCTGAATCAAGTATGCAGTTTACTACACAAAAGGGTCTTACCCATCAAGTTGTGGAGGGTAACCAAGATCAATAGCAATCAATAGTCTACCATGTTTGGAGAGGATATCCTATGGGATTCTACCAACCAACAGCTTAGGAAGAAGATATCCAGCATGGCAGTTCTAGAAAAAGAGAAAGCAGGGAAAAAAAGAAAAAAAATCCTCATTGGTGAAGAAAAAAAGTAACTCTCAGCAAGTCTACCAAATGTCAAGAACAACTGAGAGAGCAAAGGAAGGGCAGCCTCCTAGACACACCCTTATGGAGTTTCACAGTTGGGCATAACCCAAAGTCCCAAATGCTGCCTGAGACAGAAGTAGATGAAGGAAATCACATTAACTTAATGTTCTCATTCAGATGAGAAGATAAAATGTCGAGATAAGGTTTTCCTCACATTGACAAAAAGGTGGTCCAACTTCAGAAGTCTGCCATTCTCAGTGTTTGATTGATTGGCTGTCTTTGGTGGTGTTGGCTCGCTGGCTGTTGTCTGGTGGTGACTAGCTAGTTGGCTGGTTTCGGTGGTGGTGGCTGGCTGGCTGTTGTGGGTTGGTGGAGGCTAGTTGGCTAGTTTTGGTGGTGCTGGTGACTGGTTGTTATTGCTTGGCAGAGACTAGTTGGCTGTTTTTGCTGGTGGTGCTGGCTATTGTTGTTTGATGGTGTCTAGTTGGCTGGTTTTGGTGGTGGTGGCCGGCTAGCTGTTGTAGGTTGGTGGAGGCTAGGTGGCTGGTTTTGGTAGTGGTAGCTGGATGGCTGTTATTCCTTGGCAGAGGCTAGTTGGTTGGTTTTGGTGGTGCTGGTGGCTGGCTGGCTATTGTTGGTTGTTGGTGACTAGTTGGTTGGTTTTGGTGGTGGTGGCTGGCTGGCCGTTGTTCCTTGGCGGAGGCTAGTTGATTGGTTTTGGTGGTGCTGGTGGCTGGCTGTTGTTGGTTGTTGGTGACTAGTTGGTTGGTTTTGGTGGTGCTGGTGGCTGGCTGTTGTTTTGCTCTGCTTTGCTTTGTTCTACTTTGTCTGCCAATACTATCAGTTTTCTTCCTCTTCCTGGTGGAAAGCAACACTTCCTCTTCTTGGCTCCAGTGACACTGGGAGTGGCTCTCCTAGAAGGCTCATGCAATGCCATGCCATTTCCCCCAGGCATGTTCTCCAAACTGGACTCATGGGAAAAGAGCACTGTATAAGTTATCCATGCACCCTCAGCACCTGGTACTCTAAAGCAGGGCACACCTTCATAAATGTTGACTGGAGGGATGCATGGATGAACAGAACTTTTTTTTATAAGCGATTGAGAACAACTGATTGTTTTCAATAGAAGTGAGAAGAATCTGCAATCTGTGCTTGAAACTGCTTTCAATAGAGATTGGAGGCAAATTGTAAGATTGTGTCATTGTAAAAGCTAATGCTACATCTGGCAAGGTTTCACTACATGGTGTTACTGTATGTCAAGGGATGTGATTTAAATAGAGGCACACCGTCGTGTATAATAACAAGCCAAGTCCTCTTACTCTTAGGCAGGAGGTTGATTACAAGTATGCTCAGTATCATTTCCTTCTGCACAGAGCTGTGGTTTATCCCGAAGCCCTGTCTTCATTCCCACCATGGGACATGTGTCATTTAAGCTTCACAATTTCCAAAAGCCTATTCCATGGCAACGGACTGCGAGTTCCTGGGAAAGGCCTTGAGGCACTCATTGGAGGGCTGCTGTGCCGTAATTGGTGTGTTCTGAAGTGATGCAGAAGCCACGGATTGGATGCTTTGTGCATTTCCCCACAGAGGGGTCATTAGGAAGCGTTTTTAAAAGCAACTGTGTCGGTGTGGACGGCATGGGCTTAGGAAGCTGCTTTCACCCCGACACACTGTACAGATAAGAGAACAGAACATGGGAGATGACAGCAGAGCTGTCGAAAAAGTTTTAATACGAATGACTGGCACCTATGGAAAATCCATCAGGATCCTAGCTAAATACTTCATACACATGAATTTTCTCACTGAGTTTGGGCCGCAAATCCATGAAACAGGCATACTCCATTAAGCTCCATCCTTACAAACCACAATTAGGTGAGCTAAACTTTTGGCTTCAAGTCATATGACTTACAGATGATAGAACTGATATTCACCACATTTTTGTGCCTCTAACCCCTCTGCCTTTTGCAGGCTTCATGACACTACCCTGGCAGCTGCTGTTACCACAAGAGGCTGCCTCAAACACGGAGCCGAAACCAAGCCAACGCTCTCTATCCCATCCATTGCTCATTTAAGAAAAGTACTGGCACATGCCATGGCTCCAAAGCTTCATTTCCTCCTTTCTCACCATATGTGCCTCTCTGATTCAGAGTCAAGAGTTCCTGGATGTTCTTCAAGCTAAGGTTCTCCTTTCAGGACGGTCAGGATGGCTGCGAGAAGAGCTCAGCTCAGTCAACCCCAGGGGTCCAAATTGGCAGAAGGCCACCAAAGAAACGTCTAGAGCTGGTTCACGCTGGCATTTGGCAGGGAAACCACTAACCAGGCCCTGCTGGAGTCCTACTAGAACCACTCAGACCTGCCCCTCATAGTGACTTTGATGATATTCCTTTTGCTTAAAACACCCACTGTCTGCTCCTAAGAGTCACAGGCAAATGACTACTAGAACAATGGTGATTTCCCACTTGTATAAATATTTTCCTTTAAAAAATCCTCTAATGGGAGAAAATATACACGTCCCCGAAGCAGAGAGGCCAATTAATAGAGCACTAACTACTGTCTGAAGACATTTCGGGTGTACAAAGTGGCACAACATGACCTGATTGGCAGAATATTCCTAAACAGAGGAAGAAACTTCGAATCAGAACCATGAAGTATTAGGCAAGGTCCAGTGGTGTCAGAAGGACAAGCAGATCATACACTAGGACATAAATTAAGTCTTACAACATGTAGAAAGGCTGA
The DNA here is from genome assembly GCA_025134845.1 of Neodon shergylaensis. NCBI lineage: Eukaryota > Metazoa > Chordata > Mammalia > Rodentia > Cricetidae > Neodon > Neodon shergylaensis. The sequence continues at coordinate 6,621,797 of JABTXL010000186.1, forward strand.
AGTAGTGTCTTGGATTCTATCTGACCATGATGCAATAAAACTAGAAATCAACATCACAAGAGACTATAGAATATACACAAAGTCCAGGAGAGAGCGACTCACCAAAGAATGATGACCAAATCAACAAAGGAATCAAGGGGGGGAATAAACTATTCCTAGAATGAAATAAAAATAAAATAAATTTTTCCCACAACCAAACATGCTTAGTGAAGGGAGTGAAGGGAGAAGCTGAAGTGTGGTGCCAAAGGACATGCGTGTTTCCCAGCAAGGGATTCCACACTGTCCTGATAATTTGTGGGACCACTTCACAGGAAAAAGGAGAGCCAGAGAGGGCTACCCAGTTATCCATATACTTCTTGCCTTCTGTTTAAACCTAAACTCCATCACAGGGCCCCAAAGAAGGAATTGAGAAGTCCTTATTCCTCTTCACAATGCAGCCATACTGAGTCTCCTTTCTGTATGTTTCATTGGTACTTGTTTCACCAGCTGGTGAACTGAGGAGAGGTGGCTGAACCTAGCTGGTTAGGGCCACCAGGATCTAGGCTCTGGCCCGAACAACCCCTAGGACACCAATAGTTAAAATAGCTGTCACAGAATCAGTGCTGTGGTGTCCCGTGTCTGTTCACTTTTGACTGTGGCAGTCGGTGGCAAAACTCCTGCTCTTTTGGAAGGCCAGCAGTCCTCCGGGACTTTGATACAAGGTAATTGCCCATGGCTGGTGGGAATTTTCTTCAGGTCTATCATTTTAATGAAGTCAAATGGAAATGATCCCATGTAATGAAAATATTGGTTCCAGTCAAACAACTTCAGGACTATCCCTCTTCCCCTTTGTTGGGCATTCTACAGATTCAGAGGAGTATTTATATTTAAAGAGATGAGGGAAAGGTGCCCTGGCCAGCGACTCACAGCGTTTCCTGTCTATCGCCACTTCCAGTTGCCCATAGATAGCAAAACGGTTCTTTTCAAAGTGTTTTTTTTCCAACATGCCAATAAGGAGAGACTTATTTCATATCTTGCCCTCATATATTTCCCATTTTATTTATGAATGCAGGCAGTGACCCACTAAATTGATTTTTGTAACCCCACAAATGGTTTGCATAGTCTGTACCCTGCATTTTTGAAGTTATTGGAACAGAGCGTGGGAGAAATTTTTAGGAACTCCTAACATCCAGTCATTGTTCTACCCTCTGGCTTATAAGGAAAGGTTCCTGTTCCTAATTCTCACCCTTCTTCTCCAAAAGAGATTGGTGTGGTTCCAGGACCCTGCAGAAGATTATCCAGCAAGAAGAATGTGACTGGGTCAGAGTTAACCAGAATGGGAGTGCCCTCTGGGAAGGGATGAGGTGCAAAAGGGGACACCTTGGTCTCCAGGAAGCTCTCTAAGTAATTTCCCTGTGCGTTCCTCTTTGCTAGGACAAATTCCATGTGGTTATTTCACACATTAGTTTTGAAATACAAAAACAGAATGCAAGTAGGTGGGGGAAAGTCTTTCTACCCTCTTGTGTCTGGGGTTCTTCTCTGAGCTAACTAAGGGTTCTTAGCTATCAGCAACTCCTCCCACCTGGGAAAAATTCTAGTCAAGAATATAGCCTCTCTTAAGTTTCTGCCCTACCTCCCACCCCAGCCCTCAGACTCAAAAGTGGCATGGATGGTGTGATTGGTGTGTAGTGTGGATGGTGTGATGGGTGTGCAGCGTGGATGGTGTGATGGGTGTGCAGTGTGGATGGT
>JABTXL010000186.1:6623534-6653622 GCA_025134845.1 Neodon shergylaensis
GGTGTGCAGTGTGGATGGTGTGATTGGTGTGCAGTGTGGATGGTGTGGTCAGTGTGCAGTGTGGATGGTGTGATGGGTGTGCAGTGGGGATGGTGTGATTGGTGTGTAGTGTGGATGTGTGACTGGTGTGCAGTGTGGATGGTGTGATGGGTGTGCAATGTGGATGGTGTGATGGGTGTGCAGTGTGGATGGTGTGATGGGTGTGCAGTGTGGATGTGTGATCGGTGTGCAGTGTGGATGGTGTGGTCGGTGCATATGGACCTGAGAAATGATTTTGTAATCATCCTCTGTTTCATGTTTAGTGAAGAGAGTGATCACCTTCGGTCAACATCAATGTGAAGAAAGACCAAACCAAAAAGGATATTGTACCCCTACAACTTGATGTTTGTGATGTCTTAGTTCGTGATGTACTATCTAAAACTCAAAGAGGCATAGGAAATTCTGTTAGTCTGTCCTATCTCTATTGACATAGGCAAATTTGAGAGAACTATCCAAGGTCAAATACTATTCAATGTGACCTGATTCTGAATCATGGGATCTCTTTGACTCTAATCTCTCCTTAGCAGGAAATGTAAAACTCAGAATGGTATGGTTTCCTCTTTCTGCCTCACTAAACAACCAATAGTGCGTGGTTTTGAAAGTGTACCAACTAAACAGCTGTTGTGTCAGTACAAACGAGTGAAAAATATGTGTGGCTCCTGAGTGTGTTCGAGGTAGAATCAAAACCAGCAGATCCCAGGGATAAACTCCTCCCCGTGTTCATCATGGCACTACTCCAATAAGCAAATTACAGAATTGGACTAGATATCTCCATCACACAGACAACTTTGGAGGGATGCTTCATTATCCAAACCACAATAAGAACAGATGGAAGACAGAGCAGCTGGGTTGGCACCACTAAAGCACAACTAAACCAGGGACCCAGCACCTCTGGCCATTTATTGGACCAGGACCCAGTGCCCCTCGGGGCTCTGGAATAAGGCTATGTTAGAGAACCCAGTTCTATCTTTGTTCTTTTCCATACAGAATCTCAAGGTGTAGAGGCAAAAGACTAGCAGCCAAGGCTGATGTCACAGTTCCCTCGGTAACTGAAGTCATCACAACCACTGATGACATTGAACGGAACCCCAGCGGACCAGACTCACTGCCTCTGAACAAAGCTAATCTGAACAGATACCACTAATCGTCAAGGAACAACTTTCAACCTTAAACTCCCGAGACAAATACGGTATGTGACCAGAGGTCAAGGGCCTCGCTCCCAATTACTAAGGGTGCTGGGATTCTTCATTTTTAATCATCTGTTTTATCATCACTGCATTGTCCGAGTCACCGCCTTGGCATCTCGCATATTTTTTATGCGTTCATACAGATCTCTATCAAGTGTGAGAAGTGTGTTTCTCTGGGTCCCTGGGGGATTAATGAGAAGCCTCTGTCCTCTCCGGAAAGCTTTCATGTGTGGGCCACTTGACCATTCATGTCATCAAAGCATTTCAAAGGCCAGGTTCATAATTCACACCAAAGCAAGAGTTGATCCAAAGAACCCATTCAAGAAAGAAAGGCTTCTAACAACAATGGTCAAAACCTCTATCCAAAATCTACACAGAACGGGAAATCTTAAATAGCCTCACAAACGACGTTGTGCTTATTAAGTGAAGGCTAAAGATAAAAGGACTGGAAGAGAGGCTCCATCCATCCGTCTAGATGCTCGGGCTTTGCTCTCACAGCTCAAAGGCCAGTTTCTTGCTAGGTGTACTTTAACAGTGGAGTGACTCCTCACCCTGAAAAGACAGCATGGTGGTTTCAAATTGATCAATTGTATGCACGTATTGGTACCTAACTGCATTAAATCACTAGAGCTAGCACTGCTTTAATGCAAGCTCAGGAGTGGGCTTTAGCATAAAATTTCCAGCAATCAGGGCCGCCGTAAAAGGGAACTGTCAGGGACAGAAACTTTTGTCCTTCAAATAAATAAAGGAACCGTAGTGAAATAGGCTGTCTTTTTTCCTCTCTGACTTATTGCTGCCTAATGATGCCACCTATAGCCTGGATTTTTCACACTTAATGTTTTGATGAGAATTCTCTCTGTTTAGCAGGTTGATGTAGCTAACTAGGGGACCATGATTTGTTTTTTTTTAAGAGTGCATTATTGGTTTCAGAGTTAGAGATGCAGATAGTTTTAGGTCTGCAAGCAGTCTTTCTACTTTTCTGGTGAGATCTACAACCTTCTTTAGGAGCAAATTACTCCCATAATAAAAAAAAAATTCCTTGTGACTCCTACAAGCCTAGCAGTCATGCAATTTGCTGGGTCTGCCTGCCTCTCTGAGTCTTGCGCAAACTTCCCTTCGCCTTTTGTCTGTCTCTCTTGTGTGCTGGCCAGAACCTTAATGTGCTTTTCCTGATACTTTGGGCCTCCCACTCTTTCTCTGAAGCTTCCCCTGCCCTCCATGTGGCTGCCTGTCCTCTACTTGTCTGACCTCTAGCTAGAATAGCAGGAGGTTTTTTCCTCACTTCTCCATTCTCCTCCTCTGGGCAGCTGCTGAGATTTATAGCTTGTCTACCCTGGGGTGCTTTTCTTTAAACTCTGAGAAATTGTCCTTGTGCTTTGTTTGGGTCTGTTCTTAAACTATGTTATTAATGAGACTAAGAACACTGAGAGAGGATCCAATTTCCCCTTTATTATCTGGTCTCAAAGGGACTTCCCAAGAGTCTGGTACCATATTTGGTGACCAGTACAGGGATATTAAAGAATTGTCTCTAAAGACACAATTGGTCGGCACCTTTATCTGTCTTACCCTGGAGCTAGAAGATGCTTGTATGGTACTTTGTCTCTCCAAGAAAAAGGAATAATTCTCATTATTGCAATATCTCTTTTTTTGTGTCGTTTTTCTGTGTCTATGACTGACTGATGGCCATGTGGTAGGGAGCTAAATCTTGCTGTTTAATTCCCTATCATATCTTTCTCTGGACACAGGATTCTCTTCTTTCCCTCAAAGAACCTGGGAGACTTTGGATCAGGTTTAGAGGAAGGGAAACAGATAAGAGCGGCTCAGTGTGGTAAGGCCAGACCTTGCTCTAAACCTCAAGGAGAGGCTGCCCTGTAGCTCACTTGCTAAAGTACCACACAGAGTGACTACGGTTTTTAAATCAGGATTAACTATTTTCAACAGGTTGGTTTCTATGGGACTTAAATCCTCACTCTCATGGAGGGTCACAGATGTGTTTGATTTAGGTCCAGAGCATGCTCAGGACAAAGTTGATCTCTCCTTCCCCATTCCTCCGTGTGTTCACACAGTAACAGCGCCCTCTATAGGTGATGGCGCACTGTCCCATCCCTTCCCTGGTTTTCATAAGATGCTTTCCCAGCAAGTAACAGGTTGTACTTATTGATGGGAGCCAAGGACAGCTCAAGACAAAATCCAGAGGACGTTATTATGTGTTCCCAGTTATAACTGGTGTTAAGACATATGGGTTCCCCTCCCTTGGGTTGAGATTGTGGATTTCTTTCCTTGTGTCTGTGCTTTGCTTTCGGGGGATTTACAACCCTTGGCCACAGGCATCTCTCTCCTGCTATTGCCATGCTAAGATGAGTGGAGTTTTTTGTTTGTTTGCTTGTTTTTTAAAGTGTGGCTCTTGGAACACAGACTTCCCAGTTCCTCCTCTAAGGTCTAACCTGATTCCTCCTGTGCCACCACCACCCACTCGTTACTGAGTAAAGAATGGGTCAAAGGAGAAATCAAGAAAGAGAAATCAATCCCTGGAACTAAATGAAAACACAACAAAACCATGGGGGAAGTGGCCAGTAGTCCTGCGAGAGCTTTGTAAAGCTCCAAGTGCCTAAATTAGAAAATCAGAAAGGCCATAAACGAACGGCTTAATGATAAAACTCAAAAAAGTTATAAAAGCAAGAACAAACCAAATCCAAACCTAGATGATAAGGAATAATAAAAAAAAAGCAGAACAGAGATATCAATGAGATAGAAACAAAGAAAATAAGATAAAGAATCAATTCATTTATAAGTGGTTCTTTGAGAAGGTAAACAAGACCCTTAGCTCAACTAAACAGAAAGAGAAAGCCCAACTTAACCGAATCAGAAATAGAGAAACATTATAAAAGGCACCAAAGAAATTCAGAATATCGTAAGGAAATCTTTTAAAAACTTATTCTCCAGTAAACTGGAAAACCTAAAAGAAGTGGATTATCTTTTGAATTCAAAGAAGATTCAAAACTGCAAAAAGAGACGGATCGTTTCCAAACTCTCAGTACATGGCCAGTCTAACTCTAATATTAAACTAGGTATAGACACAACAAATAAAGAAAACTACAGACTAATATCCTTGAAAGACACAGACTCAAAAATGTTCAGCAAAATACTTACAGACAGAATACAGACATACATCAAAAAGATTACATACCATAGACAGGCGGTGGTGGTACATGCCTTTAATCCCAGTACTCAGGAGGCAGAAGCAGGTGGATCTCTGTGAGTTCAAGGCCAGCCTTGTCTACAAGAGCTAGTTCCAGGACAGGCTCCAAAGCTACAGAGAAATCTGTCTTGAAAAATCAAAGAAAAAAAAGGATTATATATCATAACCAAGTTGGTTTTATTAATGAAATGTAGTGACTTTACTTTTCTGGTCTTTGGGTTGAATCTCAATATCTGTCTTTGAGATTTTATTAATCATGCTACAATGCAATGTAGAAATGATTCAACATATACAATCAGTAAATGTAAATAAAACCATATAAATGAACTTAAATGACAAAAAGAACATGATTATCTTAGTAGGTGCATGAAAGGCCTTTGCCCAAATTCAACCCGATTTCATGATTTAAAAAAAAAGTCTTAGAAAATGTAGAGATAAAGGGAACATACGTCAACATAACAAAAGCTATGTATGAGAAACCCACAACCAACATCATGCTAAATCGGGAGAAGCTTGAAGCAATCCAACAGAAATTGGGAATGAGACAGGAATGTGTTCTAACCCTACTCCTTTTCAACATTGTGCTTGAAATGCTTGATGGAGCAATAAGCCAAGGGAAAGAATTTAAAGGGCTAGGAATAGGGAAAGAAGAAGTCCTATTTGCAGGTGGCATGATACTATACATTAGGAATCCCAAAACTTCTACAAGAAAACCTCTAGCAGTGATAAACTCAGTGATATGGCAGGGCACAGAATCAAGTTGCATAAATCAATAGCTTTTCTACACAGCAACAGCAATTATTCAGAGAAGGAGATTGTGGGCACACATCTCTTCCCAATAGCCTCAAAGAAAGAAAATACCTGTAATGCACTATGCCTCTTCTGTGCTCTATGTGCTATGCGCTATGTGCTACTGTATGGTTCGCAAGCTGGGCAAGGGCCTGGAAATTGACACACACACACACATACACACAGAGACAGAGACATGGATTATCCTTGAAACAAGAATACCAACTTGAATCAAGAACACCAACTTTATTGTGTTCCAAGGCAGCTTATATAGGGTCTCCTTGACCAATGGCCATGCCCCAACTGTCAGCTGCAAGCCCACCAGAAACCACTCCCCTGTCCCATGCTCAGAGCAGCTGCAAACAGAGGAAAACAAGTTGTTTACAGAAAACTCAGGGTCTGGGAGTCCACAGTCCTCATCAAAACCTAGGAATAAAATTAACCCAGCAATTGAAAAGCATCTAAAATGAATACTTTTAAGCTCTGAATAAAAACATAAAGCATTAGAAAATAGAAAGACATCCCATGTTCATAGGAATTAAACAAAAGGAGTAAGTTCAATATATTTATTACACAATATGGTAACTCTAATTGATAGTAATGCATTGTATACTCATATATCAATTACTTTGATTCATCTACTCTACAACATATATATATATATATAGTGATATCTATAAATATACACAATTTTGTTCATTATAATACATGTTTAAATTTTTTCCTTCACTATTTACATTAACATAAGTTGTTGTTCTTTCTAGAAGACTGACAATTACTATGAATCTTACCTGCTACACACAGCTCACCTACATTACACCTGAAACATAAAAACAAATTACAGTCTTCTTTATGAATTAAAATCTAAAATGTCAATGATAGAGTATTTTGGAAAAGAGAAATTTAAATCCACTTGAAAAACACAGACCTACAGAGGAGTGTTTAGAATTCTAATACTAAATAAATTTCTAAATTGTAAGTTTTCTCCAGATTGAACAAGGTCATGTGACCCCACCAGCCATCAGCAGTGTGGGTGTGGTAGGAAGCATGACCACAGACAGCATCATGAGTCAAAAGTTGTACTCATTCCTCAACTCTTCAAACACTTACAGATCCTGCTCGCTTAGTGACCAGCTGACCAATCACATTCCACATCCATGTGAGGACTCCTGAGCTCAGAATCTGGCTCTGGAATTTGCCCTCACTAGGATGGAGTCTTCCCACTCAGCACTGAAGTGGTTGGCCAGCTTCTAGTTACTATCCTGTGCCAAAAAATCTGCTTCAGTCAAGCGTGAAGTAATATTTCCATAAACCTGAATTTAGACTGTTTAAAGAATTGGTGCTTGCTGACATAATCACATCTTACAATAACATTTTGGTTCAAAAATAGTTCTATTTCCTTATGAAATGATGAAGACTAAAGATGGCTATATGAACAAGATTCTCATATAATTATCTGACAAAGCGCCATGCTGGGAACCGTAGATTCTCCTAGCTGGAGAAATCCCTAAGACTTGGAGCCACTGATTTGGCAAACACTGACTCCCACTGCAATGAGCTCTGATTCCTGCCGTTACCTACACTGAATTCTCTGGGGACCAACACACTTAGGAACTGAAATTTCTATTAAATAGAGCAATGTTAGTAGAGATCTATAAAGACAACAATTAGAGTCCCTGGTTGCAAAGATTGAGAGATGGCCAAAGGGGAGAAGTGAGGAACTAGCAATGCCCAGAAGTGGAATGTTGCTCTCCTGGAGGAATACTCCTACCGCAGTCTCTGCCCAGTAGCAATGCAGCCTTTGATGATAATTCTCCTCTTCCTCTTCTTCCTTCTCTTCCTCCTTCTCCTTCTCCCTTCTGTGATTTCTAAAGAATTTGTGATTTCTAAGGAATTTGTGATTTCTAAGGAATTTGTCTTCAGTAGAAGGCACACCAAAGAAGAATGATCGAATTCAGATCACTGCTACCCATCCCCACAATGAAGCTAAACTTAGTTAATCCAGACTTCTTCCTGACAGATGCTAACCAGGTCTGGCCACTTTCCCGTCATCCCAGCAAACCACTCATGCTCAGGAGATGCAAGGCATAGTTCTAAGCCCATGAATAGAAGTATGCATTTGCAGCAATTTTTCTTGGTTAGTTTCTTAATTATTGTCTCAATAATAGTTGAACAGTATGTGAGCTAGATAGTATGTTGCGGGGGAAAGCAGGTAGAATACAAATTCCCTGCTCACAAAGGGCTTCTAAATATCTAGAAACTGGTTTTATGTTCTTGTACTAAAACCTTTGAGTAAATAATAATAATAATAATAATAATAATAATTAGTAGTAGTAGTAGTAGTAGTTGTTAACAGTTTGAACAATAGAGCTTGGAGAAATGGCTGAGCAGTTAGCAGCTCTTGATACTCTTTTAGAGGACCAGAGTTCAGTTCCTAACACCCATGGCCGGTAACTCACAACCATCTGTAGCTCCAGCTCCCGGAGATCCAAAGCTCTCTTCTGGCCTCCATAAGCACATGCATTCACTTGAACATGGCCACCACATCTTAAAACATAAGAAAAGCCTAGACTACATTCAGCAGGTATGGACTCAGTAAATGTACATTCTCATCTCTTCAGTAAACATAACACATTAGCCAAGGTTCAAAGATGGTCGAGAAATCTGTGGGAAGGATCAACAAGAGTGTTTAAATCTTAGGTTACAGACAGCATCCTTCTTCCAGTTCAGGTCTTGAGCATAGACAGCTTAAGAGAGCACTCACTGGGATGCAGAGCTCAGAAGCAGAAATATGCTGAAATCATCCTGATGTGATTGTGTTCTACATCTAAGAAACAGGGAGGGGGCAGAATAAGGAACGACATCCATGGTGTACGTCTGCTCTTTCATCTCTAAACTTTCCATTTGGTCAGGGTGAAAAAGCAGCATTAGTCTGCCATGATCCAGAAGGCATAAAAAGAAAATAAATACACACAGGTTCTATGCTCTATCTGAACAATTAACCAAGTAGAGGGCATGTAGAAGGAGGGGCTCCCATTGCTGGGATCACTAAGCTGAGGATAGAAGAGGCCCAGCAGAGATCTGTGACAAGGATCTCGTCTCTGAGTCAGAAGATGGACAGTATGACCAACATTCGCAATAGTAAAATATCTGGGCAGAGGTACCTGAATAATTAAAACAACTAACATCACATGCAAAATAACTTCAATATGAAGGGTATTTGTGGGTAATATTAGCTGTTTTAATGCTTCAGGCTCTGTGCGTGTGTGTCTTATGTCTCTCTGTGTGTCTATCTCTCTCCATCTCTCTGTGTCTCTGTCTCGTGTGTGTGTTGTGTCTCTCTGTGTGTCTATCTCTCCATCTCTGTGTCTCTCTGTCTCGTGTGTGTGTGTGTGTTGTGTCTCTCTGTGTGTCTATCTCTCCAACTCTGTGTCTCTTTGTCTCGTATGTGTGTTGTGTCTCTCTGTGTGTCTATCTCTCTCCATCTCTCTATGTCTCTCTGTCTCGTGCATGTGTGTGTGTTGTGTCTGTGTGTCTATCTCTCTCCATCTCTCTGTGACTCTCTGTCTTATGTGTGTGTGTGTTTCTACCTCCCAGCTCTAGGATTACATGCGAATGCTGCTCCACCTGACCTTTTTTTAATGAATGCTGAGGAGCCGAACTCCAGTTCTCACATTTGCCTGGCAAGTGTTCCACCAACTGAGCCATGTCCCAGCCCTCAAGGGCACTGAAAATTTATAGTTATGAACAGACTGGCCTTGTAAATATCATCACCAAGGGCGCCTTAGAGAGTATTTCTACACAAAGGGAGTGCAGGCCTGGGAAAATTCATTACGGTGTCTTCTTTTTATGAAACAGATATTCTTTAGTGTTTCCTTTAATCAAAGAGACTTTGGAATTAATCATTTCGTTGGGAGGTTGGTAACTACAGCTAAGCAGCCACCTAAGTGAGAAATTTAATTTTGCTCAGCGGTGACTGGATGCATTATCCTGCCCCTCATATCAATTGATACCCCTCACCAAATGGGAAGAGCCCCTCGCATGGTTAGTCTACATGGCCGAATCTGTCAGCTACGATGAGTAAAAGAAGCTTTTCAAGAAGCCTAGTGTGTCTCAGTAAGCCCAGCTGGCCTAGGGGAGAATGACATGAAGAGTAAAGCCCATGTTTATCCCTTTGTTGTAGAAACTGTAGTGACTGTTCGTTAGGTATGATATAGTCACAGCGAAACTTTCAACACATCAGGCCCCCTTCCTGGGTGTGGCCCCTGGCTTCAAAAACCCCACTTTTCTTTTCCTCAGAACAAAGCTGTGACTTACCCAGGAAAATATTGTTGTCCCACTTGTTTTTAATTTTTCTGCTTACCTGAAATTTTGTGTGTATACTTGTTTTGCCTCTATGCACACACACACTGCCATAAGAGGCCATAAAAGGGCACTGGATCTCCTGGAACTAGATAGCCAAGGATGGTTCTAAGCCTCCATGTGGGTGCTGGTCATTGAACTCAGGTTCTCTGGAAAAGCAGCCAGTGCTCGTAACTACTGACCCATCTCTCCAGCTTTTGGTGGGTCCTATTTTAAGTAAGACTTTGAAAGCCTGAAAAAGAACCCAAATCACAGATCTACCATCATTTTAAACCAAAGGTATTCTTAAGGACCTGTAATTTGTCAGTCTGCATTAGCTAAACTGAGTCAGGATGCACACATCGAATGGTTGCTTAGTCTCCTTCCCAGGGGCCCAGGGGTCAAAGTCAATGACTAACACACAATCTGACAGGTGACAGTTTCTGATATATGGGAGGGAGCATCACTGAAGTCTCCTCAGTGTTTTCAGACCTTGTCCAGAAGAGTGGACATCCGTAGTTGTAACTGGACCATATGAGCTTGAGCACAGTATTGCTCAATGGAGTTTTCCAGTTGATAAGAAGTTGTCTTAGTTGGGGTTTCAATTTCTACAATAAAACAAAAGCAAGCTGGGGAGGAAAGGGTTCATTTAATCTTATACTTCTCAGGACATAGTCCACCACTGAGGAAAGCCAGAGTCGAAACCTGAAAGCAAGAACTGATGCAGAGGCCATGGAGGAAGGCTGTTTACCGGCTTGCTCCCCAGGGATTGCTCAGCATGCTTCTTAATACCATTTAGGACCACCAGCCTACAAAGCCATCAGTACAATGTAAGGTGTGGATGTGTATACACCCTTGAATGATGCTTTTGTGGATTTTGTTCAGTAAAATCAATCTACCACAAGATCCAACTATATCACACTTGGCCATATACCCAAAGAACTCTACATCCTACAACAAAGACAGTTGTTTATATACATGTTATTGCTGCTCTATTTATAGTGGCCTGAAGTTGGAAATGGCCCTACATCCAAAACTGATGTATGGATCATGAAAACCTGGTACACTTATATGATGGAATATTATTCAGCTGTTAAAAATTATGAAATTTATAGGTGAATTTGTGGGACTATAAACAATCATTTTGAGTAACTTGACCCAAACCCAAAGAGACAAATATTTCATGTTTTCTCTTAAATATAGAGTTAGCTTTTAAGCTTTAGCTATGTGTGTTTTGATCTGAATAACCACAGAGATTAGGAAGCTAGTCAAGGGTCAGGGGAAAGAAAGGAGAAGGGGGCAATATAGTGTTATAAAGAGGTAAAGGGGAAACTAGAATAGGGTTAAATGGAGAGTGTACTGGGGGTCATAGTAAAAGAAGAACGGGAGAGGGACATAAATTCTAAAGGTCTTTTGAAAAATTATTTTAAAACCTGCTGCTCTAGAAGCATCCTAAAATATATAATACATGAAATGAATCTAAATGGAGTTACCATATGGCAGGATACAATGCCCAACTAGACACGTTATGACACCAAGTACAACTTCCAATGCTAAGAATGAGTTGTGTCTTTTTGAGTTGTTGGCCAAAAGGGTTACATAGACTCCCCCAAAATGTTTCATGTTATTGCCAGAGTTATTGGATACTCTCTGTAATCTGATGGTAAGACCCCATTCCTGAAGACACTACTTATTTACATCAGAAAACATGGAGGTATAGAGTTGGAGCCCAGTTGGAAGCTTCACCCCGACTGCCTAACATTCATGGTGCTAAAGGGTGTTTTGCATATGCCCAGATGAGAGATTTAGTCATTAATATCACCCTGAAACTGCAACCTGCCCCCAAGATATACTGGTGCAATAGTGGCACAAATGTTATGGGAGTAACCAACTACCTTTTGGTTGAATTTAAGGCCCGGTCCATGAGAACCCATACCTGACACTGCTAATGTATCCAGGAACCTGAGAATAGATAGGGATAGGTCATGAGTCTAGGGGAAACTCTCCTACAAAGTGACTCTTAATGACACACTACTGCATCCATAGATCAGAGCAGCTCTCAACCCTCATCAAAGAAGCTTCTTCCTGGGGTGGTTTGAAATTAACAAAGAGATCCAGAATAGCATATATATAAAAAGAAAGGCTCTGGATCACTAAGCCCTAAGTGGTATGTTCTCATCAAATGCTCAGGTATCTGTAGAGAAGAAGAAGCAGAAGGATTTTAAGAGTCAGAAGTGGTGGATGACTCCAAGGAAATAGTGTCTTCTAGATATAAAAGGACTGATGCACAAAAGAATTCCAAGAGAATATGACAGCGTGTTCAAGGCCTGTACAGATGTAAACCAGACAAAATCTAACACTAAGAAGGGGAAGCAGACACAAAATTCCACCTATAACAAGGAAGCCATTTTCCATTGATACATGCTGGGAAAGGGAAAATCAGTTTTCTCTTATGGAGTGTAATTCTCCAAGATAGATCCCATGGACTAGCTGGCCAACACAAAATGGACTCTGCTATTTTGTGCATTTTTTGTTTCATATAGGTATTTTTGTCTTTTTCTCCCTATCTTATTTGTTTTAACTTTCTTTTTTCTATTTTGAAGGAGAAAGAGAGACGGTGAAGGAAAGGGAGAAAACAAGAAGTTGGGTGGGTGGTAAAATGGAGAGGATGGGGGTTGGAGGAAGGGAAAGAATATGAGCAAAGTACACTGTATAAAAAACTTTAATAAAAATTAATTTTTAAATGATCATTTATTTAACACCTAACTATGCAAGCCATTACTTCAATCTGAGCTGAGTTGATGAACCTGATACTCTGTGGTAACCTCTGGCCATCATCAGCTTCTGTGAGGTTGAGGGAGTTTTCTCTTCTCTCTCTCTCTCTCTCTCTCTCTTTCTCTCTCTCTCTCTCTCTCTCCCTCTCATACATCCCTGTGGCCTTCAGTGGGACAGCTTATCTCTGATGCACTGTGTCCCTTATCATTAGAAGGCTAATCTGAGCTTCTTCACATGTGCTCACAAGGTCCAACACATAACAGCAGTAGGGAAGCCCCAGAGCACCGTCACTTCAAATCCATTAGAGACTTGAATTAAGTCCCATGTCCAGTCGCCAAATCAGAATAGAAGGGGTTTCCAAGAACGCAGGTGTGAACAAACCCCAGGGTTTCACAGATCTGTTTCCTAGAGAGTCGGAGGAAAGCAAGCTGACCAAATCTCTGCACTCAGGAAACATGTTTCTTCCTTTCCTCTATCAGTACTTGGGTTTTTAAAACGTCTGAATTTTGCCAAGCACTCAAATGAAGCTAGTGATGGGGGGGGGAAGGGTCCCCTGACCCGGTTCTGACCTTTTTTGCAGCCAGGATCTCAAACTCTGAGAACAAGGAGCCACCAGCAGGTTGATGACAGGCCCAGCAATCAATGAAATCCCCAGCTGAATCTAGGGAAACAGGATAAGACCCAAGCCAGTTGGGGTAGGGGAAGAAGCTGCAAGCTATAGTAATAGGAGACAGGGCTGTTTGGTGTCCTAATGAGATCACCCTGACAGTCCCTGGAAAAGACTTCAAGGGCAGCACTGAATGCAATAAACACCTGCCTTCCTACCACCAATGTGGCAGAGCAAGAACCATTGGCCTAACTGGGAAGTTTGGGTGGGCAAGTGTAATTTCTCCAACAGGGGTCCAACAGTTCTTGCTGAATTGGTCCTAGTTTGCATCTTATTTATATGCATTCATGTTCAGCCTATCAAGGCACATCTTGGTTATAATAGAAAGTCAAGCTCCTGAGTCTTACACACTGTTTCTTGAAGAAGGGAAAGAGGGAAGATGCTCGAGCCTGACTCTTGACCAGCTTCTTGCTCTAGTGAGTCAGGTCTCATACGCTCTTTAGAGAAGAAAGATGATCTTCAAGACTGGCCTGTTGAAGACTCTCCACACCTGAGTATCCTGCCTCAGGCTCCCTGTGCTCCAGCCTCCAGGAGTCGACCACATACACAGGCAGGTGGGTCTGTCCCTGCCTCAACCTCCATGACTTGATTCCTTTGCTGCAGATGAGAATATATCCTTATAGTGACTAAGCTTCAGGGTCACCAGAGACATCAGAACCACCATCCCTGCTGCTCCAGTCTTGATCTGCTTTTCTGCAGAATTTCTCTGCAACCAACTGTTCTTCTAAGGTTGGCACTCCAAAGCACTCTGGGAGATTTGCAGCTCTAACACTTGCCAGCAGTGCCCAAGCCTGCATGCCAGTCTGGCAACAGAACAGTACTAGAAAACCCAAGTGTCTGAGTTTCTGCTTTGCTAGTCAAGCTTTTACTTTCCTATTTAAATTGGTATTCCCACATGGTAAATATTGGTCTCCTTGTTTTCCTTCATTATCTGCCTGCCCCACTCTTGGAGGAAGGAAAGGGAGACGCTGAGTTAGGACAGTCACCCCATCACTAGCATCCTGCTGTGGTCTCAATTTATGTCATTGATGTTAAGAACACATTTCTTTGTATCGAAGTGACTAAGGCAAGCCACCTTGTCCTGACTCTATTTTGTGTCCTCAACCCACACAACAGCCATGTTGCCTTGGGATTGCCCACAACCCTAGCCATGGTCCACATGTATTAATTAAAATAATCAATATTGGTACAAACTAAACATAAACTAAAATAACTGATAAAAGTATAAATAAAAATTGTTATGTTGTGTCTAAACTAACTAATACAGTCTGCCAAAATAGATGTTGCAAGGTCATTCTGACCCTTGATTAAGATTCATGTGATTATGGTCTGTGTGGTCTTTGCCTTTTAAAACGTTGTACCCCTGAGCTTCAACATCAAGAGGCACTGGCCCTCTCTTGGTCGCTAGCCAAAAGGACTTTTATAATCTTAATTGGCTTAATTAGCATGTGGTCTGTAACTTTCTCTTGTGGATTATTTCAATACAATTAATAGCCATTCACATCTTCCCTTCTGTGAACTGCCTATCTGTCTATTTTCCTATGGGTTTTTCTCTTGGTGATTGTAGGTGTACATAAGAAAATAATCTCATATATTCATAAACAGAGGTACGTTTGCAATGGCTAAAAGCCCCTTTAACTTGTTATAGCATTTGTATTTTATTTTATTATGATACTTTAGAGAAAGAATGACATAAAACATATGAAACGTAATTAAATAATACAACATGTATGTTCTCAATACAAATAATCTGATTTGAGGTTCCACCTTTAGCATGAGCTATTTTTATTTTTACTGTACACTAGAAATTATGTCTGGCTTTCCCAAAGTGAATGCTGAATTTCTTCTATTGTCCTTTTGTTATAGGTAGACACAACCATATGATTTTCTCCTTGTGTGAACCATAGCCCCAGAATGTACTTAGTTTCTTTGTGAGTTGTGTGGCTTGTCCTAGAGAGGCATGCACAAACATCTATTTACCCAGGATAGGACATGGATGACGGGCCAAAGAAAGTGTCCCACTAACATTGAGATAAGTGCACGAATGAGTATACTAGTTACTTCCAGAAGCCAAATGGATGATTTGAAGGCAGCCACATCACTGAAGAGTCTGCTCTGGCATGAGTATGGTCAAGAAAGTTGCATCCCTGTCAGCAATCAACCAGAGACTCTCTGCTTCCCATCGACTGTTACTTACTGATACAACTTGGGGAGGGTCCTGTAAGTCTTGTAAGTTTTGAATATTTCCTAGAGCCTTGGGCCTCTCCTCCCTTCCCTAGGAGGGAATGTTTCAGTTACAAAGAAGCAGCTATACAGTAACATGCTGTATTATTATTTTAATATGACGAGGAACTCTCCTTGCTCAAAATGTGATGTTATGCTGCAATATTTATGAGTGAATTGAGCCAAAGTTTGAGGGCTGATACAATATCAACAGAATCGTGGTTTTTCATTATGCTGGTTCAGTTTTAAATGGCTTTGGAATTACCTGAATTTGATGAGACAGTAAGTAGAAGGAGGAATTTAGCTTCAAGAAAGAAAGAAAAAGAGATGACAGAAAGACACCAGGACCCAGTCAGATACAGAGGAAGGGGGGAAGTAGGACATACCGAATGAAAAAAAAGTAAAAAGCCCCAAGGCAAGATGTAGATGAATAGGAACAGGTTAAATTA
The DNA here is from genome assembly GCA_025134845.1 of Neodon shergylaensis. Taxonomy (NCBI): domain Eukaryota; kingdom Metazoa; phylum Chordata; class Mammalia; order Rodentia; family Cricetidae; genus Neodon; species Neodon shergylaensis. The sequence goes on from JABTXL010000186.1 coordinate 6,639,204, forward strand.
AGTTAAATGATCTAGTGGTACAAGCCTAAGCTAAGGCCGGGCATTCCTAATTAATAATAAGTCTCTTTGTCTTTATTTAGGAGCTGGTTGATAGCCCAAAAAGAATCCAATTACAGATACTCAATCATACCACAAAGATAGTTGTTCAACTGTGTTCATAGCTGCTTTAGTCATAATAGCCAGAAACTGGAAGCAACCTTAGATGCCCCTCAACTGAGGATTAGATAAAGAAAATATGATACATTTACACAATGGAGTATTACTCAGCTGTTAAGAACAAGGACACCAGGAAATTTGAAAGCAAATGGATGGAACTAGAAAAAAATCATCCTGAGTGAGGTAACCCAGACCCAGAAAGACAAACATTATATGGACTTGCCTCAGTTTAGCCACAGCCTGGTTTCAGGTCTTGAGACAGGAAAGGGCATGAAGAAATGAATTGTATGACCACCAGATGAGTTTCACACAAATGGCGTGCCCCAAATAGCTCCAGCAATCTTTATTCATACATCAAAAGCAAACATATTTTTCCATACTAACAAACAAATTTTTCCCATCCTCCAATATTAACCTCCGGCAAAACAAATATGGTTTTCCCAACTTTTACAGCAAAACATCTTTTTTTAAATTTTTTTTAATTTATTTATTTATTTATTTATTAAAGATTTCTGTCTCTTCCCCGCCACCGCCTCCCATTTCCCTCCCCCTTCCCCAATCAAGTCCCCCTCCTGCGTCAGCCCAAAGAGCAATCAGGGTTCCCTGCCCTGTGGGAAGTCCAAGGACCACCCACCTCCATCCAGGTCTAGTAAGGTGATCATCCAAACTGCCTAGGCTCCCACAAAGCCATTACGTGCAGTAAGATCAAAAACCCATTGTCATTGTTCTTCATCAGGCGATGAAAGGAGACAGAGACAGAGACCCACATTGGAGCACCGGACAGAAATCTCAAGGTCCAAATCAGGAGCAGAAGGAGAGAGAGCACGAGCAAGGAACTCAGGACCACGAGGGGTGCACCCACACACTGAGACAATGGGGATGTTCTATCGGGAACTCACCAAGGCCAGCTGGCCTGGGTCTGAAAAAGCCTGGGATAAAACCGGTCTCGCTGAACATAGCAGACAATGAGGACTACTGAGAACTCAAGAGCAAAACATCTTTTAACCCAAAATAACACATCATTTTGCTTGCTTGGCCAAATACCAAGCCAGGTGCATCCTGTCTTTACAAAACTAAAGGTGACTGACACAGGTCCACATTTTCAAGAACAATAATATTGTTCAAAACATATTTACAGAAATCGGGGTGATCTGCCTCAGATCCTGTCAGCACTGAATTAGAACAGGTCCTGGGGTCTGAAGTAATTCTTGGCATCCCCAGACAAGAAACCTGAGAATCATCAGCTCCCAAAGAATTTTAGGACAAGATATTTGTGAGAAAAAAATGGGGCTTCCAGGAATGATCACATCTGTCCCATGCATGATTGGCAAAATGGCCCTAAAACCTAAAATCATCAATATTACAGAAGAGAAGAGAGTAGACAAGCCGTGAAGTCCCAGCAGGATTTTGCACCGTCCCCAAAGTCCACTGGTCCTTGCCAAGTGAGATTGTCCCTATGGGCTTTTTCCTCATCTGAAGACCCATTGTGCAAATATTCATATACTGGTCCAAAACTAGACCGCACGGCTCCCAACATGCCCTCATATTAGAGTATTAGCTGTGAAGTAAAGGATAGCTATGCTACAATCCACAGACCCAGAGAGACTAGGTGACAAGGATGGTTCAAGGGGGGAAGTGTCCAGATCTCCGTGGGAAGGGGAAATAAAAGAGAGTTCCTGGGTGAACTGTGGATGAGTGGGAATGGGAACACGAATGAATGTTCATGTTTTGGGGAGGGGAGGAGAGAACTGAAAGAGACTACTGGATGTGGGGGCGCATTTCAGAGTTAGGTAAAAATCTGGCACAAGGGAATCTCCCAGGAATCTACAAGGATGATCCCAGCTAAGACGCCTAGCAATAGCAGATACATCACCTGTATTGGGCATCTCCTAGCAGTGGGAGCAAGAGCTATCTCTGACTCTTTTACTGGCTTTTGGGACCCTACTCACACTGGGTTGCCTTCCCCAGCCTTAATACATAAGGAGGTACTTAGTCTTACTGCAACTTGACATGTCATGCTTTGTGGATATCCATGAGAGACCTTTTTTTCCTGAACAGGAGGAATGGAGGAGTGGACAGGGAGAGGGGAACAAAGGGGGAATTGGGAAACAGTCTGGGAGAAGATGGGAAACTGTGGCAGAATATAAAATAAATATAAAATAAAATACAAAATAAACAAACAAATAAATAATAAACTCGTTGAGTTAAAGGCTCAATTCGATTTTGTTCCATCCTACTTTATGTACATATTTAAGGCTATGTCTCTGTAAACACTGCCTACCTAAACCTTACAGATGATAATGCACAACATTGTCAATGGTGTTTTAGACATGCTGAAATTTTAATTGATGTATTTTCTTTGAGCCAAGAGTTATTTAGGAAATAATATTGTAATTTCTAACAGGAAAAGGCTTTTTGTGCATCACACACACACATGCATGGACAGACACAGAGAGAGAGACAGAGACAGGGACAGAGAGAGACAGAGAGAGAGAGAGGCAGAGAGACAGAAAGACAGAGAGAGAGAGAGTTGTTCATTCCTTTCCCCACTCGTTTAGTCGATCATGATTGCTTTTGTCAATATTTGTTGGTTCAAGGACAGTTGAAAATAAAATATGTTGTTTGTATATGTGGCATGGATTCTTACACAAACACATGCAGATATAAAACACATGTTTATTGTCACTGACATTAATATGCATATAGCAATTTGGTCTACTTAACAGTTTATTAAAGTCTCCTGTATTCTTCCTGGTTAATTTTCATTTTCAAGTGTCTGTAGAGCACTCCGTAGGAGACAGGGTAGTGCTGCTGCTGTTGCTAAAGATGAACATTTATCCATCGCCCACTCTGTGCCAGAAAATAGATCATGTCCTTGACTGGTGTGTTTCGTCACTCCGCCAGTAGCACATATATGTACGCACTCATATTTTCTCTAAACTGCTCTAATGCCTCCAAATTAATTCCCCAACTTGGCTTTGTCCGATTCAAATCTCCATTCACCGTGATCACGCAGTGAAGCCATGGTTTAAAAACATCAAGCCATGTTTTTCAGGTAACACAGCTTCAGATTCATGGAATACAGGAAACTTTACTTTTTTTAAAGAAAAAACAAGGAAATTCTTTGTGTAGACCCAAGCTGTAAATGCACTAGCTGACTGGTAGAATGAAAGATTAATGCGTTACCACAAGCAGTATAATATTGCATTTTTTAAAAAGAAAATGCATAGTTATAACTATTTAGGTAGTATGAATTACTTGGGTGATTTATAATATAAAATAAACACAATTAGCCGGGCGGTGGTGGCGCACGCCTTTAATCCCAGCACTCGGGAGGCAGAGGCAGGCGGATCTCTGTGAGTTCGAGACCAGCCTGGTCTACAGAGCTAGTTCCAGACAGGCTCCAAAGCCACAGAGAAACCCTGTCTCGAAAAACCAATAAATAAATAAATAAATAAATAAACACAATTAACAATGGAAGCTCCTTTCTATAGTTCTCCTCACCCTGTGGATACCTAATGTCAATATTTGGTGGGCACCCTTATTATTTAGATATATATGTACTTATGTCAGCTAGCAATGCTCGTATGCTAAAAAGAAAGTTCCCTAGTTCTACTTAATTAATGTGTGTCTCCAGTGTGGATGTAGATCTATGATTGTTTATTGAATGGCTCTTTAGTTAATAGATATTTATGCCCAGTGTCTCACTTTCTATAAATGGTAGTGCAGTAAATATTTGGGGAGCTGAACAAATTCCATGCAAACTCGGGAGGACTTCGGTTGAGGAAAGTTTCAACTATGTTCAATTGTAGCCACAGGCCATATGTGTCAGAGGAGAGTTATGGATGTGGCCCAACATATTTGTAGATGGCATTGTCCTGTTACAATATCAAAAGGCTTGACAATGCTGGAAATATAATTCAACAGACTCCATTTCATTCCCCCCTTTTCTTCCATCTTTCCAAACAGATTTCCTCCTCCCACGGCTAGTCCACTTCACTAATCACAGTCAAGGGGTCTCCTGTTCCTTCACCCCACCAGGGATAACAGAGACTGCTTCTACTCTGATTGCTAAGTCAACATCCAAGACTCTGATTCGATTAGTTTAGACTGTGTGCCCATTTCTGCATCAGTGCCCAGGGAGTTTCTTTATTGGCTTCGGGAATACGCAGTCCTGTGGTGCCGTGATAGAGGCCCCCTACCCAAGTGAATTCTGATTGCCAAACAGAAATAACATCCAGTTGATATGAGTGTCCACCAAAGAGCATTATTCATTCCAATAGATCAACATCAAATTACCTTCCAGAAAGACTGCCTGATTTACACCACCACCAACCATGTGTGAAAGTGGCTGTTTCTCAATATTTCCAGCAATGTTTTCTACTGTTTCTATTTTATTCATAGTTATCTAATTTCACGTTTATATGTGTCTCTTCTTGTGTTGATTGGCCTTTGGTATCGCTCCTGTAAATTGCCGATTTATAGCCTCTCCATATATTTTTGAATGATTTATAGAAGCCCCATATACACTCCACACAAATAATCAATCAACCATTAAACCTGCGGTGAAATTTTCTCAGCGTGTTACACGTCTTTTAACTTTATAGTGATTTTTATTGTGCAGAGACAATTTTTAATTTTTATGAGGTTTTATACGTCAATCATTTCCTCGTATGACTCCTGGCACTTATATTCCATTAAGGAAGCCTTTTAGACTTCTAGTTTTGTGAACACATGCTGCATTATAGTCTCCTGGACACTTCCAAGCTCCTTTTGCATTCCGCTGCTTGTCTGAAGTTTATTTATATGGCTGAAGGAATGTAACAGTCTGCTCTTTCTGTGTCTGAATCAAGAGCTAATTTTCCAGCATCTTACTGTCTAGCTACACTTTCCCATGAGTTTGAAAGCTACCTTCATCATAACCTATAATTAAGCAGATGCTCCGCAAATCTGTTCTGCTTTCTACTGGATTCACTGCCACTACTGTCTACCACACTGTTGGTTGTTTCTTAGCATACAAAGGGGTTCATTATGACATCATCATACATAAATGCGTGTGTTCATATTCACACCCTCCTATGTTTTACTGACCCCCACCAGTCCCCTTTCTTTTCCCAAATCATCCTCCTTCTGCTTTCATATAATATATATTAATCATTATTTCAGATATTTAAAACACATGACATTTGTTTGTGTGAGTCTTACTAGATTTTCTTGATGTGATCACCCCCAGTTTCACTATTTTTCTACAAATGTCACAATTTCATTTTTTATTGATACTAAATAATACTCTCCATTGTGTATATGTATCATATTTTCATCACTTTTCCATCTATAATGTAGATGTAGGATCTATGTTGAGTCTAAATCTTTGGCATTGTTACCAGTGCCATAAAGCATGGTATGAAAACATGGGTATGCACGTGTGTTTATGGTATGAAGACTTAGATTCCTCAGAGTTTATAAGCAGGAGTAGTATAGCTAAGTCACATGGCAGTTCTATTTTTAGTTTTTAGCAGACACATTAATGTCTCCAGACTGTGCTCTAGACCGAACTCATTACCACAGCACCTAAGACTTGGTGTATTCATGATTACATCCCAGCTTTCTCAGGCACTTCTAGTTCTCACTTTAGATTTTGGTGGAGCCTAATGGGGGCAATGCCAGACAGGATTCTGCAACACAGCTTCACTGTTCTGTTTCTTCTTCCCAGAATGTCCTAATCTCCCTTCCCTGTTCATCACTTAGCACATAGCTCATTCAACGCTATGGCGACCGGGTTCTTAACCCCAGGTAGGCTCCCTGTCCCTATGCTCCTCATAGGTCACAGATCACCTTCCCCTGCTTTAGACACATGCCTTCTGCCCACTCCCCTGTGAAAGACTTTGATTCTCTTCTCAAGGCTGATCATATTCAGATAAACCCAGTTTTATTTATTATTTATTATTGGTGATCAGAGAATTGCCCCTGGCCTCAGAGGAGATTCCTATTCCAACAGGTTACACATGGCTCACCCACATCATCCCCCTGGATAACTGATAAAAAAGGGTACAGGCTCAAACTGGGGGTGGGGGAGATGGAGGGGAGGGGTTAGGGAGGGGAATATGAGGGAGCAAGATGGTCAAGTTTGGGTAGGGATGGAGAGGGAGAGCAATGAAAGAGATAGCTTGATAGAGGGGGCCATTATGGGGTCAGGAAAAAACCTGGTGTCAGGGAAATTCCCAGGAATCCACAAGGATGACCCCAGCTAAGACTCCTAGCAATAGTAGAGAAGGTGCCTAAATTGGCCTTCTCCTGTAATCAGATTGGTGAATACCCTTATTTTCATCATAGAACTTTCATCCAGTAACTGGTGGAAGCAGATTCAGAGATCCACAGCCAAGCACCAGGCTGAACTCTGGGAATCCAGTCAAAGAGAAGGATAAGGAATTATATGAGCAAGGGTTGTGGGGAGGGATGGGGAGGAGGAGGAATCAAGATAATGATAGGGAAACCCACAAAGGCAGCTGACCAGAGCTCATGGGAGCTCAGGGACTCTAGACGGACAGCTGGGGGGCCTGCATGGGACCAACCTAGGCCCTCTCTGCATGTGGGTGACAGTTGTGCAGCTTGGTCTGTCTGTAGGGGCCCTAGCAGTGGGACCAGGATCTATGCCCAGTGCATGAGCTGGCTTTTTGGAACCTATTCCCTATGGTGGGATGCCTTGCTCAGCCTTGATGCAGAGGGGAGGAATTTGGTCCTGCCTCAACTTGATATGCCAGGCTTTGTTGACTCCCCATGGGAGGCCTTATTTTTTCTGAGGAGTGGATGAGGGCACAGATGGGGGAGTAGAAGGGCATGGGGGAGGGAATGGGAGAAGATGGAGGGGAAACTGGTTGGTATGTAAAATGAATTTTAAAAATTTAAATAAAAAATAAATAATCAAGAGGATAGATCAAGGCATCAAGGCAGCCCCAAGTTTGTGGTCTAAGTCACACAGCATAGTCCAGCATCCCAGACCACACACTTTGCAAGCAACTTTCCTCGCTGCCCTCCCTGCCTCCTTCCCTCCTTCATTCCACCACACTTCTGGAAGTCACAGGAGCCAACTCCATCTCAGGCTCTGTTTCTGAAAGACCCAGTCCAATACTCCATCTGGCAACTGATTTCTCTGCCACAGCAAATTTTCTCAAAAACAGTTTTATATAAGTTTGCTGCCTGGGGAAGTGAGGAGGGAAGCTGGAGAGATGACTCGGTACTTAAGAGCACTGGCTGCTCTCCCAGAGGACCTGGGTATGATTTCCAGTGCCCATGGGGCAGCTCACAACCATCAGTAACTCTAGCTCTAGGAGATCTGATGCCCTCTTCTGGTATCTTTGGCAACAGGCACCCTCATGATACGCATACATACAAAAGCATACTCATACACAGAAAAACCTTGAAGTATGTGCTTTCTTTGGACTCCTCTACTTCCCCCTCTCCTGAACTTATTGCCATCAGCTCTTCATGTCTGCTCCTTTGTCACACACAATCCCCACACCCTAATCCTATGTTTTTATGTTCCACACTCATTTCACCACTCTGTATTTGACAGACTGGTGAGTCCCTCTGGATGATGCTATATTTTCTGTATTCCGGCCAATGCTACTATCTTATGAGTCTCCCATTATCTCTTTCCAGTGTCCTCAACTTTCTAATTTTTAAATCTTGCTTCTTCGGGACTTGAGCTATGAACTTCTGCTTCTTCACTCATGTGAGTCCCCACGTATGGATTGTATCACGTGGTAACTAAGATACTCTTAGACTTCCATCTCCAGTCTGGGAATCCTCTCTCAACCCCAGAGCTATAGTCCCATTTTATCTACAGTCACACTACCTGGTCAATATATGTACTTGAATGCCAACAGACTTCTCAGATTTAAAGCAAATGCACAATTCATGACCACACCCTCCCCAGACATGCTTTCCTTCCCATACCCACATCTCCCTAACTCAGTAAACATAAGCCTTCCCTTTTCATTGCACAAAATATATACTTTGAGAATGGTTTTATATTCCTCGTTCTCCTGTACTTCTTGAACAGAATTTATTGAGATATCTAGCCAAGGTCAAACTTCAAATTGTGTGCCAAATTAGTCCTTTGTCAGTCATCATCTATAAATATCACCCTCATCAAATCCTCCCTCATTCTGAAATGTATCATAATTGAGAATGTATCATAATGGTCCTTTTTCCCATACCTTTGTACCTCATCATTTATTTTCAAGAGATTATCCACAGTGATTTCTCCAAAGTCAGCTCACACCATTCCTGCCGTAAACTATTTCCAGTGGCAAAAAGTAGTGGTTAAAATCATAGTGTCTTTGTTACTTCTCTACTGCCATAGCAAAAGACTATGACCAAAGCAATTTATAAAAGAAAGCATCTGATTTGGGGCTCCCAGTTTCAGTAGGTTAGAGTTCATGATCACCATGGCAGGGAGCATGACAGCAGGCAGGCAGTCATAGCCTTAAAGCAGTAGCAGAGAACTTACATCTGATCCACGGAGAAAGACACTGGGAATGGCATGGGCTTTTACCACCTCAAAGCTCATACATTGTAACAGACCTCCTTCAAGAAAAACCACACTTCCTAAGCCTCTCCACCAACTGGAGACCAAGTATTCAAATATATGAACTTGTGGGGGCCTTTCTTATTCAAACCACCACACTTAAGAGTAGTCAACTTCAGGTCAATCCCAGTTTCTCACGGAGTCTCCATCTCTCATCTGTAAATGGATATGCTAGTAGCAAGAGCTGCCTCTAGGGACTGCTGTGAGACTTGAATGAGGCTGTATTCAAATAACACACAGAGAAAGATCTGGTACTGTCTGATAAACAGTGACCACTTTCAGCCATTTTCTTTCATCTTTCCTTTTTCATTCTATCCTAGCTACCTTAGCCAGCTCACCTTGGGATGCACAGCTGAACAATGACCACGCCAAGCCTATCCCATGTGTGCTATTCATGGAAATACACACATGGTTTACTGCTTCACTGCCTTTCAGCTCTCTGCACAAACCTGCTTTATCAATGAAGTTCCCCTGCGCATGACTAAGACAAGAACTGCGCAGAGGCATTTTTTTCTCCACTTACCTGCCACACTCCTTCCCATATTGTCTATCTCTAATACCCTAAGGAATCTGTTTGTGTTGTTGCTATTTCTGGCCCACAATAGCACTAGTTCTTTAACGAGTGATTTTCTTTTGCTTTGCTCCTAACTTAGGACAGTCCCATGGTACAACAGGCATTGGATAAAGATCTACCAAGCCAATGAATGAGGATGCTATTGAACCTCTTTAAACATTTCTCTGGCCTGGCCTGTGAATTAGATACAAATGAGGAAAGTGGCTGGGAGACTTGGCATCACTGAAGGGGGGTAACGGAAGAGACACAGTGAATTGGGTTAGTGATAGAGGGCACCAGGGAGAGTTTGGGGAAATTACTTTGAAACACTGGTCGAAGTGGAAGTCTGCATGGGGCGGAATAAAAACACAAGCAAAAAGAAATCCGAGCAGGCAGATGGAAATTTGGCTTTGCTGTTAGAAGGTGAACTGCAACCATGTTTGATAGCAAGCAAGTGTATCATTCAAAGCTATAGACCGAAAGGAGGTAGATGGGGACAAATAGGCTTGACAGCCCATGCTAAGCAGTCCATGTGGGAGCATGCAGATGTCATAAATAAAATTGGGAAGAAGGCTGGTAGGAAGGAGAGCCATGAAAATAAGAATGCCTGTCTTAAAAGTAACAATAACTGCTCAATCCAAGCCATACAAGCCATTTCAACTAGAAACATTTTCAAGACTGTAATTAAGATAATGGGGTTGCACACCACTAATGAGACTGAGCAAATAGGGCTTTTCCCTGCCAGTGTGTACCCTGGAGGTCTCTGGGCTCCTCCTCATTCTACACATGCCTCCTCGCTATGATGCGTGTCTCAGGACCCACGGGATTTCTCTACATTTCACCTAGATGGTTAGATTCTTTTTGTCTTGTTACCTTGTGTCTTGTCTTTCAACAGTGGCTTCTCTGATAATGTTCTCAATCATCTTACAAAGTCTCATTAATCCTTCTTTGTTCCAGACTTAGAGTTCTGTGGTCACCAATTCCCTGCAGTCTATAACAGAAACTTTTCTTCTGTGTATCTGCAGCAGAAGCAGCAATAGCATCCTCTGACTTCAACATCCATTTCTGCCGCCTCCACCTTCTGGGTTAAAAAATTACCCTCTTCTCAGAAGGTCTCCAGTGATAAGTAATTCACAATGTGTATATAAGTGCCCACATATTTTGTGTCTAACAAGCCATCTTAAGCAGTGATGCAAACAGTAATATTTTTACTATAAAGTCATTTTCATGCAGGTCAATGCGGCTAGAAGCACCTCCCTCTTCTGCTATTGATTGTTCAGGTGAATTATCCTAAGAAAACTTTCCAACACGCTATTGGCTAATTCATCATCAGTGTAATATACCTCTAGCTGAGTGTGAATAGCATACATTACTTGGTATATGTTTCAGATGCCCAAATTTGAGATTCATAACAATAATCTTAAGAAATGAGGTAACATTATGACAATATTTACAACAGAAGTGGAAAAACCCCACATTTTCCAACATAATATGCAGTGTTTGTAAATATGCTATCTTAAAAATGACAAGCAATGTACAAAGCAAGGAAGTCAACAGACTGGGCACCGATACTGCTTCCTGGGGCAAAGACATATGTGTGGCAATTAGCATAAATGGTATCCTATATTGAAATAGCAACTATATCATTTACATCTTTTGTTTTTAATCCATTTGTCCTCAGGCACACAGGTGGGGGCACCTCTCCGTAGCTGCTAATCTACATACTGTCCCCCGAAGATGGTTTCCAAGGGAGTGGATTCATATTCACAGAAGAAGGAAGTGTCTGGGGACCTGAAGAGAAAAGGACATGATTCTGCTAACATGCTTTCAGTTAATAGAACGTCGAGTCTATTTAACTTCTAAAATTAACTTTTCAAAATTGTCTGTGTGCTATCAATAATTATTTCATCCAACTGACCGTCTAGATGGACTATTGAGCAATGAGATGACAGAACACATCGCTGCTTTTTATCTAAATGCCCAACATAAAAAAGAAGGACTGTGGGGGTGGGAAGGTTTAGCCAGAAAGGTGATGCTAGGAGGAGACAAGGGGGAAAACAAAATTTAGCTAAAACTAAGGGGTATGGAAATCCATAAGGAAATTTCACACGTGGGTATTTGCTTATACATTTATTTATGTAGGGACCACCATTTGCTTAATATGTAGCGTGAATTTACCAACACTAGTAGAGTAAAATAAGAAAAACTGCAGCCTTTTCCTATGATTTCCAGTATACAGAAAGAGGAAATATCCATTCAATGGGACAAGGAAACAATTCTCAAAGAGCAACATATGTACAACATCTAGGGACGTAGTACAAACATGGAATAAGCGACCTTCTTTTCATCACATTCTACCTGCACATATGCATGCTAAAGCAAAATATCTCAGACAATAATTCAGAAACTTTTGGGAATCTATTACTCAGAGCTCATAGATCTTGGGAAATCCAGTATCAAGGGACCAAGGGGTGGTATCTGTTTTAGACCTGCTCATACCTTCTCTTGGAAAGGCACAAAGGAAATGTGCAGGAGCTAACACGCATACTTAGACCTCCTTCTGAAGGACACCGACTCACCTATGAGAGCAGACCCATCCTGAATCTCCTCCAAAGGCCTCCCCTTTGGATACTTCCATTTATATTTGCACTATGATCCTGGAGGACACAACATTCTAAGAGTAAAATGCCCCCCTCATCTCACTGACCCCACCCCACCTCACTGTTCCTGTTTTAGAGAATTTGCATCCACTATTTTCTCCAACCTGATTTATTTTCCTGTAACGTCTGCAGGGAGAACATATTCATCATGGAGGCCATAAGGTGTTAGATATTAAACCTATGTATGGCCTTACAAGTATTAAGCAAACACTCTACCGTTGTGATATATCCCTAGTCATACTCAATCATTCATACCATGTCTTTGCTCAAATGGCTTCTCACTGGAGCCTACCTTGACGCTACTATGTGATGTTTCAATGCACCAACCTAGGACACATGTCTGGGCCATCTCACTCTGCTCCACTTTCCTTTTAACTATACACTTAAACACCTTCTAGTGCATTAAATGGTTCCTTTGTATATTATGTTTACTGTTGTGTTCTCTATTAGAAATAAACTTTACAAAGTAATAGGTCATGATGTCTTGATATAGATATGAATAATTTGCATTGGTATGGATTTTAAGGTTAATTTTGTTATATGTATATGTATTTCTGATCTTGATTAAGGTATTGTGATTGTGTAGTTCATTTAAAAATGTAATGTATAATTAGGAAATATAGGTGTTAATGGATAATCATCAATAATAGTTAGGCTTATAGTCATGTTAGATTTTCTAGATATATCAAGATATATTTCAGTTAGATAGGCATTCTTCATATCTTTCAAAGACTACAGAATATGGCATTTAACGTTTTAATAACTTAGGGCTTTTCATGACAATGCGACACATCTTCTCCTGGCAGCACCAATCTACTTCAAGAGGAAGATGGGCATCGAAGAGGCTCGTTATGGAGTTTGATAGCCATTTGGGCAAGAAACTGCTCTTGCCTGGACTGATGCATAAACTGGACACAAAGAACCCGCAGAGAGAGGACTGCTGAACTTGCCTAAAGGTGAGATGTTCTCTCGGGGTTCCTGATTCATGAGAGTCTGCGAGACATTCTGTAGGACACAGCAAAAAGTGACTAAACTGTCCTTGAAATTTCCTGCTTCATGGAAAAGTCTGCTGGATACTATGGCCTGTAGGCCAAAGATGGATGCCCCAACGGTACAGAGGAACTTTGGGTGACTGTCCAGGCAGCGAGATGTCTCTGTCATTTCTAGAGTTTTCTTACTTCTCATTTACTTAGGTAATATTATATCCTTCTGGAGTCTTTGATGGAGTTAAAGAATAGATAGATAGTTATAGTTGTTTTCCTTTGTTATGATAAAAGATAAAGTAGATATAAATATTGTAACTGTAATTCTTACTTGATAACTGTTTTGGTATATGTAATTTTACTATGTTAAAGTTAAAGCCTTTCTTTTTTTGTTTAAGCAGAAAAAGGGGAAATGATGGGGGAGAGTCTTCTGTTTTGTATTAATTTCATTGGTTAAATAAAGAGACTGCCTTGGCCCTAATAGGACAGAAAATTAGGTAGGTGGAGTAAACAAAACAAAATGCTGGGAGAAAGAAGCCGAGTCAATGAGTCGCCATGATTCTCCCACACCGGACAGACACAGGTTAAGATCTTTCCTGGTAAGCCACCTCGTGTGCTACACAGATTATTAAAAATGGGTTAGATCAATATGTAAGAGCTAGCCAATAAGAGGCTGAAACTAATGGGCTAGGCAGTGTTTAAAAGAACACAGTTTCCGTGTAATTATTTTGGAGCATAAGCTAGCCGTGCGGGTGGCTGGGTGCCAGGAACGTAGCCCACCGCTCCGATCACAACAATGTCTTTTGCTGGTGAGAGCAAAACACCATGACAATGCCCAGAACACATTCCATATGAAGTGTTAGTCCATAAATGATAATGATGCTCATATTAAATAAATGTACCACTTCAGATCCATGGTCACCTTCAGTCTCTATAATGCATCTCTCTTTCTGAAAACCATAGCTTCAGTACTTGGTTATATATAATTGTGAAAATATATATTGGGTGTTGCTGACAAAGCCTAAAGAATGACTCTGAGTGCTGATAATATGGACACAGAAAGTAAGAGACACATATTACTGAGATTCTGCCATAGGGGAAAACTATCTAAGAGTTCCATTGCTGGCGGAGCCATCCCTAGACAGTTAAAATCTCTCTGCCAGACTGCCTCTCCTGGGCCCTTACCATCAGGACCCTGGGCTCTGCTCCTTCTTATAGGGCTGAATTTCTAAGGTATGGTAACTTCCTCTCAGCAGAAAGACTTCGTCTTGATATTCTCTTGACGTGACACATCTCTCTACTCTAATTATGAAAGTCTTTATTTGTCCTTTTGTTTTTAAAAATATTCACCCACTGAATAAAAATTCCTAAGGCTGGTAGTTGTTTCCTTGTAACACTTTGAAGACTCCACTTTAGTCTGCTCCTACCATCCCCTCCATTTGTTCTGTTCCCACCACCCCTCCATTTGTTCTGTTCC
>JABTXL010000186.1:6665910-6676974 GCA_025134845.1 Neodon shergylaensis
TTCTTCTTCTTCTTCTTCTTCTTCTTCTTCTTCTTCTTCTTCTTCTTCTTCTTCTTCTTCTTCTTCCTCCTCCTCCTCCTCCTCCTCTTCCTCTTCCTCCTCCTCCTCCTCTTCTTCTTCCTCTTCCTCCTCTTCCTCTTCTTCCTCTTCCTCTTCTTCCACCTGCTCCTCTTCCTTCCTCCTCTTCCTCTTCCTCTTCCTCTTCTTCTTCCTCTTCCTCTTCCTCTTCTTCTTCCTGTTCCTCTTCTTCTCCTCCTCCTCTATTCTTCTCCTCCTTCTTTCTTCATCTTCTCCTCCTTTTCCTCCTCCTCCTCTTCTTCATCTTCCTCCTCTTGGCAGCTGCTGAGATTTATAATTTGCCTGCCCTGGGGTTTTTCTTTACAACTCTGATAAACTGTCCTTGACTTTCTTCTGAGTCCTTTCTTAAATCCTTTCATTGATGAGACTAAGAACTCTGAGAGGAGACTTTAATTTCCCGGCAGCATACAGCGCCCAATGTGGGGCTTTCCAAAATGTCTACTAACACTTTGATTGCATTGCTTCCTTCTGTGCTGCTGCAACAAAACATCATAAACTAGGTGAATAATCAACAATCAAAAGTTATTTCTCACAGTTTGAGAGTCTGGAAAGTCCAAGACCACACAGCACTGGATTTGTTTAGCAGGAGGGTCCCTTAGTCACGGATGAGGTCTTTGCTCTTCACCCTTACTCACAAAGGAGCAAACAAGCTCCCTTGTGTAATTTTATAGTTGTTATATTGTCTATTGTCTATTATCATTATTATTATTATCATTGGCATGGGGGTTTGCTGTGTTACCTAGGTTGGTCTCAAACCTATGAACTCAAGTGAACCTTCCACACCCGCCTCCCAGAAACTGGTATTGAGGCCCACACCACAAAGCCCACTATCAGGCCTCCTTTAGGAAAGTATTAATCCTATCATTTCATATCTATTTGATTAAGATCAAGTATACAAAAGCACTAATGGGGGCTCTCCCTTCATCACTTACTATCCTTCCAAACTACCCTACATCTTACCATTTTGAAGTTTATGACTTCAACATGAATTTGGAAGATGGAACACTAAGATTTTTAAACAAGAACATGCAATTTCAGTCTATGATTCAGAATGTATTTCATGAACCCTTGCTGTATTATAAAGCCCCATATGCTAGGACCGTGATTAATACAGAGATTCTGCCATGAGTTAAACAAGACATGGGAAGAATAGATCCTTAGGAAGGATATAGACAAAGTTTAAATTATCACACCAACAAAGGGGTAATTACAAACCCAGACATGAAAAGAATCCAGCTCCACAGTGATGAGTTTGACCTGTTAGTTAGTTGAAGAACGCTTCCATAGAAATAAAGCACACGGTGGAAAAGAATTCACAGGTTAAGAATGATCAACAATAAAGAAGGTACCACGATCCCAGAGTGGGGAGGAACGAAACGTTAGCAGCTCCGCCCTCCTCTGTCCACCCTCTGCTTCTCACCCTCCCCTGCAGCTCAAGGGGCTAGCCACAGTGACTCCACCAGACCTTCCGCCCCTTAGCTCCTGCTCCTCTTCGGCCACTGGTTTTTGGTTATTTACTCCAATGGCGTTCTCCAGACAGCCTTGGGTTGACTATAACCATGGTCTTTTTCTAAAAGGCATAGTTCTAATAGGTAGCTCTGTCCTATAGCTACAGCCCAGCGTGTTTGGAATATTTCTTTAATGTGTCAACATTTCTTGCACCTGTGAGGATCTTCACTCTTGATAACAGCTCTTGGGGGCTTCCTTTTTTTTTTTAACTGATTTCATTCCATCATGCCCATATTATCATGAACAGCCCCTTGCAATTCTCTGCTCAGTCCTAAAGAGAAATAAGGGAGGCATAGAGATATCAAGCTTGATCACTGGAGGGAAGCTGGACTTAAAAGAAAGGAAATCTCAGGGCAATAGCTAGAGACCAGCGAGGACCAATGGACAGTGTTACTTGGTTAAAGAACATGATCAGGAAGGTTCCAGGGTGGAGAACGCAGTGGACTAGGAATGTACATGGAATAAGGGGATGCTACGTGTCTGGATGCCAGAGTCAGGGAAGAACAGGTGACGGCACCAGCCCTGAGTAAGAGCAGAGCCTTTACGTCGCATAAGGGTTAGGGAGCAAGAAATTGAAGGTAGCTCTCCACTGGTCAGCTTCTGTGCCTTTGTAAAATGGAAATGCCAATCATCCCTGAGAGGCAGAGAAGGCTGCGGTTAAGGTAGGCATAAGTGCAGAAGCTTGGTAGTAGAGAAGATGGTCAAGACTGTCTGTTGCTAAGAGTGGGAACACACCTTGAACCTGAGTGGATTAGGAGAGGTGCTGAGCAGTTTTGAGACCACTTCTGAGGCTCAGTATCGACAGGAATGGCCGCCTCAGCTACTACCTGCTAGCCCAAGTAATTTAAGTAGATCTAGCCTGGAAAGCAATCCTTCATATGAACATAGGACTAACCCTGCCAGGCTGAAATTTTCACTGTCATTAACATAATGAACGTTCTCTCCTTCTCTCTCACTGCTAGTAAGAGCATCCGATGCTGTAAGCCTGGTTACGAGTGCCGTGTCTCATCTCGTCATCAATCTCCAGAGGAACGATGATCCCTGGGGACAGAACTTGAATGCTTAGATCCAAGCTGGCCTAAATCTTCTCCACATACCTTCCCACTTATATAAATACAAGTCGATGACTGCTGAAGCTAGCCCAAGTGGGATTTCTTACTCATTTATGTGTGTAGCCATCGTCACTATATAGCGCTATCCATATTTCACCTTGAGCTGCCTGATTACAGATATGGGAAGATCCTGGTGGTGACAAGGGCTTATCTAGGGTCCACTAGACACTGAGAACAGAGGTATAGGGAGTGGCTTTCTAAGAACAGGAAGACAGTTAGATGATACATGTGCTCGAAGTTAAATACCCACTGAGAGATATTCAACCGGATCTCACTCCCCCTCTTCCTCCTCCCCTCTCACTGCCCACAGCAAAGAGATCGCAGGCCACGCTCTGTTCATTGCAGACAGGGAAGTGGTCGGAGTGACAGGCTGCTCACGCAAGGAGAGACAACACTAGGAAACCCAGAGAGGTGGGGACAGTGACGGGATTAAAGCATGTCTACCAATGCTTAAAGAATTTGGCCTGCTGCATTTCCAGGCACCTGAAGTGAGAGTCAGTGCTTGTTACAGTCGCATGAAGTTCGTCTTCTGAACCGCATGCTCCTCAGATCTGCTTATCAGGGACAAAGCACAGGGAAATGCCACGGGCTCATGAATCATCTACTCTTGTGCCTGGCAGGAAACGTCTAGCAATTTATACTTTCCATCTGGATGCAACTTAAAAGACTAATTACCAGCAATAGCAGTGAGCGCCAGTGATTAATGGGCGAGTTCTTAGGAGTGAGGCCAAGAGGAGGCCGGACTCAGCACGGCTACAGACAGACAAAGTTTTCTTTGGCAAAACAAATGCCATTTAAAGCTTCCAATCTGATATGCGTGAAAGGCAGTGCCCTTGTTGAGTAAATTATTTAAACTTCCCTCCAAGATCAGTCATTTAGTTTCAAATGTCATTTTATGGCTGTGGTATCACCTCTACCTCTTGAATAACTAAGTACGTAAAGAAGTTTCTGAAAGAAGGGAAGGCCATCTGACCCACCCTGGTTACAATTTATGGCTAGTTATTATTAATATTAATTATTTTACATACAAGGATACACACCTTGAGGCTTCCATGCCCTCGATAGGCATTCTATGTCAGTAAGCGTTGCTGAGCCGAGAAGCTGAGGAAGCAATTAGCTCGTCAGTCGCACTGAAAAGAATTTAATCAAAATACAAGTTGAGGTCCTATACGGCATGGAATGACCTTTTCCAGAAAGATCATATATTTTCCACCCCCAGGTTCTCACCAGATCCAATTCCCATTGCCCTTTGAAGTCAGGGTCACCTTCAGACGCCAAAGACACAGACGAAAACTTGGAAGCAGAGAGAGCGAGAGAGAGAGAATGCATCCCTCTAGCTAGGTCCCAACTAGTTTCTTGAGACGTTGCTCACCCTTGAAAAGTACACTGACGGTCACTTGGAAATTCCACAGAATTTGCTTGTGTGAATGTCTTCCTTCTCCGCAAGACTCACCTAACAGTGCCTATTTTGATTTACTTTTAAAAATAGTTTATTGTTAACATGTAGGAGCTATTTGGTTCCATGTTAGATTGAAGGCTGGAGGATCTTATGGATTAACTAAAATTAAACTAATCAGCAGCCAAAAAATTGATTATTAGTTTAGTTTATTATTCAAACCACTGCACTGTCAAGACTATTTTCCCATGCATCAAACGCAAACGGCATCTTCAGGAGTCACAGCACAGAGAAGACCTAGAAGCCACGATGATTGCAAGGGTGGCACACAGTTTCTTCTTTATACTCTCTGGCTCATGTTTCCTTTATTTACCTTCTCTTAACTGGACTCCTGGGGAGTGCACACTTGTGTGCAGGTGCACATGTGTGAGCAGCAAACGCATGCATGTATATCCATGTGCATGGAGATGAGAGGGCAGCCAGATCTTATTCTTAGGAGCCAAGGGTCTCTCACTGGTCACAAAAGCACCAAGGAGACTAGACAGACTGGCCAGTGATCTGCAAGGACTCACCTGTCTCCAACTCCCCAGCACAGGGAATACAACCACACTTCTTTGTCTTAATATGAATTCTGGAAATCAGGTTCAAGATATCAGGCGTTTTACCAGCCGAGCTGCCTCTCTAGCCCAGAGCATCACTTCACCTGTCACACATCGTGTGCCTACCAGCATCGCAAACAGTTACTCCATCATGACTATCTAGTTTTCCCCTTTTCTCGAGTTCCCAAATAGTCTTTCTTTAAGCTGAATGTTTTCCTAATTTCTTCGACGCCCCACCTGTTTGTAAATAAGTTCCAAAATTCTTTGATATCCTCAAACAACATTTGCGCCACACCACTACGAACACACATATAGCTTTTGCTGTATCTCTGAGAGTTTAATAATCCCACACACACACACACACACATACAACCTAATTTACAAGGTTTGCAAGATTCGCTAAGTGCCTTCCCAACTTGGCCTTCTCCTAACTCAGATCTGCACGCTGTAGTTGTGGGGATGAAGTCATCTAACCTAAGTAGACTTTGCCTTCTTGTGACAGCCATGCTCCCCCAGTCAGTGCCCTCTGGCCTCACCCCCTTTTATGCCATTGAAATTGGAAAGGGAAGTGGGCGGTGGCAGGACTGGCTCAGGAGGAGGCAGCACCTAAGCCCAGTGCTGATTACAAGTGTCAAGTGCTGTCTGAAATATTCTGGAGCAGAGAGAGAACAAGCAGATTTATAGGGTACATACTTCACTGGGTTTTATTTTGGTAGTGCGTGTAGATGAGCAAAGATTAAAAGCCCAAACAAATGTCTAAATCATTTTGCACACTCCTCACTAGGTCTCAGAGCTCCGGCTCTGCAGATAGCCTCCACAGGGAAAGCTCTTTTACTGGTCCCTGAGAGGAACTGTAAGTGGGAGGTAGGGGAAAGACAGGAATCGGGAGGGAAGTACTAAATTGTCAAAATATCGTCATTCCTAGGAAATATATCATGAGAGAAGTGATTTCGTTTTTAATAGAGTTTTCTTTGAAGTTTTAAGTACCAAAAACTAATTCAAGGGTTTGGGCATGGTGTAATTCAAGGCATGATTTATATTTAACATTTAAGGATGTAGGGTATTATTTCTTCCCAAAAATTTAAGTCTAGAGGAAGAATAGCACACTGATTAGAAAACAGTTTCTGATCTCCGGACTCTGAATTTAAAACTTAAGTTTGAACCCTGCCCAGCCAAAGCAGGCAGGAAGGTTAACTAGCCCTCCAGCATCTGAGCATGGTGAAGGATGCTTAATCTCCATAAGCACTGTGTGCCATGGGTTTGCTCTGAGTTAACCAGAGCAATGATACAACAATTAGATGCATGCCTTCCAACAGACGTGAGCTCTTCCAGAGCAGAGCTGTGGCTCTTGATCGCTACAGAGAAGAATCTTAAGATGAGTCAATACAAAGCAAACATGGATTTATTGATTAAGGAAATCTTTTAGCATAGAGTAAAGCACAGATATTACAGGAGATGGTGGAGGAGAGTGAGTTCGGTGTTTAGGAAAAGGATAAGACACCCGCTTGTAGGGCCGTCTCAATAGAGTCACCCTTAAGTGCCTAAGTGTCTCAACAATAGCCAGATATATAAATTTGGTAAGTTCTGAAGCTACATTGTTTAATGGGTTTGAGGGAAAGTTTTTACTTTTTCTTTCTTTTTTATGAGATCATAGGACAGGATGCAGGCTGTTTAAGGTAAGAAACCTTACTATATTTGATGTATAGTAAGGTGGTTTGAATAATAATGGATCCCATAGGTTCATATATTTGAATGCTTAGTCAATGGGAAGTGGCACTATTTAAGAAGGATGAGAAGGAATGGGTGTGGCTTTGTTGGAGCAGGTGTGGCCTTATTGAAGAAAGTATGTCACAGGGCTAGGCTTTGGTATTTCAAATGCCCAAGCCAGGCACAGGTTCGTCAGCCTGTGGATCAAGATGTAGCTCCCAGTCATTGCCCTAGTGCCATGCATGATGCCATACTCCCTGCCATGATGACAATAACCTAAACCTCTGAAACTGGAAGTAAGCTCCCAATTAAACTCTTTCATTTTTGATACTTTTTATTCTTGAGAATTTCATATGTGAAATGTGATCCTATAAGGTCCCCATGTACCCTCTCCACATCACCTCATAACCAAACCAACACATTTCTCCAACAACTTCCTGACTTTTTTTAATAACCCACTGTGCTAGTTTTATGTCACCATGATACAATGGTGACCCCTCCCCAGAGAAGGTCAAGACCACTCCTACAGGCTATTTAAACTGCCCCCCAGAAAATGAACACATATGGTTTTCCTGGTCTTCCTTCCTGTCTCCATCTCTGGAGGGCCTGGAAGGCCACCCAGGAATGCTGGCATCCATTAAACCTGGGCTTTTCCTAGTTTGGTTTGATTTGATCTGATTTGGATTATTGTGTCGGTAGAGAGGTTTATTGGGCCATAAAAGCTTTTCACTTACATCCTAGATCAACACATTCTGTAGGCAAACCACTCCCTGGGTGGAATTTTTTCCAATATTATCTCCTTAAAGTAACTGGGATCTTAGTTGGATCCTCAGACTTTTGTTTGAGGTAGAAACATATCTACTTCTCTATTCCTGAAATACAGGGTCTGGCCATTAGCCGCACCTATTGACAATAATTTTGAGAAAGCAGAACTCTCTGAACTAAATCTAGGTGGGACCTTTGTTTGAGGTAGAAACACAATAACCTTGAAGGAATAGAGGTAAGTTCCAACTCTGACCTTTGGTCAGCATGGAAATAGGTTCACATTTTTGGGCCTCCACATCCTATACTTTCTTTTCTTTCCCCTGTTTGTGGTCTTGGTTAGGGACTCTCCATTGTAACTTGCTTTGTCCTGGTACTTCCACATAAGAGCAGACCACCCAGGAGGTATAACCAATAAAGGACTCTGGAGACATTGTGTGAGCATAGGGCCTCAGTCTAACAAGCCACGGGAGTCCCTCACTATAAGCAGCACACTGAGTCTACAAATGCTACTTTCCTGTTCCCTTCCGTCCTTGTTCTCCTGTGGACTCCCTCGCTGTCTGAGACTCTCCGGGATTGTCTGGACACTCTCTTGCTTTACAGGGAGTCCCGACCGCTCTTCCGAGTGTGGGCTGTTGGACTTTCTCTCCGCGTCTCTCTTCTCAACTAATCCAATTACATGACCACCTGTTAAAAGCCATTAGAGAGGTGGCCAGTCTCTTAATTCACAGAAATGCTTTGGCCATTCGGCTGTGGTTGAATCCCATTTCCCTTCTGGGATTGAAGCATTCTCCTCAAATGGCGGCTACTTCCACCAGCTTGACCCTGGAGCTGAGCGTGTGGAACAAGATGTAGTTGTTGCCACTCACCCTGTGTCCTCTGGCCACTTTCTTCTTTGCTGCCACTCATCGTGAATTGTGCCCCTTCCCTTGAAGATAGGGCCTTCCCTTCTATGCCAGCATTGCCACCACCCTCTCCCCCAAGCTGGCAAGAGTTCTGTGAGTCCCATGCAAGGGCCGCTGCCCTGGATCTTGCCCACCGGTTTTTCCTCTACCTGGCCTCCCACCCACAATACACAGAGCCTGGAACAAAAGCTGCCTTTTCTGGCCATTTTGCTGAGCTTTTCCTGCAGCACTTCGAAGCTGTGGTGGCCCAGGCCTTGGGCTCACTCTCCCTAACTGTCTTTGCCCCACCGAGCCTTGTTGTGGAGACTACACCACCACATGCCTTGTTCCTTGCCAGCTGCAGGGTGGGTGGGGTCCTGGCTGCATTGGGCCCACCTCTATCTTCTGAGAACCTAGCTGCCCCCCTACCTTCCTCAGTCTCTTCCTCTTTTACAATGTCCTCAAAGATGCAAGAAATGCTTTTCCCTCCATTCAGTGGGGTCACTCAGTCAGAGTTCTGTATGAGGCAGTGACAAGAGGCCATTGACACTTCCTTCCTAGTTCGGCCTCTGGAGACCACACCAGGCCCTCCAGTCCTAGGTGGAAACAGCAACTCCAACTCCTCTGGTGGTGCTGGGACAGGTGGTAGGGGTTTGGCTAGTGATGGCGCATCCCCTGGGGAGAGATGGACTCACCACTTTGAGAGGCTGTAACTGAGTCATGGAGGGGGAACTTTGTAAGACGAAGCAGAAATTGTACAGAGGGAAGAGTTGCTCAGTTTTATGGGGGATGAAGAAGCTGTCCCTGATTCGGCAGGAGTGAAGGAGGGTCATGGAGGAGGGGCAGCTGGACTGACCTCAGGGAGAAGAGAGCAGCCTCACTGGAAGAAGTGTTGCCTCCTCTCCGAAGTGAAGGAGAAGGAGGAGGAAGTCACTTGGAGTTCTTCGTACTACCTAAGCTATCCAGCCTCAATTCTGCATTCCCTGTTCTACTATCAGTGATGTCCACAAAGCCACGGTCCTAGAGATGCCTGACAGGGAGAACACGTTTTTGGTTAAGGTAGAGTACATTACTTCAGAGCACATTTTGGAGACAACTGATGCACTTCATGTGAAAGTTGACATGCCTGGGTCTCTGACATCCAGGAGTATGTAAGTACAGGACCCTGCCCTGCTATCAGCCCCCATCCCATCACCCTTCCCCTGGCCTCTGGGACCTCCTTCCTCACAAAGGATAACACAGACAGCCTGGAGTTGCCCTGCCTGAATCATTCAGAGTCTGCCCAGCCAGCATCTGCTGCTAGGACCCAGCGAGAGTAATGACCACCTGTCACAGGAGGCTGATGGAGACCTTTCCAACCAGCCATCAGCATCCTTCTCCCCTTGTTCTGCCTCTATTGCTGACTCCCACTTTGACTCAGTGGAACTGCATCCTCTGGAGTTGCCCCCTCGCATACCTATTGAGGAGGAGCCCCCAGCAGAGACAGTTCATCCCCTCTCAACCGCCTCCCCTCCCCTGGATACTCCAGAAGCAGTGACAGGGTCATCGCTCTTCCAGGGAGAGTCAGACGGCACTGAGGGGGATCAGCCCCTCTCAGGATATCCTTGGTTCCATGCATGCTCTCTCATGCTGCCCAGTTAGTGCTGGAAGGAGGCACCGGCTCCCATGGTGTCTTCCTGGTATATCACAATAAGACAAGATGTGGTGAATATGTGTTCACTTTCAACTTCCAGGGCAGGGCCTAGCACTTGCGTTTGTCACTGAACGAGGAGGGTCATTGTCGGGTCTAACATCTGTGGTTCCAGTCTATTCTTGATATGCTTGAGCTCTTCTGAGTGTATCCCATCCCTGTGGAGTCTGGAGGCTCCAGTGATGTTGTCCTTGTCAGCCATGTACCCTCCCAGCGGCAGCAGGGCCAGGAGAAGACTGGGAACCATACAGGGGTGTATGAGGGGTGGCCAATGCTACCCCGACTCTTGTTATTTTGAGTAAGTACTCAGACAATGAGTCATGAAGCTTCAAACCCATTATGACTGGATCTCCTTGTTGAAGGCAATCCTTGACCCCTCAGTTTTCCTTCAATGGCGCTCTGCTTATGATGATGCAGCAGAGACCCAAGCCCATATAAATTTGCAATTTTGACTTAATGTCACCTTTGACATGCTTGCTGGCCATGGACAATACATTGTTCCTGTATCACAATCCATGATTGACTGCATGCTGATTTCCAACAAGTGTCCAACCTAGCCTTCCAGGCCCTCAAACTTTGTATGCTCCAGGATAGTGTAGGCTATTTCCACAATCTTGTCCAGCAGGCTGCAGAACCATTTCCTGAATTTTTGACCCATGCCACCAATGCTGTTAAAAAAAAAAATACATCCTATCTGATCCTACCAAGGGTATCCTTATTCAACAACTAAACTGGAAGAGATTCAACACTGTCACCTGTAATGCCATCCCACCTGTTAAAAATGAAGATATTCATAAGTAGGTGTTGACCACCCATGATATTGACACACAGAACAGGCCCATTTTTGATGACGAAGCTAAAAGTATACAATTAAAAAAAAAAGAAAGCATCTCAACAAATGGTGCTGGCATAACTGGATATCAACATGTAGAAGAATGAAAATAGATTCCTATCACCATGCATGAAACTCAAGTCCAAAATGGATCAAAGACCTCAACATAAATCCAGCCACACTGAGCCTCATTATAGAGAAAATGGAAGTAGCCTTGAACACATGGGAGCAGGAGATAGCTTCCTAAATATAACACCAGTAGCACACACACTGAGAGCAACAATAAATAGATAGGACCTCCTGAAAACTGAGAAGCTTATGCAAGGCAAAACACACAGTCAATAAGAAAAAAAAAATGGCAGCCAACTGAATGGGAAAAGATCATTCAAACTCACATATGGCAGAGGACTGATCTCCAAAATATATAAAGAACTCTAGAAACTAGACCAATCAAAGTACCAAATAATCCAATTTTAAAAATGGGGTACAGATCTA
>JABTXL010000186.1:6676984-6731841 GCA_025134845.1 Neodon shergylaensis
CAGATCTAAACAGAGAATTCTCAACAGAAGAATCTCAAATAGCCAAAAGATGATTAAGTAAATGTTCAACATCCTTAGCCATCAGGGAAATGCAAATAAAAATGATTCTGAGATACCCTCTTAACACCTGTCAGAATGGCTAAGATCAAAAACATCCAATGATTGCTTATGCTGGAGAGGATGCAGAGTAAGGGAAACACTCATCCACTGCTGGTGGGACTGCAAACTTGTACAGCCACACTGGAAATCAGGATGAAGGTTTCTCAGAAAATTGGGACTCAATCTACCTCAAGACCCAGAAATACCAGTCTTAGGCATATACCCAAAGGATGTATGCTCATACCACAAAAACATTTGCTCAGTTATGTTCATAGCAGCATTATTCATAATAGCCAGAACCTAGAAACAACCTAGCTGCCCAGGATAAATGGATAATGAAAATGTAGTACATTTACACAATGGAGTACTACTCAGCTGTAAAAAAACAATGACATCTTGCAATTTACAGGCAAATGGATGGAACTAGATAAAATCATCCCGAGTGATGTAACCCAGACCCAGAAAGACAAACATGGTATGTACTCACCCAGAAGTGGATGTTAGGCATACAGCAAAGGATTACTAGCCTATAGTCCATGACCCCCAAAGAAGCTAGGTAACAAGAAGAAAGAACCCTAAGAGATATGCATGGATTCCCTGGAAAGGGGAAATAGACAAGATCTCCTGAGAAAATGGGGAGGAGAGGGGGAGAAGGGAGGAGAGAAAGGGGGGGGGAAGGGGAAGGGGGAAGAGAAGATGAGGGAACTTGATGGCCAAAATGGGGGAAGGACAGAGAGGGAAAACCAGGAAAGAGATTTCTTAATTGAGGGAGCCATTATGGGGCTAGCAAGAAACCTGGCACTAGGGAAATTCCCAGAAATCCACAAAGATGAACCCAGCTAAGATCCCAAGCAATACTGGAGAGGGTGCCTGAATTAGCTTTGCCCTGTATTCAGATTGATGACTACCTTAATTGTCACCATAGAACCTCCATCCAACAACTGATAAAAGCAGATGCAGAGATACACATCTAAGCACTGAGCTGAGCTTCCAGAGTCCAGTCGAAGAGAGGGAGGAGCAATAACATAAGTAAAGGGGTCAAGACCAAGATGGAGATAACCACAGAGACAGCTTATCTGAGCTAGTGGGAGCTCACTGACTCTGGACTGGCAGTGGTAGAACCTTCATAGGACTAAACTAGGCCCTCTGAATGTGGGTGACAGTTGTGTGGCTGGGCAGTCTGTGGGGCCACTGGCAGTGGGACCAGGATCTATCCCTAATGCTTGAATGGGCTTTTGGGGGCCCATTCTCTTTGGAGGGATACCTTGTTCAGCCTAGATAGAGGAGGGAGGACCTTGGTCCTGACTCAAGGGATGTGCCACCCCCATGGGGGGCCTCACCCTCTCTTAGGGGTAGGTGGGGTGGGGAGAAAGTGGAAAGCAGGAGGAGAGGAGGGAGTAGGAACTGGGATTGGTATGTAAAGTGAGAAAAGGTTGCTTTAAAAATAAAAAGGAGTGACTCATGGAGTTTCACAGAAGAGGAGACAGAAGGGATTGTAAGAGTGAAAGGACCAGGATGTATCCTGTGAGGTGTGTCTTCAAGCCATGACAGAGAAGCTGCAGCCATGGCACGCCAAAGCAAGCTGTGTGGATGCACCTTTCATTCTGTGTAGTTGGCACTGGACCTTGCTGCACGTGGCTGTATCTGACGCTTGATTTCATGTTGGCTTTGTTGTGTAAATGGGCTGCATTTTCCTGATCCTCCTTAGGCTCATTTTCATGTATGCTAGAAAGTTCCCACTTCACTAGGTTCCACATCATCCCTCAAATGTCCCTCAGTTCCAGTGCAGCTCTCTCTCTCCCTCTCTCCCCCCCCCCCCCCGGCCTGATTCTCGTGTTCCCATCCCCACCTGCATCAACAATATGCTTGCCTGCACCTGCACCATGATTATACCAGTTAACACTCCAACAAAGATGGGGGGGGGGGGATGTCACAAAGCTCATCTTCTAGATGAAGAGCTACAGGCGATCAATGGCTGCTAAGAAAGGGAGAATCAGTCTTCTTCAGGGACAAGCCCCCTGATAGATGATCCAATCCCAGTAGTCAACCCTAAGCATGTATACATGTAGGCAATACTAATTAGACTCTAGTTCATATATGCATGCATGTATATGTATGTATATATAATATATAAACAATAATAATTATAGAAAATGTCATGAATTCGAGAGGGGTACATGGGAGAAGTTGGAGTGAGAAAGGAAGGGGGAAAATGCTGTTAAAAGATCGTATTCATGTCCCTGCCTTTAGTACCAAATTCTATTTAATGTGCCCATATCTGAATCCACCATTTATGTGGGCCACTTTAATCCACAAAGAATCCAGCTCACGGTTGAAAAGGGGAAGCTGATCGTCTCCAGGATGGTGCAATAGCAAGGGTCACATTACATATGTGATCAACATAGTGCACTCAGATGTTTTTATTGAGAGCAAATCTTATGGAGGGATGTAGTTATACTCATATTTTAATATCTTCAGGGTCAGAATCTACCCCAGAGATAGCATTGGTATATATTCAGATGCAGAATCGCTAGCTGTATCACTTTCAATGACATAAGCCGACGAGAGGACACTCCAATTGTTTGCTCACTATTCAATTGAAATGGAAACGGTTAGTTGAGTGCACACCCTCCTGAAAGTCTCTTTCCCTCCGGTGTCAATTACACAGAATGAAAGGCGCACTCCACACAGCTTACTGCGGAAAATAAATCACTAAATTGGAAGCTTTGGTTACCTTGCTGGATTTGATAAGAAAATTAATAGAATTAGCAAAGTATTTGCCCGTCAGGGAGACTCGCATATGGGGAAGAGAGAGGGGGCAGGGGAAGATGAGGGAGAGAGAAGGGGAGGGGAAGATGAAGAAGAGAGGGAGGACAGAGACTGGGAGCAAGAAAGAACAAAGCCAATATTAAATCAAACATCAAATAAAGCCGCATTCAGCAAAGACCCTCAGCCACCACTTTACTGATAACAATTTTTTGTTTAGTCCTAATCAGACCCAAACTAGAATGTGCGGGACTAACACTGGCTTCTTCAAGGGGATCCACCAGCTCTTCCGTCTTCTTGCTTGGGAATAAGGACTGCGTAACACTTTCGCTTCTCTCCATCCAGGGAGGATAATTGTTGAATGCGGCCGCTGCTTTCCAAACAGAATGGAAGATGAGAGTCATTTGTTCCAGAAGACCCTCAGTGGCCTTCCTCCCGTTCCTTTTTTCTTTAAATATATATGAAGATCTGTAATTACGCTTTGAAGAACGTTTCCAACAGCTGTAACTGATAATGGGCCAATCACCGCGAGCCCTTTCTCTCCCCGCAGCTGCAGAGCTTCCCATTCAAAGCAATTAATTGATATTTGTAAAGCGCCTTGAAAGGAGAAGTGGAGCCTCCCGAGTGTGAGATATTGTTCTTAAGGCAGACTCACTGGCAATTAGGAAACCAGGCCCTCTTCAGGCAAGCCTCAAAGAAGAGGGGTGCCTCTCAGGCTCTAAAACAGCCTGACTCTCCAGGGCATGCCCACAACTATAACCACACTAGCAGACACCTTCTTAGGAGACATTATAGGATAATTACTCAAGGTAACTTTACTGAAAATTATGCCACATTAATCAGGGTAAAGCTTTGATTCTGCTCCGTGAATCATTTTTACATGTCTAAACCAAGATGCCGACATGCACCACTTTGTCCCTTAGAGAGCTAAGTATGTAGGACAAGAAAGGGCTTCTTTGTCTCACCTGTCTAAAGCACAGCCCAGCTTAGGGAAGGCTGGCCCTGCATACTATCCTTCATTGAGAAATAGCAATGCAAAATTTATTGCTCATTAACCTAAATCTTTCTGCTGTTTTCTGGCAATGCACAGAGAAGAAACAATGTCTGAGCATAAGACATTAGCATGGTTTCCAGAAGACCTCACTCTTTTCATTCAATATTTCAACTTTAAAAATCTCAATGCACATACTCACACTTCTGCGGTCTATGTCCTTGACACCATCGGCCATAAGAAGGGTTGGCACACTGACATTATATGTTTCGAGGTAAAAGTGATTCTTTCTAGAGATATTTCACATGGATGGCTATATTCAAGTACTAGTCCTCAAAGCACTAACTCTAAAGATGTGGTCGTAAAGCTCCTGGCATCCATTGCTGTTAAGAAGAACTCTGATGAGGAATCTAATTTCAGTGAGCGACCGAGTACATGGACACATTTTCTTTGTCTTAATCCTGGAAACCCATGCTGAAAATACTACACTGCTAAGCACTTAATTGCTAGCCACTCAATCCCATTTTCTTTTTGAAAAAAAAAAGTGAAGAAAATCAGAGATGCCCACCAACATCCAGCAATACCTGCACACACTTTTCAAACCAAAGATAGATATCTGTGAGTCAAACAATGGCACCAGAGGTCATGAACACTGAGGAACTCCCCAGAGCGCTGGGTGGAGAGCCACATAGATGAGACAACCACATTTGATGCCTCCAAAACATGAGTTGCAACCGTGGAAACTTAGTCTTTCAAAACCATCCTCATGCTTTAGACTTTTAATTTTAACTTTTTTTTCCCCTCCAAAA
This sequence comes from Neodon shergylaensis, assembly GCA_025134845.1. Classification (NCBI taxonomy): domain Eukaryota; kingdom Metazoa; phylum Chordata; class Mammalia; order Rodentia; family Cricetidae; genus Neodon; species Neodon shergylaensis. The sequence continues at coordinate 6,681,650 of JABTXL010000186.1, forward strand.
TTGATGGCTCCAGGGATGGGAGAGATAGCCTAAGCTATCTAAAGGTTAAAAAACAGGCTGCTCTTCCAGAGGTCCTGCATTTGATTTCCAGCACCTACTTGCTGTTCACAAGCATGGAGCTCCAGTTCCTGTGGATCTGACGCCCTCTTCTGGCCTCCACAAGTAATGCATGCACATACTACACAGGCATACACAGTCAGGCAAAATTCACCCATTCACATTTAATTCAAAAAAATAAATAAACCTTTTCTAAAATTGATAAATTCAATAAAAACTTTGAACACCAGCAAAATCTAAAGTTATTTGAAATCTTCTCCATTGTTGATTTGTCTTAGCAAAAATGGAAATGTTCATTAAATTAAAGCAAAGACCACTGGCCTCATTTTTCCTACAGTCTTGGCTGTCCTAAGCTTGAAGCAGGATCTGGAAACTGAGAGAAAATATCCCAAACCACACAAAAGAAGCAGAGAGTGGGCAGACCAAGAGGTGAGTGACCAGCCACCCGGCTAGACAGGCCAGTCTCTAGGCCCTAGACCCCAAGCAAAACCCCAGGCCCCCCCACCACCAGCACTAGCCTACTGAAAACAGGCTGCTCCAACACCCCACACACACACATCAGACCCTACAATCTACAAGTCGTACTCCGTCCCTAAACCCAACCATCTCCCATGACCTCAGCAGCTCTCTGGGAAACAAACTGTGACTGCACAGAGTGGACTAAGAGGTGAGTGACCAGACCCCCAGCTGCACAGCCCAGTCTTTAGGGCCTAAGCCCCAGGGCAAAACCCCAGGCCCCTCCCCCACCCACCTAAGTTGCATTAACCAGTCTGTGGGTAAGCCTCCTGCATACAGGCTGCCTCAATACCCCCCATCAGACCCTGAAATCTACAAGTCCCACTCCATGCCCAAATACACCCATCCCCAGAGATCTCAGCAGCTCCCTGAGACACAGACAACAACTACAGTGATCAGTCCAAGAGAGGATCTCTGAGATACAGACACTGACTGCAAGGATTAGGCAAGAGGCAAAGACGCTGCCTGCACCAACTGGAGAAAGAGATGGATAGGCACCGATGCAAGAATACATACATCAACCTAAAGAGCAATATGGCAGCACCAGAATCTAGTGGTCCTACAACAGGAAGATCTAAACATCCTAACCTAGAAGAAACAGAAGAAAAGAACCTTAAATCTAGCTTTATAAAGATGATAGAAGCCCTTAAAGAGGAAATGAAAATTTATTCTTAAAGAAATAGACGGAAAGACAAACAAAAAACAATGGAAGAAATCAAAACAAATCTCTTTTTAAAAAGCGAAGAAAACCAAGAAAAAAACAATGAAAAAGATGAAGCAAACAATTAAAACAGTTCAAGACTAGAAATAGGGGCAGTAAAGAAAATACAAACAGAATTCTCAGCAGAAGAATTTCAAATGGCCGATAGACGCTTAAGGAAATGTTGAACATCCTTAGCCATCAGGGAAATGCAAATTGAAACGAGTCTGAGATACCATCTTACACCTGGCAAAATGGCTAAGGTCAAAAACACCCATGAGAGCTTACGCTGGAGAGGATGCGGAGTACGAGTACGTGGTGGGAGTGCAAACTCATACAACCACTTTGGAAATCCGGATGGCGGTTTCTCAGATAACTGGGAATCAATCTACCTCAAGACCCAGAAATACCACTCTTGGGCATATATCTGAAGGATGCATACTTATACCACAAGACATTTGTTCAGCTATGTTCATAGCAGCATTATTCATAATAGCCAGAACCTGTAAACAACCTAGATGCCCATAAACTGAAAATGGGTTAAAAAAAATGTGGTACATTTACACAATGGAGTACTACTCAGCAGTAAAAAAACAATGACCATGCTGGGGATACCCACAGAAACTGTTGACCCAAGTTAATGGGAGCTCACTAATTCTGGACTGATAGCAGGGGAACCTGTGAGGGACCAAACTGGGCCCTCTGAATGTGGATGGCAGTTGTGTGGTTTGGGAGGACTATGGGACCACTGGCAGTGGGACCAGGATTTATCCCTAGTGCTTGAACTGCCTTTTCGGAGCCCACTCTCTTTGGAGGGATATGTTGCTAAACCTAGATATATGGAGGAGGGCCTTGGTCCTGTCTCAAGTGATGTGTCAGACTTTGTTGACTCCCCATTGGAGGCCTCACCCTCTCTGAGGAGTGGATGGCGGTGGGGTGCAGGAGTAGGAGGAGGGGAGGGAGTGGAAACTGGGATTGGTATGTAAGATTTAACAAAATCAAAAGAAAGAAAAAAGAAGCAGAGAGTGAGAAATGGAAGTAGGGTGTGGCTGTAAAATCTCAAAGCCCGCCCCCAGTGAAGTACTTCCTTCTGCAAGACCCCACCTCTCAGAGGTTCCATATCCTCCCCCAAACAGTAGCAAGAACCAGGGACCAAATACTGGTTGGCAATCATGAGCAATGGCAATAGAGTGTAGTGTTTGGGGTGTCTCCAGGATATCGCTTACCAGCAGCTCTAGAGAAGGCATCCCACACCTGACACTCGGATTTTTATTTGGTAACCTATGGCTTCTAGGTGGAGCAGTTTCCTTATGGAGGGTAATTTCAATTAAATATAGACATATGTATATTCATTTTTATATCACTTTTCAGACTTCCTTAGTGTTAATTAGCTCTCCTCCCACTCCTTCTTCTGCCCTACCTTCCCACCTTTGAGCCTCCCTCCCCATTAGTCCCCTTTTCCCCTTCATACCATCTGTGTTCTACTATTCCTGCCCTATCCTTTAAGATCTTTCTTCTTTACCCCAAAAATGGTCTCTTTCTAGATTCCCGAAGTCTATAGTTAGTCCACATTAACAAACAAGTCTAAAAATTGAGTGTATGAATGAGTGAGAATGTGTAAGTTTTGTCTTTTGGGGGCTGAGTTACTTCACTCGATTTCATATTTATACTTTTCTTTACATCTGAATAAAAATTCAACATGCATAGGTACCCCAGTTTCATTATTATAGGAATCTAGGCTGCTTCCCATTGGGAAATATCGGGAATAGAGCAACATTACTAGATGAGCAATTGTCTCTGTAGTAAGAAACAGAGTCCATTTTGTATATGTCTAGAAGTATTTGAGTTAGATGTATATCTGCCTCTAGATTGGGGGGAGGGGTTGTTTTGCTTTTCTTTTCTTTTTTTCTTTTTTCTTTGTTTTTTTTTTTGAACTTCCACACTGATTTCAATAATTTCTCCACCAATTTGCATTACATGATGGTTCCCTGTTCTTCACATCCTTGCCAGCATTTGCTGTCTTAGTCAAACAACTTCTAAGTGGGTTTGCCAGCCACCGACACAGTAAGAGACATCAACACACTTAGGGCTGTGGCCGCGGTAAGATTTCTTGTTTTATCTGCAAACTGGATCAGTACAGCAACATCACAGAAATTTTGCCAATGCCAGGTATCAATTTAGAGGATTCATTAAGATAACACATGAGAAGTCCCCGAGGACGCACCTAGCATCTCGTGAGAACTCAGTGAGGGCATGTCAGTGCTGTCATGCATAAACGATAACCTAGATGGTGCCGAGAAGCTGTTCTGGCATGATTCTCTTAGTGAAGGAATACTGCCGTGAGCCAGAGAGGTCGCTCAATTTGTAGTTTCTACTTAGAAATAACAGTGAACTTCTTTTTCACGAAAGGGTCATCGGACAGCTGGGTAGTGTCACTGGGTGCCTAGCTAATCATAACTGAACCATTTTTGCAAGTAGCAGCAAATGCACTCAACCCCAAGACCAGCGCTCGTCCAACCCTACATGAGCACACCTTTCAAGGCATGGCACACTTGTTCTGAACTAATAGCAAAATCAAATTATGTCTATTTCATAAAGCAATAAGAAATTAATTCCTCATAAAGTTCAGCCTGTTAAATCCTTTCTTTAACTATGGGTCAACTAATCTGCTGACCATTAAAGCTATCTTCCGAGGCACTAAGGGAACACCGTCCCTCACCTCAGAACCTATTGCCTGTCTTCTCTATTTCCATTAGAGGAACTGAAATCACAAGTGAAACATGTTCAACCTGTGTTCATAAATTTCAGTTGATCTCTAATCTGAGATGCATAAAGGTCAAGAGGGCTAACCGTGTTCTTCCTTCCTAAGCTCAAAAAAAATATGTGAGGCTCATTAAAAGCAAACAACCAACACCTGTTCTAAAAATATGGCCGCGTGTACACACCTAGATCTTGTTTGCTTGCTGGGTCTTCTGCAGCAAAAAAAGATGGGGAAAATTCACCAAGGCACAGGCTGCTGCAGAATCCCTCTAAATCAAGTTAAGTGAGAACAAAGGCAGAGTGATCCTACTAAAGCCACACAAAATTGTGGAAGTCTGATTTGAGATTGTAACTCTCAGGTCGGAAGTCCTAAAGCTACACCAAGTACAATGAGTGTCTTCAATACTTTCCTACCATCCCGCGATGCTGACAAGCTTTTAGTGGGGGCTGATTGGCCATGAGAGTGTTGATCCTACACAAGTGCAAATGTGCTTTGCACCTGCACCTTATCTGGGGGCCACCGTCGAAGCTTTCTCCCCTCCAGCCTCAAACTCAGAGGTGTTGAAGTATTCACCTTACCAGTACTAAACAATATAGTCATATTTAAAAATCAAGTCTCCCAACTTCCTGGAACTCCAGTTTCAGGGGATCTAGCATCTTCTTCCAGTTTCCATGGGCACATGCACACACAAGTGTGCACACATACATATAATTTTTTTAAAAAAGTATTTTAAAAAGGATATATGGCTTCGAGTAGTGGCAAACGCTATTAATCCCAGCGCTTAAGGAGGATCTCCCTGAAGTTTGAGACCATATACCTAGTGAATTCGGGGACACCCAGAGCTACATAGTGTCTTGAAAACAAAACAACTAGATAGATGGTAGATAGATAGATAGATAGATAGATAGATAGATAGATAGATAGATGATAGATAGATGATAGATAGATAGATAGATAGATAGATAGATAGATAGATAGATGGATAGATAGCAGACATAAATACATATTTTTCAAGAGTATTAGGAGGAAAAAGGTAAAAGGATATAATGTAAGTATTGCTTAAAATAGAAAACTATAAATCACAAAACTCCAATGAACAATTAGGTTAAAAATCCTTTAAAAAACACTGCTTATCTACAAAGTTTTTTATGTACTGTGTCCTATGAAGATCAAACTGCAAACAGGTCATTTAAATACTAGAAAATTGCCTAATATATGATCATTAGGCAATAAACTCCTAATAACCAATAAATGAAAGGAAAAATAACAACATTATAGCATATTCTTAGTTAAATTGTTTAAAAAAATTGCAAACCTTGAGATATAACTGAAATTGGAGAGAAGATTGTAATTTAAGTTCATGTTTAAAAAACATAACCTGGAGGCAAAGTCCGCATCTCACGGGGTAAGTTTTGATACAGTGTGCAGTACTATTCATAATAACTGACATAAGCAATCAACCAAGGTGCTCAGCCGTGAATGAATGGGCAAGAACATGCGATTTACATATTCAAAGGAATACTAGTCTGCCATTAAAAAGTGCAGAGTTCTGTTATCTGCAGCAGCATGAATGGAGGTGCAGGTGATTACATTAAATGAAATAAACCAGGCAAAGAAAGTTAAATGCTGTATGGTCCCATCCATGCAAAACAATAGCAGATAGAAGAGTAGTCACCCAAAGCCAGGGAAAGAGTGGGAGACATTGCAAGAGGTGCCAAGTCACAGGCCAAGAGTGTTCTATTTCACAGGAAGTGGCTACAGTCAGCAATCTTATATCACAGGGTTCAAGATAGCTGGAAGAGATTTTTTTTTTAATTTTCTCTTCACAAAGAAATGATTAATGTTTCCATACGCCAAGCTGATTAATACACAGTGTGCAAACGTCATGATCACCATGGTGCTCCTCCAGAAAGCTGTGAGCTTGTCTTTCAATAAAACTTCAAATCACAACGAATTAAAACAAAGACAAGGAAATAAAATAAATAAAAGAACAAAAGACTAATGGGACGGGAACCAGGTATGCAGTGGGAAGACCCAGAGAGCAAAACGTTCATTCTGAAAAGATTAAGGAAGTAACAAAAGCCAATGAGACTGCTGCATTCTCTTTAAAGGCACAAGAATACATCAGGATTGAAAAAGATTCATCACCACGAATGACACAGAGTTATTAAAAATAAAACAAAAGAAAGTTAGCATAATTTTAAGCCCATCAGTTAGATGCTTCATAGTAAACACTCAAGCTCTATAAAATGCAATTTACTTGTTACAACTGAACTGAGAACAAACAGAGATCAAAGCATCTGAGAAGTCTTTTTTTTTAAGTCTTTTTAAAGGAAACCTGAAATTTAAATTTTTCTCTTCAATGGGCCCCTACCAAAAATATTGTCTTAATACTGGCCAATAGCAAGTCGTTTTAGGAAGCAGATTTTTATGAAGGAAATATAACAGCCCATGCACCCCATCTGCAACTTCAGTTATCAAAGCTTCAACTACCCATCATCACCCACAATCTCAAACTATCAGACAGAAAATGCTGGAAATAAAAAGCTCGTAACCTTTCAACAATGTGCTATTTTGAATTGCACGGTAGAATCATACACCTTCGCACTCAGTCCTGTTCCCACCAACTGGAAATTCTCATGACAGTCAGAATTGCGCAGGGGACTCTATGGGAAACTACCAGTTCTCTTCCAAATACCAGCATGTCCCTGTCTAGAGAGTCCTAAGAGCTTGAGAGAAACAACGGCTTCCAGTGTTTGTATTGCATCTCAGAACAAAGGTCAGGAATACTTATAAGAATATAAAAATACACAGCACTCAATGAAGTAAAGATCACAATAACTGTGGCTGCCGGATAACCAGGCATGTGATGACACCCGTGATGGAGAGAGGGACACAAAATCGAGTGAATTGTTGGGGTTAATGTTTGACAAGGACGTTAAAGTGGTTGTTATAACTTTCCCAAGTGTTGAGAAAAAAAAATTCAGACACAGAACATGTTGAAAAGGCTTAAGCTGAACTATAGGGATAAAGATATGCCAGAAGAAAATACATGAAATTAGATCAATGGCAGATTAGAGGAGATAGAAAATAAGGCAGTTGACTTGAGCAGAAATAGAGCAAAGTAAAACACAGAGAAAGACAGCATGATAAAATATCTATATGCTATGGCATAAATCCAAGCAGCTAGTTAAAAATTGAATTGGAGTTTCTAAGAGAATGCTAATGAGAGAGAGAGAGAGAGAGAGAGAGAGAGAGAGAGAGCACTAGCGTGGATATTTTCTAGACTTGATGGACATCATAAGAGAACAGGCCTCAGAAACTCAAAATAGCAGGATACAGGAAACATGCAGAAAACTGCCAAAAACCTCATAACCAAATTACCAAATTGCTTTAAATCAGCTAGAAAAAAAACCTTGAAATATTCAGATTTTATCATTTTAATCTTTCTGTGGCGGGTGTGTTCTGTGTATGAGTGCACGCATGTGCACACCATGATCCATTGACAACTGCAGAGGTCAGAGGACAACCCTAGGTGTCAGTCCTCATCCTCTGCCTTGTCTGAGACAGAGTTCTTGTCCTTCACTTCCACTGCATCCACCACGCTGCCTTCCAGGGATTCACCTGTCTCGAGAGTTGAGGGTACAGGACTGTGCTACCACATCCAGCTCCATGCAGAGTCTGATGGTCCAAACTCAGAGCTTCCTACTTCTGCATCACCAATCAGGCCATCTTTCCAGCCCCCAAACTTTCCAGATGTCCTTTGTCTTTTGAATGCATGTATGTGAGATTGTGTGTGTGTGTATGTGTGTGTGTGTTATATATATGTATACATATTGGTGTATATTCAAGAGAGTATGGATACTCATGTGTCATGATGTGTGCATGTAAGTCATTGCCTTCCACCATGTTTGAGACGGGGTTCTTTGTTCACCTCCTAAGTCAGGACATCTGTTCTTGGAGTTTCTCTGGTCTCTGCCTTCCATCTCTGCTGTAGGTCTTCTGGGATTACACACGCATGCTACCATACCCAGTACAGTTTTAGTTGCACGCATTCTGGGGATCCAAACTCTAGTTCTTGGTCTTGCAGGGTACTCTATCGATACACTGTGCCATACCCCCGGCTCTCAAATTTTCTGAAGAGACGTTTACATATGACATACAGTGACAAAAATGACTGAAAGTTTCCCAGTGGAAACAAGGTGAGCATGAAAACCATGGGATACCTCGGTGGTTTTAGGTAGAACGGTAAGCTTGAATTTTACAGTGAGTAAAAATAGCTTTCAAAAGTCACAGCGAGGAGAAGAATAAAATCCTCAATAGAATCACCTTCCAAGAAACCGAGGCTCTTCTTCCTGTAGAAAAGGACCCAGGAGGGGATTGTGGATCCACACAATTGGCCATGCTGAAGAGCTGGCATTCAAAAAGGGAACGTTTTGTTGTCGTGATCTTTAAAGGAAATTGGCTCCCACGGGAGTAGAGTTTCTGTAGGGGAAATGAGAAGGCCTCAAAGTTAGATGGGATGGTGGCTGTGCATCCTTACAGACAAACTAGAAACCGGAGACTTGCACGCTTTTTAAGTGGAGAAAGTTTGGGTACATAAATCATTAATATTAATGAATATGTGGTTATTGAGAAATTAAACAAAACTAATGGTACAAGTAGAATTTGTAACATATATTTAAGAAAAACTTACTCGTGGCAAGGATGGATCTAAATTCAGTACATTACCATGCAAAACTCCATTATGTAATGCCAACACAAGTCAACACAGAAACGTTAAAATTCATAGAGAAATGTGATATATCCTGAAACGGCTGGAAAGAAAGAGCCAGTGTGGAGAAGTCACTGAAACAAAACAAGCTAAAGACTGAAAATACCTGCTTCTGGCAATGGCAGTCTCGGGAATGCAAACTGAAAACTGTGTGCCACCAAGGCCACTGTCCACTGTATACCCATAGGAGTGCATGCCCCACACACACACACACCAAGGCATGTGGAAGATGGTTCAGGGCTGCATGGGTCAGGATAATCCCCAAACTGAAAACAGTTCAAATATCCATCTGCAGTACAAACGGTGGTGACCTTATACCATGGATTCTACACTGTGGAGGTAAGTGACAGTCACCGATAAGTCTTATAAACTGCATTATTGATAGTGTCTCATGACCCTTACACCTAAATTCTAACAACATGTAAAACCACCATGTGGAGTCTATAGACACCTGTTTATGTGGAGGGAAAACATAAGAAAAACAAGTCATCCTTACAGAGAGAGACATGAGTAAGGGGAAGGATGGGGCAATGTCAGGAATGGGCATCCGGGGGAAGGCCTAACTCCTGCCCATGCTTCTATCTTGACTTAGGTGGTAGTCACACGACATTGATTTGTAGCAATCACTGAAGTTTGCGTTGATGTTCTAACTCCTTTCCCAGGGAGCACATCTCAAAGCAGAAATGCTTGCAGGAAAGAAATCTGCTTTCATTACAGTAGAAATTAGGGCTGGGCCACATGCTAGAGTTACCATTTTTATTCTAAATAAAGGAGAGCATTTTATTCTCTACAATTCCAAGCTACTAAGACTTTATTGTTATTTTAACAAAAAACTGAACAAAGGAAAAGTGAAGTTTTTGAAAACTCATAGAAGTGAACAGAATTGGGCAAAAGGAGAGAAGACGAAGTTTAATAAATAAGAAATAGAGCCCAGCCCCAGCTAGCTCCCACGCTCCAGGCGAGTGAGCAGGGCTGAAGAGCAAACAATTCCAAGGCTGCTTTCTTTACGCCATCAAAAGTTCTTAAGCCCTTTCTGTGGGTATAATGTAAATATGAATAATGGAATTGATTTTTTTTATCAAACACACATGAATAAATCAGATGAACCCATTTCCTCCCAGGTACTCATCCAGAAAGTGAGACACTTTCCTCATGCGGCCCTTATGATTACAAACATTCGGGCACCTTCTGGGAGAATCGCCTTCAGTGCCCATGGCATTTTTTAATAACCTCCAGGATGGTAAATTCAGCCTCTGAGAATGAACTAGGAAGTTATTTGGTTCTGCACTGACAAATATCAAAAGCAAATGCATTCACTCAGAGTGTATTGATTTCACCCCAAAAATTTAACCATGACTGCAAAGGCATAGGGCCAGCCTTAAAGGAAATTCCAGATGGAATGTTCCAGTTTGCGCAATAGCAGAACTGCTGAGGGATGTCTCTTGCACCCCAATTGCTATTGTGAGAAATAGGTGCACGCCGTTCACTCTTCCAAAGTGTGCTCCAGTCCTCCTGGACGCCATATACTGCTCCAAACCAGAAGGGTCGGAGCAGGCACACAGTGGAGGAGCCATGTCCACACCTTGGCACCTTGAGTGTTTTCCCATTGGCAATCACTTTCACTTTCTGGGAAAGTCGCAATCTGCTTCTTGATTGCTGTTTGTTTGTTTTCTTGTTTATAGGGTCCTTGTTTTGTTTTCCATTTATTTATGTAGGTTATGAAACCAGAGGACAACTATATTAGATTCTCTCCTTCCATCCTATGATTCCCAGGCTTGGAACTCAGGCTGGCCAGCCTGGCGGCAAGCATCTTTACTTGCTTAGCCAGTTCACCCGCTCCCTGTTGTGGTTTGTTGTTACTGCTGGGACATGGTTTCATATAGTTCAGGCTGGCCTCCAACTGCCCGAGAGGCAGCTTCCCCAGGCCTGAAGTTCAGAGGCCGGCGCTTGGCACCCTAAATCTCTGGCAATTGGAATCACAGCATCAGCATTTGGAAATTAATAGCTACACAGCTCAGGTCAGACAGAATGAGCCTAAGAGCCAAAGTCGGGGAACTGTGGCTTGAGACCCAACTTCTTCCCTCGGATCCCTGCCTGCACCAGAAGAATGAGCAAAAGGCTGGTTCACCATGCAGAGGCTCAGGGTGTATACGGTCCGAAGTGGGAGTCCGCAGAGGCTAGGCAGAAGGGCTGTGCTTCGTGTTGGATGCTGGGTGCAGGTGTGGGTGTCGGGTGCTCCACCGCCTGGTTGCAGGGAGGTTGGCAGGAGGCAAAGCCATGCAGCCCCCCTCCACCCAGCCACGCTACTGCCTCCTGCTGCTGCCCTCTGCTTTCCAAGCCTAAGTGCTTTTTAATTAGCCTGATTCACTTCCCGGAACCATTCCCCGGGTGCTGGCGACCCCGCGCATGGCGCTCCGCGCCACTCCTGCCAACGGTGCCCAGTGCACCCAGCGGGTTCAGGCTGCCAAGAGCTCACACTCCTGGAGTGTTGCTCTTGGCCCTGCCTGGCTCTGTGCTCCAGCGCTGCACAGAAGCCTACTATTAGGGGAGTGATCGGATTTCTTGCCAACTCTGAACACTTCCACCTCTGTGTCCAGAAATGGGGGATGTGTGTGTTTGTGTGTGTTTCGTGGGGGGGGGGGGGGTAACCTGTGTGCTGCTGATTTTCAACCCCGCATACGGATCTGATGGAAGGGGGGACGCCTTTCTTCACATCTTGATTTATTAATGCTTGTGCTTGTTTTGATTATATGTTTTCTGATTATTTATGTAAAAGCTAAAGAATAGTTTCTCCTTTTTTTTTTCTGGAAGAAGAGAATCAAAGTAAGGACAGCTTAGACAAGATCCACCAGTATCTTGAGGTTTCCCCCAGAAGAAGCAGGAAGCAGCTGAGAAGACCCCACTGCCCCACCTCCTGCCAACATCCAAGCCCCAGAGGAGCAGGCTGTGAGGCTGGTAATGGGAAGGTCCCATACTTGGCTTTCCTGAGTTTTGTTGGCCAAAAAGGAACACTCGGTGAAGGCAGGTTCCTTCCAGACTACAGGCATCCAACCTCTCTTCCCTTAGAACACTGAATTTAGAAAATCTTCAAGAGGAATCTATTCTCTGCATCTTCTCCTAACTTCTCGCTGGGTTTGCAGGACAGGAAAGCAGTTCCCTAGGAGAAGCTGGTCAGCCCTTTCCCCTCAGTTCTGGGAGCCTGTCAGAGATGACTACTCATCTACCCAGGACAGAAGGAACCAACATTCTCCCAGGCAACCCTGCTACCTACTCCAGTCCCTATTCACACCCAGTATCTGCTTAGCATTTTGGAAATATGAAACTTTATACTCAATCCAGAAAAAAATTTTTTTTGAACAACTGAGAAAACAGGACCCACAATATAATAGCATGGGGGTAATTGATGCTATCGTTCCTACGAGGCTGTCGCGATAATTAAATGAGTCTGTCACCTGGAGCAGTCCTTGGGACAAGGAATGTGATTAATGGGGCTGCCCACACAGGTGGATGGCCCGTGCATCTGTACAGGTTGCATTGGAAAAGATCAGAGCCTAGTCTGACACACTTCCTTCTTTCTGAATGAGAACTGGACATTTCCACTTCGCATTGAGCCTCAAAGATTGTATCTCCAGTTCCTGGAAGATGTATTAGCTACCCCTTTGCTTGTCCCTCACTCACTGGGAAGAATTCTGATGCCCCTCTGTAATGCTGAAGGCTGATGATATGTCCGAGTTTATAATGACAGGTTTATTAACATGGTTATCTGGTTAATGTGAGTTTCCAACTTGAGATAAGCCTTGTAAGAAGGAACTGTAGGTATGCTCATCACCATAGTGTACCCATATCATCTTAAAGACAATCAGTTGTTTTAAGGGTTTTTTATTAATTTTTAGTTATGTGTTGGGGTGATACATGTGAGTAAGTACAAGTGTCTGTGGGGGCCAGAGGCATTGGGTCCCTGGAAGCTGGAGTCTCAGGATGTTGCATGCAGCCAGATGCAGGTTCTGGAAACCAAACTCAGGTCCTCCAGATCAACAGCAAGTACTCTTAACAGTTGAGCCATCTCCCCAGACCCCTAGTTTAGTCTTACATTTAAATGATTATCAAACAACAATCATTTTTCTCGGAATGAGAATATATAGAATATAACTGAAAGGCAAAATTTAAAAGTTATCTGCTTTGATTAGTTGCTGCCCTGGGCTATACTGCCTGTGGAGGATGGCACTTTTCCAGAGAGTTTGATATTTAACCCTAACATACCTTAGTACTCTTGGGTAAGAATTACCCCTTCACCAGAAGAGATGTCTAGGCACGTTCAATGTTTGGTCAGAGTTCTCCTCCCCATAGGAAGACCCTTCACTCTCTGCTGTTCATTTTCTTATGTCTATGATGAGCTGCAGCCCCTGACCTTTGTCCATATCAGCGGGCAGCACTCTGACCCGAGCCTGCAACCAAGGATCAAGATGGACTCCAGAACTGTGCACTTTGATAGAAGAACCCCAGTATCTGAGATGATCAATCACTGGCCAGCTAACAGAGCATTGAAATGGCCACACACCGGGGTCGGCTAAGGGAGGGGACGTATTCTGAGAGGACAGAGCATCATTTTTAACAATAGAAACAAAGGTCTTGATAGTACAGAGAGAAGAAGCATACATCTCTGACAATGGGAACTACTCTCTGAGCCCTGAACCACTTCTAGAATCCTTCTGAGTGGAAAACAGCATATGTCTTAATGGAGGCCATTATTCCCAGCTGTATAATGCTCATTGTTCATATCACGGGATCCAAAAGTAAAAAATAAAACAATAGGGTCAAATTTACCCAGGACGGGCTTCAACCTCACTGAGAGGACAACCTTGATCTTCTAGCCCTCCTGCCTCCACTTTCCTAGGGGTGAAATTACAAGCAGGTGCCCCTATACCTGGTTTTACAAGGTTTTGGAATATCAAACTGTGGGCATGATTGGCAGGGACCAGCACTCTACCAACTAAGCCACAGCCCAACCAACCCTGAGGAAAATATTAATAAAGAATCAATGTCTTACCATCTGAACTGAGGATCAAATGCTGCAAAGCCTGTGAGAAGAGAATCAAACAAGTGGCTGTGGACTCTGCACAGAACGAAGGGAACCGAATGCCACACACACACACACACACACACACACACACACACACACACACCAGTGACCTGTCCTAAACGACTTTGTTTGTCCCACATTTCAAATAGTGGAGTAGAGAGGAAAAGGAACACTAATTGGTTGGACAGAAGATTTGTCGAGGGAAGACCAGGTCTGATAAGTCTCACAAGACTGAGGGGAGCCTCGGGGACTCCGGGTAAAGGGTATGGGTATCTAGGGAAAATGCCTGTAAGCCCTCCAAAAGGAAAGAGAAAAATGAGAATGGAAAAGACAAACACTTCACCACCTTGAAATTTTGCCCAAGGCTCTCCTTTTCAGTAAATCCCATTACAACATCTGTCATAAATAATAGCGAATTATTTACTCAAGAGCCCAAAGCACAAGAAAGGATAGGCAGGAAACAGTAAAAATAGTAATGAAAACAGAGGGAAGGGGTATAAGGTAAAGAATTCTGCAAAAAGAAATATTTTTATCTGTTCAAAGGATTTTCAGCTCCAACAATAAAAAAGAATCTTATAATCTGGTTTGGAGGAGAAAAGGCTGTTTTCTAAAAGCCGTCTGAAGGTGGAGCTGAGGGAACCATTTCACCCCCACATCCACCCTACAAAACAGCATCTCAATCATGGGAAGTTTCCCAGGACCACTGTCCTGACCTGTCGCCCAGTCACCCAGCACTCTGAGGGCTGTGTGTGGCAGACTCGAGTTTGCTCTTCAGTTCCCACAATTCCTATTGGTATAATATCTATTAGGAATGGAAGAAAGAGGAAGGATGGCCCATGATGCTGGAAAACCCTACTACAGAGGTCCCGAGACCCCACAACTTTTTCCCCACCCTTGGAAATGAAGAGTATTTTGAGGGCTCTGTAACCAGCGTGCCCTGTGTGTGTGTGTGTTCTCTATGGCAGGGTTTCTCAGTCTGTGGGTCACGACCCCTTCGAGGGTCTAACAACTCTTCCACAAGAATCACATATCAGATATTTACATTACAATTCACAACAGCAGCAAAAGTACAGTTGCGAAGTAGCAACGAAAATAATTTTATGGTCGGGAGTCACCACACATGAGAAACTGTATTAAAGGGTCACAACATTAATAAGGTTGAGAACCACAGCTCTCTAGGCTTGAGCCTGTGCCTACATTGATAAAAGGGTTTAAGTTATTAATAAAGGCAGTTAGGTTGTTGCCCAAAACATTGAGACTGACAATACTAAAATATAAAATAATAGTAAGCTTTCTCCAACTGTGAGCCACGCTCCTGTGTCATTCAGACTCTAGGGCCTCCCTTGTCTGCAGTGCTATACACAGGAATTTGCTGCAGAAGTCTCAGTGGCACTTTAGACTTGAAAGCCCAGACAGCCCCATCCCGACCACTGAGGGCACTCTCAAATGTGCACCAGGCTTTCTCTGGGGCCACTGACAAGCTCCTACCTACAACATGACACAGAGACTTCTTATTAGTCATGAACGCTCAGTCTAGCTTAGGTTTATTTCTGGCTAGCTCTCTTAAATTAACCTGTTTCTCTTCACCTACCTTATACCTCAGGGATTTTTACTTTTCTTTCTTTCTGTTTATCTTATTTTTACTGCTTCTTGTGTTTGTCTGGCTGGCAGCTGCCTGGCTTCCTGTCCAGGGCATGTCCCTCTCTCCCTCATTCTCTTCTCCTCTCTTGTTTATGACCCTAGATTTCTCCTCCTATTTATTCTCTCTGCCTAACAGTTCCACCTAACCCTCTCCTGCCTAGCTACTGGCTGGTCAGTTTTTTTAGTAGAGCAACCAGGTGCCTTAGGCAGGCAAGGTGAAATGAATGCAACACATCTTTGCACAGTTAAACACACACCTTTATATCGTTAAACAAATGCAGCATAACCACATGTAACACACCTATACACAGTTAAAATAGCATTGTGCAGCGTAAACAAAGGTAACACACCTTTACAGAGTTAAAATAATATTCCACAACACTCATAGGAATGAACACCCACTTTGGGAATGATTCCAATCATAGCAGGATGAACAGCTACTGGTCTCACTAGAGACCACAGATACTGAGAAGAACATAAAAGTACAATAGGTTTAAAAGAACAAACAGAAGAGTTGCATATGTGGTGGGTACCAAGTGTGTACTGCAAGGATCCAGGAAGAGCTGCAGGTGAGGGTTGCCTGTGAAACCCCACAGGCAACTGGCCCCACTGATAAACAGTGTTTATGGTGCTGACTAGGGTGTTAGAAGAATCCTTTTGAAAACCAACTCACCACTAGTCAGGGACCAGTTAGAAATAATCATTTTCTAGTGAGGTTATACTTAACTCCAAATATTATTTGGCTTTATATATCATTGTACTACACAATTTCTAGACTCTAATTACGGATGTGCTCTGCAGATGAGATGGAAATACTGCCCCCCCCATTGTCCGTGAGTTCGAAAAGCATTGAGCAAATGTAGCTTTTCCTGTGTGGCAGTGACTGTGATGACCCTGAGAAGCATTGTGCTGTGTGTCCTCTGCCACAGGGCACTGATGCCCCTCGCCATGAGGATTCCACAATTTTAACTTGCACAGTGCTTCTCCTGAGCTTTAAAAAGGGACTTTCTGTGGAAACAGTAGTAACTATGAGCTCCTGAAGGGGTTTGGGTTTCAGAAACATGTGGACTCAGACTTGAGATGATCCCACCTTGTGGTAGGTTCTAGCCTTAAGCAAGGTGTGGACTGTGACACCATCTAGGGTCAACAACATCTGATATGGGTACTCCCCTCAGACCTGCCTGAGCATCTCCCTCATCCCTCTCTGTTGTATGGAGGGGGGCTGCTTGTTGGTTCCCAGCCACTTAACCCCGAAATAATCACACAGAAACCGTATTACTTAAAACGCTGCTTGGCCCATTAGCTCTATCTTCTTGTTGGCTAACTCTTACATCTTAATTTAACCCATCTCCACTAATCTGTGTATCACCACAGGGCTGTGGCTTACCAGGTAAAGTTCCCAACATCTGTCTCCGGCAGGGGCCACATGGCTTCTCCTTTGATTCCACCTCCTTTCTCCTAGCATTCTGTTTAGTTTAGTTTTCCCTTCCTAGCTCTGTTCCCCTATAGCTCTGCTATAGGTCCAAAGCAGTTCCTTTATTAACCAGTGATATTCACAACATACAGAGGGGAAGGAATCCCACATCACCTCTCCAGATGCTGGCTCCTCAGGGAAGACACTTTCTGTCCAACAATGCAGCCCCAGTAGCTGTCAAGACACTTGCTTTGCTTTCTACAGCCCTATCTTCCTGCTGCCCCTCTGTTTACGGCCCATTTCCCCCATGAGAATGTTAACCTAAGGACTCCAGGTTAGCTGGCCTCTGTAATACCCTGCATGGAGGCGAGGTCCTTAGTATCTGGCCATCCATATTTGTTCCTCTGATTTCTTTTGTCTTAAGATTTTATGTGTGTGTGTGTGTATGTGTGTGTATGTATGTGTATGTGTGTGTATGTATGTGTGTGTGTGCCTGTGTACTGAAACCTGAATTCTGGTCCTCATCCTTGAGCAGTACTTACAGTTAACCTCTGAGCCATATCTCCAGGCACCTCCAACTGCTCTTAGAGATACTTACTTATGAAATAATTCACTAATTAAAGCTTTTATTTTCGAGACAGGGTTTCTCTGTGTAATAACTCTGGATTCAAGCTTTTAAATTCCAAATCGTGAGTCCCAGTTATTGAGTGAAGAATACGTGTATTGTCTATGGTCTATGGTAAATAGATAAATAATGATATTTATCTATTTACATCTATTTACTTGATAAACGGCAGTACAAACATCCAACAGCAACATCATTCTTCATCTGGGAGTCAGTAATCCAAGAATCAAGCTAGCCAAACTCCCTGAGAACAGCTAAACTCACGAATGTCACACCCCAGCATTGTATAGCCTCTGGCTGTGGACTGAATCATGTCCCCAAAACTGCAGTGCTAAACTAGTGAGGTGAATCATTTAATGGGCCCCAGATTCAGCAAGGCTCATGTTAGTAAGAAGATGCCAGGCCTCTACTACTCCTCCCTTCTCCGTGTGTGTGTGTGCGCGCGCGTGTATGAATTCAGGCTCTCTGCAACCTAAGAAGGCCTCACCAAAATTGCCAAACTGAATTTTCCTAGCTCTGATTTTGAACATCTAGCTTTTTGAAATATGAAAAACTGAATTTCTCATTCAAACTGTCTAGTCTATGGGATGTTTTCACAGCAGCCCGTGTGGACCGATACACTCTCTTTTGTTGAAGTCCCTGGACATTTGTCCCCTGAGGAAACAAAATAGCCCAGTCCCTGAAACCCTGCAGGTCGGACTTTCTATAGAAGTGGGAGTTTTACATAGCTAGAGGATGAAAATTCCAGCCCTTGAGGCGGCACTCCTCGAGGCCGTGTGTCTCTTCAGACGACCGGGAACCATGCAGAGCATCTACAGAGGGACCCTCCCGATAGGATGACACATTAAAAGGGCACGTTCCATCGACAGGAGGAAGGGCAAGCGAGTAGCGTGTTTAAGATTAGCACAGGAAAGTTAAATAGCACAGCGCGCGAAAGCTGCAGCGAAAATGCTAAGACATCACAAAGGTTAACCGCATTTGAGGAATCAATGAAAACCCACGGCGTAAACTTCTCGAGAAAGACTGTGTAATCGCAATCTGTAAGAGAGACCACACATCCTCAGCAGCGTCTGTCCCCACCCAAAGGAAGGGCACGGCACTCTGGAAAAGAAGACACGTGACTCAGAGAAACAGCAACAGCCAAGTCCATCACAGCGCTACCATCGTTAGCATATTCTGCGGTCCCCAAGACTCGTATTTATGAAGCACTTTAATGAGATGGAAAATGCATGACATACGATTAAGTGGGGGAGAGCGGGATATAAAATTGAATTACAAATAATCTTGATTCATGAAAAAATAAGATCAGAGCAGAAATATCAGATGGTCGTGAGACAAATGCTGCTGCTTCCCTCCGCTTGGTGAGATGGTGCATATTCTTCCTGGACGCTCTGCTTTTATCAAATTTCTAATAACAAATACGTGTTGCTTTAAACATCAGAAAATAGGAACCTAAGATATATATGGCTATTTTATGCCACTTGCAGCTGGGATTAAGGCCAAGAGTCCAGGTCCAGGAATTGTGATGAAGGAGTATCTATTATCAGTGGCACACCATGACCCATAAACCCCAAGTTAGAGACCAGAAGGCTCTGGTTTTCATATAATGGGGATCTGAAACCCTCAGGCCCAATATCTCAGGGAAAATCATGACTTGATAGCTTTTCAAGCCAGGGACAAGGGGGAGAAAAGGAGCAAGTTTGCCTTTAGTCTGTCCATTATTCCCTTAAATGTGATCTCTGTCTTTCTCGTAGAATCGGGATGCAGGGCTCCCCACAGGCCTCAGCACTGCCGTCCCTGGATTCCACAGCAATCCATTTTCATAGCGATGGTATCAGAGAACTAGGGGCTTGGTTCTCTCTTTTCTCCCCACATTCACCTGCTCTATCCACACAGAATTCTCCAGTCTCTCTCTGCCTCCTCCTTCCTGTCCCCCCAATATTCCTGTCAGCCACATCCTCCTTCCAGCTCCTCCAGCCTCTCTTTCCATAGCTTTATTTATCTATCGACAATTGAGACCATACTAAGACATTTCCCGGTGTGTGTTCTTCTTAACCAGCCTTGCATGGCACACCAGAACACTACATGACCAACCACACTGAAGGTCTAAAAATTGGTTAACCTCCCCCAGCAGATTCTTACTGCCTCCTAGAATATTAAAGGGTTGAAAGTATTAAAAGAGTAACAACTTGTTTACATTTAACAAATGTAAAAGTTTTGCAAAACCTTTCTTTGATATTCTGTTGCACCTAATAAATGAGTGATACTGTATTTGCTTTCTCCTCAGAATACACTTCTAATGCGGCTCCCTTCCCACAACCCAAGCAGCCTAGAAACAGCCTGCAGGGCTGGGATGCTGCTCTAATATGCTGATGACCCACAGGGAATCCTGAGCTCTGAGAGACCAGACAGCATCAGGCCTCTGCTTCAACCCTCACAGTGGCATCTGGCTACCTAAGCCACACCACATCTGACCGGCCAATAGGAGCTGGGCCTTACCCTGCCCTGTCCTCTCCACTGATTGGTGGTCTGCTTTTCCTGTCTTTCATCGTATCCACCAGGATCCACTTTGTAAAAACACCCAAATATGCCGCAGATATATTAGCAACGTTTATCCAATCAAATAATTCGCTCCCCAGTCTTCCTCACTACCCATCTTCTCCATGGAACTTCTTAAAAGAGATCATGACAATTTTCTTGGGTTTTTGGTTTTCTGACAATTCACTCATATATGCACAAATCCATCACTTCCTCAAGGATATTTTCCTGACAGGGTCATATCTAAAACCTTCCATAAACTTTTGGTACAATGTTGGCTTCCATGGACCCCAGGCACATAAGTGGTGCACAAACATACGCAGAGGCAAAACACCCACACACATAAAATGAATTATTATTTTTTTAACAGAATAGAATGTCTGAAACTTGAAGAAGGGTTGTATCTGATGAGTGACAAGCTAATTCCAAATCTCTTTGCCTTGGCCCCTGGCCTATACAGCTGAAAACACAAACTAGAAACTGGGCAGTTTTAGGGACACAGCTTCATGAAAGTAGTCTTGCCATTAGCCAAGAGCCAGAAATCCCTGTGCTTCTATATTGGCCAGAGACAAAAAATGTCAGAAGTGTTTGATAGTTCTGCTTTCTTGTCTGGTTTTATATTGCTTTTCTTCTCCTTTTATGTAGGTGCCTGGAAATGATACAGAAAGGTGTGATCAGCCCTGAGGTACATGGATACTTTAGGAGTGGTCCACCTGAATTGGCCAGCTTCCTCCACAGGCCTCAACACAGAAAAGCCTTATTAACCATATGGAGGCCCTTGGTGGCAGCCCTGCTTGTGGAACCTGCTCTTGCGACACCAGAGCTCTGCTGTCCCCTCCTTCATCCCCTCCAGCCCTCACCTGTGAACCTACCTTTCCAGAACTCTCCCTGCTGCTTCCCAAGCCCACGCTCCCTGTGCTCCCTGGAATTCATTCTTGGAGGTTTTGACTCAAAGGACACAGAAGCCATTGGCCTGGGGTGGTTTTGGTGACTGTGGATTTTTCAGAACCCTCCCCAGCTACTGCCCACCTAAGAGAGAAAGCCTCCGTGGCTCTCAAGTACTCCTGTTTTGCCTCTCTGTCAATGCTCTGAGGGAATGCACCAAGGTCTGAGGGGAAAAAAATGGTCCATGTTTGCCTTTAGTCGCTACTGCCCCCCATCACTTACCACATGTAATCTTTCTAAAATATTTATATGGAGAAATTAGCATAAAGTTCAAATGTTTTGGAAATATGCCATGTACAAAGTAAAAGTGGTTCATAATCCTCCCACCACCAAAGCTGGATTTCACTGGACACTACTACAGGACACATTAGGTGTGAGTCCAAGTGCATGAATGATGGGGACCTCACAAAGATAGGAATGTTCCCTTCTGGACATTGTCACACATTGGTCCCTCCCTGGCTCACAGAACTCCTGCCATCAGCACAAATACTCATACGCCATGGCGTTGACAGATGCTGGATAAACATGGGTGTCACCAGTGCAACAACAGCATCAGTCACGGCGTCTGTAATGAAGAAAAACGATAGGCTAAATAAGCATGCACGTGTGCAAACTCAGACGCATGAAGCAGCGAAACACGGAAACAGATCACTGGACCGTGTTCACAATGAAGTGGGCAGAGCGGCACACCACCTGCTCGCCATCCCTAGCAACCATTTCAATGACCACAGACATATTATCGATCCTTTCTATAGAAAATATAAAACCGTGAGGCAGGTGATATTTCAGATGGCGAAATCTGTTCTTAGCATTATTCCCAGCTGAGGGAAACAGTGAGGGGAGACCAAGCCTAGACTTGGCAGGACTCACTCCATGAGAAGTCTAAACTGAAGATCTGAAACTCCCTAGAGTGTGGGCCTTGGTTCCTAGCTGGGTTACGAGAGGAGCCTCGACAGAGACAAGAACAGCTAAGTCAGCAGTTCTCAACCTGTGGGTCGTGACCCCTTTGTGGGTTGAATGACCCTTTCACAGGACTTGCTTAAGACCATCTGGAAACACAGATATATTTACATTACAATTCGTAACAGTAGAAAAACTGCAGTTATGAAGAAGCAACAAAAATAATTCTATGGCTGGGGCCACCACAACATATAATAAAGGGTCACAGCCTTACGAAGGTTGAGAATAAAGTGACTTAAATAAACCACATATATGCAGTGTGGAGGAATATGGCAGAACTGCTAGCTGTCTGTTAAAATATATTCTTCCCTTCCTCCACTGTAACTGGGTTGTACCAAGTCGCAAGGCTTTTATGATGGCTAATCTTGATTGTCAACTTGACTACATCTGGAATGAACAAAAAACCAAACTGCTGGGCATGCCCATGGAGGATTTCCCTCGTCAGATTATTCGAGACAGGAAGACCCACCCTAAAACTGGGCCACACCTTCTAATGGCAGCCCCTGTAAAAGGGCATGGGAGAAGGAAGCTTTGTGCTTTCTGTCTGTGCTCACTCTTGCTGGCAAGTTCATCTTTCCTGCTGCTGTGGTATTCCCTCACCTGCATTACAACAGACTTTTTCAGGGTTCCAACACAGACTGAAGAGCAGCGGCAATCTAGGAGTCTTCTAGGGCTCCGGGGCCAGACTGGGGGACTTCTGAGACATCCAGCCTCGGGGACTGAATGACTTCAAGACTCTCTGCCCTTCCCTCATGAGACGATTGCTGTTGAAATAGTCAGACTATAGCCTGTCTATTAAATCCCCTTTTAATGTGTGTGTGTGTAATATGTATTTTATATAGTATATACATATTCATTTTATTAGTTCAGTTTTGTTGGAGGACCATGACTAAACCAGTTTGCTAAGCACACTGTGGTTCAGCCTCCTTGGCAGCCCATGTAACCAGATGTCTACGTTCTTGCCAATGAAACTAAGGGCAGTGAAGGACGCTGTTTCTGAGTGCATGACACCTCTGCCTTCTTGCTGTGTTTTCCCGCCTAAGACCCCCGTGTCCAGCTGCCACCTAGCTCTGACCAAGAACATTACAAGGTCCTCGAGAATGGCAGAAAGACAATCCCAATTCCTACCCCTCCGCATGGAGTGCCCACCAACCTAGATGCTCATCTCTGTGACATGAAATAAGCATTCATTGATACACTTATAAATGGTCTTTCAGTTCTCATCATTTTGGCCTATCCTAGTATGTACAATGTGCATCACCAGAGGCCTCCTTCTTTATTCTGCTCTGCTAACACTAACTGTACTTTCTCGGCAATCTAGACTACTCCATTGGGACCCACAAGAAATGGGTTCAATTTTTAAAGTGACTATGACAACAAAGAGATAATCCAAAGGGGGAAACTAAGTTGGTCATGTGATGATCTTGGCAGACAAAAAGGACACTTGGGTCCCTCCCATTGGCTATCAGACTATTGAAATAATAAACCCCAGGAACAAGAGTTGCTCCAGGGATATATGCTGAGAGAAGAAACAGGCTGAAGCCTGTTGCCAGCCAGAGGAACTTGGCTCCCAAGAAGAGATTTGTAGAATTCTGACAACTTGCAGGACAGACCAGTGTGTTAATGAAGACAAGACCATTCCTTGACCAAGACTGTGTAGTTATATAAGCCTCTTGACCTCTATTTATAGATTGTTTTACTATTTCATGTGAATGGAGTTTTGAAAGAAGTCAGAAGAGGGTATCAGATCCCCTGGGACTGGTGCTACAGATGGCTGTGAGTCACCATGACATTACTTCAGAACAAAGCCCAGATCATCTGGAAGAGCAGCCAGTGCTCTTAACTACTGAACTGTCTCCAGCTGACCCTCTGCTTAAAGTGAACCACATGTCAGGTTCCTCAAGGAGAGCATGGAGACCACTGGACCTCTTTATTTCTTCTTCTCTGTGTAGTTGAAGAAATCTCCCTTCTTTATTTTTCACTACTATTCTTCTCTTTAATTGAGGGTGGGTAGCTGAGTTTAGCTTAGTGGGCCTTCTTAGACCAAGCTTGGCACCAGAAACCCTGGTTACAGTCTCTCTTCTATCAACAGAAAGTGAGAGAGAAATGGTTTAGATCCCATGAGAAGCACTTGTAGAGCATTGCATAGCTCTTACACTGTTCAATTCTAGGGGTAGGTGAGAGTTTCAAACATTTGAAAGGTCATTCACTCTAAGGGAGAAGGAACTCCCTTCTCCCCCTTTCATACTTCTTATTGTGAATGAATATATTCTCACGGTAACACTCTGTGAAAACAAAGGGCAGTCTTTGTTCAGATTGTTCGTTCCCCCTCAGAGGGACATGCTAACAATCCCAGGTGCCACCCTCCAGAGAGTCAGTATTCAGAGCCTCCTGTTAACACCAAGCAATTCACTTCCAGTTCTGGCAGGAGAGTAGAGACTGGAGAAAGATAAAAACCAAGATTAACAAACAAAAGAAACCAGCTGGCAGAGAGAAACTGAGAACCCTCCCCAGCTTAGGATTCATTCAACAAATGGAGAAGGCTCCAGAAAAGCCCTTCGGATACACGTACTGGAGAGGGAGAGGTAAGCACTATGTGAATGCCCTATGAAGGGTCGTGTGACTCATAGCCCAGCATTTTGGGGGCTTTTCTTTCAGTTCACTAGCCCACCCACCCCCCACTGTGGAATGCTTTCCCTTTCTTAATGAATGCCTCTATTCCTAATTCTGACATTGTTTCCCTGGACACAAGGCCTAGATACCCTGGCAGGTGTGCCTATTACACAATGACCTCTTGGAATACCTCCTTGACCTTCTAACCTCAGAATAATCTTCTTATGGGGCAGAGGATGGCTCAACAGGTAACAGGTTGAGGTAATAGGCTGTATGCTAGCCTTTTGAGAAGATAGCTTATTGTAATCTGCTGGCTTGCCCTGTCACCTAGGTACCCTGTCCCTTTAAGAGACAAGCCCCACCCACTCCCAATCTCCCCTATCCTGAGGCAAGCAGATCTTCTGCCTCCACTCCATCTCTCTCTGTCCATCCTTCTTCTGAAGAGGCAGCATCTGCCTCTCTCTCTCTTCTCCCCTTTCCCCTCTTCTTTCTTCTCTTTCTCCCCCCCCTCCACCACTAAATGAACACTATACCCAAGCTTTTTTTGCATGGCAGTTCTGTCTGTCTCCCATCTCCCAGGGACCGGCCGCAAGCTCGGGTCACCCACCACCGCCCCTCGTGGGACAGACCTCTGCACCCGTGTCATGAGTGATAACATAGCTGACTCTATGAGAAATGTTGGACCAAGTGAATCATGGAATGCATGCATGCATGTGCACACACATGCACACACATACACACATGAGAAGAGGAAGGAAAGGAGGAAGAAGGGGAAGGAGAATAAATAATAAACAAGTTTCAGATGACTCACCTAAAACCAACAAGATGACTCTGTGCCGCCTGGCAACCTGAGTTTGGTCCCCAGAACTCATGTGATGGAAGAAGAAAAGCAACTCAAAAAAAATTGTTCTCTGACTTCTACACACATGCTGTATAACATGCACCCACATGCATCATGCAATATGCATGTGTGACACACACACACACATTCTCAATGAACTTCTCCAGAACCATTCTCTTCCATTCTAAAACATGACCCAGAACTCCACCTGTTAAACTATTTGTTCTTCTCATTAGATTGTGTGTTCTTTGAAGACAAGAAACCGTTTAGTTACCTGAGTAAATGCACAGACTTCATAGCAGCTTTAGCATGTGTTTGCCAAAGGTGCATAAGGAAATAATCGGATATCAGGTTCGGTTCAGTTGTAGGACCCAGGGCAGCTTGATATACACCTGTCAAGACAGGCTCTATAGACCAACAGGAAGGTAGGACTGAGTCTCGGTTTACCCTAAGGCAATACCTGGTTCCAAGAAAGACTACAAACTGAGACCACCCATGCTCCACCCAAGAACAGACCATCCAAAGAAAATTTAACATTTCAACTACTGTAAAAAGGATCACTTGACGTCCCTTAGCCCAGTACACACCCATCCCCTTTTCATCAGGGCACTGCTAGACAAATATCAGTCATTCAGGGATTCTGAACCTTATAAATCCCTCTGCTACTATAAAAACCACACCCCAACTGTGCTCAGGGCTCTCCGATCATGCCAATACATTGGGCACACAAAGAACCCACGTACGTGAACTTGTGTAAGAATAAAGGCTCTTTGCTTCTACATATGGGACTCGGTCTCCTTGTTGGTTTTGGGGGGGGACACCATGGATCTGGGTATAACACAATTAAACCAATGCCAAAGATTTAAGCAGTCACTGTTTAGAGCCAAGTACTCAGGCATTGACCATGGCTAAACCAAAGAGTTTTTGACCAAGGGCTTTCATTCAAAAAGTTTCATCCACTGTAGGACAATTTGTTTTATCCACAAATGATTCATCCTAGCTCTAAAATAGAATGTAATTCTTGTTCCACTTAGGGTTTTTTATTGTGTGTATTTTTCTTATATTTCTTCATTTATTATGTTTGTGTATGTGTGTGTACCTGGGTGTACATACATGCCCACGAAAGTCAGAAGAGTTGTAAGGTCATCCTGGAACTAGAGTTACAGATTGCTTTGAGCCAGCATGGTAGAGCTGAGACTCATACCTGGCTCCTCTGCAAGAGCAGTAAGCATTCTATCTGCTGAGCCATCTCTCCAGTCCTGTGTGTGCATTCTAAGAGCTGTAAGAAAGAATCAGAAAGCGTCTACCTTCCTTCCTGATGGCTCCTCTCACTGTGGTCCCCCTGGATCTTTCTTCAAGATTCTAAACAGAGACTAGGAAACAGACCTCTCAGTAGAGTAAGACTATAACCTCCGGGTCCTGTTTCCTTCGCAGGGTTTGAACACGATCCTTTCTTCATCAACAGAATATGGTAAACTTTGAAGAAATGTTCCTATAAACATGATAAAATAAGTATGCTTTTGTGTTTACCGGGTTCTTAAATGTTAATGATTTTACTTTGCTAATCAGAAAATTTCAAGAAAGCAATCTTCATAAAAGCCACATTAAAGCTAGGATATGGTCATTTGTTGTCTCTGATGGATAGAGAACCAGGGTGCTCCTTCTTTAATGGAGCTTTGCCTGCTGTATTTTTCCTGCTTCCTCTGCTTGTTTATGTATTTCTCCTTCTAGATCTATTGTTCACATTAAGTCGTCACAATATCCTGTAACTAACCCAAAGCAAAGAATTTTGTATCATATGAGATTAGAAGAAAACCATTTCCTTTCCATATTATCATGAGAAATTTAGGGCTGGAGAAAGGGCTCCGTGGTTAAGAGAAACTTTTCAAGCAAAAGATTTTTTTTTTTCCTCTTCCAGTGGATCTTGTGCCTTCTCTCTTTCAGGATTTTTGCAATTATCCCACAGTTATCAGTCCCTCCTTAAAGTCAAATCAAATTACTTCGAGCTTATCGCCAATCTTTAGCATTTCTTTCATATGGCTGGGATCTAATTAGAGACAATTCTTTCCGAAGTAACAATTCAAAACCATCCCCCAAAAGCCTGAAACCCCGCCGTTGCCCCCTCCTCCCTTTGTCTATTCCCACAGGTTCTCCTAAAACAGCCCTCGCTGCAAGTGAAGGCTGTGGAGCAGCAAGGGATGAAAGCGCAGCCCGTGTGTGAAACCCAAATTGAAATCACAGAAGGCAGGATTCACACTGCTAATTGTTGCTTAGCAATAATGTGCAAAGCCAGCTAGTGGAACAGCGGCTCCAGGCACCAAGAAGGCTGCTTCCTCGCTGCAGCGGGGCATGCGAAATCCCAAGGAGGTGCCAAGAAAAGGAATTCCGTGCCTCGGGAGCCCAGGGAAAGCGCTGTCTTCCTTCCTAGTTACTGCTCAGTTGAAAAGAAAGCCCCCTTTACCCATTAGTCAATCCTGTTGCAGGTGCTCGGAGGCACTGATTATCCCCAAGCGGTCCCTGGTGGGTTTGCATGTGCCTCCGAGAAATGGTTTTGTTTTCATTTCTCTGTTAAAAATATTCTCAGTGTGACTAGACGTGAAAAATCCCAGTTTGTCTTGTATTGATGGAGTGCATGGAACGGGCTCCTGCCGCCACAGCCCCCACCGTGTGGGCTCTTCGGGTGATATTAATATTCATGCTTACACCGCCAGTATTTAAGGTTATGTCTCAAGAACAGACAGACAGGCTTCAGTGTACAGGACTAAGCCGAATGAACAGATCTGCCCATCTAAGAAGAGCTTTTCCTGGCATTTAGTTTGCAGTTTGTTGTATTTCTGCTTTTGAGAGGGTGTCCAAGATAACTCGGTCCACCACGACAGTGAAGGAATCTGAGTTTACCTTGTCCCCACTCCTCTGAGTACAAATAAATACACAGTATGATGCACGGGGAAGATACTTGAAGATAAAACAAATAGAACCTGATTCTACAGCGCATTGATTTATTTTAATGAAAATGGAATTTTTTGTACCATATATTCTGATTATGGTTTCCCCTGCCCTTACGCCTCCCAGTCCGTCCACACCTCTCTCCCTTCCCATCTGGACCCACCCTCTTTCTGTCTCTAATTAGAAAATAAACGGGCATCTAAGGGATAATGATAAAATAGAGTAAGATAAAACCATAGGAAACAGAGGAAAAAGAGTCAAACTAAAAAAAAAAAACCACAAGAAGCATATATAGATGCAGAGATACACAAGAACCCCATTTTAAAAACACACAAAACTGGAAGCCATAAAAAATGGTGAAGGACCTAAGGTTAAAAACAAATGCCATGACTCAATATTATGAGACAAGGAACTTCCAAAGATGTCCTTGGGTTCGTTTTCTCTTGGCCACCTACTGCAGGGCAAGTAGCCTACCCTTAAGAGTAGTTTGTTTCTCTGGTAAGAGTCCCTAGGAGGAAACTAAGTGTCTATTTGCAAGTGTAACCCGTTGGAGGTAGCTTCTGGGCTAAGGAAAGAGTCCTTTGTCTACTTCTCCTTTCAGCTCTAGGACCCCCTCTGGGGCAGACCATGTGCATTCTGCCGACAATATGAGCATCAATCCTGTTGTGCTTAGAAGGCCTCGTTTCCTTGGTCCCTGTCTTAGTCCGAATCCCTTTGCTGCGATAAAACAGGACGACCAAAAAGTGAGTTGGGAAAGAAAGTGTTCATTCAGCTCACAAGTCCACATTGCTGAAGGAAGTCAGAACAGGAACCAAACAGGGCAGGAACCTGGAGGCAGCAGCTGACGCAGAAGCCATGGAGGAGTGCTGCTTACTGGCTTGCTTCCCCTGGCTTGCTCAGCCTGCTTTCTTATAGAGATCAGGACCAGCAGGCCAAGGATGGCACCACCCACCATGGACTGAACCCTCCCCCCCATGGATCTCTAATTGAGAAAATGCCTTACAGCTGGGTCTCATTGAGGTGTTTCCTCACCTGAGGCTTCTTCCTCTCTGTTGCCTCTAGCTTGTGTCAAGTTGACACAAAAACAGCCAGTACATCCTCCATCCTCCCTGGTTCTCACACTCCTTCCTCCTCCTCTTCAGCAGAATTCCCTGAGCCCTAGGGAAAAGAATTTGATGGTGATATCCCATTTAGAACTGAGTGTTCCAAGGTCTCTCACTCTCTGCATGGTTTCTGGTTGTGGATCCCTGTATTTGTTCCCATCTGTTGCAGGGAGAAGCATCTCTGATGGTGACTGAGCAGGACATTGATCTATGGGTATAAAATGACATCAGGAATCATCTTATTTCCATGTCCTTTTAGCAGAACAGCAGTATCTGGTTTCACCCTAGGTCCCTGGGCTATCTAGTGTCGGGTTCTTGGTAACTCAGTGTTGAGTATAGGTTCCCTCTCATGGAGTGGGACTTCAATCAAATCAGATGTTGGTTGGTCATTCCTACAAGTTTTGTGCCACCCTTGCACCAGGGTATCTTGCAGCCAGGACACCATTGTAAACAGAAGGTTTTATAACTGAAGTGATGCCCAGCTATACATTTCTCCTTTGGGAGCCAGCAGAGTCCATTCCAGTATTGTACAGAGATTTTAAGGATGACTCATACAATAAAAAATAACAGTGATCTCAGAGGATTTAAATAGATGACAGACAGACAGATAAGAGGGATTGAAAGTTGGTCTTTGCTCTGTGTTATGGCCCACACAAATGTCCAATAAATGGTCTTCCCACTCCTTAATTATGCATCAAAGATAATACACATTGGCCAATCAGAGACATGCAAGTGACTTTATCAGACTGAAGGGTTTCCATGCCCTCAGTGTTCCTACAAGTATGATGCATGTATATAAAGGTCCCTAGACTTTATGTAAGAAGGGTGGCAGCTCCCAGTCTTAGGCAACATCAAGGAAGGGGGCCAGAAAGAATAAGAGACAAAGGATAGGGAGGGTGTCTTGAAGAGCTGCCTTACAGGCATTGTACAATCATGACACTTGTGAAGTCACATGACACTCATGAAGTCACATGACACAACTTAAGCTGCCTTCAGAGACCCACACAGGACGGGGGCCAGTAAACATTCAGTATAGAAGGAGAATGACTCAAGAGGCCCCCTTCAGGGGAGCTAATGGCAGCTGAGGGCCGCTGGGGGAGAGGAAGTCATGGTTTTCAGGCTGTCAGTGTTGTAGCCAGTGGTTACCCATGTTCCAGTGTCATGTGCATGCCCATGTTTAAACCCAGCGGGTTATAAAGCAGCATTTAAAAAGACCAGAAAGGGGGCTGAAGACCTGGGAGAGGAAGAGGAGGCTAGTGGGATGGTGGAAGGGGTGTGTTTAACCAGAGTGTACTCTGCATGTAGGAGATCGTCTAAGAATAAATTCTTTTTTTAAAAGAAGTGTGACCAGCAGAAAGCCACAGAATAATGCAGGGCAAGAAAGCAAGAATTCCCTTGATGCCCAGAGGTTACATCAAGAAGCACAGAGGCTGGGGATGCTAGACTAAGTTGATGTCCAGCAAAGAGCCAAAAGTCCAAGGAAGTTGGCAGACATGAGTCACTCAACCCAACAGCAGGAGTGGAAAGATACTGACCATTAGGAATGCAGGCATTGTGCACCAGGAAGAGATAAGAAAATGGACCAAGTCCAGTTCGAAGTCTCACTGTTTGTTCACCACGAAACAATAAAACACGTATGTTGCCATACTCTATTTCTCATTGATGTGATTAACACCACGACCAAAAATAATCTGATTAAGGAAAGGGCTTACTTGGTTGACAAGTCACAGTCCATCATGGAGGGAGGTCAAGGCAGGACCCTGGGTGCAGGAACTGAAGCAGAGACCATGGAGGGACACTGATTATTGACTTGTTTTCTCTAGCCGAGTCAGCTGTCTTTCTTACATCCATCACGCCCACTGCCCGAGAAGCAGCAGACCCGCAGTGCGATGGCCCCTCCTACAATAAGTAATCAAGAAAACACCCAAAGACTTGGTCACAGCCAACTGAATTTAGACAATTCTTTATTTGAGGGTCCCCTTTCCTAGGTGTGTTAAGTTGACATCTAAAGCTGACTATGACAAATGATACGCCCCCAAATAAAAGTCAACAAAAGCTGACCTGTGCATCTAAACCTAAATCATTTATTTTGCAAAACTACCTACCTAGTTTCCCCCTTGGTAATGATTTGTTATTTTGTAGGATTGGTGGCAAATGGAAAAATCCCTGATGCTCGGTTTCTTAATATTATACTGACATACACTATAACATGGACGAATTTTAACCATGGAGCTCAATGCATCTTTTATTCAGGCCATCTGTACCCATGAAAACACTACAAAAGTCAAAACATTCCTCACACTCTGGAAAGTTCTCAGAGTCAGAACCATCACACACACCAACTCTCTGCTCTTTCCTGCAACAGGCTACCTTTGATGCCTGCTGAACTTTGGAGAATTGAAGCGAAGACTATTTTTACATCTAAAATAATGTTAAAGCTTATGTTGTATGTGTGTGTGCCTGGATGTATATGAACCACGTGTATGCAGGTACCTGTGGCTACCAGGAGAGGGTGTCAGATCTCCTGAAACTGGAATGAGCTGCCCCAGGAAGACATTGGGAAGCCTGAATCCTCTGCAGTAGTAGCAAGGGTTTTTACCTGCTCAGCCATCTCTCTAGCCTCTATCTCACTCACTAACAACCGTGTTACAAAGAAATATGAACAAGATGATGTAAATACGTGTGCCTTTTTGTAGCCCTGAGAACCCATTTCTGTCAGGCATGTATTACATGTTTAGCTTCAGCAGATACTACCAATCTTTGAGTGGTTTTAACATCCTCTGTACCCACAAGTGATGTGTGCAATAAATACTTGCCAACAACTGGTATTAATAGTCTTTTAATGGTAGCTACGTTGTTGAAATAGAATTTGACATTTCTTTAATTTGTAGTTTCCTAATTGCCAGTGATGTTAAGCACTGTCAATATGTTTGTTGGCTTCCTGTAAACACGGTCTTTTAATTGGCACACTCTAAGTGGGGCAGAGTCTCAGAGGATCAGGATAGAAGTTTGATAACATTAAGGGCCTCCAATAGTCTATATCACGATTAGCACAAAAATGCTGGGGCTATGACTTCTATAGAAGAAAAAGCCTAGAAAGAGAGCTCTCTGTCCAGGAACTATAAAAACAAAGACAAGACCAAGAGGAAATTTGTAAGAAAAAAAATTACCAACAGTCAGGTAAGATGAAATCAAATTATCTCTTCCAACACTGGCAAGTGCCTCAGAGATTCAACCAGCAAAAAGTAGTAGCCAAGCTGAAGTCAGAAGGCTAAACTTCGGACTGTGCACACGCCTCATGCACTGAGGACAGTACTCAGACTTTGCATGCATTTTTTATTTAACTCTGTTCAACAATCATGGAAGAGCTACTATCTACATTAGTTATCTATGGCTGCGGGACAATGCTTGCACAAACTTGGCAGTTTAAGACAATGCACACACACCATTCCATAGCCAGAGTCTAGGAAAGACATGGGTCGTCTGCTGAACTATAATCAAGGCATGGGTGAGGACTGAGTACCCATCTGAGTCTCTATTGTGGGCAACTTAACTTCCAAGCTCCCACAACTGCTAGCAACATTCATTTCCAAGTGGCCCTCAGTTGGCTGTTGGAACTTTTGCCACATGGCCCTCTGCAAATGACAGTTCCCAACATGGCAACTTGTTTCTTCAAAGCCCGTAAAGAAGAGGGGTTTCCAGGAAAATGAATTCTCCAGGGATGCATGGCATTACTGTGGGTATGAGATCATGTGTGTTCTATAACCTTTGAAGCATTCTGCCTGTTACGAACAAGACATGGGACCTGATGACACTCAGCAGGGATGGCACAGCAGGACATGGACACCAAGAGCAAGGCATCTGTTGCACTAAACTCTTCACAGGTAAAACATGGCTAAGAAACGTAAAATCAAATTGCCAGACAATAGCTACAATAAGATGTGCACACAGGTGTATCTAAATGTGGGGTTTGCCTTCTTAACCAGATAGCACTGCTGAGAGAATCCAAGAGAAATAGTACCAAGATGGATTGGGCTGTTCTGGAAAAGACTCGGAATAAGCAGAGGAGCCACACAGAGGCAAAGGAAGGGTGTGTTGGGATGGCAAGGAGACCGCAAATAGAGAGTAGGTTATGTATCTGGCAAGTGAGTACAGAAAAGGGGGAGCACCTGAGAGCATCCCCACTCTATAGTCAAGCAAAGACGCAACAACCCGATGCAGTATTCAATAAGGATGTAGTTATAGGTTTTCACTATGGGTTTGCAAGCACTGCTTTTTAAATGTTAAGATGAGTTAAGTATCATGGCCTCCTCCTAATCAATATATTTGAGATTTCACAGAAAATTAAATCTTGATGATAACTGAAGTAGACATCATGTCTACTTGGCAATGCCTTCTCAAGTGTAACTATAAATGATTTAAACAAATGGTGAGTTCATGTGGAAATTTCTCATGAAAGCCCTAAATAGAAGATTTTTCAATATGAAGATTAAGGTTTGTTTTTTTTTTTCAAGAGTCCTGCTATACCTTCTAAAACCATAAATCATAAAGCCTGTGTGTTTAGTAATTCCTCACAGTGTTGAGCTGGGAGATGGGGTGAGCATCAGATCACACCACCTCTAAACCAAAGGACATCAGCTAGACTCTGGCCCCAACCACACTAATGGACTCTTTACATAGAACAGTATGGGCGGGGGGAGGTGGGGTGTAGGATGGAAGCAGGGAAGCTATTTAAAAGAGAAAAATGGCAAGTAACTGCCTAGCTGCCCTAAGAACCCAGAGTGAACACTTGGAGCCAGGCTACCTATGGTAGAATCCCCTTCTCCAGCTACCGAAAGGAATAGCCACAAAGTAGCTACTCCACTCCACCTCCTTCACATTCCACATGGCAAGTAAAAATGAGATAGCGCCTAAGAAAGAGCCATGCATATTCAGCTCTAAAAAAGGGTAAGAAGAGACAGTGCACGGAATGGGCTTCACGTGGGGGGATAAACTAGACATACAATAAAACATTCATGACTTTATCATTAGCGCATCATTAGTGCAGTGCTCCACTAATAAAATGTGATTAATTTTGTTGAATAAAATATCCATTAGGAAACACAATCATGAATCCTTTCCCATCTTGTTTTTTTTTTTTCTCCAAGGATGCGTGCACCTCCAGGGAGTAAGGCAGTGATGTAAATGAATGTGATGTTGCTTGCTGGTGAATCCACGGAAGGCTTTGGGAGGGAGAGAGAGAAGTGTGGTACACGAGACCCTTTTAAAGACCTTTAAATTCATAGGCACTGTTTTATGTGACTAAATATATGTTTTCCAAATAATATTGGTTTAAAAAAAACCTACATCTACTTTTAAGCTCATATATGTGTGTGTATGTGTATATAGACATATATGTATATCTATATAACTTTTCAAGTTATATTATACATTTTATATTAACCATCTAAATAATTACTTTAAAAACTAAATTGTGTCTGAAAAAATTGTGTTTGAAGAAAACGTGTATAGTGTTCTCTATTTTTACCTAATTCAGTGCATTCAATTTTAAAATTATTTTCATTTTTCTTTGTCTAGTGCTAATAATACTAGAGCAACTTTCTGTTGAAATAAAGTTTCCATAAAAACAAAAGCAATTTTTACACTCTCTCTTTGCCACAGTCAAAAGGACTATCATGGTAAGTAAATATCCTGAATTTTTAAGACAGAACACAGTACTTTGAAGAATCCTTGTAAGGGATTTCAGTCTTTTCAGACATCCAAAAAACTTAGCTGCAATTTCTTTTAAAAATGAGTATACAGTGCTTCTATTTTAATTTATATAATAAAATGTCCCCCAAGGTTCTAACATCTCATAAGAGGCAATGTTCAGTCACAGACTCAGCATTAAAATCTCCATTTCTAATCATACATAGAATTTACCAATATCATCAAAGAAAATAGTAACCTATCTTTCTGTGTCCACATGAATGTGGTAAACCCTCACCCACAGGAGACATGTCAATTCCTTCCTGTGTCCATGTGAATGTGGTAACACCTCATCCTTAGGAGACACGTCAATACCTTCCTGTGTCCACATGAATGTGGTAAGCCCTTATTCATAGGAGACACATCAATTCCTTCCTGTTTCTATGTGAATGTGGTAATACCTCACCCATAGGAGACATGTCCATTCCTTCTTGTGTCCACATGAATGTGGTAATACCTCACCATAGGAGACATAAGTCAAATGCCTCAATGGATATCTAAAACCAAATAATGCTTACCTTATATGTTATAGTTTTCATATATATTTATACCTACAAATGTCTAACTAGTATAATAGGCATTAAAGGATATAATAATAGTAAACAAGAAAATAGAAAATTATAGCAACATACTATAAGTTTTATAAGTGTAATACTTTTCTCTCTCTAAAAGCATTTTATTTTACTTTCACCTTTTACTTGAAGATGGCTTCCTTTGGTATATCCAGGCTGCTGCCATTGCTGCCCCTGTGCTGGGAGACCGGATACCCACTAAGTACGGAAGAAATGGATGTGCCGAGCACAGGGAGGCTCACACGCACCCTGGGAAGATGGAGGGGGCAGACCTAGATTCTGTCATTCTACTCTGAACAATGTACAATTTAAACCTTATTACTTTCTTATTTCTGGAATTTTCCATTTATTTGTGCATTATTCTATATCAATAGGCTTCCTTCTAAATACAATTGAGCATATAATGCATCTTTATATCCCATAAGTAGAAGTATGAATGATTTCTGGAAGGGCTGGCTTTCTTAAATTGCCCCTCCCTTCACCCAAAGCAAACGGCTTCAGATTCTTTCACTCTAAAACAGGGGTTCTCAACCTATGGGCTTCAACTCCCTTGAGGTCGCAGATCAGAATTTACATTACAATTTTACTGTTATGAAGTAGCAAAGGAAATAATTTTATGGTTGGCAGTCACAGCATGAGGAACTATATTAAAGTGTTGCAGCATTAGGAAAGTTAGAGCCACTGTTCTATAAGGTTTGCCAAATGTTAATACCCATACAGAGACCCTGTTCCAGAACATTCTCCCTACCAAGCAAGAAAAGAGGTCTTTCAACAACTGTGAGGCTGTGTAGGTGGGAGGCTGCTCATTTGTTTCCCGGCTGCCCAGACCTGACATAATAACACAGAAAATATTATTTGCAATACTGTTTGGCCTATAGCTTAAGCGTATTTCTAGCTAGCTCTTACATCTTAAATTAACCCATTTCTATTATTTTATATTTTACCATGAGGTTCGTAGTTTACCAGCAAGCCAGCTCATCTGTCTCCTGAGGCTGTTACATGGCATCTCTTTTACTCTGCCTTCTTTCTGCCAGCATTCAGTTTAGTTTTCCCTGCTTAGCTCTATTCTGCCCCACCACAAGCCAAAGTAGCTTCCTTATTCATTAACCTCAAAGCCCCCCCCCAGAGTGACACACTTCCTCCAAAAAGGCCACACTTCCTAATAGTGCCACTCCCTAATGAGATTATGGGGGTCAATTACATTCAAACTTCAGGCATACACCAAGGAAGAGAGATGGGAGGAATGAAGAGGCGGTGACATCTATTAAGCTGTTACTGTATTCCTAGCATCACGCTTTGCATGAAGCAATCAAAGAAACTCACTGTCTTCATTCTCATGCTAGTAGAAAATGAAACTTGAACAAGGTGAAGTTCTTTGCCTACTTTTTCATGGATAGAAGGCATGGATTTGAATCTTGAGATCTAGTGCCAAGGTCTAACATGCTCTCATGATGCCTCGTTGAGATCTATGTACCATACTTTCTCCACTGAGAAACATAGACACATTGGCCTTGGAACTCTGCTTATTTGAGTCAGCTGCTGACAAACGCTGATGCAGGCCACATCCATACTCACAGAAACGACCTTTCCCAAGGTTTCCATCACTGAATTAGTATTTGCTAGCGAAACAGAACTGATAGGATGCGTACAGATAGATGTTTATATCAAGAGGGAGTTCTTTTAGAAACTGACTCACGCAATTGTGGAGACTAGAAGTCTCATTACATGCC
Organism: Neodon shergylaensis; assembly: GCA_025134845.1. Classification (NCBI taxonomy): domain Eukaryota; kingdom Metazoa; phylum Chordata; class Mammalia; order Rodentia; family Cricetidae; genus Neodon; species Neodon shergylaensis. The sequence continues at coordinate 6,719,214 of JABTXL010000186.1, forward strand.
ATCTAAAAGCTGAACCAGAAAGCAGGAGTATAGTTCAACATGAGCACAAAGGCTTCAGAACACACAGAGCAGCTACGTGACCAGTCAGACCTAAAGACCTAAGAATGGATGATGATGCTGCTCCAAAATTCAAAGACTCCCAGTGTCCCTGGGCAGGAGAAGATCTATGCCACAAGTCAGGAAGATGAAACGGCTCGCTTTGTTCTGCCTTTCTGTTTCGCGGAGCCTTAAAAAGACAGCTGATGCCCACCCACACGGCTGAGGGCAGGCCTTTGTTACTCAATCTACCAATTAGGGTGCTAATCTCTTCTGAAAATACCCTCATAGACACTTCCAATCTGACAATTTTGCCAGCTATCTGGGCATCTTTTATCCCAGGGATGCTGACAATAAAATTAATCATTGCAGCTGATAATTATTTATGAATTACAGTCCAAAATAGCCTGGTACCCACTGGCCAAATGTAAGATAATTATAGTATCAAAAAGAATAATGACCACAGCCAAGAGCAGCTTGACAGGTCCTTGTTTAAAATGAACACAGCATCACCATATGATCCACATGTCACTCCACTTGCTATGTACATGCTAAAGCACTGAAGCAGGGACCCCACCAGCTACATGGACACCTATGTACATAGCAGTATTTTTTCTGATAACCAAAAGATAGAAATAAATTACATGCCACTCAACAGATACAATGTGGTTTATAAATATAATCACATTAAAAGAAATATTCTGGTGCGTGCCAGGTGTTGGGATGCTCAGCTGGAGTAATGAGCAAGAAAAAGCTCTCTTGGAAGTATTGATCATTCAGTGAAAGGTTGAGAGGTCCTAACATCTGCCATTAGCAAGCTGGAGCCCAGAAGGGCCAGTCATAGCCCAAGACTAAAGATCTGTGAAGCAGAAGAGTGGACAGTATGAGTTTCCATCCAGAACCCAGAAGGTCCAAGAGCTAAGTGAAGTCTGAACTTCTGAGTCTCAGAGCAGAAGATCAACATCCCTATGTCAACAGTCAGGCAGACTGTGCTGTTATCAGAGATGCCTACTCAGAATAGACAAGGACCTTTGGCTTCCTGCAGCTCATGTTAGGAGGCTTAGGTGACTGGTGGGTTTCCAGGAACCCACTCAACCATCCAGACTCCTGAAAGTGCTGTTCATTGAAAGGGAAAATAGTAGAATTACAAAAGAGCCAAACAGCCCTTTTTATAGGGCCAGAGTACTTAATGAAGTTCAACTTACTAACATATCCAGAGTTGTGATTTTAGGGATATGATCTACTTCACAGAGATGTTGAGAAATTCAAATCAGATATTGTGTGCCAAGGAAATACAAGGAAAATGGGTATCTTTAAAATTGGTGGAGTCTTTCTCGCTCACCTCAGGTAAGCTTTAACCCAGGTCTCAGAATGCTAAATGCTCAGTCACACAAAGCCTACTCTGGGCTCTTGTATCACGAATTTGAAGTCTAGAATTCCCAGATGATTGAGGATGAGATTAGAGTTCGTTATAGATCTATAGGTAAGACCTTTAGAGGAAGAAGTCAAAGCTCTTGTAGGCAGGAGTGCTCATGGGAAATGGGATCGCATCCAACGGATCATCTGGGGCTTCCTATAGGACTGAGACGGATATGAGGCACGTGGAGGAATAGAGTGGTCAGTCAGTTTGGCCCAACTATAGGGAGTCCAGGTTCCTCCTCTCAGTTTTGGTCACATTCTTAATTCAGGGAGGGGCGCTCATTCAGCAGAGGAGAGATAACGAGAAAGCAGCCTTTCCTCTGGCATCCCGGGCTCTAGCCGGGGCAGAATCAAAAACACCTGGCTCGAACACCTCTGGCATCCCTGACCTTGGGCAAGGATGGATCTGTTCTAGGACTAGGGACATTTTATGGGCTTTGATCCCAGGAAAAACTTTACATTCATACCCTAAAACTGCCTGGGCAATGTCTCTTGTCCTCATCAAAGCGATCTACAGGAGACCCCCAAAGTTCGAAGTCTACTTATCAGGTCCAGTCCTGCTCACCCCAGTGCAGTGGCTGCCTCTTTCTGCACATTTTAGTCTCACTTGATAACCTTCAGAGCAGCATGTTTTTTTTACAGTCTTACAGAACCAATGTTTTACTTCCTTACTCAATATGTGTTAAAAATGTTTATGGACTAGATAAGACACATTCTGGGTAAAAATGTTTGAAAAATATTTTTAATAAGGCATTAAAATATAAGGTATATAAACAACTCCTAAAACAGTAATAAGCGAACCCATTTAAATAAGAGCAATATGTTTTAAAAGATGCTCCAATAGCCGGGCGATGGTGGCGCACGCCTTTAATCCCAGCACTCGGGAGGCAGAGGCAGGCAGATCTCTGTGAGTTCGAGACCAGCCTGATCTACAGAGCTAGTTCCAGGACAGGCTCCAAAGCCACAGAGAAACCCTGTCTCGAAAAAAAAAAAAAAAAAACAAAAAAAAACAAAAAAAAAAAAGATGCTCCAATGGAGAAGATACAGGAATGACTGAAAGTACACAAGAGTGTACACCTGTAATCATCAGTGAAATGGAAATTAAAATTATGACAAGGTTCTCTGCACAATTACCCACAGTATTAGAACTGTAGAGACTGACAACCCCAAAGTCAGGGAGGATGTGGACAAGATATGCCTTGTATACCAGCAATTCTCTGCTTTGTTCTCACCAAGAGGACCAAAGCATGTGCCTATAGAAACTTGGGACCAGAATATCAAATATTATTTATCCTAGCCTAAAACTGTAAATATCCTAACCATCAGAAGGAACTTCATGGACAAACTGTGGTGTCTCCATAGAAAGAAATAGTACTTGGCAATAAATAAGATTCAGTTATTGATAAAAAAAAAAAAAAGCAATGATAAGAATGACTCTCAAATGAGCCCTGACTACTCTTCCAGAGGACCTGGGTTCAATTCCCAGCACCCACATGTCAGCTCATAAGTGTCTGTAAATCTAGTTCCAGGGTGATCTGACACCTTCACACCATTGCACAGAAAATAAAGTTTAGGAAAAAAGTAAAATAGAAAATAATGGCTCTTAAACAGTATTCTGGGTGAAAAGGGAACAGTGCATATCATTCCAAAGAAGAAAATCCTGGTGCAAGGCTAGGGAGGATGGCCAGGGGTACGGCGCCAAGGGATTGTCTGAGTGGCAGTAGCATTCTATGCAAACAAGTCTTGTATTATCTATCAATTTGCTGTCCTCAGAGACATCTAAAATGTATGTGTTTCTTTGCATAGAACTGTTATGTCAAGAAAAAAAAGTATCTGCAAACTTATACAGTACTCTGCTTGGAGGAGAGTGGTATGCTGATTGATACACAGTTCTCTCGGGCTCGGTCTCATTTCATTTCACTTTATTTGTGACTGAATCTTACAGCATAGCCCAGGCTGCCTTGTACTAGGGATCCTCCTGCCTCAGCCTCCCGAGGGTTGTGATTACAAGTGTGTGTCACCAGGTCCAACAGCAGTTTACTCTGGAATGTGTCAAATATTTAAGAGGGTTTAAGGATAGAAAGGGACAAATAATTGAATAGCTATGTGCTCACGGTAAGTAGAATAAATTTTTAGTGTTTGGATCTAAGCAGGAGGGCTAAAAGGAATCACTGGGTAAAAATCAGTTGTTTTTATAGTAAAACATGGACAATATGGACTGATGTAAAACTAATTGAGATGACAGAGAAACGCCTTACTTATAAAGGAAAAAGCTTTATAATAATTGTCGAGGCCACTCCACAAAGGTCAGTGCTTTTTAAAATCACAGACATACAAATAGCCTTTTCAGTTATGAAAAAGGGAGCTTCGGGGAGCTCGTGTAGTCCTGCCTACTGTGTGGGCACTATTTTCCTCCAGAGCCACAATGAAGACAGCTTAAGTCGGTGATATTGACATAGAATGCAATTGTCAAATATTATGAGCACAGCATTGCAATCCCAGAAGAAGGTGCTGGGCAGGGCCTTTCACCACAACAAAACTGTGGTAGAGAAACTGGAGGGAAAAAGACTCAGAGCTTTGTCATGGGACACCACCAGCTGCCATTTCTCTGTCAGACAGTGTGGCTCTGAGACATATTTTTCAGACTTTTTACCTGGTCTACGCTATCGCCTACATCACAATTTTCCAACAGTTAGTTTTTGCTTCCTGAAACTACCCCTGAAAGTTATTGTGGAAGTTATTCTGGGTCAACCCAGAATAGCAATTGAATCAAAACCCAAGAAAGGCAGGCTGATGTCTGATTTCTCTTGGGGATAGGAGAGGGGTGGGTTATCCGTACTAGGACTGAGCTACAGTGACCCCAGCCCTTGTTCTCTTTCATTTTGCCCATTGGATTGAGCCAGAACGGGGAACAAAGGCTTGGGCTAGGAATATAGCCCACGTGCTAGAGCCTGGCATGGGAAGGACTTTGAGTTTGATCCCCAGCACTGCATAAGCCAAGCCTGATGACACAAGCCTGCTGTCCCAACACTGGGTGAGCAAAGGCAAGAGGAACAGTAGTCGTAGAGGAAGGGCTGTCCTAGGCATAAATTGATAAAAAAATAAAGGGTAGGGGTCCTGTTTAAATCATGGGCTAATTTTTAGAAAAGAATATTCTCTAAAGAAAGATTATGAAGAGCAAATTAAAACTGATCCATGGATTAAAAAATAAATAGGCTTAGTCTAAAATCTTTATGCAAAGAAGGGACCCTTTTGAGGGTCAGACAACAGAATGGGTCTCTCTGCCAGAAAGACAGCCTGGAGCCAGGGCTTGAGCTAGCGCTAATGCCTGCATGCAGTTTGTGAGGAACAGAGGTCCAGGCACTGTAGGAATATTTAAGGTTGTAGCAAGGCCTTAAATTCTGAGTTGTCCCATTTAGATCACATGTCTGATAGTAATACTTAGAATCCTCAGCTTGAATCCGCAGAGTACCTTACCTCTCTGTACACAACTCTTTCTTTTGAAAGTTATGTATCTGCAAACTTAGCAAAAGAGCCTCTGTCTAAAGCTTACATGACACAAGCAGAGGAGCTACCAATGTTGGGACATGGTAAGGGCTTCACTGCAGAAATCGCAACCTGCATGCAAAGTCTACTGTGTGTGTGCAACATCTACCTTGCCATTAGCTACATCCTGTTAACAAATCCCTTCATCTCTCCGACACCTCATCAATAAAACTGAAATGAACTGTCGTGATATTTTTTGTGATCTAACAAATATAGCTTTCCTGAAGATCAGAGTATGGTTTGAACCACTAATTAACTATAGAAGCCAGGTAGTGGTGGCGTACACCTTTAATCCCAGCACTCAACACCTTTAATCCCAGCACTCAGGAGGCAGAGCAGACAGATCTCTGTGAGTTCAAGGCTACCCTGGACTATACAAGATTGATCCAGTATAAAAGAGAAACAGAGCCAGGCAATGGTGGCTCACACCTTTAATCCCAGCACTTGGGAGGTGGAGACAGGAAGGGATATCGCTGGGCAGAGAGATAGGGCAGGAGACAGGAGCTAGAGCATTCAGTCTGAGGACTTGTGGAGACAGGATCTTGCCTCCCTTCGGTTTGGGAATTCAGCAGAGATAAAAAGTCTCTCTAGTGACTGGTTCCTTTATTTCTCTGATCTTTCAGCATTTATCTCAATACCTGACTTGAGGTTTATATTATTAAGACCAATTAAAATTCACATTACAATGAAGTATAATCTTAATCTTGTAGAGTGGAGTGAGGAATAAAAATGAATATACACAAAACCCACACATTAGAGTTGTCAAGCTGCTTCCACGGATAAAGGTGCCTGCTCTCAAGCCTGAAAACCTGATCCCCAGGGCCTATGTGATGAACAGGACCTATGTTGTCCTCTGACCCTGATAGGCACACCACAGCCCATGAACACACACAATAAGTAAGTAAGCTAATGCAATAACGTTTTCAAACCATAGCCAGGTACTTGATAAATCAGCATATTTTGTATGCAGAGAGCCTACAGGTTCTTGCAATGGCTCTTCAAACCCATGCTGAGGGAAGCATTGCCAATCTCACTGGTTTCTTCACTTTAGCAAACAGAACCACACAGCTGCATTTACCACACTGAAAATGCACCACCCTGGAGTTGAATACCAGCATGATGATTCTCAGTCTAAACTCCTTTGACAGCTTGTACCTCACACTGTGCAAATGCCTAGGGGAAAGAAAGGCAGTGTGGCCTGTGTCCCACGTTTGAGAACAGTGTCCCTGTAGCTAACACCTAAAGGATACCCATATATCTTTGCCTGTTGTGTTGAGGACTTCATTTACATCTTCTTAATAAATGATAGAATAACTCGATGTGACATTTTCATTCTTACCTTCAAACCATAATGCCAAAGGACTGCTAGTGACATGTCAGTTATAGACTGCCACAGTTGGTCTCTGTCCATCTGTCTTCTGCTACTGGTACTGACATCACTGCCAGCCCTGGCATTATTAAGAAATATCAATGATGGGTCTGTTATCAAGTTCCTCAGGCTTTGCTTTTAAGGCAAATTATAGAAGTTAAAGTTTGGGCATCGAAAAAAAAAATCAATCAAGTATTACTAAGGATTTTCAATTCCTGTACTTCAGCAGAATATTAATGCCATCACCTCTCAGCTGCAAGAACTCAGGCACGAGGGTCCTAAGAACTCCTGAGCACCTCACACTCACGCTTGTGGAGACTCAGTGCAGATCACCATTAGCCAGCCAGCTAGTGGAACCCAGCCCGACTGCTGCGGCGGTAGTTGAAGGAGAGAGAGAAAAAAAAAAAGATTCTAAAATGTGAGTCAGACTCTATCTGTGAAGAAAAAAGCAAACAGGCTAGCTGCAAAGGTGGATGGCTACAGGCAGAAATGCTTGAAAGCACATTTTAAAAGCACACTGCCCTGCTCACTCAGGCCCTAGATGCACAAGATAGAAGGTAAATTAGTATTGGGAGAGAGAGAAAAGGCAATGTTCTTCAAAGTTGTCAGTGCTGGTTGACAGTTGGGTCACTTCTAACCATAAGAAGAGCTTTAAGAAAGAAAGATGAGAAAGGGCTGGATCTCTCAGTGGTTAGAGCAGTGACTACACTTGTGGAGACTCAGTGTTTAGTTTCCAGCATCCATCACTCCAAACTCAGGGGATCGCATGTGCTCTCCTAGCCTCTGCTGGCACTGCATGCACCTGATACAAAGACAAACGCACGTGTAAGACGTTCAAACACCTAAAATAAAAATAAGTAAACCCAAATTTTTTAAATTGGAAGTTGGTAATTCCAGCGTTGTTCTACTCTGTCACTACTAACTAAGCTTCAGTACTGGCAAACAGAGTGGATTAAATCTGGCACCATATTTGAACTCTTACCTATCTAAAAAGCAGCCACTACAAGTTACCACCCAGTGTAACCTCGCTTATTCTCATAAAAACTGCTCCATCCACATTCTTCTTTGGGATGAGATAGACAAACCCAGCTGAGTTCAATCAAAAGGGAAAGAAGCAAGAGAACTGTCCGGCCTGCTCACTGCTTCACCTGCTAGGAAGCGATGACTCAGACATGCAGACACACACAGAGACATGATGGACACACTTATGTGCACACACACACACATACACACCTGTGTTGAAAATGTGCACCTTACTTATGCTCCATTATGTCATTTCCCCTCCTTCCTTCTGAGTTCTCCTGAGTTTCCCTTACAGTTTTCTTGGGTCCCAGGTACAACAGGCCTGATTGATGGATACTGATGAGAAAGAACCAAGCGACCCCTAAGCAGCAGATATCTTCTCGGTACCAAGTCCCTCATGGAGATCCTGAGATACCGATCTCATGTCATGATCAACCAAGCCTTGGGCAGTACCAAACAACCTGCTGCCATGGTAATTCCCAAACCTTGCCTTTGTTTCTCTCACCTATGCAACCCTGACTTGCTAGAAGCACTCTGGAGACAGAGTGGGCATTACCCTCTGATCCGGCCCATGCTTTGACTCTTTCCAACTGCTCAAGGTGTGCGGAGCTTGTTAATCCACTGGGACTCCAGTAAGGGCCTGGTCCAGAGCTGTGCATCACCCTGCCATACAGTGGAGTATGCTATCACTGTTCTTGAACAATACCCAGCAAAGCCATGGTTGCTTCACGGTGAGGTCATGCTTCTTTCAAAGTCCGGATGGCAGCACTAGGCATGCAGAGAAACACCCTTCACCAAGGAGGAACTTTCTGGACTTGCATAGTCCTCCATCAACATCCACAGTACTCAGTACATATTTCACAAATACATCCAAATTCAAGCACTCACTGGCTATATCTGTATTTTCTACAATGAGTTTACTCATAAGGCAATGTGATATGAGCAATAAAATAGTAACTTTTCAACTTTATCATATATATATTTTTGTCTTGTTTGGTTTCCACAACATATTGATGATATAAGTATTATCATCTTTTCATACCACACCTGAGGAAATGACACTCAGCTATAACATGAAGTCCTTCACCCAAAGGCAAACAACAATTGGGAGGTAATGGAAACCAACATTCAGCTGAATTTCCTTAACCACAATGCCAAGGCTCTCAACTGCAGGTAAGATACAGGGTCCTTATGATCCTTCACATGGGGAGAAATACAGCTCCACAGAGGCTAATAACAGCACATTTAGAAGGAGGCTGGTGGTCCGAGGTCCCATTGCACTAGAAAGCCCAGGGCATTACATCTGACTTCTGTAAGTAGGAATTCCACATGTTCACCAAATCCACGCACCCCATTAAATATGCATTCAGAAAAGCAGCCTCGTCCACAGCAATGGCTGGTGGCAGATTTATGATGGTTTTGAGGTTTAGATGGACAGCACTCACTCTGGCTAATGGGTGCCTACTTTTGTCTATCACTCCTACAATAGGGTCTTTCTAATCTACTTAAGAGAGCAAAATCCCAACAGAGGAGATGCAATCTGCCTACATCATTGCAGCCGGCCTTTGGATGGTCTGCTGAGTGGTCCTGAGACAGACACTGCCCAGAGTGCCGCTGACTCTTTCCAGTGAGGCCCCAGAGGATTCTCTTCTTGAGCACTTGCAGTTAGAATAAGAAAATCTTCCTCACTGCCAGTCTGAATGCCCCAGTTTGGTTGAATCCTACAGAGGTTAGGATGTGACCTGGGGCCATTGACTTCACAGCTCCTGCCAGAGCCTCCCCAGCCAGGACCAGGCCACCCTCACTCCATTGTTCATGCTCACTCCCATATCTTCAAGACCACACCCTCTCCGCCAGCTCTTTCCTTCACCTTCCACACGCTGTGGCACCGTGGGATTCACTGCCCACACCAGGGTACATCTAGGAGTGGAAAAGGTGGGCTGTATTAGAAGCTAGATACCCAGCACAAAAGGCAAATCTGCAACCATAGACCCAGTCACCCAGTGAAATACCCACAGGATTTCCGACCTAAAAATAAAATTACAATTACACTCTGTATCTTTTCAGAGACGTATTTAACTCCTTTCTGTGGTGATTTGAAAGAAACTGGATGCTACAAGTTCACAGGGAGTGGCACTATTAGGAGGTGTGGCCTTGTGAGAGGAAGGGTGTCGATCCAGATGTAAGCTCTCAACCCCTTCTCCAGCACTATGTCTGTCTGCACACTGCCATGCTCCCTGCCATGACAATAACAGGCTAAACCTCTGAAACTGTAAGCCAGCCCCAATTTAATGTTTTCCTTTATATGAGTTGCTGTGGTCATGGTGTCTCTTCACGGCAATAGAAACCCTAACTGAGACACTTTCCCTTTCACTACTAAAATTCTAGAAACAGTTGTGAACAATACCACTGTGATGTATCCACCTCTTCCTTCCTTCTGATCGCCAGCCTTCTGACACAAAACTGACTTTCTGCATCCCCGGTCCCTATTCTCCTCCATCCCTCTGTTCCCTTTGTTCCTCATCTAGCTCCTATGCCCAAGCCATCAGAGTCCTGGAGACCTCACTGTGTCATCTGCCCCCTTCAGTCACAGATACCTTCAAATATTTGGGAAATGCCACCCTTTGCAGGTTAGAGTGCAGCTGTCCTTTCTTAGTGTGATTATGATTCCTCTCAGCCTGAGCCCTTCTGAATTCTGGGCCACCAACACCTTCCTTGCTTTGTTTGTTCTGGACACGAATGCCACCGCAGTCAGTGAGAAGAGACTCTGCTTTTTTCCAGACTGTCTGTCTCCCTCATCTTTCCAAGCCCCTCACTTGCCTTGGCTTTGTTAACTTCTTCATTCTGGAAGCTGCAGGCATAGTCAGAGGTCTCCTAGTCTTCACTTTTAAATTTTTACCGAGTTCTTTTCTTTCATCTTGACTTTGTGTAGTAATTTTTTGTCAACCCAAATAAAGGATTTTATGTTTATCCTGGTTACAATGGCAACATCTTAATTTCAGCCCTATTTCACAGCCTGTCAAGACCCTTTTGAGCTGTAATGTTCTCATCTATCATGTTAACCCTTCTTCTATTGAGTTATCTACAAATTTGATAAGCATCCCTTACATGATTTTCTCTTTTCTGTGTCAATTTCATCTGGGCGACAGCCGATTTTTCAAATATAAGTACTAAGACACTCCCTTGTCTCTCAGGTGCTCTGTGTGACAACGTGTGTCATCAGGGGTTCTTTGTGCCCCCACACTACGGCCATTACTACTGTCATTTGGAGCAGTGAGTCTCAAACTTTAGTGGGTTTGGGCATCACCTGTCACACTTCCTAGAATGCTAATTCATGGAAGTTTCCAGAAGCCTGATTCTATAAACTGGAAAGAATCTAAGAATGGGGGGGGGGTACCTTGAACAATCTCCAGGCTCTAACAAGAATCACCACTCAGCACTTCAGTCACCAACTTCAGCCTTCCTGACTCTGTGGGGAGACGGTGATGGGGACACAGACACATGGTGTTTCCAGACTGCCTTCTCAGCTTCCGGGACCTTTCAGAAAGAGCGCATTCCTAAATGCAACTGTTCTTCATTCTGATTTTCTCGGGAAACTCACACTGTAGGTAAATCGTACGGAGTGACTCCTGGGAGAGCCAGTGATTCAACATGGCACCATTTAATGAGGTGAATGCATTCAAGTCTTTCCTTCATGTTTTTAATTTAAATAGATTTGAGGCCAATACAACTCTTCCAGTCTACATTTGTGAAATATTATACCAACATTATTCAAAGCAATTTCAAATAGTTCTGGACTTTATTTCTAGCTTTCTCACTGTAAATCCCATGTTGTGTTTATTTTAACTCAGCATTATTTAGTTTGCTTTAAATCTCATGGATCTGGCATGTGTGTGCATGTGTGTGTGTGTGTGTGCATGTGTTCTCCTTGTTATTTTTACATATTCTTGAACTCATCTGTTTTAAAATATTTTAAAGTATGTCACCTTGATAGGTTTATTTGGAGGTTATTTTTGCTTGTTTGTTTTTGGTTTTTGACAAAGAATATCATGTAGCCCTGGCTGGCTAAAATTCAATTCCAGCTGAGAATGACCTTGAACTTCCCATCCTCCTGCCTCTACTTCTGGGGCGATTGTAGGTATGCATGACCAAGCCTGTTTCACGTAGTGCTGAAGGTCAAGCCAGGGCTTCATACATGTTAGGCAAGCACACAGCCAAGTCAGCTAAGTCTCAGACCAATGGTCACCTTTTCTTAATTTTAAGTTGGTATGTATTTTGAGTTTAAGCCTGAAGACTGCTTTGTCTATTTCCATTTTTTAATGTTCATTTCTATTTCACTTGCTTGCATACAAGTTTATGTGTATGGGTTCACTTGTACATGTGTGTAGAGTTCAGTGGAGGGAGTGTCAAATTCAGTTCTCAGGTTTGAGTGGCAAGCACCTTACTGACTGAATCACATCCCAGCCCCAGGTGTCTGCATGTGTTTAACTGTTCTCGTCTACATTTTTTTCTACTTTGGTTTCACACAGTTCAACTGCTTGAACAAAGAAAGAGAAGGGGGTGTAAATCCTAGGACTGTTCAAGTTGGAAAGAACCCATACACAAACAGCAAGCACCAGAGCTTCCCAGATGCCTTTATAGCCACTCCTCAGTCTTCTCCCTTTTCATCCCAAAGGCCCAGGAGATTCCCAAGAGGTCTCCAGCCAGGGGCCTTCAAATAATGGCTCAAATATCTTATGTCGCTTTCGGTTTGCCACTAATCTGTTAAAGAAAACAGTTTCTTAACAACCTGTGTCTCTTACGCATTAAGAAAACCACAGAGGTTGCACAAAAATGTGTCAGTGTCCCACTAAGGAATGGAAAAAAAGAGAGACTTCTGCTTGGAGTCATTTGACAAAGATTAAGCCTAAGTTTGAATTCTCTGCTTCGCTCCTTGTATCTTCTGCCTGTAGTTTGTGGTTACTGGCCTGTCTCTGTTTCCTGTCTTTGTGTGTGTGTCATCTGCCTGTGTGTGTGAATCTATGACTGACTGTGTGTTGTGCATCTGTGTGTGTGTTAATCTATGACTATGTGTTGTGTCTGTGTGTCTATGTCTCTGTGTGTATGTGTCAATCTATGACTGTGTGTTGTGCATCTGTGTGTGTGTTAATCTATGACTATGTGCTGTGTCTGTGTGTCTATGACTCTGTGTGTGTGTGTCAATCTATGACTGACTGTGTGTTGTGTGTCTGTGTG